>CM046667.1:111669516-112900349 GCA_025594165.1 Tamias sibiricus
GTTGGTTTACTATCACTGTTTCAGCACTCCCAGGTTTGTCTCAAATTTGCATTTGGTTGTATTGTTCAGAATGAACCAGGGAGTATCTAAAGAGTAGTTTTTCCCACAAAATTCTTCCTGGTGTTTGGCTAAGCCCAGATACCTTGTACATAGTCATTGGCCTGTGATCAGGCACTGCAGAATGCTGCTGGACTCTGGATAGCATTACTGTGGATGCACCAGCTTTAGATTCCTTGCCGTGTCTGTGACTATTGATGCCACCAAAGTGTATCACCTAGGACCACACTGCTGTGGGCTGCCTACTGCTGATATAAACTCTTGGCCCAAGACTACTACAGCTAGTCACAGGTGATGCAGGTTAGGAGTTTGATAGAGTGGGGTTGTATTACTTTCCTTGGTACTGGGGGCATTCCAGAAGCTCTGTGTTTGAAAAGACTTAGGCATGGGAACTACTAGGATCAGCACAGTGTTAGGAACTCCTAGGTTAAGTCCTGAGCTTTCTATCCTTTCCTACCTCAGATTACGGGTCTTGCTCCATGCTGTCCTATCAGAAGTTGGAGTAGTGTTGGTGTAGGCAGTCTCTTAGCAACTAGGCTGGTGCTAAGCTGTGTTATGAACCTGCACAGTCTCGGGGAGGTCGTGGGTGTCCATCAGGTTTACTCCAATTGCTGGAAATGATGTGACCCCAAACTTTGGTTTGTTCCAAAGTTGCACAAGAGTCTGCCTAATGCTGTGGCTGGACTTTTGGCTCTGTATGTGAGGCATGAGCTTTGTATGGAATCTTTGGTTTCAACCATTTGCTTGGTCTTACTGTGGTAGGCTTTACCCTGGGTTCTGAGACAAACCCCTGTGCTACTGTTTGTGCCTTGTTTAACAGCAGGTAGTGTCCTACTACCTCCTCTGTCTAAAGCTGGAGGATGTGTGATAGAGGCAGTCAGCCAATTAATTGGCTACCAGTTTCATTGGCTCAATCTGTGAATATTGATCCAATGGTAGACAATGTAGGGTATGCCTGGCAGCTGGTTTTAGCATGGTGGGTCTGGTACTGGGTTTCAAGTCTGAGGCCTAAACTTGATTCCCTTTTTTCTTGAGTGGGAGGCCACTCTGTGCAAGTTGCATTGATTCTAGTTGCAAATAAATTACTTTCTTCCTCCTTTCTCCACTATGTGATTTCTTTTGTTCTACTAAGAGCAGGCAGTGTAGTCTGTTACCTGGTTTTCTTTCCTCTTGTGAGGGTAGTTTGGTGTGTATATAACTGTTGAACTTGGTCTGTGTATGGGAAGATGGTAGCCAAAGAATCTGTTCAAGGCACCATCTGGCTTTGCCTACTCATAGCATGGTTTTTCAAAAGTCTCTTATACATTTTCCCCTCCATTCTTTTCTAGGTTTCAGTGTTTAGGAGTTAACTCTTAAATTTTTATATTTTCTTTATATTCATATAGGACTGGCTGAAATAACAGTTTTCTAAACATCTTTGAATAACAAAATTATCTTAATGTAAACAAATAAATGTCAGATTCAAAATAACAAGAGAAGATAGAAAAATAACTACAAAGCTTTACATTCTTAACCCTATAATTACAGTTTAAGAACTATCTTGAAAGTGTTCACAAGAGCAGGGTGAGGTGGCACACACAGATTCCAGTGGCTCCAGAGGCTGAGGCAGGAGGATCTCAAATTCTAGGCCAGCTTTGGCAACTTTGTGAGAACTTGTGTCAAAATAAAAAATAAAAAGGACTGAGGATGTATGTAGCTCAGTGGTAAAGCACCCCTGGTTTCAATCCCAAGTACCAAAACAAAAGTGTTCATAAAAAATTTTTATATTAGGCTTGCAGAGCAAACAAAACTATGAACCAAGGTGCACCTAAGCCTATATGAATTCACCAGAAATGGTCACAGGATGTTAAACATGAGCTCAATTGTATTAAAGAGTGCAAGAAAAACCCTTGCCAAAGAAGAGCGGAGCAATTTTGGGAACTCCACATATTCCTAGGAATCCTGGTTGTATCTTACATTGATGGGTTTGGGTTTTTGTTCTCCCAAGGGCTCTCTCCAGTACACAAGAAAAGTTAGCTTACCTTTCACTAAAGACTTGCTGGGGGGGAAATTACACCATCCAAAAGAGAACCTTAATGGGATTACTCATCCAAAATATGAACTAAGGGAGGTTTGCCTTTATCCTTCATGAAAGAAGTTTTGGAAATATTTCAAAGTCAGAAAAGAGAGTCTACCAAAAAGATAAAGGCGCCAAATGAGAGAAGACACATTGGGACAGTAAAAGGCTTGTCATGGAAACAGAGTTTAAAGTGCTTATTGTTGTCAGTGTACCTGTTCAGTGTCCCTCACCTTCAGAGGGAATAGGTGACTCAACCTAAATAAAACAACCAGAAACTCTCCAGAGAAGAATAATATATATTTGGTAAAAACATTGCAATGGTAATATGTGTATCATAGTAAATAAACTATGGGCATATCCAAAAAGGTTGAGGCAATAGGAAGTTTTTAAAGACAAAAGGAGGATCACATCAGATAGTTTGAAACAACAATGCTTGGTTACAAGACTAATAACAAGGATGGTGTTAATCTCATGTTGAACAGACATGGGTGGGCATGTGTCTTTGTAAAAGCATTTTTTGTATAAGGTTTTAGTGGTAACCTTGTGATTGTGGCAGTCTTTTGTGATTGTTACTAACAGGTAATCATGCATAAGGATCCTTCCTTTGTAATCATCCAGCTTTATCTACTTTTTGTTGTTGAGGTTGACATAAGTGATTCCATTTTAATTCTGACAATTTTTATATTACGTAGATAAGGTAGGATGGGTCATATGCAAACTCAAATGGTGTGGAGGGTGGGTAGTGTGAGTTGGTTCATTGAAACCATATAGAATGTGTTTTTGATAGGAAGTGGGGTTTGATTATAAGAAAGGGTAAAGGGATATTTTGTGGGGTAGATGATATCACAATGTACTGTGGAAGTGGATTTTCCAAATTTTAATCTTGTTTTGATAGTCCTAATAGTATTGCTTAGAATATTTATAGAGCCACAGTGCTCTAAGACAACATGATTCAAATTATAGATTCTAATATAAACTAACAAACAATTTCCTTTTCCATTTTAATTGTTCTTCCCTGCTGGCTGTGGACATTAGGTTCTGGGATTTTGGAAGGATCTAAACTCATATTGGTGATACAGTATATTTGATGAAGACCTTAAGATCCATGAGCAAGTCATCCAATTGTTTTAGCATTCAATTGAGGAGAAATTCCTTTTTTGGCTCATGATTTGCCTACTGATAAGCCATTGCTCTTGCCACAGTGCTCAAGTTAGTGAAAGTTAGTGGAAGACCTATTAAAATTCCAATACTGTCAGAATTTATAGTATGTGAGAGCCCAGCTCAGGGTCCCTCTCTGAGATGGTGAAATGTATTCCCAGTTGAAATCCTGGCCCAGAAAATTTGATTGTCAAGTAGGAAAATCACATTCAGAGTCTACTTTCTCTGTAATTGGTTAACACTCTCCTTTCTCCATGGAATCAAGTAATGGAAAAATAAATGCAGAGTAAATAGAATTTCATGCTTGTGGAAGTCACTGGAAAAATCATCCCTGGGTTATGCAAGAAGAAATGTTCTGTTCAGAAGAAAATCGTCTGGAAGGGAAGCATTTTATTTCAGCCTTCCTTCTCTTATTTATCCAATTTGAACTTCTGATTTTAAAATGCTGATCGTGGAGAGAGATACTGGGAATGAAGGTATTTTGAACCTATCCTAGGGGTCAAGTGAGTTTTAGTTGTATAAAAAGACAGAAGAACATATTAAACCCAAACTATTATCTGAAATGACTACTAATTACACTTGTTGGGAAAAATGTTGAAATAGACAAAATTTACCTTATCGATGCTGTTGCATCTGTGTCTTGGTCACCATCTCTTTTTCCTTATCACCCTTGTTGCTACATTTATATTAGTTTTCCATTGCTGCTGCATTGCTATGGACTTAATGGCTTAATATAGTAGAAATGTATTGTCATATAGCTCTGGAGGGTAAGAGTCAGAAGTTCAAACCAGATCTCAGTGGGATAAAACCAAGGTTTCCACAGGGCTGAATTGCTTCCTGGAGATTCTAGGGGGATTCTGCTTCCTTGCCTTTTCAGCTTCTAGAGGCCACCCACATTCCTTGGCCCATGGACCCTTTGGCTTCAAAGCCAGCAATGGCCAGAAAGTCTTTTCATGTCACATTATTCTGCCCTATTCTGCCTCCCTCTTCCACTTTTTTTTTTGTGGTGCTGGGGATTGAACCCATGGCCTTGTACATGTGAGGCAAACACTCTACCAACTGAGCTATATCCCCAGCCCATCCATTTTTTAAAAATATTTTTTTAGATGTTGACGAACCTTTATTTTATTCACTTATTTATATGTGGTGCTGAGAATCAAACTTAGTGCCTCACACATGCCAGGCAAGTGCTCTACCACTGAGACACAATTCCAGCCCCCCTCTTCCACTTTTAAGGACCCTGATCATTACATTGGACCTATATGAATAATCCAATCTAATATCCCTTAAATCAGGTAATTAGAAACTTAATTTCATGTGCACTATTAATTCTCTTTTGCCACAGAGCCTAATCTATTCATGTGTTCTGAGGATTAGGATGTCGATTTTTTTTTTTTTTTTTTTTTTTGATGGGGGAAGGTTACTGTACTACCATAAGTGTCAAGCATTGCAGGCTTTTCTTCTATTCCTTAACATTTATGTAGGAATGTTCTTCATAAAAATCTTTTTTAAAAAATATTTTTAGTTGTACATGGACACAATAGATTTATTTTGTTTATTTATTTTTATGTGGTGCTAAGAATCAAACCCAGTGCCTCACATGTGCCAGGCAAACACTCTACCACTGAGACACAACCCCAGCCCACTTCATAAGGATATTAATGTATGATGGATAGATAATACCAGACTAGGAGGCAAAAGACCTGGATTGGAAAACAGCCTCTTTACTTTTGAGCTGTGTGACCTTCTGAAACTCATTTAACCTCATTTATTCTTAGCTTTGTCATCGATAACCTTTTACTCCTCCTTCTATCAAAGCATATCTTTATATTTTTAGCAGGCCTAAGAACTAAAGTCAGTCTGGAAAAATTAATTTAAGCTAAGTTTTGGAGAGCGGTGATCTGAATTATGGCTTGTCTGACTCTCCTGGCTGTGTTTATGATGGGAGCTGTCTGTGGGAAGATGCGGGTCAAGATGCCCCAGTTGCTATGGTAATGCTGGCTAGGGGTGGCTACAGGTAAAGGTGTGCAGCTCTATCAGTCAAGGCATTGAGTTCAGCACCTTCTCCCAGGGATAGTGAATTCTGAGCAAAATAAGATAATCCTAATGTCTCACTAGTCCTGGGTCCTTCAGATTGACTGCTTTGCTGAAACTTTACCACAAATAACCTTTTGATGAAACCTATATAATACACTTGCTAAGCTAGCTCTGGACTCAGTCAAGCCTCACCAGGACTTGGCTACCCACCTGGCCCCAGTTTTTCTCCCTATATGTGTCTGTTTTTCTTTTCTTTATTTCCCATTGCTCCTGTGTGTCTGGTATCTCTAGTTAATGGTTGTAGCTGAGAGAGTTGAGAGGGTCGAAGCACTATGGTATTAATAAGTGGCAATGGTTTGGAGGCTGGGATTGTGGCTTAGTGGTAGATCACTTGCCTAGCATGTATGAGGCACTAGGTTTAATCTTCAAGACCACATAAAAATAAATAAATAAAGCTATAAAAATACAATAAAATTTTATAAAAAGTGGCAGTGGTTTCATGTATCACCACTTTCTCTCCTATATACCCTGACAAGTAGCATTTATATATTATAAGATGAATTCATTTAAAAGGAAATAATTTTATTGGGCAATACAAGTAAATGGAACAGGTTGATGCCCACCTCTTAAAGCTGAGTTCTTCCCTGAACATTTAAGAAGATGGTATCTGTTGGATGACCAGAGGCCTAGCTTACCTAAGATAATTCCATTTTATGATTGTGGCCTTGTTTTACTCTCAAATATACTGATTTAGGTGATGCATTATATAGTTACTGTATTTATTTGACACTTGTTTGTCAATAACTTGAGTGTGTTTATAAAATTTATTTTCTTTTATGGACTTTTGTGAAAGTAGGGGATTTTAATTACTTTAAAAAAATATTCTCCTAGAATCTGCCTGGAATCTGCAAACCATGGCTATGGGTAGCTATTTCTGACTTACTATATTCCATATTTCACATTCTAGCTATCATTATTTCTCCAAGTATGGTTTGTGGACCATCTGTTATGGACTGAATTTTGTTTGCCCCAAAATCCATATGTTGAAGCCAAAACTCTCAATGTGACTGTATGGAGATAAGTTCTTTAAAGAGGAAATTAAGATTAAATGAAGTCATAAGGATAGGGCCTCAATCCAATAGACTAGTTTCCTTATAAGGAGAGGGTGAGTTATCAGGAATGTGCAGGAATAGAGAAAAGACCATGTTAGGACAAAGCATTAAGATGGCCATCTGCAAACCAAGAACAGAGGCCTCAAGAAAATCCTTAATTGCCAATGCCTTGATCTTGGACTTTTTGCCTTCAGAATTTTGAAAAATTATAGTAATTTTGTAATGGAAGCCCTAGCAGACTAATGCACCATCTGTATAAGAAGCAGTTAGAGATTTTGTTAAAAATGTAGTTTCCTGAATGCTATTCCAGACTTAATCAGAATCTCTTTGGTGGGGTTTAAAGAAGCTGTGTATTTTCTTAGGATGAATCTTATGTGTAATAAATTTGACAACCAACAACTCAGAGACTAAGCATTAAAAGGTTTTTTTTTTTTTTTTTTTTCCTTGTAGGTGTGCACGATGTCAATCCTTTTGTTCTTTTTTTTTCTCTGTTCAATGATTTTCAATCAGGGTAGAAAGAATGAATATCATTTAACTTTGGAATATTATCAATGAAAATTCTAAAAAAACAGGAGGCTGCAGGGGATATGGATATATATAATGAATCCAAAAGGTGAAGAATGTATCATTTTTGGAGGAAGGGGGAACTGGGGATTGCACACAGGGGCAGTTTACCCATGAGGTAAATTCCCAGAATCTTTTATGTTTTTAAATTTTGAGACAGAATTTCCCTAAGTTTCCAA
Organism: Tamias sibiricus; assembly: GCA_025594165.1. NCBI lineage: Eukaryota > Metazoa > Chordata > Mammalia > Rodentia > Sciuridae > Tamias > Tamias sibiricus. Next base: position 111,676,683 of record CM046667.1, read on the forward strand.
TGCTGACCTTGAACTAGTGATCCCCCTGACTTGGCCTCCCCCAGTCGCTGATGTTATAGGCCAACATCATTGTGCCCAGCTAAGGATATATCATTCTAGAGGGAAGTCAGTATCAAGAGTAACCTAGAATTGGCTTTTTAAAAAGGTCATTAGGAAAGTTGTTAAAGTGTCATTAAAGCCACTGTTCCTTTATTTTCTAGAACCACTGAGCTTTGCCCCTTTCATTTGGACACTTAAGTAGCTTTGATTTTCAAGTCTTTGTTTTTAGAGAGAGCACACTTTATTCCATATTTGATCTCTTACCTCAAATAAAGATGTACTTATTCCTCAGAAATGGAATCATACCTCAATGGAGCTAGATTAGGTACAGCTAAGCTAAGAGACATGGATCCCATTGATAACCAATCTATTCTATAAAGTTTTGAGATATTGATGCCAAGGAAGTTTCGTACAACCTGCATGTCAGTTCTAGTTACAGTTAGCATGAATCCCTGCAAACCCCATGGTTTGTGGAAGTCCAAAGCCTTTCCCTTGATCCTCCAAATCATGTTTCCTCCAAATAATTCATTCACACAAAGTATTTCTAAGCAATAGGGACTTTACTGAAGTTTTGTGCAGATTATAGAGAATAATTTATCTTGTTGCAATACAAATTACATTAACATAAACTATAGGCATTAACATTCTTAAACTATCTATTAACAATGGCAACAATACAGAGTTTTACTAGCCTGTCATATTAACCCAGTTTTTTTTCTTGCTAGTTCCTTTCACATTCTCTCATATTTCCAAATCAAAACAGGTGTGGCTATGGTGCATATATTTTGTATCTGGAGAGTGGAGTCTCTTTCTCTGTTTCTTGATTATTATGTGAACCACTTTTCTCTGCCACACTCTTCTTCCATGATGTTCAAGCCTCACCTTGACCCCTGAGAAATGGAGCCTGCTGTCTATGGATTAAAGCCTCTGAAACTATGAGCCCCCCAATAAACTTTTCCTTCTCTGCATAAAAATATCAAAACAACAAAATTCCTTTCCCATCTCATTTATAGCAACTGTTTCCCACCCCGAGACTTTGATGCTACCTGCTTAGCCAGTTTGTGTGTGTGTGTGTGTGTGTGTGTGTGTGTGTGTGTGTGTGTGTGTGTGTGTTTGAGGGATGATTGAGAAAGGGTCACTTTCTGTCCTTATTCTTTCATCTCTTACCAAGGCAGTTTTCCAGTTCAAGACAATTTTATTCTTGAGAGAAATTCTTGTGATCAATGATCAACTTTGGCTCTATCTTGTTTAAATAATAAAATATTATTGAAGTTACTGTCTTGGAACAGATACTTGATATGGTATACCTAAGTGAAAAGAATACTTTACCAAAGAATGAAAAGAAGAAAATTATTTTCTGAACTTGCTGTGTATGTTCAGAACAAAGCTAGATTTTTTATATAAGTTTTTTTAAAATTTCATGCATAAAATAACCATGTTTCATGGTCATTACTAGTCCCATATTACAGATGAGAAAAATGAGGATCAGTTCTATTGACTTGAGGTAGTGAAAAGAAAATCCAGTGTTTAAATTCAGATCTGATCATTTCTAACTTTATGTAATTGTTATCATAAAGATTGATTATTCCTAGTCTGGAATCTGAAATACTCCAAAATCTATAATGATTCAAAATATGAAATTTTCTAAGTGAATTTCAGATTTTAGAGCATTTTGGATTGGGTTTTCAGATTTTTGGATTAGGGATACTCACCTGGTAAAGTCTACGCAAATATTCCCAGATCTGAAAAATACAAATCTGAAACACTTCTGGTCCCATGCATTTTAGATAAGGGGTACTCAATGTGTAGCAACATATACTTATGAATTGGGAATCTTGGATCGAAAGATCTACTAGTGGTTTGTGTGCCCTTGCTAAGGTCATGTTCCCTCCCTGATTTTAGTTCCTTACCTGTAAAATAAACCTAGATTAAATAGTTTCTGAAGGCCATTTTAGTCCAAACAATATGACATTCTCTGACCATATGACACTTGGCAAGTAAAACTGGAAGCTGTAGCATGCTTTGCTTAAATTACATGAGATTACTTTATGATCTGTTTCCTGTGTTTCTGCTATCCTCTCCCTGAAGCTGATAATTTGTTATGAACTATTTACTTATTTACTGGAGATTGACTAGGTATTACATATGTAGGGTCTAGAATTCTTTAAAATGTACTATTGATTTTCTTTATATTTTGTTTTATTCCTCATATTTTAAAGATACTTTAATAATTTCCCTGAAATCAGAAGAGTGAATGGTCTTTTAAATTAAGAAGTTATATGGCAACTGTGCCATGTTTATAAGAAACAGTGTTAAGATATTGGCATATCTCATATCCTTAACCTGAGCTGTCAATCCCAAACTGTGAAGGCTATTTCTTACACTGTGTGACATGACCTGAAATACTACCATCTTCTACAGTGGCTGTGCTGGTGAAGAAGGGAGGGATAAAGGCAAAGAGACCCATTGGTATGATAAATCCTCAGACTAGTCTGCATCACCACAGTGGCCAGTGTAGGTTATTGAGTGGCTTTAGGAAGTGTATATGTAATTAAAAGGTATGTCGCTGGATAAGATGTTTTTGGATCATGGGTTTAGTGACTAGTATTGGCTAACTTGTTAATCCATGTGAAGAAGAGGGGCTGGAGAGTGACATACATGATCCTATTTGAATTTGGTTGATAAATACATTAACAAATGGTTTTTTAGCATTAAGGGTAGTGGTGTACACCTGTAATCCCTGTTACTCATGAAAATGAGGCAGGCATATTGCAAGTTTGAGGCCATCTTGGGCAACTTAGGGAGACCCTGTCCCAAAATTTTAAAACTGGAATGGGAATGTAGGTCTGTGGTAAGGAGCCCTTGGTTCAATTCTCATCACCCCGCTTCTACCTCCCCAAAGTGTGGTGTTGTTTCCTCAGGAGAGATGCTGGGGTTTGTGGTTAATATGTCAAATTCAGTTATCTCTGCTACATTATTGTTGTTGGACTAATTCTCTTCTTATAAAAATATGTAAATAAAATGATAATATCATTAATGTTATAGTACTTCATATGCCTTGTGTCATTTAAGCATCACAACGACCCTCATTATTATTTTTGTCCAAATTGTATAGATAAGGAATCTGAGGCTCAGTGAAGTTAAATAACTTTCCCAAGTTCATTCAGTTAGTATCTATTTGAACCCAAATTTAAACCTTGATTATCCCTCTTCTTCCTGTCCCCTTCCCCTTTATGTACTCTGTTTTTACCATTTCCCCCTCTCATCCTGAATATCTAGTAATACCTGTTGGGTTTGTGATATAGCTTCCAAGGGAGTTAATAATCAGTTGACAAAATAAAAACAAACAGGGGCTGGGGTTGTGTCTCAGTGGTAGGGCGCTTTCCTAGCATGCATGAGGCATTGGGTTCGATTCTCAGCACCACATACAAATAACTAAAATAAAGGTCCATCAGCAACTAAAAAATAAAAACATAAAATAAAAATAAAAACAGGAGACTGATTAGCCAACCAAGTAATTATTTATTGCCACTATATACAGGAACATGGAATACAGTGTTACAGAGACAGCAGAATATCCCTCACTCTCATAATGCACATAATCTAATTACTGGTGCTGTCCACAGTTCTAGCTACCTTTAAAACAAAATATAATTAAAATTCAGTTTTTCAGTCATGTGTTACCTTATTTCAAGCTCTTGGTGGATACATGCAACTACTGGCCAGCATAATAGACAGTACTTACATTATCAAACTAAATTGTATTAGAGAACACACAATTAAAATAATTCATTAAGTGAAAAAGAGGACATATAAGATGTTTAAAATTATTTAATAGGAGGTCTTATCTGGGAGACTTTCCTGAGTGAAGTGACATTTGAATTGAGCTTTCAATTAGATAACCAAGCAGATATTCCCAAGTTATGACCCATCCACAGATACTCAACTGTGAGGTAACATGATTCCCACAGAGAAATAGCAGTGAGGTTAATTTGCTCAATTGGTCCAGGATGTAAGGGAACCTATGTTCTCCCCTCAGTGGATATAACCTTGCATAAGCAAGAGAGAATGGAATGGAGGAAGGTAGAGAGTTCTTTCTCATCTGTGTCTGTTAAGGTCAGAATGGTTGAACCTGAGGCCATGAATTACTACTGCACATGAGAACCTGGATATATTTTGGTGCTTGTTACAGTAGTTACATATTTTGGAATATTATGGGGGATATCCCAGTCAAGGTGTCAATGTTAAATTTTATAAGACATATGGTATGGTTTATAGTTTCATAAGACACATGGTATGAACAGAGAAAAGTTATTGAGCAGGAGAGAAGCTGTCTGTACCTGGGTGTATGTGCTGTATCAGGAGCTATATGCTCCATGAATCTCACTAGCCTTCACTGGGGAGGACAAGGGTCTTGAGATACCCACACATCTATAGGCAGGGAGTTCAGTTCAAGTTCACAACCTGGCCAAGTTGCAGCTCTTGTGGCAATTTGATTTATTGGCAAATGAATTGCCATGTCAAATTGATCTCCTTGTCATTCTCTCCCTCTCTTTGTCTATCACCTGTTATTATCATCTGTTAGATATCTATGTTTATTCTCCAGAAGTTCTAGACAGTCTCCAAAGAATTATATACCTTGAGTCTGGCCTTGATTCATTCTTTGACTAGAGCACATGGAGAAAAATATGGGGAAGGACAGGCATCTCCAATGTCGTTGTCATGAGCTGAAACTATTTTATATTTACTTTTCAGGGAAAGAAAACAAGGTCTCCAAAGAGGAATTTAACTTGACTTGCATGCTATCACCACAACTGGTCATGTCAGTTAAAAAAAAAAAAGCTATAGATCATACACATGGGACAAAAATCTGGTGAATTGTATGAGCTTTCAGCTTTCATTTACATTAATATCATGTGGATGCCATGGTATTTGGAATGGAAATGACTCAATTCTTTGAACTCTTTCCAGTTTTTGAATCTCTAGAAACAGCAATGTCAGTCTCTTCACATCTGCCAGCTGTTTGTTTTCTGCTGTGTTTAATACTTTTTTTATGCATCATGTTGCCTACTATTTTTTTTCTTGTGGGAAGGTTGTTTCTGAAGATTATATTCTCTTTAAAAAGTACTGCTTCTTCCCCTTTGATGTAAAATCTGCTTGTAGCCACCCCTCAGATATCTTGACTCACTTGTTATGGCTAGAATCCAAGTCCTGTCCCTCTCAGTTTTTGTTGCACTTTCTGAGCTTTGTCAGAGCCATTCTGTATTTGATTTATCTTCTGCCAAAAAGGTGGCGCTATAGTCAATCTGTGTGCCAAGTGTTTCTGAAGCAGCCTTTACAAACGAAATAATTTAATTTTTCCACTTTAAGAAAGCAAAGAGCAACTCACCTTCATAACTGGAAATGTACTTTGTGGTGCAGTGGAGGGGCTCACATTATTCTCCTGAATCTTAAGGAGAAGCTTATTTTATTTCTGAAGTTACATTCTTCTGAAAAATCTCCCTGCAACTCTCCTACCCTCTGCTGCCACATATGTTTTCAGTTACAGACATATACTTCCAACTCTTCAAGTTCTATGAGTCCTTTGAGAACTGGTTTAAGTCTCATTCCCTCCATAGATCCTTCCCTAATTAGGGAGAATGAGTTGTTTTGTTCTTTTCTCCTACAGCATCTGTTGTCTGCAACATGCATTTTAATATTCACTTATTATATTATCTTTACTGTCTTCTTCAATGGGATGGCTTGATTTGTTGAGGGATTAATGCATTTCTTATAATTCTTCTCTTGGTAGTTGATATATTTATTCATCTATTCAGCAAATATTTATTGAGTACTTACTACATTTAAGTTTTGTGTAGGCATTGTAGCTATAGACATGAATAAGACATGGACCCTGTCTTCAAGGTGTACCCAGTCTCATAGAGGAGTTAAAAAAGTAAGCATTTAAATGCAACAGTATATTATAGGTACTATGATAGAAGTCAAATAGGGCATAGGAAAAGCACAAAGGAAAAAATGGTGTTAGTTCTACTTGAAGGAGGAAAGAAATGTTTCAAAGTGATGATGATTCAGTCTTACTTAAAAGCTTAGTCCATCAGTATTTACTTGGCAGAAAAAGGGAAGAATTGTATTCCAAACAGAGAAAAAGAGAAAAAGTAAGAGAGCTTTGCAAAAGTATGAAACATGGGAGAAACTAGGTTGTTTGGCTTGGCCAGAAAACTGTTGGGTAGAAGGGGTGTGGGGTAACTAGTGAGAGAGGACACTGGAGAGGTATTAGGAACCAGATTGTAGAGGGCCTTGTCATGTTAAGGACATCACAGGCAGTGGTTAATTTTTGTGAATTTTTTGTATGGAGGAGTTATATAATCCTTTTTTTGTGATTGAAAAAGATTACTGTAATACATAATATGGAGCCCAATTAAGAGGCTAAAATAATGAGGGTCTTGATCACCTGAGTACCCCAGCAGTAGGAATTATGAAGGAACAGAGATGCTAGAAGTGTAGGGAGGGAGACTTCACAGGATTCAGTGATTGATTGGATGGGAAGGGCCAAAAACAGGAAAGGGGAAGTCTAAGATGAATCTCAGTTTTCAGATTTGGACCACTTGGTGAGTGGTGGTATTACTTGCTAAGGCAGGAAACAAGAAATAATTCCTTTCCTTTCTTGCAGTCACATGCAGATCCAAAGTAGATGCTCATTAAATGCATGACTTTTATTTAATTTTGCTGTTGAGAGAGGAAAAGGCCTTGTCTTTTCTTTGTGGCCTGCCTTAGCTTGTATAAGATTCTTCTTGCAGTGGTAGGGAAGTTTCATGGCCTCTTTGTTGCTGCTACACTTTGACACTTCTCTGCTGCTATGATCTACCTTTGCATTTCTGTGTCTCTGGTGTAGGTCCTGGGCTCATTACTCAGATTGCCTGTTTTGTTAGTGCTACACACCTCTGATCCTTATCTGTATGTATGATTTAATAATAGTCATTACATTTGAAGAGTGATTTGGAGTTTACAAGGCTTATTCAAAAATACTATCTCCTTTGATCCTTATTACTAAACTGGGAAGTAGAGAGTGAAGTAACTTTAATTGTCCTTTTTTCATATAAAGTAATTTAGGCAGTGTTGATTTGACCTGTCAAAGATCACACAGCTAGTAAGTGGCATTACTGTGACTCTGCCCCCCCCCCCATCCATTGTACTTTAATTGTGTGCAGTCTTGATCCTTGCCTTGCTCTATTAACCAAGTGGTTTTAGATGATCTTGGCCTTTCTGATTTCTCCCCTCTGCCTTTTTCTGACTCTCAGAGCTTATCTGTGCTTGAATTCCACTCTGAACTTCTGCTTCCAGTAACCCACCTTGCTTAGACCTGTACATTACCCTGTATATCTAGCTCTACTTCATCTCTCCCAGTCCAGGCATCTTGCCCTGTCTATGTAATCCTTCTACCCACAGTCCTGACAGAGCCACAGAAGGACTTGCAGATGGATTTGTGGCACTAGAACTTTTCTTCTCAAGAACACAGGGGGACACCCACTTTCAGTCTGTTGGAAAGAACCTGACCCAAAGAAATACTGGCCTTTGGACTGTGTTGCTTAAAAAGTATTTGATAACAAGTTTTCCAATCCATGACTTGCCTCCTTTTCATCATAGATGTCATTTAAGGGCCTCAGTGGACTCCCTTGTATGAGCCTGTCTCTCGGAGCATATGGAGGTCCCAATTCAAATGTTTGGGGACGAACATTTTGGACCATTTAGCAATCATATGGAAATAGCAGACAACTTTCAGGATCATATAAGATTGACCCAGTGGGAGTCAGGGTTGCTTAAGCTTCTTTAGCACATCAGTGTTTTCTTTTTCTTTTTTTTAGTTAAGTAGGAAGTACTTGTGAAACATTTACTGCATACCAGGGAGGTTATAAACAGTCTCTTTTCTCTTGATCCTGTCTGGTCGAGAAGCTATATTTTGCATTTGTTCCAAATTGGCTGAGCAGCACACAACACAATTATAAGTCCTAGCTAGGAGTTTGGAAGAGAAACTGATATAGGCCAAAATAGTTGAGGCTGCTTCCTAAAAGAGATGACAATTGAACGGAGCCTTAAGGAATAGGTAAGATTTATAACAATGAATATGTGATTCAGCATTGGTGCTGATATTCTAGGATGGCAGAATGGCATAATAGAAACCCCATAGTTAATTCTTTTTTGAAGAGGATTTTTCTTCATCTCATGTGACAAGTTCAGGAGGGAGCCTGTCAAAACAGGTTTTCTTAACAATTGCAGATATTACCATCATAAGTTTCTCCAGCTCTACAGATTGGTTCTTTTGCAACATGATTTTAGGCTATGGTGTGAACATAACCCAGGAGATTCCTTTCTCAAATCAGGTTTCAACTGCAGGTGAAAACAGAGTTTGTACTTCTGAGATAATTATTCTAAGAAGGCAGTGCTGCTAAAACACAAGCTAGAATAGAAAAGTTAACTTTGTGTAGCTCTGACATGCAATTTTCTCTCTCCTTTCTTGGCAAAGATGATGCTGTGACTGGGGAGCCTTCTCAGAGTGACAGATCTGTGTGGGCTGAAGCCCCAGTTTGATCATGAGGGGGTGGAAGATGGAAATTTCTCCCCCCACCTCTGTGATGGATTCTGAGGCAGGCGGCTATATGCTCTGGAAGCTATAGTTGGGGGCATGATATATGCCTTGTTTCTCAGTGGAACATTATGGAGAAAACAACATCTGAAATGTTTTTGCAAGTGGGCAGGGGGCACAGGATGTGCTAAGCAGGGAAAATAAAAATTTGTTAAATAGAAGAAATTTGTTGGAGCTGTGACCTGCAGAAATGCTGCATTGGATATCAAACTCAGTTGCCTCACCCACTATTCCACCTTTTCAAAGGTTTTTCTAGGTGCTAGGGTGGATTGAGGTAAGATATTACATCTTTCAGTTTGGGTGGTAATGAGACATTATTAAAAATGGGCAGAGATAGTTGGTCCTTGGATAACCTTGAACTTGGCAGCATATGTCTGTTAATTTCACACCTTCTTTTTTTTCTTATCCCCTAATGGTCTTTTCCCTTATGAAACTTAGAATCCTCCTCTGTTAAGGCTGTATTGGACCCTCAGTCGTGACTTATAGGGAGAGGGGAGTATGCCTGGGATGCAAGAGTGATGGCAGAACTGTCTAATTTGAAGGCCTCTGTCTCATGATAAGGAAGCAGTCCAAATATAATGTCCTGAGGGCATAGCAGATTCCTATTCAGCATGTGTTGTTGTCTGGGCCCAAGGATAGTAATTGATTGACAGATTCAATCTGGGGTTCTCCTGGGGGCTCTCCTGTTCTCTTGAATAGACAAAATGCAGACATAAGAAGGCTAGAAATGGCTGGGGTTGTAGCTCAGTGGTAGAGTGTTTATCTAGCATGTGTAAGGCACTGGGTTTGATTCTTAGCACCACATATAAATAAACAATAAATAAAGGTCCATAAACAACTAAAAGAATAAGAAAAAGGCTAGAAAAATAATGAAAGTGGAAATTTAGAAAAATAATCTCAAGGATTTCTTTAGGATGGATTCAGTGGAGAGAAATTAGTATTTACAGGGTAAAAAAAAAGTCCAACGTTTATTGAATTCGTACTATATTTCAAGCATTTTATATAAAGTTCTCATTTAATTCCCATGATAAGCATATAAGGCAGGTTGTTTTATTATTTAATTTTATGTGTAGGGATAATGAGATTTAATTTCCTAAAGCCACAGAGCTCGTTAATGATTGAATTATTATTATTATTATTTTGAAATATTTTTTTTAGTTGTAGATGGACACAATATATTTACTTATTTTTATTTGGTGCTGAGGATCATACCCAGTGCCTCTCATGTGCAAGGTGGGTGCTCTACCACTAAGCTGTAGCCCCAGCCCCTGATTGAACTATTATTGATTGATTGATTGATTCATTGATTTTTATTGTGGCAAGCACATAAAATTGTTCATCTTAGCCATTTGTATCACAATTTAGTATCTTTCTTTTTGGAAAAAATTGTCATTTGGGGCTGGGGCTGTGGCTCAGTGGTAGAGTTTTATCCTTTCCAGAAAGTCATATAGAAATATCGTACAGCACGTAAATTTTTGATAGTGATTTCTTTCCCTCTGAAAAATTCTTTGAAGGTTCATCCAAGTTGTTGGATGTCCATTCCTTCCTATTTCTGAGTCTATTCCTTTTTATTTCATTGTATGATGATACCACATTGTTTTATCCACTCATCTGTTAATCGGCACTTTGTTTGACCTTTATGAACAGTAACTTAAATATTTATGTGCATATTTTCATGTGAAAACCATTTTTCATTTGTCTAGGGTAAATACCCAGCTGCAGGATTGTAGGGTTCTATATAAGTTAATGTTTAAGTTTATTAGAAATGCCCAAATAATTTTTAAGACTAGCTGTACTATTTTGTATTCCCATAAGCTGTATATATAGATTTATAGTTGTTTTCATGCTCTCACCAACACTTGCTATTGTCAGTAAGTTTTTTGTTTTGCCAATCTAATAAATAGTAGTATTTTGTCATTGTTTTGATTTTCATTTCCCTGATGGCTGATGATATTGAAAATCTTTTAATATTTTGCCATTTGTATACTTTCTTCAGCAAGGTATTTGGTTAAGGTTTTTTTTTTTTCCATTTTAAAATAAAATTGGTTGTTTTTGTTGAGGTTTGAGAGTTCTTTATAAATTTTGTATATAATTGTCATCAGATACGTGATTTGTACATTTTTTTACCCCAGTCTGTAGCTTCTCTTTTTATTTTCTTACGAATGTCTTTTGCGACCTTACCCCAATTTTAATTTTAATATAGAATACTTTATCAAGTCTTTCATACATGCAGCTTTTCGTATCATATCTATTAAGAATTTATACTATTAGAAAACTGATACAAGATTGGTTAGGACTATTGTTCCTGCATCATTTTTAAAAAATATATTTATCGACACATTTTCCATATCATGTAATTCAATCCTTTAAAATGTATAATTAATTGATTTTAAAATAAGTTTACAAAGTTCTTCAGCCATTAGTATGAGTCAGTTTTTGACCACTTCTATTAACTCAGGTTGTTCCTTCATGTACATTAATTACTAATATTTCTTGACCTATAACCATGATCTAGAAAACCACTATTATACTTTCTGTATTTTCCAGTGCCACTTATTTTTATTTAAAAAATTGAAAATTGTTATAAAAAACGCATAATATAAAACTTACCATCTTAGCCATTTTTAAGTGTATAATATTACGTTCACATTATTGTATGGACATTTTCCATAACTTTTTTCATCTTGCAAAACAAACTCTATATCTATTAAAGACGACTATTTTTCAGGTGCTGTGGCACATGCCTGTAATCCTAGTGACTTGGGAGGCTGAGGCAAGAGGATCATGAGTTCAAAGCCAGTCTCGGCAATGACTGGGGAAGTGGCTCAGTGGTTGAGTGCCCTGATTTCAATCCCTGTTTCCAAAAACAAACAAACAAAACAAAAACAAACTATTTTTCATTCACTCCTGCCAGCTCTTGGCAATCACCATTCTAATTGTATGAATTTGACCACTCTCTAGATACCTTATGTAAATGGAATCATGCATAATTTGTGTTTTTGTTTCTGGCTTACTTCAGCTAACATAATGTCTTCAAGGTTCATCCATGTATCATGTGTCAGAATTTAATTTCTTTTTAGGGCTGAATAATAATCAGCCTTAATATAATCTATATAGATTACATTTTGTATATCCATTTATCTTTGGATGAACATAGGTTTCTTCTATCTATTAGCTATAGTGAATGATGATGTTGTAGAACACGGGACAACTAATGTCTCTTTCAGATTCCACCAGAACCATTGCTTTTGAAAAGACTATTTGAAATTTTTTTTCCAGGACCACATTTTAAAAAATTTGTACTTTGTAATTGTGTATAATAGTGGAATTCATTACACCATATTTATACACATACATAATATGCTTAGATCAATCCCATTCCTAAGAATGTCCCCTCCCTTCCTGTCTTCCTCCCTCTGATTCCCTTGCTCTACTCTACTTGTCTCCCTTCTATTATTATATTTTTAAATGAGTCTATTACAATGGCCTATAAATTCAGGATTCAGATTGGTATATTCCTGCATGGACATACCATAATGCAGTAGAGTTCATTCTCTAGTATTTCCCCATGCCCTCCCCCCTCCCCCTTGATTCTCTTCCTATAGTCTATTGGCAGGATCACATTTTTCAAGCTCATACCATATAGATCAAGCTGTATCTATTATTTTTGTGTGTTTTTAAAATTCTTTTTAGTTATATATAACATTAGGATACATTTTGACACAATCAAAAGACATGGAATATGATCTGCACTAATTAATTCCCCAGAACTTCCTCCCTTCCCCTACTCCCCTCTCTATCCCCTTAATTCACTCTACTTATCTTTCTGCAATTTACTTAGATTTTAAAAAAATAGTGTCTTGTGGAGATACTTGATTTTGGGAATCATGTGCTATATTCGTGTACATACATAAAGAAAGTTTGGTCAGATTTATTTCATGGTTCTTTCCTTTTCCATCTCTCCTTTCTCCCTCTCAATCCTCTTCATCTTCTCTATTGATATTTCCTCTATTTTGATGAAATATACCCTTTATCTCTCTTATTTTCTATGGGGAAAAAGGCACACTCGTACATTGTTAGTGGGACTGCAAATTAGTGCAATCACTCAGGAAAGCAGTATGGTGATGTCTCAAAAAATGAGGAATATGTCTGTGGTTTTAGCTCAGTGGCAGAGTGCTTGCCTAGCATGCGTGAGGCACTGGGTTTGATCCTGAGCACCACATAAAAATAAACAAATAAAATAAAGGCATTCTGTCCATCTACAACTACAAATTTTTTTTAAAAAAATGAGGAATGTAACCACCCTATGACCCAGCTATCCCACTCCTCAATATATATCCAGAATATTTAAAATCAGCCTACTATAGGGATGTAGCCACATCCATGCTTATAGCAGCACAATTTATAACAGCCAAGTTATGGAACCAAACTAGGTGTCCTTTAACAGATGAATGGATAAATAAAATGTGGTACATATACACAATGGAATATTACTCAGCCATTAAAAAGGAGGTTATGGCATTTGCCAAAAAATGGATGGAACTGGGTACTATCATGCTAAGTGAAATAAGCCAGTCCCTAAAGTCAAAGGTAAATATTTTCCCTCTAATATGTATAAGGGGTAAGAAAAAGAAATGGAGCTATTTTAAAGGCTATTAATTTTTTCAAATTTCAGTTTCCAATGGCGAGTATATTTCTATACTATACTAGCGGGGGAGTATGTTGACTTTCTGTTTTGCAATCTTATTAAGTTTCCTAAAGTCTGTACTCTTATGCTTACTTAGTAGTAGTAGGAGGTTTGTTTGTAGGTTGCTTAGAATTTTCTTTTAGATAAGTATGTTGTCAGCAAAGAGATAACTTAGTTTCTTTTTAATTGATATACATTTTGTTTATTTTTCTTGGTATATTGCATTAGCTAGGAGTAGTAAGCAAAGGTATCTTTGCCTTGTTTCTAATCTTAGAGGAAAAGCATCTCTCTCCATTAGATGCAATCTTTGCTGTAGGTAGGTGCCTTTTGTAGATGCCCTTTATTAGGTTGAAAAAATCCCTTCTATTCCTTGTTTCCTGGGTTTTTAAAATTATGTATTGATAATGAATTTTTTCCCTTGGTCTTAAGAATCGAACCTAGGGGTACTCAACTACTGGGCCACAATCCCACCCCTTTCTAAAATTGTTTGTAAAATTTTTAAACAGGTTCTCACTAAGTTGCTTAGGGCCTAAGTTGATGAGCCTGGCCTTGAACTTCTGATCCTCCTTCCTCATCCATCCTCAGTTTCTTGAGTTTCTGGGATTATTAGGCATGTATCACCATGCCCAGCTTAATAATGAATTTTGTTAAATATTTTTTGCATATGGTAATATAATTTTTCCTCTTAACATATCTTTTTGATATGTTGGATCAACTCTTTTGTGTGTATGTGTGTGTGCGTGTGTGGTGTGGGGGATTGAACCCAGGGCCTTATGCATGTGATGCAAGCACTATACCAACTGGGCTATCTCTAGCCCCTTGGATCAATTCTTTTTTTTTTTTTTTTTTTGGTACCGGGGATTGAACTCAGGGGCGCTTGACCACTGGGCCACATCCCCAGCCCTTTTTTGTATTTTATTTAGAGACAGGGTCTCACTGAGTTGCTAAGTGCCTCGCCATTGCTGAGGCTGGCTTTGAACTCGCGACCCTCCTGCCTCAGCCTTCCAAGTGCTGGGATCACAGGCGTGAGCCACTGCGCCTGGTGGATCAATTCATTTTTTGAATATGGAACCAACTTGTTTTCCCGGTATAAAGCTCATTTGATTATATGATATTGTTATTTCTATATATCACCTAATTCAATTTGTTAATATTTTGTGAAGAGCTTTTGCAATTATATTATCAAGCAATATTGATATGTACTTTGCTGTTCCTTTGCTGTTGTCTGGTCTTTTAAAATTTGTTCTTTTTAGATATACATGGCAGTAGAGTGTATTTAGGCATATTATAGTACATGGAGCATAACTTATTCTAATTGGGATTCCATTCTTGTGGTTGTACATGATGTGGAGTTTTGTTATCTGTTCTTTATGGCAAGTTAATACTGACATCATAAAATAAGCTGAAAAAGCGTTCCTTCTTCTTCTGTTTCTTAGAGGAGGTTGTGTAGAATTAGTATTATTTCTTTAAAAGTTTGAATTTTTATTTTTTAGAAGGGGTTTGAACTATGTATTCAATTTTTTAAAATGTTAGAACTGTTCAGATATGTATTTCATATAGACTGAGTTTCAATAGTTTGTTTGAGGAATTGGTTTATTTTATGTACATTCTCAAATAAAGGCACACAGAGTTGTTTATGGTATAGCTTCACTATACATTTGATGTTGGTAAGTGTTGCAGTAATATCCTTCTCTTCCCTTCCTGGTAATAGTATTTGTATCTCCTCTCTTTTTTTTCTGTTAATCTTGCTAGAATTTTGTCAGTCTTCTTGATGATTGAAGTATTATAAAACACATCAATGCTTGGGTGTTAATGAAATGAAAGATGATCAAGTTAATGAATTTTGGAAAGTAAATAAATGGGTGTATAATATATTCATGGATTAGAAGACTCAGTATTACAAAGGCCTAGGTTTCCCCTTAATTGATCTATAGCCTAAATGAAAATATAATCACTATTCCAGCTGTTTTTAAAAATGTAAATTAATAAGGTGTTTCTAAAGTTTATATATAAATTTATAATTACAAAAACCCTAATTACTTAAAAATATTGAAGAAGAACAAAGGTAGAAGATGTATACTATCAAACATTAAGGATTATAAAGTCTTATGGGCTCTCGTAAAACATAATGTGGATTAAGATTAAGAAATAGACCTATAGAGAAGAATAAAGAGTCCTCAAAGAACCTCACACATTTATGGAACTTTGATATATGATAGAGCTGAAATGGAAGCCATTGGGGTAAGGAGATAACTATTAAATAAGTGAAGCAGGGAACATTGGTCGTTCCATATGGAAACAATGTCAATTTCTTCCTTTTACATTATACATTGAAAAATAACTCCAATAGAATAAGTAAGATGAGTATTAAAAGCATAACTAAAGTTTGTTTTTTTCCATACCTGGGATTGAAACCAGGGGTGCTTAATTACTGAGCCATATCCCTAGCCCATTTTATTTGAGATAGGTTTCTTAGAGACTCACTAATTTGCTGAGTCTGGCTTTGAACTTGAGATCCTCTTGTCTCTGCCTCCTGAGTTAATGGTATTACAGGCATGTGCCACCATGCCTGGCTCAACAGCATAACTAAAGTTTTTAGTGCAAAATCAGTGAATGTCTTTTTTATCATAAGGTAGCAAGCTATTTCTGAAGTCACAAAGTACAATCAAGAAAAAAAAAGACTGATAAAATTTACTGCAATTTATTTGCTAGTGAAATACTACTTATCAAAAGTGAAATGATAAGCTGTGAAGTTTGAGAAGATATTTGTAATGTATAAAACTAACACAGTATCAAGAATGTAAAGAACTCATCAATAAAAACCATAAAATGTCTAATAGAAAAATGGGCAAAGGACATGAATTTTATAGATGAAGAAATAAACAAGATAATAAAATATGACATGCTTGACCCCTGATTAGGAAAATTCAAATCAAGGATTGAGATATTTTATACCTTTTATACCATTCATTTGAAAATATATAGGAAGCCTAACAATTCCAAACATCGAAGACAAGGATAGTTACCACCTCTTTATTGCTTCTGATAGTATAACCTAGTTCAACTACTTTAATAGACAATTTAGCATTATTTTTAATTTTGGAGATTAATATTCACTATAACCTAGCAGTTGTGCTTTTAGCCATATTCTCAAGAAAAACTTGAGCAGCTGGGCTGGCGTTGTGGCTCAGTGGTAGAGCACTTACCTAGCATGTGTGAGGCACTGGGTTTGATTCTCAGCATCACATATAAACAAATAAATAAATAACCATCAACAACAAGAAATATATATTAAAAAAAACTTGAGCAACTGTATACCAGATGATATCTACAAATATTTATAATAACATTTTTTATAGCAGCAAACATTAGAAATAACTCAAATATTTGTTTTAATAGGAGGATGGGTAGATAAATTGTGGCGTGTTGACATGATGGAACATTATGTCATAATAGCCTGGATCAATATTTATAATAGAGAGTAAAAAACTTAAGTCCCAAATGTAAGTCCAAGCGAAGCCAAATATTATATTGCTTAGGTATATCTACACATACATACAGACACACACACAAACACAATAAAATTAAAGAAAAATCAAGGAAATGGTAAACATAAACATAGAATCCTAGATGGTGATTGGTTTTGAAGGTGAGACAGGAGAATTGGATGTGGAGGAGCAGATATGTAAGGTTATTGTTAGTGTTCTAGTTCTCAGATTGGGCAAGAGGGATTAAGGGTTTTATTATATTAATAACAAGTAAATAAGTAAATATAAGAATACCACGCATGGACCTATTTTGATAGTGTGTTGTGAGTTAGGACTGATTTTCATGCATTTGAGATAGCCCAAACAAATGAACCTCATAGTAAGATGATTAAACAATAAGTATATTTCTGTAGAAGATTTGTACTAGATTGTTTGCAGAGAAATAATGCGGGATTAACAATTTTTCACATATTTTACTTCATCTATGAAAAAAATCCATAGACAACTACTAAAAAAATCATTACTGCTGGGGCTGGGGTTGTGGCTCAGCGGTAGAGCACTCAACTAGCATGTGTGAGGCACTGGATCCCATCCTCAGCACCACATTAAAAATAAATAAAATAAGTATATTGTGTCCAATTATAACACATATACATATATATGTATGTGTGTGTATGTATAAAATTACTGCCAAAATCATTAGTAACTATAGTAAAATAAAATTAGTTGAAGTGTACACTGCTGTCTGATGGCCTTGGCTAGTGGGGAAAATAGGCACAATAGCAGGTAGGTTAAATATGTAAGTGCATTGAGCACCACTCAGCCACTTTGTAATAGGATGCCTGCTTGTGTAAATGCAATGTTTGTATATTACATAAGTGTATTATAGCTACTGTGCCTCAGGGAAGGAGAATACATGGAATTTAATTTTTTGAGAGGGAGGGAGAGGGAGTGTGTGTGTGTGTGTGTGTGACAAAAACATTCTGTTGCTCTGAAAACTCTCTGTCATTTATATACTCATGAAAAAGTGATCAAATGTTTGGTAGAAACAGATAAGTGCAGTCCAGGTTTTTCCAAAAGAATGTAGCATCAACCTTTTTGCAAAATTTCAATAGTAAGACAAAATATTTATGGAGGAGTGCCTGAACAATACACAGTTCTTACAGTCATTACTTAAAAAAAAATTTTGAGGTCCAACATTATTAGAAATACTTGGGGTCTTGTATGAAATGAAGAATCTTGGGCCCTATTCCAGACCTACTGTATCAGAATCTGCATTCAACATGATTCCTTAGGTGTTGTGTACACACATGAAAATTTGCGAAGCTGTGGTTTAGATCAGGGCTTCTTACTTCGAGCTCAACTCAGGCTGGGCTTCAGGGAGTCTCTGTGCTCTCTCAAACTTCATGCATAATTTTAGGTTTGTGTGAATGAGAACTTTTCTGGGATACACTATATATTTTCCTCTTGGATCAAGCTTAGATCATTGAAAAGTTGTGTATTTGATCTCCAAGCTTTGACTGGCTAATTGTTTTCCAGAGTATGCTTTAGTTTCATGCTTCATTTACTTACATTGAAAAGCACTATGAAAAGCAGCTGTTGAAATCCATCATATTTTATTTATTGTTAGATGCAACTTAGAGTATTATACATTACACAGGTGGTTTCATGGCCTAATTGCACAGCTGAATAGTTTGAAGTGCTTTTAAACTACAGATCTGAGGTAATACCTGGATTTTGGTGGGGGTTACTAGGGATTGAACCCAGAGACATTTTATCACTGAGCTATATCCCCAGCCCCACTACCCTTAAAAATATGTTTTTGAGACAGGTTATCACAAGATGCTGAGTGTCTCACTAAATTTCTGAGGATGAACTTGTGATCCTCCTGCCTCAGGCGTCTGAGTTGCTGGGATCACAGATATATGCCACGGCACCGAGCTAGAAATATATATTCCTAACAAGCCATCCTATCATTTTGATGAAACAATAACATAGTAAGGAACAGTTTCACTACCAATCCTGTGTCTCTCTATTAATAATCTACAGATAATACTTTTTTCTTTGAGTTGTAGTATCAGAAAGAACTTTATTTCTTCTGGGTGATTCATATGCAGTTATTTTATAGAAAGTACAGCTTAGTGGGCTGGGGTGTGGCTCAGTGGTAGAGCACTCGTCTAGCACGTGCGCGGCCGGGTTCGATCCCCAGCACCACATGAAAATAAAACGCATTGTGTACAACTAAAGCAAATAAATAAATATTTAAAAAAAAAAAGAAAGTACAGCTTAGTAAAGTTCGTGTGTATTCCTCTTTTAATTAACTTTCAAATTTTGTATTTGTGACCTACTTTGATAGTTGTTTTAGTCAGCTTTTTCTCTGCTGTAACCAAAAGACCCGACAAGAACAATTAGAGAAGGATAAGTTTATTTTGGGATTTATGGATTCAGAGGTCTGAGTCCATAGATGGCTGACTTCATTCCTTGGGGCCTGAGATGAGGCAGAACATCATGGCATAAGTGTGTGCCAGAGGAAAACATTTGGGAACATGGCACCAAGAAGCAGAGAGACTAAGCTCAGCTCACCAAATATAAATCCCAAAGGCACGCCCCCCAGTGACCCAACCCTTCCTGCCATACCCCACCAGCCTATAGTCACTACTCACTTAATTTCTACCAGGGAATTAACACACGGATTAGGTTTAGGCTCTTATCACCCAATCATTTCATCTCTAAGCCTTCTTGCATTGCCTCACACATGAGCTTTTGGGGGATACCTCACATCTAAACCATAATAGCAGTTGTCTGTTTATATATACTTTTGTATTCTAACTTTAATTCTGCCTTCATTTTCATCTTGATTTCCCCCCCATCATTTAAATCTTTTTTACTCATTATCACTCAAATCAGTTTGTATAGTTCCTTCAACATCTTTTGGAGTAATGCAGGCTAAAATAAAATTCAAGCCAACAAATATTTAGATATTTCATTTATTGGATCTATGGATATGTATAACACTGTTAAAATTTTTCTACTGACAAGAAATTCAATGACATTCCTGTTTAATAACTTGTGTTTTTATTATACTATTTGATTCTGAAAGCTGTTTTAAGTTTTGTAATTCATAATTTATATTAAAAAATATTTGAACTCCTAGCTCACAGACTTGAGTTCAGTCCCCAGTAATGTGGAAAACAGGCGAGAACAAGTGTTGGTGAGGATATGAAGGTAATGGAACCTTCATGCATTGCTGTTGGAAACAGACTGGTGCAACTGTTCTATAAAACAGTTTGGCAGTTCCTCAAATAGTTAGAGGTACCCTATGACCAGTCATTTCTACTCTGAGGCATATTCTCAGGAGAAACAAAAACATGTCCATATAAAAACTTTATACATGAATATTCATAGCAGCATTATTGATAATAGACCTAAAGTGGGAAATAAGCCAAATGTTAACCAACTCTTGAAATCATAAACAAAATGTATATTCTTACAATGGAATATTAGTTGTCCATTAAAACGAATGAAGTATTGACACATGCTACAACATAGATGTATTTTGAAAATGTGACAACTGAAAGAAGCCACACCCAAAAGGCTGTATATGTTTCCATTTTTGTGAAATATCTAAAATAGGTAAATAAATAGAAAGTAGGTAAGTGTTTGCTAAGTGCTAGGTTTTGTTCTTAGGATCATGAAAATATTTTGAGATTTGATAGTGATTATTGATGCCCAAAGCTTTGAATATGCTAAAATCCATTAAGTTGCACACATTAAAATTTTGAATTCTGTGGTATGTGAGTTACATTTCAAATTGTTTAAAAAATAGTTGTGTAAAACTTTTATACTGTCAAGCATGCCTTTTATTGTTTCCTATTAAGGCCTACATCTCTCTTTCCCCAATATTTATTAGGGTTTGAACATTTTAAAATATCATAAATAACATTTATTAAATCATTAAATAATGTACTCATTTTGATTAATCAAAAGGACAAATATTATGGATATAGATTTCTGATTACGATTTTATAACCAGTATTTCCAAATTGAGCTGGCATGATTGCTGCCAAAGATAAGAAACAATCTTTTTGAAAATCTATGTAGTATTTTTGTGCAGGAAATATATGATATCCATTAGGCTGTTGGAAGTGGTAAAAGAGATCACAGACTTTTATTCTTACTATTATGTACCTCTTGGGGGTTAGGAACCCTTAAGTAGTGAACCTTTCCCCTAAAATAGTTATTTTAATTTCAGGTGGTAACTTATAGTTTAAAATCCAACATTGTATCAGGTATTAGGAGGTTTCTCTTATATAGTTTTGCTAGTAACAACAATCTCTATGACTATGCTTAAGACTAATATATATTTTCTTTATTGGCCTTTATTTTTGTTACCTTCCATAGAGTAATAGTGTTATGTTTTACCTCACAGTATTATTATGAGACTCACATGATAATGAATACACACCTACTGAGTGCCAGATACTTTTTATAGACATACATTACTTCCTTTAATTGTAAGAACAACCCTATGAGTTAGGTATTGTTTTTTGCCCTCTTCCCAAATGAGGAAACCAAGGCTCAGTGAGGTTGTCTTTCTTACTTAAGAATCATACATGTAAATTAGTACTTAAAATTGATTGCTTTGATGTCAGAGCTTAAATTTGTAAGTATATATTATTCAATATGAACTGTTGTATTGAGGAATAAAAAACCCTGAAATGGCCAGGTGTGGTGGCACAAGTCTATACTCCCAATGGCCCAGAAGGCTGAGACAGGAGGACTGTGAGTTCAAAGCCAGCCTCAGCAAAAAGCGAGGCACTAAGCAACTCAGTGAGACTCCATCACTAAATAAAATACAAAATAAAACTGGGGATGTGGCTCAGTGGTTGAGTGCCCCTGAGTTCAATCCCCAGTATCCCCACCGCCCAAAACAAAACAAAACAAAAACCCTGAAATGTAGGGCTTAAAGTAACAAATGTTCCTTTTATGTTCTTCCTACATATTTTTGGTTGCCTTATGAGCTGATAGAGTAACTGCCATCACCAGCAATGCTGGTCACCTTGACCAGCATGTGATAAATTATGCAGTGATTCTTTAAAACTTCTACACTTATAATAACATATGTTGCTTTCACTCATACATTGTTGATCAAAGACAGTCATGTGGCCATAACTTAGAGAAGTGTTTGTGTGTTTGTATGTGTGTGGGGTTATGGTGGTGGTATGTTGGAGTTGGGACAGTAAATGAAATCTCAGTCTAGGATGGGAAGGAGGAACAATATAAATATTTGGTGAATAGCAACACTACCTGCCATCACATTTTCAAATGTGTTTCTTAATATAACACTCTTATGGTTATAAATACTGTTCTTAACACACAGTACTGAGATAGACTTACATTTTCTTGGTGGGGGGTTACCAAGGATTGAACTCAGAGGCACTCGACCACTGGGACACATCCCCAGTCCTATTTTATATTTTATTTAGAGACAGGGTCTCACTGAGTTGCTAAGTGCCTTGCCATTGCTGAGGCTGGCTTTGAACTTGGTATTCTCCTGTCTCAGCCTCCTGGAGCCTCTGGGATTACAGGTGTGTGTGCTCAGCTAGACTTACAAAGTTTGTGTTTGTGCTACAATTCAATAAAACAATAAATATATAAAATAAAACATCAAGTATGGTGAAATGTATTAGACTCAATTATGCTAAGTCCAGATAAGAATATGTCAAAGTGAAGCCTATTGTTGTATATAATTATAATTCCCCAATAAATTTTTTTATTCAAAGTTGTTGTATTTATAATAGTAGTATGCATTATAATTCATAATAAACATATAGAACATCTTTTTACAAAACACTGTTTGTATACAATTTATATTCATACCATTCAAATCATCAATCATGCATTTAGGATAATGACATCCATCTTATTCAACCACCTTTTCTTTTTTCCCCTCCATCCCCCCTTGCTCCTTTCCTTCCCCTCCCATGTAAGCTGTTTTAAAGGCTAGATATTTTTTCTTTTTTATTATTTATTTTATTTTTTACAAAAATGGAGCAAACTTTTCATTTTTCTGGTTATACATGATGTAGTGTCACACCATTTATGCAATCATACCCAAACAGAGGGTAATAATGTCCTTGTCATTCTACCATCCCCCCCCACACTCCCCTTCCCCACCCCTCCTTGCCCTCTTTTCCTTCTGCTCCATCCAAAGTTCCTCCATTCTTCCCCCCCGCCAGGCCCATTATGGATCAGTATCCACTTATCAGAGAAAACATTTGGCCTTTGGTGTTTTGGGGGTTGGTTTATATGGCTTAGCATGCTATTTGCCAACTCTATTTACCTGTAAATTAATGGCTAGATTTTAATGTAGCTTTCTTCTCTCAGGAAAAGGTATGTTTTTTACCTTCCTGAAGTATATTTGAAATAAAAATAACACAATAAATGGGGTTAAGTACAAATTGGAGCAAAGGCTGTAACTCTTGAGTTTTTCTATGTTTTTTGTGCCTGGCTGATATGAGAGACACGTGTGTGATCCTTATAATGCCTACATAACCCTTCATAATCTTCAAAATGCTCTTACTGAATTAAATAGCTTTCTGAAAATAAATATTTGGCAAATTTCACTTATTTATGTCACATGATTTCCTTTGATTCTTACCATTAGCCTGTGAGGTAGACCCAATACTGTGTGTTGCTTTCATTTAGAGTTGAGGAAACTCAAATATTAAACTGCTTTCCATGGCCATGGGTGCAGGAGCCCTGTTTGGGGATTGACTTGAATTGCGGTTGACTGTGAGCCGTGGAGATTTGGGCATTGTCGCCTCCCGTAGTCTCACGGGACTTGTTGCGGGATCTCGAGTGACTTGGCCGAAATTGCTGATCGGGTCAGAGCCATTTTGGTGGTATCTGTGGTGCGTGTTAGTTGTTGTTAGAGCCAGAGAGAAAAGTTATCAGAATAAAAAGCTGTTTGTTTCTAGTTCACCTCTGAACTTCTTCCCGCGGCTCCGTTGCTCCAAGCGCTTCAGGCGGCAACAGGTGGCGGCCCGTACGGGGAACTTCGGAGCGGACAGGTAAGAACTGAGAGGTCTCTAAAGATGGGTTCGAATATAACTGAATCCCAAGTGATAGAGGCTATGCAAAGACTCCTTGATATACCTGACTCTGTTCTCAGTGAGGAGTATATAGAAAAAAGTGAAAGTGATCAAAAAAGCGTAGCTTCCACTGGGACAACTAAGACCAGTAAAGAGAGTATTAGAAGAGACCAAAAATGACAAAAATCCAAGCTATTAAAGCTATTCGGGAGTTATTGGTGATAGCAGAAGGATACTTGCTCTTACTGGAACCTGGGCCTCAGGATATTGCTGTCAGTGAAATTAGCAGTGGTGAGGAATCTAGTAAAAGTGATCCTGAGAAAATGAGGAAAAAGAAACTAAAAAAGACCGAGAAAAAGGACCGTCAGGCAGAGGAACCACTTGCGTCCTCTACTCCCCCATGGGTGGAATCCATTACAGAAAATATGAAGGGTATTACTAGGCATTTGCATACCCTAGAAACAGAAATAAAAAGTCTTTCTGATCGCTTATGCGCTCTCGAGGACAACTCACAGATACATTGGGAACCGCCAGCATTTGAAAAGAAAAATGTACAGAGTGTCCATCAGTCAGTAGATTTCAAAACAATAAAAAATCTCAAAGAGGCAGTAATGACTTATGGGCCCCAAGCTCCTTTCACGTTGAGTATGCTGGAGTCCCTTAACACCTTTAGCTTAACCCCCTCAGACTGGAAAAGTCTATGTAAAGCAACATTAAGCGGGGGGCAATTCTTGGTTTGGCGATCGCAATTCCAAGAACTTTGTATAGAAACAGCTAAAAGAAACGCGGCTGCAGGGTTTGAAAAGTATAATATAGACATGCTCACAGGAGAAGGGCAATTCGCAGACTTACAGGCTCAAACAGATTATGACCCAGATGTATATACTCAGATAAACACAGCTGCCTTAGAGGCATGGAAAACTATACAAGGACCTGGGGATCTACAAGGTAGCTTGTCAAAAGTGATTCAAGGACCAAATGAGCCATATGCTGACTTTGCTGATCGACTTTTGAGAACTGCAGGTAGTGTGTTTGCAGATGTTGACCAAGCTATGCCATTAGTTGTTCAATTAGCTTATGAAAATGCAAATAAATTGTGCCAAGCAGCCATCAGGCCATGGAGAACTAAAAAGGATCTTTCCGTACATATACAACTATGTAAAGATATAAATGACACCTTTGTCACAGGAAATGTGATTGCAGCCTCAATGAGAGGTGCTTCCTCTCGAAATTTCACAAAGGCTAAACGTAGATATTATAATCAATCAGGATATTCCAGGCAAAATTATCATAATCAATCAGGCAATTCTAGGCAAAATCCCAAAAGAGAAATAAGACCAAGCTCATACCGTGCCCCAGGCCGCTGCCCCAGGTGTAAAAAGGGAAATCATTGGGCCAATAAATGCCATTCAAAATTTGACATCCATGGAAATCCTTTGTTCAGGAATTCAAAAAACGGGGCACGGGGCCCAGTTCCCTGGGGCCCACAAATGTACGGGGCATCGCAGAAGGAGTATCCTCAAGCATCCACTCAGATGCTTCCCCGACACAATCCCTACTACCCATCCACTCCCTCGCCAGAGGAACAAGAGGAAATGCAGGATTAGACCTCTGTTCCACCGCCCGAATAGTGTTAACACCTGAAATGGGGGTTCAACTGATTCCCACAGGAGTCAGGGGACCTCTTACCTCAGGGACTGTAGGACTTATTATCGGGCATAGTCCTAAAAGCTTATTAGGTTTACAAGTGACCCCGGTGTAATAAACTCAGACTACAAAGGGGAAATAAAAATAATGCTTAGCTCACCCCAAAGTATAACTTCTGTTAATCAAGGAGATAGAATTGCTCAGTTGCTTCTCCTTCCCAATTTACATAATTCATTTAAAATGGGTATGCCTCAAGAAGGGAACAATAGAGGATTTTGTTCCACTGACTCAAGTCCCATGGCTTGCTGGGTTCGAGACTGTTCAAGGAGGCCTATGAGTAAAATAAAAATCCAAGGAATAGAAATGGAGGGATTAATAGATACTGGAGCTGACTCTTCCATTATTAATTTACGCCAATGGCCCAAGCACTGGCCTCTGCAAAAAGCTTCAACCAGTTTAAGAGGCTTGGGATATAATAACCTCCCAGAAAAAAGTGCAGTAATTTTAAAATGGGAGGATGATGAAGGCCATAAAGGAACATTTCAGCCTTATGTTTTACCTAACCTACCGGTTACTTCATGGGGAAGAGATATTTTGCAACAAATTGGAGTACACCTTGCAACCAAGCCTGCAGATGTTAAATGTGAAAACCTACAGAGTAATCTTAACCCTAAAAGTAATCATTATCATAAAGGAAAAAGATATTTTTTTCGGGGCCACTGAGAAAATGATTTTGAAAATACCATGGCTTTCTGATAAGCCAGTGTGGGTCCCTCAGTGGCCCCTATCTAAAGAGAAATTACAAGCGGCCCACCAATTAGTTCAGGAACAATTAGAAGCAGGTCATATAGAACCTTCCACCTCTCCCTGGAATTCCCCCATATTTGTGATCAAGAAAAAGTCAGGAAAATGGCGATTGTTACATGATCTTAGACAAATTAATAAAACCATGCAAGTTATGGGCCCTACTCAACCTGGACTTCCTAGTCCCGTAGCTATTCCAAAAAATTTCCATCTTATTACTCTTGATATAAAGGATTGCTTCTTTTCTATTCCTCTGCATCCTCTGGATGCCCCCAGGTTTGCTTTTTCCGTTCCTTCTATGAACAACAATGGTCCTGATCAGAGATATCAATGGAAGGTTTTACCACAGGGAATGGCTAATAGCCCCACCATATGCCAAATATATGTGGACAAGGCTATCCAACCCATTAAAAATAAATATCCAAACCTCATGTGTCTACATTACATGGATGATATTTTATTGGCCCACCCTAATCAAAAAATCTTATTTAATATATTCAGTGATGTGGTAGAAAATTTAAAAAAATATGGATTATATATAGCAGAAGAAAAAGTTCAAACCAGATCTCCCATATTATATTTAGGATTTAAAATCATGGATACTTTTGTTAGACCCCCAAAAATTTTAATAAATAAAGAACATTTGACCACCCTCAGTGATTTCCAAAAACTACTGGGAGACATTAATTGGCTTCGCCCTACACTAAATCTCACTACTGGCCAACTAAAACCTTTATTTGACATCCTTCGTGGAGATCCTGATCCATCTTCACCACGAACATTGACTCCTGATGCTAGGAAAGCTTTAAAGTTAGTAGAAAAAGCCATCGAAGGAGCTCATTGTGATAGATTTGATTTAACTCAACCGCTGATGTTGATTATTATTTCTTCACAATATACACCCACAGGAGTATTTTGACAACAAGGGCCTTTATTATGGATACATTTGCCCATCTCTCCTAAAAGTATAATTGAATCTTATACCTCCATGGTTGCTAAACTTATTCTTCAAGGACTTAAGACTTCTACTAAAATATTTGGCATTCACCCTGCTACTATTATTACTCCCTATTCATCATCACAGATTGAATATTTATGCTTCAATGATAATGATTGGGCTATAGCTAAATGCTCTACTTCTGCAAATTTTGATAATCATCTTCTTAAGTCCCCTATATTATCTTTTTGTATTAATCATCCTATTATATTTCCACAGGTAATAAAAAATCAACCTATTCCTAAGGCATTTAATGTATTTACAGATGGGTCCTCAAATGGTACTGCTACAGTAGTCACTAAGAAAGAAAATATGACTTACATAACTGCACACAAATAAGCTCAACTAGTGGAATTGGAAGCCGTGGTAAGAGCTCTGGAAAATTTTAGGGATCAGCCTGTAATCATTTTTTCAGATAGCTACTATATTGTACAAGCCGTCCCAAAATTAGAGTTAGCAGGACCAATAGCACCTCATACTCCAGCCTTTAAATTGTTTTATCAAATACAAAAACTTTTGTGGGCAAGAAAAGAACCTCTATTCATAGGCCATATTAGAGCACATACTAATTTGCCTGGTCCCCTCCATGAAGGTAATCAAAAGGCTGATGAACTTACAAAAACAATATTTATACTTTCAGTGCTACAACAAGCTACTTTATTCCACTCCCAGTTTCATGTCAACAGCACCACCTTGCAACATAGGTTTAAAATCACAAAGGAGCAAGCCAGAACAATTGTAAAAGATTGTAAATCTTGTATGACACATTTGCCCAATCCTCATTTTGGTGTTAACCCTAGAGGATTAATGCCCAATCATTTGTGGCAGATGGATGTTACTCATGAGCCAAGTTTTGGAAAATTGCGATTTATTCATGTGACCATAGATACATGCTAGGCGTGATTTTTGCTTCCTTACATTCTGGAGAAAAAGTTAAAGATGTTACATCTCATTGTTTGCAAGCTTTTGCTGCATTGGGCATCCCCAAAATGCTTAAAACAGATAATGGCCCCGCATATACATCCTTATCTTTCAAACAGTTTTGCGCAAAATTCAATATATTCCATAAAACAGGCATCCCATACAATCCTCAGGGTCAGGGCATTATTGAAAGAACAAACCGAACACTGAAAATTATGTTATTAAAACAAAAAGAAGGAAATTGGAAAACTCCTAAGGACAGATTGGCAGTTGCCCTGTTTACCTTAAATTTTTTAACTTTAGACTCTAATGGTTATTCTGCTGGAGACAGACATTGGAATCCACACCAACAACATAAACCTTTGGTTTACTGGAAGGATGTTCTTTCAGGTACATGGAAGGGTCCAGATCCAGTATTAATTTGGGGAAGAGGATCTGTTTGTGTTTTTCCAAAAGACAAATCCTCTCCAATATGGATACCATCTAGATTAATAAAACAGGTACCACATCAAAATGATCAAGATGAAGTTATTGAAGAATCAAGATTAATAAAAAAGGTACAAAATCAAGAGGACCAAGATGAAGGTACAGAATGATTCCCTCAAAAGAGTCCTTCAAAATATTTCACAACTTAAGTGTCATTCCTCCCGGCCGGGACAAAGAGATCTCTCTTTAGTGTGCACACAATTGTATTTTTTTTTCCTTTTTATACATGTCTTTATGTCTGTACATTTGTCTACATTTCATGTTAATGTGACGTCACAAATATATGTTTGTATGTTTGTTCGTCTGTCCAGTGTGACGTCACAAAGAACAAAGCGCTTATGAAAAAAAAAAAAAAAAAAATATATATATATATTGATCCAAATAACTTTAATTCATTTTAGGTTAAGAGTATTCAATTTAGGTAAATAATTTTATAAATGAAGGTATTTTCAATTTTGATTTATAGGTGTCCCTGGGACTTCTCTTTAGCAAACAATATGACTAGTGCTATATAACCTGATATTTTGGTGTTTTGACTTAAGATTGTTTATTTGTTATTAACTTCATTTGTTTAATAGCTCATTAATTTCAATTATCTCAACAGGTAAAAGATTGCTCTGTATACAGAGACTCAAGGGTTCCAGCTAACAAATTATTTCTCTAAAGTGCCTTTACCTTTTCTTTAATCTATCTTTAATGCAGTAATTACCCTCAGTTTTTCTTTGTTTTGTTCTAAATATTACATTTTTCCAACTTATGTTTGTAGAAGCTCAACCAGCGATGTATGTGAACAAAAATCAACTTTAATTTTCTAATCTAATTATTCTATTTTGTAGTTTGACAACTCGCCTCTTGACTCAGTGCTGCAATAGCACTGCCTTTCCTTTAATAATTGATGCTTGAGTTTCTAGGTAGCGGGCCCTGAAGATTTGCCGGTGGCATTGTCTAAACATAAAAAAGACGTCTGCTGCTACAGCTGCAGGGATCGCGGCCGCCGCAAGCATCCCTGCTTCTGCTCAAACATCAAACAACCTCACCAACAGTGTGGCCACTGCTCTACATGCATGGGGCCTCCTACATCAACATGTTATAACAAATGGACATTTTGATCTTTCATTGTTTGGGACTTTACGGGACAATGCCTTGCGGGTATTTGTCTAGAGAATTCAGTGTGTTACTTGATGGAACTTAGGGCAGCTGATTTGTTTTAAACAATTTGATATGCTACGCAATTTGGCTCATCACCAAAAGGCTTGTCGCCTTAAAGCCACAACATCTCCTCACAATTGGACGGCTGTTAGTCATCATATATAGTCGATCCTAAAGGGCTCCATTGGATGGCTGGTTAGCCAATGACGGGTAAGATCCCCAGAGGGGGACAACCTAAGACAGGCACAGTCGCACGGGACAGTCTCATGTGGCCGACATATCAACCTAAGACAGGAGTCAAGGGCACAGCCTTGATTATCCGATGACGGGTAAGAATGTTGGTTGCACATAGACGTCCTAGAGCATTACCTCTTTTAAAACAAAAGGGGGGAAATGCAGGAGCCCTGTTTGGGGATTGACTTGAATTGCGGTTGACTATGAGCCGTGGAGATTTGGGCATTGTCGCCTCCCGTAGTCTCACGGGACTTGTTGCGGGATCTCGAGTGACTTGGCCGAAATTGCTGATCGGGTCAGAGCCATTTTGGTGGTATCTGTGGTGCGTGTTAGTTGTTGTTAGAGCCAGAGAGAAAAGTTATCAGAATAAAAAGCTGTTTGTTTCTAGTTCGCCTCTGAACTTCTTCCCGCGGCTCCGTTGCTCCAAGCGCTTCAGGCGGCAACACATGGGCTTAGGAAGCAGAGGACATGGACTAGGATTCCTCTGTGTGTCTCATAGGTCAGCCTTTTACCCACTGCACAGAACTGCCTCTCCAGCCAAATTCTTGGATATGACTTAAATGCACTAGAGAAATTTAAAATGACCCAGTTGAAATAGGAAAGGAGAATTTTCAATTTCCCAAGGCATAGCTGGCATTGTTCAGACAAAGTAGTCAGGGAAATAGAACATACTGCTTTCTGATAAGGAACACCTGAAAGGACTGAATCATTCTAAGGCCTAACATTAATGGTGAGAAAATGGACTTTCCAAGGGGCCAATTAGAGGCTTGGTAGCCTGATGCATTTTGCAGAATGTCATAGCTCAAGGAAGCTGAGGAAAGGGAGTTATGCCTGCCTTAAAGAATTGTGCAAAGTGGGTTAGCAGCATTGCTTCCATTTTTGTGAAAGAGGATGCCTTTCTAATTTTAGAGTCTTTTAAGAGGTGGATAGGCTTTTGTGTGAAGGGAAGCTTTTCTCAGTGCTCATTTTGAGAGGTGCCTGTTAAATCATTTTATATCCTGTTTGGAAAAGGAAAACAATGTGGTGGAAGTGAAAAATTAGTTTGCATAAAAAGTTATCTTCCCCAGAAGAGATGGTGGAAATAGGGATACACAGCCATACTTATTACTTTTCCCCCCACATTATAGAGATGTGTGTTATCAGTTCAATGCAGATATTGGAATCCTTTAGCTGTAATGTGTCTCCTGATGTTATGCAGTAGAAACTATTTATTTAGAAGATGGTTCAAGAAGGGACAGACTTTAACTCCTGGAGGGTGTTGGTTTTTTCCATTTCTCAGTAATTCCATTGTTATTTATTTTGTTAATTCCTTTTTTTCCAGAGCTTTAAAATGTATCTTATAAGACAAACTTTTTATTTTTTAACCCAGTTTTTTCTTTGGTGTAACAGCAAATATTCTAAATGCAAATGTCCAGGGCTGGGAATAAAAAGGTTCCCACCAAGGACCTGAGATACTTTTATAAGCTGGCAATTATGTATAGCTTTGTTGAAGTAACTGAAGCTGGATTATGTCCCTAGAAGCCATTTTTCAGGTTTTATTTAAACTGAAGAATTTATATGTGTTTAAAAATTAGGATATCTCAAGCCGGGCGTGGTGGCCCACGCCTGTAATCCCAGCACTTTGGGAGGCTGAGGCAGGAGGATCGTGAGTTCAAAGCCAGCCTCAGCAATGGCGAGGCACTTAGCAACTCAGTGAGACCCTGTCTCTAAATAAAATACAAAAAAAGGCTGGGGATGTGGCTCGGTGGTCGAGTGCCCCTGAGTTCAATCCCTGGTACCAAAAAAAAAAAAAAAAAAAAAAAAAAAAAAAAATTAGGATATCTATCTAGAAAGGTAAAGGCTTAGAGAAACCTAGGGTCTAAGTCTATAAACATCACCAAGTGGTCTCCTTGTCAAGTCCTAGAAAGCTGGGGTTAGATTAGATAAGAGTTGAAGATAGTATTTTTAGGACTAAAGGCAGTGAAATTCCTCTAAATGGGGCCTGGTATACTTAAGAATTCTGTTACCTCCAGAGTGACTGCAAATATATGGAGGAAAAGAAAGGGTTATAATGAGTATGTAATATGAGTGGTCCCATTTAGTCTTCAGAAATTACTGTGGAGAGTTGATACAGAGGAAATAGTAAGACTCAAAAGTTTTGTAATGGGGCTCAGGCCATATATCTAATAAATAACTGAATTTAAATTCAAACCTAGGACATTATCAAACCTGTGCTCATCTTAATATACATATGTTGATTCAAGAAGACCTTAGGTAAAGATTTTGTTGATGGATTTTTATAAAGTTACTCAGAGAAACCAAGGGTATTAAAGCTTTTCTTTACATTTAAGGTTCCTACCAAAAACAACTAGCCCTACTTGTAACTTGGTGCTCAAAGACATAACTTGAAACTAGGTAGTCCATGTAGCTGAGGTTGCATTCTCACCAGGTTCCCTTGTAGTGCAGTTTTCAATAGCTGCCTTTGAGTTAAACCACCACTGTGGTGCAATCAACTTATGCTGGAATGATATGCTGCAAAGCTTTGTGGTTATTGGGACATATGTGATGTATGAAAACTCTTTTTGGTTACTTTGTTTACTTAGTGCTTGTAATTGGCATGTAAGATCATGCCCTGTACAGGTGAACATATAGAAAGGATCTGTCATTTGTAGGTATTGGCCAAGCTGTTTCTAGATTCCAAATTTGTCATTCTCCTGCTGTTATAAGAGGATACCATTGACTTGGCATATTATGTGGAACAGAAAATTATTTGGCTCATAATTCTGGAGGCTAAAATGTCCAAGAACAAGGGACCACATCTGGTGAAGCCTTTGGTGCTGCATTATAATATGGCAACAGTCATCAAATGGCAAAGGAGTATGTGAGTAAGTGAGAATGAGCACAAGAGGGGCCCCGACTCACAAGAGTGTTTTGGCAGGGGTGGGGGTAGTGGGGATTGAACCCAGGGGCACTTAACCACTAAGTCACATCTCTAGCCCTTTTTATTTAGAGATAGTGTCTCACGAAGTTTCTTTGACTGGTTATGAACACATGATCCTTCAGCCTCTTCCTCCTGAGTTACCAATTCACTTTTATAACAAGCCTGCTGTCACAATAACTAACCTAAGCTTGTTTTCTTTCTTTCTTTTTTTCTTTGGTGGTGCTGGCGATTGAACCCAGGGCCTTATGCATGTGAGGCAAGCACTCTACCAACTGAGCTATGTCCCCAGCCCCACTAACCTACTCTATTTTTTTAATATGTATATATATATATATATATATATATATATATATATATATATTTTTTTTTTGTTGATGGACCTTTATTTTATTGATTTGTATGTGGTTCTGAGAATTGAACCCAGTGCCTCATGCATGCTAGACAAGTGTGCTACCACTGAGCCACAAACCCAGGCCCCCACTAACCTACTCTTGAGACAACATTGATCCTTTCATGAGGGCAAAGCCCACGTGAATTCCTTGAACTTACATTTCTAAACCCACAAACTTGCCTTTGCTTCCACATTTTCCTGTATCTGTTATGGTAGAAGTGTCCCTTTTAAGGTTGACAGGGGTCAGGAAGTACTACTCTAAAATATGACACTTGGGCATATTAATAGTTTAAATCTGAAGACAGTTGTGAAATGGAAGATGAAAAAAGTTTTTTTTTTAATCTTCTCTTGAAGTAGGTCACAATAACTTCATAGAAGAGATAACCTCACTATACCTGGACCAAAGGAGTATTAATATCTTTGAAGATACATGGACATCAGTAGAGATATGAATGAACAGTCTTTGGTATTTATTCTAATTTACTACACTAAAATCATACCTTTTTTTTTTTTTATCTTACCACATTGTTCTATAACTCTTCCCTCTTAATCAACTCTAGACTAAGAAATTCTCAGGTTTAGATGCTTATTTGGGTCATTTTGTGTAAAACTTACATGTGTTTGTTTGCTTTCCTGTTGTTAACTTGTTTTATGTTTTAGGGCTCCAGCTAAGAACTTGGAATGGTTTAGCAAAAATAATTTTTTGCCTTATTGAAAGGATAAGTTATCTATTTGTGCTTCATAGTCCATCACTTGATTAGTTCAGGCGTTTAGATAAACCTAGAAAATTAACTTGTTTCTTGCTCAGGTCAGATCCACTGGGAAATATGGAGTAGTAGCACAAATTATTCTTTTCCTTGTGTACTCATAATAATGGAGACTGTTTTATCTTCAACATGGAACTTTCTGTGTTACCCTGAGCATCAATATCCAGCTAGGTGATGAGGTGAGGGAGAAAAATACCTTTTAGGGTGTTTGTATGGGCCAGATCTGAAAATGGTACTTCCAGTTCTAGGTTCTAAGGATCAGAACCCCCACAGAAGGTCACTTATAGTTACCCAGATGGCTTGGAAATGCAGTCTTTCTGCATGTCCAAGAGGGAAAGGAAATGGTGAACATTTAGATAATCTTTTTTCTTCCATTCTGGATTGGTCTTCAGTTTTTTTTTTTTTTTTTTTTTTTTTTTTTTTTTTTTTTTTTACCTTCATCTTCTGGACTGCTCTGTTCCTATCAAATTCTTAAAGCATGCTTAAATTTCTCCCAACTTTTAATACAAACAATCAAACATTATTCTTTGCTGCAGTGGTCATAACAAAGAGCCACAAACTGGGTGGCTTAAAACAATAAAAATTTATTCTCTCCCAGTTCTGGAGGCTGGAAGTCTGAAATCAAGATGTTAACAGGGTTTTGTTCCTTCTGAGTCTGGGTAGAATCCATCCTTTCCTCTTCCTAGTTTCTGGAGGTAGCCTTTTATCTTCTTATAGTAGCATCACTGTGATCTCTGCCTCTGTTATCCCATGCCATTCTTCCTATCTCTGTCTTCCAGTGACAGTTTTACTTTCTTTAGGAATACCCATCTGTATTATCAGGGCTTTGCAGAAAGGTAGAACTAATAGGGCATGAATGTAGATAATTGAGAAGCAAATTGGTTCATGTTATTATAGTGGCTGAGAATCCAGTATAGATTTTCTGCAGGCTGGAGATGCTGGGTTGCTGGTAGTATGACTTTGTAAGTGTAAAAACATCAGAACCTGGGAATCCAGAGGTGTATTCTTAGTTTCAGGTTGAAAGCTTGAGTAGTCAGGAAGGGGGCCACTGGCTTAAGTGCTAGAGTTCAGAGTCTGGCCAGCCTGAAATCCTGATGTATGAGGTGGGGGGAAAAAACATGCCTCATTTTTGAAGGTATAAGACCCAATGTTTCTTCTGTCTCGGCCAACAGCTGACTGAATGGTGTCCTCCTATTTTGAAGGACAACCTAATCACTCAGACTCATAAATTATCCTCTGGAAACATATTCACAGACATACCCCACATAATGCTTTTTTGAGGGTTCTTGGTATTTTTTAATCCAGTCAACTTGACACCTAAAATTAACAATCATACCATCATACTGGATTAAGGGGCACTCTTACTGTATTATGATTTCATCTTAATTGAGGTCACATTATGAGGTGATACTTGTTAGGACTTCAACATATCTTTTCAGAGGGACATAGTTCAACCCATAACACTTTCTAATAAATGTCCTGTATTATTCTCCTCTTACCATCCACACTTGCTGAATGAGTTATCTGTATTCTCTCTATATACTTTTATCCTCAACACACATAAATAAGGCTCTCATTATTGTCACTTCTCTAGCTCTCCTTTTACTGCCCTCCTTGAACAATGTCCAGTGAATACTTCTGTGTTTGTTTCATTTAACTTTTTAGGGACAATAGACATTGCTGGCTACTGTCTTCTCAAAACTCTTTTCCTGACATTGGTGACACTTGTCCCTGTTAGCTTTCTACCCCTGTTAACTCTTTATTTTTGTTGTCTTCCTTTCTGTCTCTTATGTGTAGTTTATCCCATTCTAGTCTTCTTTCCCACTGCACACAGTTTCTCAATTGCATCCATCCCAATAGCTTTAGATTTAGATAATTCTGAAATATTTACTTTCAACTTCTATCTCTTTCCTGAGTGTCATACTCATCTCTAGTGTCTCTCTAAGAGCTCAA
Organism: Tamias sibiricus; assembly: GCA_025594165.1. Lineage (NCBI taxonomy): Eukaryota > Metazoa > Chordata > Mammalia > Rodentia > Sciuridae > Tamias > Tamias sibiricus. Next base: position 111,712,901 of record CM046667.1, read on the forward strand.
CTTGGATGTTTCATAGGCAACTCAAAGCTGAACTCATCTTCTTTTCACAACTCCTCATTTCTCTTGTTTTTAACGTCTCAATAAAAGTATGACCATCCAAAGAATTGATTACATCAGAAAAGTGGAAATTATTTCCCTCTCCCTATATAATCTCTCATGAAGTCCTGTTGATTCTACCTCTGTTGGGTGAGGAAGGGTGCAGGGAGTTAAGAGTGATTGCTGATAGATATTGGGTTTCCTTTTGTGATGATGAAACTATTCTGGAGTTAGTAGTGATGGTTGCATAGTCTTATGAATATACTAAAAAGTACTTGATTGTATACATTAAAAGACTGAATTTTATGTTATATGAACTTCAGGTCTATAAAGATGTTTAAAAAAATTAGTGTATTTCAAAAACTCTAAGACATAGGAGCAAACTTGCATTGTAGACTTTTCTTACTCAGTTTATCTGCCAATCACTAGCTAAGGTGGTCTCATCTTTCCGACTTCATTGTGTTATCTGACTATAAGACTGACTCACCCAAATGAAATCTTTTCTCAGACATGAACAAAACTTGATATATGAATATGTGGATATGCTACAGTAAAACACATTAATTTTTATAATTAATAGGTGTTAATTATTTTAGAAATAGAAAGTCATGATTGTTTTTTGTCTTCACCTTAATAATAATGATAATTAAAAACCTCATACTTATTGCAGGTTTACCATGTGCCAAGCAGCATAAGTTTTTCATTGAATCCTTATAAGGATCTAATGATTCAGGTAGTATCATTAACTCTATTTTCCAGATAAGGAAATGCATGCAGATAGGTTATGTGATTGCTAAGGTCCAGCAAGTAGAAATTGATAGAGCTGATATTCAACCCCAGGTCTGTCTGACATTAAAGTATATTCCCTGCTCCCCTTCTCTTTTCTTCTTTCTTTCCTCCTTTTTCCCTCTCCCTCATTCCCTGTTTACTCACATGTAATATTTAATTCCCCTCCTAGATAACTCCTATTGGCCTAAACATGGCAATATATGTAGAAGGTTTAAAAATCAAGATAATGAAGAAAATATGAAGTCCAAAAGGAAAGTCTGTCACCCCTCCCCTGAGAACCTTCCTCCAAGGATACCACTGTTTGGAGTTCCTAGTAATTCTGTCTGAGAGTCAATATTCTTTTTATATCTAAGTAATATTCCATGATATGAATATGCAACAGTTTAATCACTTATTAATTGAAGGACATCTATGCTGATTCTAGCTTGTGGCTATGATAAATAAAGCTGCTATGAACATTATGTACAGGTTTGTACTTTTTTTTCTGTGTGATAAATGCCCAGCAGTGCAATTGCCAGGTCATACAATAGCTACATCATTAGCATTTTTTTTAAGTTGGACAGCATGCCTTTATTTTATTTATTTTTATGTGGTGCTGAGGACTGAACCCAGTGCCTCACATGTGCTAGGCAAGCACTCTACCACTGAACTATAGCCCCGGCCTCCAAGGTTTTTAATAAACCCACAAGCTTTCCCAGAGTGGCTGTCCTTTTAATGTTTGCACAAGCTATGTTTGAGTGAACCAGTTTCTCCATATTCTCTCCAGCATTTGATGTGGTAATTATTTTTAATTTGACCCATTCTCTGAGGTGTGTAGTGATATCACATTGTAGTTTAAATTTGCATTTCTCTGATGGTAGTTATGTTAGGCATATTTCATGTGCTTTTGCCAATTTTCTAATTGAATTGTTTCTTTGCTTACTTTTTCTTTTACTATAGAGTTTTTAGAGTTCTTTTTATATATTGATATGTCATATATAGCTTAATAAAGCATATATGTATACTAGATTTATGATTTTATATAATGTATTATATATTAAATAAATATTAGATATAGCTATGCATAATATATAATGTGAGAAATAAGTTTTTTTGTCATTTAAGTTGCCTGGTCAGGTATTTTGTCATGGTAGCTTGAGAAAGCTTATAAGTTTAGAGAGAATTGATTTCTTTACTATGTATAAACATTTTGAAGTTCTCAGAATATAAATCATGTATTTTATTATTTGCTAAGTATATAAATATTTCATTTTTTCAGCAATTGTAAATGTTATCATATTTTAACCACAATTTCCATATGTTGAGTATTAGTGCATATCTTATATTCTTCCTAATCTCCTTTATTAATTCTAGGTATCTTCTGGAAAATCTTTATAATTTTCTATCATATTTGCAAACCAGGGATAGGTTTATTTTTTCCTTTCCCATCTGCATATGTTTTAGTTCCTTTTTTGTCTTATTGCCCTGGCTAGAAGTTTTAGTAATGTGTTGATTAATGTTGTGAGAGCAGACATTTTTTCTTATTACAAATATTAGGTGAAAATCATTGTTATAATCTGTACTTCAACCATGTTATAAGTTGAACCATGCACCCCTAAAATAAATAAGCGAAGTAATAACCACTAGTACTTCAGAATGTGACTATATTTGGAGATAAAGTCTTTAAAAGGGTATCTAAGTTTTAATGAAGTATTTGATAGACTACAATAAAAAATGACTGGAGTCCTTATAAAAAAAGAAATTTTGGACAGATAGGTATAGAAAGAAGACTACTTAGGGACATTAGGAGAAGATGACCGACCAGTATGTTAGTCAGCTTTTCATTGCTGTGACCAAAATACCTGAGTAGAACAACTTAGAGAAGGAAAGGTTTATTTTGGGCTCACATTTTGCAGAAGTTCAGTTCGTGGTTGGCCAACTCCATTGCTCTGGCCCTAAGTGAGGGAAAACATCATGGCAGAAGGGTATGATAGAGGAAAGCTGCTCAGTTTATGGCAGCCAGGAAGCAGAGTGAAAGGCAGAGAGGAGCCAGGGATAAGTTTGGATTTTGACTGAAATAGAGCAGTTGTTTTCCAAATTTTATTTTCTATCTTGCTAGGCTGCCTTAGATGACAGAGAATAGGTACTTTTTGTCTCTGTCTGTTGGTGTTTCTGAGTTGTTGGCTTATTCATTTTCAAATCTGTGATACCTGAAGCAAGGACCTTTGTAAGCTGCCTGTCATGGCCAGCCACAACGCCGCGGGAGGAAAACTCTCGGAGGCAGAGTAAAGATACTACTACTTTTACTTCTACTTTCTTAGAGAGAGCTTAGAGAGAGAAAGAAAGATTTTTCTTCTTCTTAGAAAGAGCTTAGAGAGAAAGATTAGAGATAGCTTTTTCTTCTTCTTCTTCTTCTTAGAGCATAGAGAGAAAGAGAGAGAGCTTGAAAGAGAGAGATTTCTTCTTTAGAGAGAGAGCGAGCTTAGCTTTTAGAGCTTCTTCTTTCTTCTTTCTTCTTTCTTCCTCGGGAGCCTTGGCCTGACTCTGACCAGGAATTACTTCTTCTATCTGGTTTCTCTTCTGTAACCGCTCTGCCTACGTTCTGGCCGCTCTGATTCTTTTCTTCTTCTCCGACCCGAACTCTTCTTCCGACCGAGCGACTGCATGACTGACTGAATGAATTCATTCTTCTCCTGACTCCAACCGCTTTCACCCGGTTATATACCTTTAGCTTTGCAGGTGCCTCACGTGCATTTACAGGTGCGTCACATACATACTTATTATCAGGTGGAACTTATGGCTTCCAGCTGACCGCAATAGCCCTTCCTAATTGGGGCTCCTTCAGACCTTCTTTTTCCTAGATTTCCAAAGCTCCTAGCTCATCTGGCTTCACTTTTAGAGTTTTCTTATGTTTCTATTATACATAATCCCAAGGAATTTTACTTGTATTTATCAGAAAGAATAGCAAAATATATGTGTACTCTGTATTTCTGAAGATGGTATCTGTTCTTAAACATATTATTTCAATATTTACATTTTAAGTATTTCAACTCAGTGTATTTTATTTTGACTTAAGGAATAAAGTAAGGATGGAAACTTTCTTAAATTTTAAATAATGAACCAGTTGATACAAGCTCATTTGTTGAATAATCTATCATTTCTTTACCAATTTCAGAAGCTCCTCTTTTCCACCAACTATTTCTATAGGCTATTTTCATTCTGCCTATTTTCTCTCCATGATTGAATGCTTCTTTATCACTAAATGTTTCAATTATTGAAGCTTATTAATGTTTTATTAGACATGGACCATGCTCTTGGACATTTGACATGTCTCACCTTTTATTCATTCAGCTCTTCATTGACAATAGCAACCCCTTATCCTATATGATTTTCATTAGTGCCATCCAAAGATGACATGTTTTCTTCTGCCTATTGTGATTTTAGTACATGGCTAGATGCAGGGTGTCAATTGTCTGGGGCAGTATTGGGAATCCTGAGAGAGGAAGAGAATGCTTTCTGTCAAATTCTAAAATTTGTTCAGCCAATCAATTAGAATGCTCTGTGGCTGCTACTCTGGAGGGGTTAGAAAATCGCAATTATTGTCCTGGCTCTGTAATTCAACATGCTATATATCTATGCATTTAATCTTCACAACCTTCTAAGAGCACCAACAGTGTTCATAATGAGGAAAGCATAAAGACTAGTGAAATTTGACCAGGGAGCTTTGGGAAACAGGTTGTATGTATACAATGCCACCATGACACATTCCCTTTGAAATTTCCTATACAATCTGTTTGTATGGCTGATCATCTATTGGGCTTTCTTTATTCTCTGTCTTTCTAAGGGAAATTAATTAAACAAGAAACTATGAATTTTTGTGTGTGTGTGTGTGTGTGTGTGTGTGTGGTACCGGGGATTGAACTCAGGGGCACTCGACCACTGGGTCACATCCCCAGCCCTTTTTTTTTGTATTTTATTAGAGACAGGGTCTCACTGAGTTGCTAAGTGCCTCGCCATTGCTGAGGCTGGCTTTGAACTCGCGATCCTCCTGCCTCAGCCTCCCAAAGTGCTGGGATTACAGGCATGCACCACCGTGCCCAGCTATGAAATATTTTTATGTATAGAGGGGTATAATACTCCCCACCCCATCAACAAAAAGCAATATTGTCTCATTGGTCTACCTTTTTAAAAATACTGTACTTTTTTTTAGTCATAGATAGACACAATACCTTTATTTTATTGATTTATTTATATGTGGTGCTGAAGATGGAACCCAGAGACTCACACGTGGGAGGCAAGCACTCTACCACTGAGCCATAAACCCAGTCCCTCATTGGTCTGCTTTTGTACTCTAGAAATTACTCTGTTTACTGTAGACAGTTTCATTTGACAACCTACTCTCTATCTCCATCCTAGTCTTTGGACTGAGTTGTGTGTGTGTGAGTGTGTGTGTGTGTGTGTTGTATTTGTCTATGGAACTTCTTCTTTTGGATATCTCAAATATAGTATCTTCAAAACAAAACTCACCTGCACTGGGTTTGATCCTCAGCACCACATACAAATAAATAAATAAAATAAAGGTATTGTGTCCATCTACAACTAAAAAACAATGAAAATAAAAACCTCCCATTCTTCCTTTGAAGTCTACTTTCCTTCTATGAATTTATTTTTTCTTTTGATAAGTTACTACTTTTCTTTCATAATTTAGTAATGAGACTCCCAGTTATTTCCTTGGCTATTTTAACAGTCTCCTGTTTGTCTTGCTTCCACTTCTGTTCCTTTCCAAATTATTCTCTACCTGCAGTCAAAAAGACCTTTCTAAAATACAAACCAAATCATATCCAGTTCATGCTTAAATCTTTTTAATGGCTTCCCATTGTTGTTAGAATAAATATAAATCTCAACATGGCCTTCAGGCCCTGAATAATCTGCCTAACTCTATATTTCACATTCTTTTTTTTCTTTCCCCATGTATTTTTAAAAATATTTATTTTTTTTTAGTTGTAGATAGACACAATCAATACCTTTATTTTGTTTATTTATTTTTTATGTGGTGCTGAGGATTGAACCCAGTGCCTCACACATGCTAGGCAAGCGCTCCACCACTGAGTCACAACCCCAGTCCCTTCCCATGTCTTATTCAGTGACAAGCATGGATATTTTGCCTTCTCAGTATATTCAGAATATATTTCAAGTTCACTCCATTTCAAGCAGCCATTTTTGTTTACTTTAGGTTCATTTGGTGGTGACTAGTTAACTGGTTTTCCAGATTCTCCTTCCCTTGTTCCCTTTTAATCCATCTCCAAACAGAAGTCAGAATTATATGTTAAACACACATATGCTCTTGTGACTCTTCTTTCACATATAGCACCATCATTTTCTTTCATTCTTTTTTCCTGTTTTCTTTATTTCTTCCTCCTTTCCTTTTTGTCTTTTTCTTTTTTCTTTTACAGGGCTGCATATGGACCTGGGGGCCTTTCACATGCTATGTAAGGGCTCTACCACTGAACTACATATCCAGTTTTTATAAAAGTAATCTTGTATGACAGAAGACCCTTCATGAAATGAATTCATTTCTATTTTCAGCCTTCCCCCACTAATAGTTCACTCTACATTATAACTTTAATAATAATTATGATATAATAATAATATCAAATAGTACTAGCAGTTCCCAATTATCAATCATCTTCAGTTCACTAGCTTTATATATATAATATCTCTAATTCTCAAAACAATTTTTCTAGTTAGTTGTTAAGGAACTATTGTTCTAGTTTCACTATTAATTGTGATGGTAGGCTACAGGTTTTTTTTTTTTTTTTTTTTTTTTTTTTTTTTTTTGTACCGGGGATTGAACTCAGGGGCACTCGACCACTGGACCACATCCCCAGCCCTTTTTTGTATTTTATTAGAGACAGGGTCTCACTGAGTTGCTCAGTGCCTCACCATTGCTGAGGCTGGCTTTGAACTCGCGATCCTCCTGCCTCAGCCTCCCAAGTACTGGGATTACAGGAGTGCGCCACCGCGCCCGGCTTAGGCTACAGTTTTGAAATCAAGGTTATTCATTATTATGGGAATTTGATTTTCTTTTGGTTTTCAGGATTACTAAGATTTTGTGAGGAATACAACATGGAATTTGAAAAATATATTTTTATATGCATTAAGATAACATCTCTGTCTATTCTGACTTCTGTTAAAAAAATACCTTAGGCTGAGGAATTTGGTGTGATTTTTGTTCTGTTTTGTTTTGTGCTAGGAATTAGACCAAGGGGTACTTTACCACTGATTTACCTCCTTGGTTTTTCTAATTTTTAAAAATTTTGGAACAGGGTCTCATTAAGTTATTGAGGGTCTTATTAAGTTGCTGCAGCTATATTTGAACTTGAGTTTCTCTTGCCTCAGCCTTCTCCAGTAACTGGGATTACAGGCATTCACCAGTGCATACTGGGCTAGACCCATTTTTAAACAATAGAAATTTGATTCTCACAGTTCTAGAGGCTAGGAAGTTCAAAATATGGTGCCAGCATATTCACTGTCTGCTGAAGGCTTACTTTTTGTTTCCCACATGGTGGCACCTTGCTGTTTCTTCACATGGTGGAAGGGAAGGGCATCTCTATTGCACCTCTTTTATATGGACACTAATCCTGTCCTAAAGGGGTTACCCCCTAAATGCCTCATCTCTTAATATTATCATATTGGTGATTACATTTGGCAGATGAATTTTTGGGGATATATTCAGATTGTATAAGATGGTCATATAGATACTTTTTAATTGTTTTATTAATGTAGAATACATTATGGATTGCTGATATTAAAGGGTTTGACATTTGAGTAATCTACTTGGTGCTATGATATTTTAATCTTTTTAAAAGTTTTTTAATACCTTTATTTTATTTATTTATTTTGATGTGGTGCTGAGGATCGAACCCAGATCCTCGCCATGCTAGGCAAGTGTTCTACAGCAGAGCCACAACCCCAGCCTGGTATTTTAATCTTTTAATATATTTCTGAGTTTGATTGAATTTTTTTTGTGGTGCTGGACATTGAATGCAGGGCCTTGTGCATGCAAGGCAAACACTCTACCAGCTGTGCTATATCCCCAGCCCTTGACTGAATATTTTGTTTATCATTTAGCTTTATTTGTAAATGAGATGTCAGTACTTTTCATGGAAGTCTGTGTATGTGTGATATCAGCTTTGATATCAGAGTTACACTACCTTCCTAAAATGGTAAACTTATTCAATTCAATATTCAATATTTTTAGGTATATTTTTAAGTTGTAGATGGACACACTACCTTATTTTATTTATTTATCTTTATGTGGTGCTAAGGATCAAACCCAGGGCCTCACATGTGCTAGACAAGTACTCTACCACTGATCTACAACCCCAGCCCATATTCAATATTCTTAAAATTTTGTGTAGTGTATGTCTGCCCTGTTAGGTTAATTCCTCTCTGAGGGCAGGAAACAAGTCATGGGATAATCCTAACTTGGTCCTTGGCACATTATGATTAATATGTAAATAATTTCTGAGTGTTTGAATGAAGCCCTATCTTATAGATGGGAAGGTGAGAATTGGAGTGTTTAGACAAATTCTCAGGGGCTTACAGTTAGTAAATGGCACAGCTGGTCCTAGTATAGCTATAAATAGTATAAAGAGAATTTAACAAATTTAAATAGAATTTAATTTAAACTTCAGTAGAATTTTGTTTAAACGTGGGTAGGAAGTTAGGGTGTGTGGATTAAAAACTCACCATATTGTGGTTAGAATTTCAGAAATGGAAAATCAAATTTCAAGGTGATCTTCTCTTATCTTGGTTCAGATTTATTGCCTCCATTCTGCAAATTTTATTCTATCATTGCCTCTCCAACTACCTGCAGTTGTCCATATATGCAGGGTGACTGCATATTACATTATTCAAAATGGGACAATTTGAGAATGAACAGGCTACTGTTATTAATTATGCCTATATAATGAGCAAGTTGGGGCTGTTTGGGGCAATAGGATGCCTGTTCTTCCTACCCAAAAAGGATATCTCATTTCTTGTATACATACTTTTGCCAATGGCTCTGCTTTCTATCTGAAATGCAATTTCTGTGTCTTCATCTTGCCTACTCTTACCATTCTTCAAATGCTTCCAGCTAGCAGCTTTATTAAGCTCCTCAATTGCCCCCATAGGCAGCCAAATGTTTTACCTTTGTTTTTCTTCAGCACTCTGATTATTATGTTTTAGTATTTATCTTACTCTCTGGTATTTGTGTGTATTTAATGGTTTTTCTTCTGATAGGGTGTGAGCTCCCTGAGGTGAGGGACCATGTCTTTTTCTTTTTTGTCCTGATGCTTGACAGTGAGTGGCACATTGTAATGACTCGCTAATTGTTTGTTGAGTATATGAAGGCATGAACAGATAAATGAATGAACTGGAAAATAAAATTGTGTTCTCCCTAACAGAAAATTGCCATTTAGGAAGAGAACAAGGCAGGAAAATATGGATGAGGCTTTTCAATTGATGTATGTGGCTAAGATCATTCTACTGTCAACCCTTTAGGAAACAGTAGGGCAGGAACAGATGGCTTCCTGTGTTGTGAGGTATGCTAAATGGTGGCCTGAACAATACAGGTTCCTCTGGTGTGCTACACTGCCTGGAATGCTGCCATCACAGCCATTCCTTTAGGGTAAATGCTGTCTCCAGATGGGCACTCCTAAATTTACATATGTTATCTGAGAGGGGTAGCCCTGTAAATTATCACTACTTTGTCTGTTCACTTAGATTCTTCCAGGAATGGGATTTCACATATAGAACCTATGAATCTGGGTGGCCCTGGGAAAGTGCAGATTTCAGAATTTTCCATATCTGTAAGTGTTCATCTATTCATGTGATTAATGTATGTTTCCCCCACTACACTGTGAACTCCATAAAGGCAGAGATATGTCTCCATTGGTTTGCTCAGTACCTAGATTAGTACTCTCTATATGCTTCCCTGTTTATAGTAGATGTTCAGTAATATTTGTTGACTAATACTATGTTCATATATCACTTTGTACATATTTATAGGTCTTTATCATTAAGCCTCATTTGTTCATTTACATGTTGGTAGACTCTGTTTTCATGTACATGTAGTTCTAGTGAACTAAGGGAAATTAAACCTGTGGGTTCATCCTGCCTGACCTAGTATCAAATCTGGCCACTGCAGGATCTGTATTACCAGCTGTAACCTTAATTTGTTTGGCTTCCCTAAGCCTGGTAATTAATATGTGTATGGACCAAGCCTTAGGGGCCCTGGCTGCATAGAGAGCCGTAGCCTTCCTGCTAACTCTTGTTTTCATCTTCAAATAATGCTCATTGATTCTTGCCCACTTCTACAACTTTATGCAAATGTATCAGGCTTCTTGTACTATCAGATTTTGGCTGTAGCTCTCTATCACAAGATTTGATTATAATTCGCAGTTTGGAATGTGAACCTCTTGCTCCCAGGCACTTTGTTTTATTAATTGCTGTACTTGATGCCCAGGGCAATGCTGAAGACAGCATTGGTGTTCAGTAAATGTTCATTGAGTGAATGATAAAGCCCTTTCCAGTGAAGTCATACCTTCTCTCTCTCTCTCTCTCTCTCTCTCTCTCTCTCTCTCTCTGGGGTGGGGGATGTCAGGGGCATGGTACTGGGCTACACTTATTTTTTGCACAGTGTGTACCAAGCCTTTTCCTAAGAATTTTAAGAACACATTTTACAGTTGGCATAATGAAGCCTATGAAGCAGTTAGTACAATATTTGTAGATTACTAAACTGAGGCTCAGAGAGATTAAAGAACATGTCTAAGGCCACGTAGCAAGTGGTGGTAAAAACCCATATTCTGATTCCGAAGCCTCTGTACTTTTCATTTTATTACATGATGGAACAGTGCACAAGTCACAGTGGGGTGGCAATTTTGGGGGCACAGATGGGCTAGGGAGGTGGTATAGGTAATAAAGACAGACTTCATTGGATGATATATTTGCCTAGTACCAGCTCTGTTGAGTTTGAAGATGGTTCTACACCCAAGAATCTGGTTATGCATCTCTAAGAAGTCTGTGGTTCACTAAGCCCTGAGAATAGGGAGGAAAGAGAAGGTGTCCAGAAATCAAACAGCTGTGCTGGGAGCTGCCTTTATTATTTACCACCTTCTCAAAGGGTTTAAACCAAGGTGCTGGGAGTTAATGTTTATGCAGGTTGTTAAGCTGAGGGAAATAGTTAATTCATTTGGGATTCTTTGCTTTATTCTTCTTGAATGAGTCAGATTAAAGTTTGTTCCCCATCTTTCTCTCTTTGTCCCCCTTCATTTACTGTGTATCTGTATGTTTCTGTGTTTCTTTCTCTCTCCCTCTCTCTCTCTTTCTCTGTCTCTCTCCCTCCCTGCGTGTCTCTTTCTCCCTCCCTGTTCCCCCTCTCAGCAACAAATGTGTAGAAATCTCTGTAGGTAACTTATTCTCTTGGGGAAAATTTCAGGCTTTTGAATGGTCAATGAGCCAAGATAAAAAGGTTATTGGGTTAAATTTTTTTAGAAGTTGCTGAAACTACAAGGAAATTCTGAATTACAGGGAGATCAATTCACACATTTGGCTTATGTCCAGTATGGCTGTTTTGGAGGTGGCGGATATATGGTTTAGCTGGCATATTATAAACATTGCAGCCTCTTGTTTTTTTACTCAGGAATTTGGAGGTCTCATCTGGCTATAGTACATTCCAAGGAAGATTCTGCCAGCCTACTGTGTGTAGAAATTACAAGTTTTGTTTACAGTAGTGGGAAGCCAGTGGCCTTAAGTCCAAGAAGTACCTGTGACAATCAGTTCACTGACCAAGACTAATGGTATGCCTGTCAAGTCTTGAATATGCTTTCAAAAACCAATAATAATTTGTGTTTTTCAAAGGGGCCACCAAGAAGAAAAACAGTTGGAATTCCAGGGGAACTTCTGTGTGATATTTCAAAGTTTTGACTCCCTAAAAGGAATATGCACATGGAAAACGGCCACTTGACACCCAACATATTTATTATGATCCATCAGACTGTTCAGCTCATGGGTAGCTTACTTATTCTTCCTTTTGTGTCTTTGTTTATGCGGTACATTTTGCCAGGATCACCTTTCCTATTCCTTTTTAGATTTTCACCCTTTTTAGTTTTCTTCTTCTTTCTTCATTGCAGCTTTCTTTCCCCATTTTTTCTCCTATCTCTCTTAGTGTTCTGAATAAACACACAGCACCAATGATAATAAAAATGGTTTATATTTAATGATTACTTAAAAATTGCTAGAAAATTTCTATATACATTAAATAGAAGTTACCAGAATGATTTCTTTTCAGAAAATTTGTTTCCTTTTACAAAATCATGCATAAGGAATCTAACAGTTGAATACCCCAAAATAGCTCTCAGATGTTGCTGAAATGATTTCCAACTATCAGCAAGAGGGAATATTTCATTCTTATTTATGGCTGAATAAAATTCTTGTGTTTGGAGATCAGTAAAGTAGAGTACAGGGATCGGGGAGAAAGGAGGTAAGGGAAAGGGAGTCTACTGAAGAACGAGATTGATGAAATTTTGCTATCTGCACTTTTGAATATGGCATAATGAATTCCACTATTGTGTATTATTATAACATACCAGTAAAGGTTTTATTCACGAAAGGTATTTTGTCTAAGTAAAAAATACGAATATTCCAGGAGAAAAAGAAAAAAATATATATAATGGAGATAAGCACATAGATAAGCATTTAATTAGCATACACAGGAACTTGTGGCCACACTATAGAAAGTGACTGACACTGTTGAATGTTCTTTATTCAATATGTTGATTAATTCTCACAACAACTTAGTGAGGAATATTATTGGTATCCTTGTTTTAAAATAGGTGGGGACAGTAGAGTTCAGAAAAGTTAAGTAAGTTGCTTGATGCCATGGAGCTAAGATATAATGAACTCATGTCATTTGTATTCCAACGCTCATTTTATATCCGTCCTTCACTCCCCAAGAACCAGCTTCTAAAACCCTCGAGAACTCTAATTCAAGTTGCTTTAAAATCTGAACTTATAACAGTGTTAACCATTCAATCTAAAATGTGAGCATATACTATGACGAATTATCATTTGCTTCATGTGTGTAGGTTTGGTCTTTACCCCTAGACTTAAGCATTCTTTTGTATACAGTGCTGCACATAAGGTAAGTATATTGGACCTATAATTCCTCTTGAAAAACAGAGAAGCCAAGATGTGATTCTGACCATAGCAATTCTGGGAACAACTAGTCTTGTTTATTTTGAGTAAAAACCAACCAGGTAAAGCCAGTCAAATAACTATTTTGTATATATTGGCTTGGGTAGAATTTGAGGGAAAGTGTAGGAATTAGATGTAGTCGTCAGGTTTCACATACATTGTCACAATGACTATGTTGAATGAATCATTCAGTTAAAGAGCAATCAGTAAATAAGACAATATCTAGATAATTAAAGTTGGTTCTATAGATGTACCACCTTATATAAATCACTAATTCTTAAAAGTACATGTTAATTCAAACCCTCTCTCGCTTTTTTTTTTTTTTTTTTTTTTTGGTGGGGGAACCAAATAACCCCACTGCCTAGGTGTCCAGGAATGTCACTCAATAGCTGCAGGGAAGTTAGCCTAAAAATTACCTGTCATTATCACTATCTCTCAGGATGTGCTTGTCAAAGAGACATTGTTTTGTACCAGAGTCCAGGGGTAACCATCTTGTTTAAATTTGTTAGCTAGTCACCCAACTTTTTGATGGATTTTACTTGCTCATTTAGGTAATGGGTCTCAAAGAAATCATACAAATTGGGGTCACTTTTGACACAGACCAAATTGTACAGTTTTAATAGTGACTGATTCACACGTTCTCCCAGGTGTAATGCATCCAGATTCTTCCTCAGTGGTCTTGGATTTGTTGATTTTCTGAAGAATAATACAGCCACTTCTGTTGGTTCTGGAGCTTTACCAGTTTCTCAGCATGTTCCTATTGCTCATGAGATTGATGAAGAAAATATTTAGCAAAGTTCTTCATAGTCCCATAATGGTGGTAAAGAAAAAGATATGTAGAGGTAGGAGTCACAGCTCTTGGTTGATCTAGTGGTTGATAGTGGCCTTGGAATCCTGGTAGTAAAATTCTGGTGTACCTGCCAGGGGGACACAGTCATTATGGTAGGTGGCTAAGGAGAGGTAACAGCAGAGGGGCTCTTGGACTGTTGAGGATTCTAAGAGGAAGTATGGAAGGGCTGGGTGTGAGAATCTGGGTAGGAAAGGATGGGGTTTGAGCACTTGGTTCCATCCAAGCACACTTGAAGTAGGAATCCATGTCATGACTTACTGCAAAGAACATCTGGATTTCTCTTCTTTAACTTGGATTATCATTTCAGATCATTTATATTATCAGTTGGCCTGACAATGGTTTATTATGTGTTTGCTATAAGTTTTATCTTATGCACTTTGTCAGTTATAGGTGATTTTTAAAAAAGACCTAAATCTACAAAATACTGAAATAAGAAAATGATTATTTGTAATATGAAATAATTGACAGGAAGATATTTACCCATAGCATGCCTTGTATATATTAACTATGATTGTATTTATAAAATTTCCACTCAAATTGTATGTGTATAAATAATCAATAGGTATAAAGTATTCACCCACTTTCATAAAGGAAATCATAATTAATCTATAATGTATTGAGTTCTGATATTTGTAAGTATCCTTTGGTGAAATGTTTTAGAAATGGAGTAATTGCTTATTATTTTCTTGGCATTTGTTCCTTGGAACTTTGCTCCATGGAATTTGCATAAATTAGAGAATGCCTGTGTACTAGGTTTTCTCAGTCTTGGCACTACTAATACTTTGGACCTGATAAAACTTTGTTGTTTAGGCATTTTATCCTGTTTATTTGACTATACAGAGGAATATTGGGCAGGGTCAGCTCTGGGCCTATCTCTGTGGAGAACTTAAGATAAAGGCTGTACTATTTTATGCTATATTGTACTGTACTATACTATATGATTGCTTATTTTTATTTTTATTTTTTGGTACTGAGGATTGAACTTGGGGTCACTGGACCACTGAGCCACATTACCAGCCCTATTTTGTATTTTATTTAGAGACAGGGTCTCACTGAGTTGCTTAGTGCCTCGCTGTTGCTGAGGCTGGCTTTGAACTTTCCATCCTCCTGCCTCAGCCTTCTGAGCCACTGGGATTACAGTCATGCGCCACCGCGCACAGCCTACTATTGTTTTTTTTAAAAAAGGCATTTTAATCAAGTTTCTCCATATCAATGTACAAATTTGTAGGCTTACTCCTGGTCACCCACCACTTTTTATTTAGTTTACTTGACAAGTAAAATTTGTATATATGGTGTATAACATGTTTTGAAATATGTATACATTGTGGAGTGATTAAATGAAGCTAATTAATATGCATTTCCTCACATTCTTTTTTGTGTTGAGAAAACTTAAAATCAGCTCTCAATAATTTTTCAATTTTGTTTTTAATTAACATGCTATTATGGTTTCGATACGAGGTGTGCCCCCAAAAGTTCATGTGTGAGACAATGCTAGAAGGTTTAGAGGTGAAATGATTGGGTTATGAGAATCTTAACCTTATGAGTGCATTAATCCTCTGATAGGGATTAACTGGGTGGTAACTTTAGGCAGATAGGATTTGGCTGGATGAGCTTTGTCATTTGGGTGGTTGCTTTGAGGTATATATATTTTGAGGTGTATTTATTTTTGACAGTGAGGAGAAACTCACCCTCTTTTTCCTGAAGCTGTATTCCCAGCTACTTTCCTCCATTACACTCGTCTGTCATGATGTTCTGCCTCATCTCAGGCCCTGAGAAGTGGAGTGTGCCATCTATGGTTTGGGACCTCTGAAACTGTGAGTCCCAAGTAAACTTTTCCTCCTCTAATTGTTATTGTCAGGTTCTTTAGTCTCACAGTGGTGGAAATAAAAAAGATTAAAACACATCCCTTGTTTATATTGATGGGGTTCATTTTGATATTTTAGTACAAGCATACAGCATGTACTAATCAAATAGCCTTCCTTTAACTTTCAGCAATTTTATGTAATACATTGTTATTAAGATAGTTACAATGGTATATAATAGATCTTTGGCCTTATTTGTCCTAACTGAATTTTAAAATTTTTGTCCAGCATCACCAACCATTTTTTATTGAGTGAAATAAAATGCTTATCTTTGACAATCCCTGAGTGTACACACAACATATTCATACTATCTCATTCTAGCTCCAGGGCTAAACTGATGGTGGATTGTGTTTTAGAAGTTTCATGAAAAATGATGCAGTTTTAGCTGAGCTTTGTGTATTCACTTTATTCTGAACTCAAAAATCTAGTATATTCTTGGTGCGTAGTTATGCAAAATTTCCAGGAAAGAACATTAGGTAATTTGCAGATGAAAGATACACCTAAAACATATGCTTGGGTATTCTTTGCTGAATAGCAGGTGATGTTGAAAGCCTGTAATTTGAACTATTTTTTCCTAATTGTGGATTTGCTTATGCATTTTATAAATGGGTAACAGTACAAGGAGGATTAATCCTAGTCTAAAGGAGTATAGATGGGTAGAAAGCTTGCATTGGGGAAGATAATGCCATATTTTAATGTATTAATTCCTTCTCTGATTTAATATTTATTAAAAGTCAATATAGCAGTGTGGTTAAGACTTTTGGCTCTCAAGTCAGATTCTGCCCATGGTACATTTTTTAGTTGCCTGCTAGCAAGTTACTTATTCTTTTAAAGCCTCAGTTTCCAGTTTGCAAACTTGAGATGTGAGAGCAGTATTTTCCTCAACATAATTAATTTGAGGATTACATGAAATAGTTTACATAAACTACTTAGTACATGTTCAATAGGTATTAGCTGTTAGTAGTACTATATACCTATTTTGTCACTGTATATCTTCTAAAGGAGAGAAAACAAGGACATAAATAACTTGAAACATAAAGCAAAAGGTGATATCATGCAAGGAGGAGTGATACAATGCATTGTTAGTTCACAAGAGTAATGGGAATCCTTATGGATGAAAAAACAAAGAAGGAAATTATGCACAAAGTGGCTCAGCTTAGATGCCACTTGAAGAAAAGAGAATTAAGTATGTGGTTGTGAGAACACTATTTCTAGAGTCAGCTATAAATACCTAATGGGACTGGACAGCAAAAAATGATTCATCCTTTTCTTTATCATCCCTCCAATATTCAGAGAGGGAAATCCACAAAAGGAACAGATCCCTCACTTGATCCCTGGTGTTCTGTGTTTGTTTTCCATGACAACATAGAAGGACAGTCTTATTTCCTTTAGCACCAATAGAGGCATTAAGTACAAGGTCATATAGTCAGCTTTTAATTAGGAGAAGATCATGCACCCTCCAATATATGTAGTACAAAATCTGTTATAGGAGTTCTGAAAAAAGATTGATTAGTGGGACCTGGAATGATTTCAAATAGAAGGCTTTATGGAGGGGTAGAATGTTGAATTTTGGATTAGTATAGGTGAGAGAGGGGAAGAACTTTAGAAATGGGGAAAATTAGCCGGGCGCGGTGGCACATGCCTGTAATCCCAGCACTTTGGGAGGCTGAGGCAGGAGGATCGCGAGTTCAAAGCCAGCCTCAGCAATGGCGAGGCACTTAGCAACTCAGTGAGACCCTGTCTCTAATAAAATACAAAAAAGGGCTGGGGATGTGACCCAGTGGACAAGTGCCCCTGAGTTCAATCCCTGGTACCAAAAAAAAAAAAAAAAAAAAAAAAAAAAAGAAATGGGGAAAATTCATATAGAAAAGCTGCAGAGATATTTATTGATGAATGGGTCCAGTATTTTTTATTCCATGGATTAAAAATTCAGTAATGTCTGTGTCTCTTCAGCTGACAGATATTTGCAGAGATGTGTTTGGATTTGTTTTGTACTATTGCCCCCACTCCAGGTGATTTACAAGGTTCAAATATAATAGTGGTACTTGCTCAAATTTCTGCTCTTGCTGGTGCTTTCCACCATCCAGAATCTATGCATCCATGAGCTATAGAAATGTCATGCCATTGACAAGAATAATTCTCCCTTTCTAGACGTGTTGAGGAAATGAATAATATTGGCTCATTTCAAACAGGAGTCTTTCCAAAGTCAGCACATTTTCTGACACTCCTCCCTTCTTCCCCTTCAGTGTGTGAACCCCACTGATTTTTTAAGGAAGATGCACTGGTTGTCATGGTAAAAACTACGCTAATTGGCTTCCTCTAGTTGATGTTCTGTCAAGCTCACTGCCCCACTGAGGATTTGGAATAGAGCACTTAACTTTTTGCTTCTCAAAGAACGTGTTCCCAGAAAGTCAGCTGCCTCAGCAGAAAATTGAAGGTATTTGCAACGTCCAATATGTTATCCAAATATTTCACCCTTCATGGGGACAGACGTGCACTGTTTCACTTTCATTTGGTATCTTCTTTCCACAGAGAGTTCTGATGGAAACTCAGCTGGAGATTTTTAACTTATGTTAAGTGGATTTGGGAAATTTGTAGAGAATGAAAGTACATGGGCAGACCATTACTTTGAGAAAGAGACTTGATTCCAGAGCAGGGTTGGTCTGAAGCAAACTGTGATGTAGTCACTTTTTTTCCCCTTAAATCATCTTTCCTATTTTTCCCATTGCTATAAGGAGCATAGGAGGAAAAAGGAAAAAAGAATGGCAAATAAGCTTCATATTTCCTCCCCATGGTTTGGGCTCAATTTATGACTGTTCCTGATTTCCCCTCTCCTACTGTTTAAGTATATTTCAAAATTTATATGTTGACTTCACAGAAGAAGAAATATGAATGGTCAACAGATTTATGAAAAAAATGTTTGGCATCACTAGCAATTAGAGAAATGCAAATTAAAGCTACACTGAGGTTTCTTCTCACTCCAGTCAAAATGACAGTTATCAAGAATACACGAAACAATAAATATTGGCGAGGATGTGGGGAAAAAGGTACACTCATATATTCCTGGTGGGACTGCAAATTGGCACAACCACACTGAAAAGCAGTGTGGAGATTCCTTAGAAAACTTGGAATGGAGATACCATTTGACTCAGTTTTCCCACTCCTGGGCATGTACCCAAAGTACTTAAAATCAGCATACTATAGTGATGAGGCCACATCAGTGTTCATAGCACCTCAATTCACAATAGCTAAGCCATGGAACCAAACTTGGTGCCCTTCAATAGATGAATGCATAAAGTAAATGTAACTCCACATCATGTACAACCACAAGAATGGGAAGTTATATTTCATGTATGTATGATATGTCAAAATACATTCTGCTGTCATATATAACTAAAAAGAACAAATAAAAAATTTGTTATGAATCTTAATCCCTACTTTGGTGGTACTAATTTGTGTGGCCTTTTCAGATATGATTATTAAATCTTAAGTAAATCATTCATGAAAGCAGAGCCTTCATGAATGGATCAATGGCTTAAAAGAGGGCTGGCAATAACTATCTTAAGCTCTTGTTTCTCATTCTGTCCCTTCTACCTTGTGATGATACAGTTTCATCGATTCCAGAGGATGCAGCAACAAGACACCATCTATAAAGGAGAGATCAGACCCCTTGCTGAAAAATGATCCTAAGATATGAGCCTTCCAATACCTTGGTCTTAGACTTCCCAGCCTCCAAAATTGTGAAAAATAAATTTCTGCTCTTTATAAATTACCCAGTCCAAAGCATTTTGTTAGAGGAACACAAACAGAAACATGTTCTTTTCCATCCTTTCAAATTAAAATGTAGCTATCCAGTGTATTTTCCAGGGCCAGTTTGTATTTATGAACTTATAATAAAATATGAACTATGGTGTTTGTGGTTTTGGATGGTTTAACTCATATAACATCATTTAATGTCACCCTTGAAGACCATTAGAGTAGATATTTTGGTATTGCTTATTTGATCAGGTAAACATGTACTATCATCTGCCTGTTAGTTTAGTTTTGTTCTAGATATTGTTGGTAATGAGAAACTGAGAAGTTCTGAGCATCCTGCATCTCTCTATACCTCAGTTTTCCAAGTGGAAGAGGGGCTTGTAAGGTTCTCCCTTACTTTGGAGAAGCTCTGAACAGTATGATATTAAAGGTTGCTTGAGCTCTTCTTACATCTCCTGGAACATTTTTGGTGATGTTGCAAACTTACCTGAAACCTCTCCATCCCATTCATCTCTTTACATTCATGTAAAAATATCATTGGCCCTCTAAACTTCAGTGTGAATGTGTGTGAGAAGGTTCTGGGCCCTGCCTACCTGAGGGAAGGAGGACAGAAAACACTATAAATATGTCCAGTGGATGTTTGAGTTTGGAAAATAGCTCGTTTTTTGAACAATTTTGCTTAGGCTGATAGTGAGGATAATAATGATAATCATCATCATCAGGAAGTGGTGCCCGATTGGTGTTTAATTTGGCATGATGTACTTAGAGAATTTCATAGACCAAGGCAGTATCAGCACTGAGTCTAAGACAAACACTCTCATAGATAGTGAGTTGGTGTATAGAAGTATTGTCAGCTTGTGCAAAATTTATGGTCTATATCAAACAAAGGCTTAAAATCAGTTCATTTGTGTTGCAGGGAAGATAAGGGTCATTGAGATAAAAAATGTGGGGGGAAATGGAACTTGAATATTGTTTTTTCTTGACTACTTCTAAAATATTTAGAAAGGTTTTGGCTTTCTTTCCTGTACTGGGAAGTAAGGTCTCAGAAACTTTTATTATGCAAAGACCTTGCTAGGCATCTGGAACATTGTTCAGACATCAGATTTCACTATCTACTCTTGTAAATAATGATGGAAATGGTGGAAATCATGATGGAGAAGGTGAGGGATGCATGGGGAATGATGCTAAAAATACTTCTCCTGAAGATGATTTGGGAGACAGTTATAGACTAAAAGAGGACAAATGTATGCTAAAATTTGAGTAACTATGTTGCAGGTATTATTTGAAGAACCCTTTATCAGTTATCTTAATTAATTTGTCTAACAGCATCACCCATTTGAGGAAATGGAGGAATATACAGTATAAAAATGTTTCCAAAGTCATGCAGTTTTACATAGTATCCATCCCATACATAGTGTACTGAATTTCTCTGACATTTTTTTTTTCTTATCATTGTACACACTCTAAACAAAAGTGAATGCAATTAGTTGAGGATTCCACTTCATTGGGTCCTGGTTAATTGAAATTTGACTCTTTCATATGGAGGTTGCAGATGATGCAGTTCAGGCACATTAGCCCTTTAATTTCCACCAAATAATCACATCTCATGGTAGTTGGTTGCTGGAGATTGAGTAGGCTAATGTTCATATACCAAAGAAACTTGTACCCAAGTTTACTAAAATAATCCAAAGGCCAGGAACTTTTTTGAATTCACACTGTTCTTACTAATTCACTTATTGTTAAATCCCTGCCTTTTCCAAGAATCTTCCAGCCATTCAGGCTCCCAGCCTTAGTAACTTATTTATGTAGGAATCTTTTATTTGAAGAGGAAAAAATAGCTTTGCAGCTTATAGGTTAGAGGTAAATCCTGCGTAAACTCTACTTCCTACAGTTTGCCCTTACATGTTTCCATAGAAACAGAATTGTAGCTTGAACTAAAAATTCCTAGATTTGCTTTGCTTTTTATGTTGTTTGAAACTTGTACTAACTTCACCAAAACTGAAGGAGCAATTCCTTGCTTTCCATTCTACTGAGAAATTCATGGGGGTCTATGTGCTTAAAGGAAAAATGGCACCTGGGTATGTTAATTTCAGAATCACATTAACTCTTGATGTCAGTGAAGAGAGAGATCCCAGGGTGTATGTAACTCCTTCCAGCCTCTTCCCATTCAGCTCAGCCATTTTGCCTCAGATCTTAGGATCATTTGACAGGCAAGAGTGGTTAAGAGCATAGGCTCTAGATTTGGGTTTGACTTCTGTTTCTGCTACCTATCAGCTTATCTGTGCTTGGGCAAGTAGTTTAAGTAATCTGGTCATGTGATCCTCATCTGTAAAATGGGGGATAGTACTGAAGTTTGCATCAGAGGAATATTGTGAAAGATTAAATGAGTTAGTCCATCCTTGGTATAATGCCTGCAACATTGCAAACATTCAATAAATAATAGCATTTCTAAAAAAGGTTACTTCTCATCTCCCTACATCTTGGCCATCTCACTTAATAATCTATTACACCTGTCCTTTTGTTTGAATTCCATTTCATGTTGGCTGCTGTGATGTCACCTGTGATGTCAAAAGTTGGCACTTTTGAGTTGGTTGACATTTGGGTTGTAGTTCTTTTATTATAGATAGATGTTGTCTTAGAGATCAACTAGATTGTTTGCTCTTGCCTAGCACAATATTGAGCACCCAGGAAATACTAATTTGATGTTTGTAAAAGTAAAGAGTATGATATGGTCTTCAATAACTTATCCAGAGATTGTTTGGGTTTGGCTTTTTTTTTTTTTTTTTTTTCTGTATAGGAGTCCAGGGAATTACTCTTCTAACTTTTACTGCCTCACTAATACAATCTGATATGAGGTGTCCACTGTGCCCAATATAGTAGATCTTATCTATAAGGATTGATGAAGTGAAGGCTTCTCTGTCTTAAGTGCCCAAGGCTCATTTCATATTGGAGAAGTACTATATTAAGTTTGCTTAGTCTCAAGCACAGACTCTAAAGGCTCTTGAGTATGAGCTGGCAATGCATACATGCATACTGAGCTGGGAGGAAGGTCAGCTTCACATTATGATTCTCCTTTTGATTACCATTGGGTGGTGGTATCACTCAGGATGAACATGTTAACCTTCACCTTGGGCTGTTTTTCTCAGGTATTTTGCAGCTGGTGATGATATTTAAGGTGAGAAATCAGTTATGGAAAAGTTCCTGAGTTAAATAGTGAGTTTCTTGCAGGCAGTCTTTATGAGCAAAAAGGGATACAAGAAGGAATTACTAAGAAGATATCACAGTCCTTTGCAAAATGGAAGGGGAAACCAAAGTAGGGCTTCTGTTCTAATTGAATACAAAGCATGTATTTGCCTCAGTTCCAAACTCCTTTATTTCTCTAGTCAAATACTTATTTGAAGTCAAATGATTTTTGCCACAGTGAGTAGAACAGATATTCAAGGAGGGTCATTAAGAGATTTTTCAGGTCTGAGGCACATCCTAGTGGGAGGAATTTTGCCATTTTCTTGTAACCCTCTCTGTAGCTTTCATTGAGGATGGCATCCAGGTACTGAGGTGATTGAATATACCTCCATTAGGAAAAAGACCTAGCCTTAGAAACTTTGTCCTTTAACCTGGAGAGCCACCTGCAGTTAGTTCCAACAGAGATTTTCAAGGGTGGCCCTACGGTGCACTGACTAATCAGAGGAAGACAGAGAGTATGAGAGGGGAGAGAGAAGAGGGAGAAAGACAAAGAGGACAACATCTGGACCTACTGAGCCTGTCTAGTAATTGTGCGCTCAATCTCTATTCCTGTCTTTCTTTAATCCTTTCTGCATACAGACACCCTTGGTCTTCCTAAACATAAAGCCAGTTGTCCCATCCCCTTTGTTAAAACCCTTCATATTCCCAGTTCACCTGAGCGTCAAGTCCTGGCTTCCTGTTGTAATATACATGGCCCTTCATGATCTGTCTCTTGCCATGATCAAATTCACATTCTCCTACTTTATGCCTCACATTTGATGGTACAGTAATATTGACTGACTTACAGATCTTTCTGACCCTTCTGTAACCCTTGTCCCTGCTACAAATTTATTCACAGAAAAGGCTGCACCATGTCCTTGCCCATGCAAATCACTCTGACTAGGATACTGTTTTCACCTTTGCTGATTTCTGTGCATACTTTTTTTTTTGTGGTGCTGGGGATTGAACCCAGGGCCTTGTGCATATGCAAGGCAAGCACTCTACCAAATGAGATATATCTCCAGCCCTCTCTGTTCATACTTCTAATTCACAGCTCCGCACTTCATTTGAAACCTTTCTTACCATCTCCACGTGGGGATGAGTTTCTCCTCTGAGTTCCACAGCACCTGTGCATACCCTCTTTACCTCATCATTATTGAAATTGTCTATTTACATATCTGTTTTACCCAGTAGATTGAGATCTCCTTGAGGTTGGAGCTAACATCACTCAAAATATTTCAAGTGGAGGTGAGTGTACCCAGCGAGCTAGAACAGTGGTTTTGAATAAGTGCCTGGCAAAATATCAGGAATGCTTTCAGCTTTCTTCTCTTTGGCAGATATCTGCTGTTTCATTGGTTTATATATTTGTGAAATGTGGTCCGAGTAGTCATTAAACTCCTGGGCCTATGGGAGTGTTTGCATTTAAAATTGATGTCTCTGGTGTCTTACCTTGAGGGAACAATAGGGTTTCAGGTATTGACATATGTTGACATATTTTCCTTGACCCTTGATACCACATGGTTTAGGCACTTGTTTATTAAGTCTGTGCTTACTTAGGTCAACCCAGATCCCAGTGCTCATTGATCATCATAGTGATCTGTTAACATTCAGTTAATTTGTCTCTTTAAAACAAAAATAGAATGTAGGAATGTTTGCACTGAGGCTCTAGCTAGTTATTGTGTGAACTCCTAGAGGACAGGGGCTTTCTCCAACTTGGCTGGGAGAAAAGTCTGTGGGAGTGGGGTGGGGTTCTTGGCCAGTTCTATTGATGGAGGGAGGTTTATTTTTTTTTCCATTGTGCCTAAATCAGAGTGGAGGGAAACATTTCAATAATGTTCATCCAAAATTGGTTGTCCTGTGCCTCAAATCCCAGAGCACTATCTTGTCTATAAGTCTACTTAAAAAGAAGCTAATGCAAAGAAAGTAAGGGATGGAGAACAGCTTGGACTATCAAACTTGGCTGATTTCATCACACTAACATTTCTCAGAAATTTCAAGTGGTTCTTACTGAAGAATGAGAAAAAAAATTGAAGGAATCACATCTTATAGTATCCAGAGGAAAATGTGCTTTAAGGAGCAAGATCCAGTCTTTACTGGAGAAATGCCAGTTAGACTGATGGAAAAAGTTTTCTCAGACCATCTGTTAGATATTATAGCAGTGTGTGTTTAACCCCTTCTGTGGTAGCATTCATTAATTTAGTAAGTCACTGTATTGGGTGCTGTGGAGGATAAGACAGAGCACCTGCTTTCAAGATATTTAAAATGTAATAGAGGGAAAACCTGCTGTCAGCTCCCCTCTTACATTGTGAGAGTTCTGTTTCTGTTTCTATTCAATAAATCTTACGCTTATACCCCAACCCCAATTAATAGAGACGAGAGATATACATGATTGTTTATCACATAGGAAGAGGGTACTAAGATCTATAAGGGAGATACCAAACATGGTGGAAGCACCAATGAGAGGAATATTACTCTTGACCAGGGGCTGGTGAATTATTCATGGAGACATTTGAAGGCAGGGGAAGGTCAGGAGTCTTGAGCATTCTGGGTGGAAGGACTAACATATTGAATGCCATATGGTGGAAAGTCCAGGACAGGTCTGTACAATGGGAATACTGTGGTGTAATAGGAGTATAAGATGTGGAAGTAACCATAAATAAGGTTTATACTGATTGTTTACAGGATGTATCAAGGAGGCATTTGACTGTCAGATAAAGAGGTGGGCTTTTACTTTATAAACAGTAGGTTATCAGTGTTTTACTCAGAGCTATGCTTCAGGAGTATTATTTGGGCATACCAGGCAGTATAGGTTAAGTGCTGAGTTATTTTCTCTAACCTCAGGGGAGATAGAAGTTGCTCTGTGGCTTCTGCTATTCATGATGTGATGTATTGGGTTTTGCAGACATAAGAGCTATATTTTTCTTTTATTAGCTGCTACCAGATAGATAGCTTTGAGGTCACTGCTCAGGCCAAGAAAGCTAGTCTGGCTGGGATGAGAGGGTACATTTTTCTTCTAGATTTTAACCTATGTGAATTTTGTGGGTTTTGTGTTAAATGTGGACCAACTTTTCAATGCCAGCTTGATGCTCTTTTTTTTTTTTTCTGTGACTATGTGTATATTTATATATGTGTGAATGTGTTTTTGTGGGGCAGTACCAGGAATTGAACTCAGGGGCACTCAGCCACTGGGCCACATCCCCAGCCCTGTTTTGTATTTTATTTAGAGACAGGGTCTCACTGACTTGCTTAGTGCCTTGTCATTACTGAGGCTGGCTTTGAACTCGGGATCCTCCTGCCTCAGCCTCCTGAGCTGCTGGGATTACAGGCATGTACCACTGCGCATGGTAAATGTTTTTTGATTGGGGGTCAATTTTTATAACTTGCTTTTTTGGGGATGGGGTTGTGTCTCAGAGGTAGAGTGCTTGCCTTGAAGGTGTGAGGCACTGGGTTTGACTCTCAGCACCGTATATAAATAAAAAAATAAAGGTCCATCAACAAAAAATGAAAATAAATAAATAAATAAAAATTAAAAAAAATAGCTTGCCTTTTTTGCATGCTTTTTAAAGGGGGATTTCATTTGTTTATTGTACATCAGGCACATTGTGAGTTTGTTTGTTGACTCCTGCATTAACTCAGTTTTTTTTAAAATAGCTAATGGAATACAACAGGTGGAGGTTGAGGTTGTAGTAAGGAAGTTGTAGATTCACATCTGAAATATCTATATTTTCCGAGTTCCTTCTGGCTTAGCACTATAAAAAGGCCTCTTATGAGGTATATTTTTATAGGAATAGCACCAGCCTTTATTCATGTGTGGCCTTCCTTTACTACCTGTTATAGAATTCACTTGGAGAAGAATCTACATGGACTGTGTCACATACTGGGTATCTGCATATTTAATAAGCTTCTCAGGTTATTTAGTTACATGTTCAGGTTTGAGGACTACTCAAGTAACAAAAGATTAAAAGCCAAGAAATGGTGCTTTGAATTAAAAAAAAAAGATGAAAGATGGTAGATCATAAAGTAATTATAAAGAGCTTTGAAAAGTCTAGAAAATTTGGACATTTGCCTTTTTTTTCTTTTAATTAAGCAAGCAAGGAATTTTGGAGTCAAAGAATAGAAATTCCAATTTGGAATTGCCTTTTTCTTCTCTATATAAATCTGGCTGGTTTCTTAAAGGCCTTTCTCCTCTCATGTGTTCCATGACCAGTCCAAAAAATGAAGGCTGTTTATTTTAAATTTATTTATTTATTTATTTATTTGGTTTTCAGAGCTGCTCTCATTTCCTGATTGTCCCTTTTATTTGCCATTTCACCTTGAGGCCTTTTTGGTTATTACCTTGTCTACAGTGGTGACTTCACCCTTGAATTGGTACTTGCTTCATACCTGTTCATGTAATTTCTCCAGCTGGTCTTCAGGTTCCTTGGGGGCAAGTGGTATTTCTTGTTCTTTTTAACTCTCTCTCCTATCCTATAGCATGGAGTACTAGGTTTGTCACCTTGTGGTTGCATAATACATGCTTGTAGTGTACTTGAAAGGATTTCAGAGTACCTGATGTAGTTTTGACAAACACAAATATCAAAGCTATGTTGAGGGATAAAGGATAAAGTGAACCTAAAATATATGGGTACATTTGTTAAAATAGCATGTACTTAAAAATGAAGTGTGTAGAGTTCCCTTCTTAATAGCTTTTAGGGAATCACAGTAATCCAAAATTCTGCATTTTCATTTATGTGAAACAAACCCATTTCCATAACTCACCTTTCATTTTCAACACTCTATTTCAATTCCAGCTATGACTCAGGCTTGCTTTATTTCTGGCAGCATGTAGTCTTTTAACTGAGAAGTGAAAGGAACTTGGAACAATGACTTTCAAACTTCTCTATTCTTTCTATAATAGTCCCGCTTAAGTGCTGAGGGATAGTCTTTGTGCATTCACTGATTACATCATCCATTATACTGGCCTTGTCATAGGATACTTTTCTTCCCTTTGGAATTTGATAACTGACCCCATTTAATTTCATTTGTCAAAATGCATCTTTCTAATTTATCCCTTCCCCCTTATTCTTCCTTTGAAGCCATATCTTCCCTGAGTTTAGAGTGTGGGGGACTAGGGGTGGGTGGGAATTGATGCCTGCCTGGGCTTTTTAAGTACCAGCAGCAACATTATTTCTATTTTTTTCTGCCACTTAAAATGCCTCAGCCCACACATAACTAGTTCTCATTCTCTTCCTGTTCCCCCGCCCACAGCATCTTCCTGCTCCCCCTCAGATGCCTGCCCCCCTTCTCAGCAGCCACTTTTGTTCACAGTTCTAGAATGGTTTCATTCATCACTGTCACAGTCCCTGTGGATGGTAAACTCTTCCATTTTATCTGGGGCCACCAGTAAATGAGTTTGCATTTAATATTTTAAAGAGTTTTCTTTGTTTCTGACATTTCTCCACCCACTGATACTTGCACTTATGTGGCTTGCTGTCACTTTTTTCCCTGCCAGTTGGTTGGCAGGAACCAATCTCCCCCAGAAAATGCAAGAAGATCGTCCTGTCACTTGGGAAATCTGCCTAATCTTCATCTGACATTGGTTACAAGTGCTCACTTTCTTCTTTGGGTGAGAAAGACAGAATTAAGAATAGGAACAATTTAAGCATTTGGCAGAGGCTGCTGAATATTTCAAATGATCTGTCTGGACACTGGGAAGGTTTTTATTTGAGTTCCTGCCCTAGGTTGACTTGCTGTCAGTTCTGTGTATATTACTTAGTCTATCTCTGTTCTCTTCTGTGCTTAGGAATGATGCTAATTTCTAAACTGGCATGGGAGGGAAGTAAAGAATACCATGTTTTAAAAGTGGAGTTTATCAACAATAATACTATTTCTGGGTGGTGAAAGCTTAGTATGTACAAGGGTACTCAGCAATTTGTACACAAGATGTCAACTCCTAAAGATAATAACTTCAGGCTCAGATACATGTCCCTCAAGACTGCATACCTTGTTAGAGTTGGAACGAGAGTTTGAACATAAATCTGTCTTTTTCCATACTTCATACCTCTATGATAAACCAGACCAAGGTGGTACTGATCACAGTTGGGCCATTTATGTCTCATTTTGCCTTGGTCTCTTTTAGGTCATTCACTGACATTGAGCTATGTGTGACTAGTTGTTGGTTGGATTCAGATTTGAGCTCAATCATTTACCAGCTATAGAACTCTGGTCTAGTTTTTAACCTCTCCATGTCTGTTACCTGCATCTATAAAATGGAGTTGATAAGAGATTGATATTGGCCTCTACTGCACAAGTTTATTGTGAGGCTTGATGAGTTAACACATTAGAATACTTTTGCTTTACCTTTCAAGAGCCCTTGATGATTGTTAGCTATTGTCCTTGTCAGCCACAGCATTATTTACCTCCAGGTGTTTTCCTCAGATCTGTTCTGTCTGGCTGGTTAAACTTGTTGGGGATGTATTCTTCCTTTCTTCCTTATTAAAATAAAATCCCTCCTTGTTCTGCTTTCTTTTCAGAGGGCTCTTCTCTGTACCTCACAAGGTGACTGATCCTTCCAAGATAAGTGAGCTTACTGTATGATATTAGTGGTAGATGATTTATGCTTGACTAGGATTTCTGATAACACCATTCTTTAACCCCAAAGTAAAATTATTTAATGCAAATTTTAAGTTGTATTGCTCTGATCCTGAAGGGAATGAGACGTAGGGTAGGTTGCGGTGTAATTAGGTCTGTAGCTGTTTTCTTCAAACACATCAGGGCAAACTTTATCTCTTTAATGCATATAGATAGCTTCCTTGGAACTGTTTTGATGTAATTATAATGATAGGAAATGTTTACTTAGTATTTATTTTGTGGCAGACATTGTTATCAGCGCTTCATAGTACCTCATTTAATCTTCAAAATAACCTGTGAGGTAGATGTTATCATCCCCATTTTAGGTAAGTGAAAGCACAGCAAAGTTAACTAACTTGTTCAAGTTCATAGTAAGTTGTAGGACTTGTTTTGAGCCCAAGCTGTACTCTAGTACTACAATATATTGCATGTACTTGATGAGAAAGTTGTCCTAGAATTCCTATAAGTTTGTAAACCACTTACCTTTAAGCTGATCTTTTATAATGGAAATTTGAGGCCCTGACTTGTGGTGAGAATGTTGGGTGATGTCAGAAAGGTGTTGCCCTGAGATTGTAGTTATTCTTCCAACATTTATTTATTTTTTTTCAATATTTCATTTACTCTTTATTAACGAACCCTGTAATTTTCTCTTTTGGTATCAGGGATTGAACCCAGAAGTGCTTAAACACTGAGCCACATCTCCAGCCCTTTTATAAAAATGTGTTTTATTTTCAGATAGGGTCTCACTAAGTTTCTTAGGGCCTAGCTATATTGTTGAGGCTGGCTTTGAACTCATGATCCTCCTGTCTCTGCCTCAGCCTCAGCCCCCTGAGCCACTGGGATTACAGGCATGTGCCATGGTGCTTGGCCCCAACCCTGTAATTTTCAAACACTGCCATGCTACCAGGTGGTAGAAGAGGGTTTTAAATCATGTGATTCATAAGGTTTGAGGCAGACATAAAATATCTACATATGTTTTTTTTTTTTAAATTACTCCATTTACATTAAAAATTCTTAAGTAACACAAATCTTTATTTTTTAAAGAATTCCTTATGGAACAAAATCAAAATGTCTGATATATAGTCTTAAAAATCATGTCATACAAAAAAGTGGTTGAAACAAGGTTACACCTAAGAGAGAAGTCTTGTGGAGCTGAGATAATAGTCTTCAAACATTTGCACATCAAATGATTGTCATGAAGAAGTGAGAGTAGGCTCACTCCCTTTGGACTGAATGGCTAAGCTAGAGTCAGTGTATGAAAGTTCTAGGGAAAGAAAAATTTGGATCATTATCAGGGAGGATTTTCACAAAGGATTTCCTTTAATGAAGCAATATTCCTTTCATGTGTTTTACTATGACTACACTATATTCAGGGAGGTAAGACTTGGTGAGAGATTGTTATCAAGGGAATCTTCATAGATACATTTTCTCAGTTACATTAAATATGTTCTTTTAGATCTTTAAAACTTGATTCTAGAAGAAAAGTCATCTCTTCTGAACACACCTGACTTACTGGGTGCTTATTATTTTTAAATCTCAGGCCTGTCTGATCTGAGCTTACTCCTCGGAAAACAGCTAACTGTACATCATTGGTATTCCTGTGGTTAGTGACTTAATGCTCTTCTTGAATGTTTCTTCTCTGTTGTTTTACTCTGCCTTCAGATTTATTGTGGAAAACCCAAGAGGCTCAATCTTTTTTAAAAAATACTTATTTTTTTTAGTTGTAGGTGGACACGATACCTTTATATTATTTTTTTAATGTGGTGCTAAGGATCGAACCCAGTGCCTCATGCATGTTAGGTGAGCGCTCTACCACTGAGCCTTAAAGAGGCTTGATCTTTATACCTGTAGAACACTAAAATCTCACAACTCCCCACTATCAGGAAAGTGGAGCATATGTATGTTATTCTCCTGGTTGCCTGAACAAGCTTCATTGTATCCCAGAATTTTCCCTAAGCAATTACTCTAAAATGGAGACAGGATTATAAATTGACAGAATGTTGTAAAACAGAAGATAGAACAGAATTTGAACTTTTTAAAATCACAAACTGAATCTTGGTGTAACCTATAATCACTTCTGGGTATTTCCTATTTTTTCCCTTTAGACTTAGGCAAAAGGTTTTATCACTATCTAGGGAAGCTTAGTTCTGTTAAATAAAGAACTCTTGTTTATGAGGATAGCAAACTCCAGTAAGAGCTCTTGAATTATGTTCTTCAAGATAATCCTGACACAGAGTTGAAGTTCAAAATGCTATTTCATGTGCTGTCTCTCCTGTTAGTCTTAACTATTTCATCAATTTAAAATTCATCAACTTTCAGTATCCTGTGACAGATAGAAGAACACTTTGATGAAATGCTTGGGAAGAGATGATAGCCAGTGTGTCAGATTGGAAGATAGTGAGATTTTAAACAATTTCAGAAATCACTGTTTGAAGTATACAATGGTTTCTTGGTTGAGGACTCTTCAATATACTGTAGATTGCATTTTGTTAGGAGCCAAAGCAGCTTCTCCTTCACCCCACTCTCTTATTAGATATGCATGACTAAATAGTATGTCTCTGCAGGCTCATGTTAGGAAGGAAGAAGAGTTATGTCATTTTTGACTAACCTTATTAACAATGCATGGATAACAAAGAGAAATTAATCTCTCAAAGAAGTCTCCATTTTATTGAGAGTTCAACCTAAGTATAAACCTTTATTGGAGCTATTGTTCATGTTTTCCTATTTGGAGTTCACCCCTTTTGTATCCCTGCCTACCATCTAGTCTGGAAGTTAGGGGAGCCAAGAACAGATCATGAAGAAGCCTGGAGCCCAACTAATATCTGATTGGCTCAGCCTCTCCTCAATACCTGAGACATGACTGAAGAATCCACAGAGGGGAGAGATGGCTGTACTTTTTATCAGTGGTTGCAAACCGAGGTTTGGAAAGCATGGGAAGTGTGGTTATAACAGCTGCTGGAAGTGATGTTGCAGTTTTTACATGAGTCAGTTGAGGGAAGCCAGCTGCTTCTGGAATACTTTGACTCTTTGCTGCACCTGTGATAGGGAACATTCTATTAACTCTGAATGCTGGGGTATGGGAGGAAGGAAAGCCTGAGGTATTCGGATTAATGGGATTTTTCAGGCTTACTTATGAAATCTGTTCTTAATCTCATTTGCTTTAAAATACTTCCAAAACATTGGAATAAAGTTAACTACTATGTATTGGGGCTCAAGTAGGTGAGTACTTACTTTATAATTACCCTGGGAAGTAGGTGGTATGTATAATCCTTATTATACAGGTATGGAATCTGAAATAAAGACTGCTTAAGAAAATTTTCCAGTGTCACACAATAAGGATCAGAGATAAAACATTTTGTCCTTGCTCTGTCTACTTTACCACTTAAAGATCATGCTTAGCCTTATGATTCCATTTTGGTGTCAGGAACCACCCAAGTGCTGGGATTCTGGGATTATTTTCCACAGCCAAATCCTTTAGTATGGACTATTTATTGTGCAGTGGTTGCTGCTTAAACATCAGAGGAGTCAAGGTTGTTGTAGTTGGGAACATTTATAGTCTAATAGGAAAAGGATATACATGTTAAGATTTTCTTTTGAAACTGCTGTGTTCTGTCAATAGTCAAATCTCAACCATGTCTGCAATTTCTCGGTAGGCTTGCAAGTTCTACTTTTTAAAGGTCTAACAACTACTTAAACATCATTTCAGGGATGTTTTAAATAAGAATAAAAGTTATTTCTCTAGGAAATCTTGGCCTTTTACAGGAAATACCATGAGAATACCCAGTCTTCATAGTACTAGGCAGTGTCCCACTTTTTTGTGCAATGCATGATGTATGTCAATTCCAGATGCATTTTGATTGACATTGTAGAAGCGTGCTTAAGAAATTAACTGGTGAATACAATTTTTTATCAATTACTTAAAAATTTCCTTATGACACTATTATGAAAATCTGTGATTGATCCTTTTTAAAATAAAGCAAATGAATCCCAAATTGAGTTATTTTCATGTTTGATTTATATCTATTAAAAATCTTAAAGCCAAGTAGATCAACATATACAAGGTGGGATAGGTCCTCAATTTATTGAAATAGGGTATAAACATTATTTTAGACTATAGCCACAAATGCCAAGTGACTGTGGAGGAAAAAGGACAAAGTTCCAGGAGATACTATCTTTCCTCTGAAATGTAAGCAAGTACAGCTTGTCTGTTTTCCCCTTAATGAAAAATAGAATGTGAAGTAGCATTTGGTGTGCTCTGGATTTCTGAGAAATACCATGGGGATTCCAATTGTAATTCAATTAGGTTAGGCCTGTGAAGCATTTTGAGTTTAAAAATATAGTGCAGAATGTCTGAGTAGGATGTGATAGGTGAAGGAATGTGTTTAAGACCTGTCTTAACAGGGGAAATTCCTGAGTATGATCATTCAGCAAAATTGTACAAGGTCATTCCTTTGCTAGAGCCATACATATTGATAGTCACTTTTGGTAATTGTGGGCCAAGGTCAATATCTTAATTGACTGCCTTTATAATTGTATGGAAATTCATGTTTTTATTTTGGTTGTGATAGTCATATTAAATATAAATGCACTGATGCATCAAACAAAAAGTAACTAAATCACATTAAATTTATTGTATTTGGCTAGTTATATACAAAGAAAAATATATAATTAATAAAAACTTTTGGATGCAGATCTATGTCATGATGCATTTCCCTTGTATCTCTCAAGCATTTTGCAGGTATTAATTTCCATAGTAGCTTAATGAAAAAAGAAAGTAAATATTCTTTTAAAAGATAGGAAGACCTGTGCACAATGTAATGAAGGGATTCAGATATTTTAAAGCATCAGCATTACATAATAGAGTTTAACAAGGAATCCAATCAGTAAATTCCCCTGTCAAAATTAAGCATTTTGGGGCTGGGGTTGAAGCTTAGTGGTAATGAGCTTGCCTAGCATGGGTGAGGCCCTGGGCTCAATTCTCAGTACCACATAAAAATCAATAAAATAAAAGTTAAAATTTAAAAAATAGAAAATATATGGATGGTGAAGGATTTGAATAATAAAAAAAAAATTGTGTTAAGGGAGGTAGACCGTGATCATTCTTAAAAGCAATTAACACAGAAGGAAAAGAGTATAGAGTATATTTGAATTTATCTAAATGTGTTATTTATGAAAGCCAAGTGTCTCCCAAACTGTAGTCTCACAGCCTATTCTTGGTACCACCTGTTTTTGCGAATAAAGTTTTACTGGAAAGTAGTCAAACCCATTCATTCCTGTATTGTCTATCATTACTTTTCATGCTATAACAATAGAGTCAAATAGTTGTAACAGACCATATGGACTGCAAAGCACCAAGTATTTACTTGCTATCTGGCTCTTTATAGAAAAACTGGAATGATAACCTGCTTTGTCACATTTCCTAAAAGGAAGGGTCCATGCTGTAACAGCTGGTCCTTGTAATTAATGAATGCTTTTTTCCTTACAGTAAGAAACAATATCCCTTCACAATAATGACTAGCTTTTGTTGAGGACTTAACTCTGGTCCAGATATCTTACTAAACTATTTATATGTAACACATTTAATTCTCACAGTTACACATTCAGGAATTGGTACTATCAATAATGACATTTTATAGAAGAGGAAATTGAAGTTTAGGGAACTTAAATACCTCTGAATTCTATTTCTTTATTTCATTTTTGGTACTGTGGTTTGGACCCAGGGGTGCTTTACCACCAAACCACATTCTCAGTCCTTTTTTTTAAATAAATGTTGAGACAGAGTCTTGTTAAGTATCTGAGGAGTTCACTAAGTTCCTGAGATTGGCCTCAAACTTGTGATTCCCTTGCTTCAGACTTCCTAGTCTCTACCACATGTAGCTGGCTTCAGTATTTTCATAAGAGGTGGTTAAAGATTGAATGACTTGTTAGAAGTCATACAATCAGTGGTAGTCAAAATTCAAACCCAAGCTTTTATTCATTATCATAAAAATATAAACCGGGCACGGTGGCATATACCTGTAATCCCAGCAGCTGGGAAGACTGAGGCAGGAGGATTGGGAGTTCAAAGCCAACTTCAGCAACAGCAAGGTACTAAGCAACTCAGTGAGATTCTGTCTCTAAATAAAATACAAATAGGGTTGGGGATGTGGCTCAGTGGTCAAATGCCCCTGAGTTCAATCCCTGGTTCCCCCCACCCCAAATACACACACACACACACACAACACACACATATATACATATACATATATATATATATATATATGGCATAATATTCTTTTCATAAGTATACAATTCATTTGCATTAAATACAGTCATAATGTGATGTAACCATCATCACTATCCATATTGTAAACTTTTTCATAATTTTCAGTAAAACTCTCATTTAATAATATCTTCCTTTTGCCCTCACATTAGTTCATGGTAATGTTTTTCTACTTTCTATTCCTATTTATTTGCCTACTCTAGTTACCTAATGTAAGTAGAATGACACAATTTTGTCCTGTGTCTCACTTATTGCACTAAGCATAATTGTTTTCAATATTCATGAATGTGGTAGCATATATTAAAATGTGATTACTTTTATAGCTAAATAATATTACATCGTATGTATTACAGTGATTATAACATTTTATATTTCTACCAAATTTATTTACATCCTTACTTATATTCATTTTTTTATTATAATCATCCCGGGAGGGTAAAGTGTTATCTGATTATGGTTTTTGATTTCTGTTTTCCTGGTGACTAATTATGTTGAACATATTTTTCCTTTGCTACAGATAATTTTTGTACCTGGTTTGGAGAAATGTCTACTTAAGACCTTTGCCTATATTTGAATCAGTTTTTGTTGTTGAGTTTTAGGAGTTCTATATATTCTGAATATTAATCCCTTATTGAATATAACATTGACAAATATTTTTTTCCATTTAGTACATTGTTTTACATTCTGTTGATAGTGTGCTTAAATGAACAAAAATTTTAATTTACTTATTCTTTCCTTAGTTGATCTTTTGGTGTCAGATTCATGAATTTGGTGCCAAATATGATATCATGAAGATTTTTCTGCAATGTTTTCTTTTAGGAACTTCCTATTTTTTGTTCTTTAGTTCTCTGATCCATTTTCAGCTAATTTTTGTATACGGTATAATGTCGAGGATCATTTTTTATATGTTTATCCAGTGTTCCCAGTACCATTTATTGAAAAGATTGAACTTTTTCCATTGACAGGTCTTTGTACATTCATTAAAATTAAATTGATGTAAGCTGGGTGTTATTGTGGACTCTTGTAATCCCATGACTTGGGGAGTCTTTGGGATTTTCTATATGTTAAATCATGTGATCTCTTAATAGGGTTTTACTTTTTCCTTTCCAACTTGGATGCCTTCATATATATTCCTTGTTTAATGGTTCCAGCTAGAAATTATACAATTGTTTTGAGGAGGAGGGGTGGAAGCAGGCATCTTTGTTTTGTTCCTGATCTTATAAAGTTTTTGACTGTTCACAATTAAGTATAATGTTAGCTGTGGGTTTTTTCATATATCCTTTATTATATTGAGAAATTTGGATATTTAGATTCATGTCTTTTGTAAAAGTTTGGAATTTTCATCTATTTTGTAAAATGTTCACATTTCCCATTTCTGTTTTCTCATTCTAGTATTTCCATGATATATATGACAATCCACTTAATGATGTCCCATACATCTCTTGGGCTCCGTTCACTTTTCTTCATTGTTTTTTCTTTTCTTCTTCTTCTTTTTTTTTTTTTTTTTTTTTTTTTTTTTGGTGGTTCTGGGGATGGAACCCAGGGCCTTATGCATGCAGGAGAAGCACTCTACCAACTGCGCTATATCCCCAGACCCATTGTTTTTTTTTCCTTTCTGTTCCTCAGAAATAATTTCAATTATCATATCTTCACCTTTGCTGATTTTTTCTTTTACTTGTTCAAATCTTCTTTTGAAACCCTCTAGGGATTTTTATGTTGAATTTATTGTATTTTTCAATTCCAGAATTTCTTTTTGGTTCCTTTATATAATTTCATTTTCTTTATTGATATTATCATTTATTGATTGTGTTTATCATTTTCCTGTATTTGTTGTCCATGTTTTCTCTTAGCTCTTTGAGCATACTTAATAGGTATTTTTAAAGTCTTTGTTTAGTATTTCTAGCATCTGGGCTTAATAAAGTACATTGGTTTTAATTTATTTTGTCCCTTTTAATGGGTCATTCCTTTCATGTTTCTTTGTTTGGTTTATGTTTTTTTAACTGTTGAAAACTGGACATTTTAATTTTAAAACATATCTTTGGAATTCAGATTCCTCAGGCTTTACAGGTTGTTTATTTCGTAGAGTATCTCTGTGCCAGTGTCATCCTGAAATGAAAGCTTAAGGTCTTTTCCATTTTTTAGTTGCCTGTATTTTTATATGGCCATGCATGATGGCTTTCTAAATTTAACCATATACATGGATATTTTGTAAAATACAACTATGGCTCCTTTAAATCTCCTGGAAGTCAATTTCATCAAGCATAGTTTGAAAGAGTGGTAGCTATTTTCCATGCCAGAACATCAGGGATCCAAGTAGCAACCCATAATCAGACCATAAAAACCCAGTATTTAGAGAACAATGTCCTTATTGCCTGTACTTCCAGCAGGAAGCCACTCCAGAAGTGCAGGTTTCCATTCCCAAAGCTACCGCTTTTAGGCTGGCAGGTGAGAGATTGGTAGTTAATGCCATGTTGATGGCTGAATTAAATTGAACTACAAATTACCAGGCAGGTCATTCCCTGGAAGCTAAAAGTATGGAAAAAGACTTCAAATTTCCAAAATGTTAACTTCAAGTAATTTTTGTTGGTGTAACTATTGTCCAGTTGGAGTAATGGATTACTGGTACTTCATACTCTGCTCTCTCCCATAATATTCTCCAAACTCAGATTTCATGAATGTTGGCACCCATTCTGATTTTGCCTTTTAAATATCTATTTATTTACTGTTATCTTTTTTAGAAAGTCATATGTTCTCGCAAAAATATTAAAACATAAATGTGGAAATCAGGTTCCTTTTTTCAAAAATCAATAGTTTCTGGGCTGGGGTTGTGGCTCAGTCATAGAGTGTTGCTGCCTGAAGCGGAAACCGCTTGGAGCAACGAACGCCGCAGGAAAATTCGGAGGCAGGATGAAAATGAAAAAAGGTCTTTTATTCTTCTTCTCTCTCCAGCTCCAGCAATCACTCCAAACGCTCTAACTCCAACCACCACCTTCTTCTTCTTCCCACACACACTAACTAAACTCACCCAGTTATATACATATCACTTTAACAAGGACACGTGCTTACAGCTCAAGCTTACAGGTGCGTCACGCAGTGTTCACGGGCATACAAAGATTCTTTGGATAATGTATTACTATCAGGTGGAAACTAGAACACCTTTTATGGCTCTCAGCTAACCGCAATCTTTAGCTATCTCCTTGATTATAGGCTCCTTCATTTCCCCCTTTTAGTTTTAAAAGGTGCTTTTTAATTCTATTTTCTATATTTTATTTTCTCTATTTTCTTTTATTTTCTTGTCTCTACCTGGCTTTTCACCTTTTGTTTTAAAAGGGTGGATATTTGAACCCTTTTTGAGGAGGTACTGCGGCTTTAAGGAAGCCTACTGCTGAGGAACAGCTAACGCACTTAGTTAAGCACAATTGCATAAGCGGCTTTGACTTTTATTTTTTTCCTTGTCTCTTCTTTATTTTTATGGCTTTTTTTGCCAAAGCTCAATGGCTTTTTCTCTGCATGGTTTTCACCGTGCTTTTTAATTCTCTATTTTCTTTTAAGCTCATGGCATTTTTCTTTATGGCTTTTTGCTAAAGCTCAAGGCTTTTTCTCTGCATGGCTTTTACCATGCTATTACTTTCTGGCTTCTTTATTTTTTATGGCTTTTGGCCGGCTACTCGCTTCATGGCTTCGGCTTCTCGCAGGCTCTTGCCGGCTACTTGCTTCGGCTTTTCGCTAATTCTTAACTGGCCTCAACTGAGTACTACTCTTTTTGCTGGCCTCAACTGAGTACTACTCTTTTTGCTGGTACTACTTTTACTTCTTCTTCTTAGAGCTTAGAGAGAAAGATAGAGCTTTTCTTCTTAGAGCTTAGAGAGAAAGAGAGAGAGCTTGAAAGAGAGAGATTTCTTCTTTAGAGAGAGAGAGAGCTTAGCTTTTAGAGCTTCTTTCTTCTTTCTTCTTTCTTCCTCGGGAGCCTCGGCCTGACTCTGACCAGGAATTACTTCTTCTATCTGGTTTCTCTTCTGTAACCGCTCTGCCTACGTTCTGGCCGCTCTGATTCTTTTCTTCTTCTCCGACCCGAACTCTTCTTCCGACCGAGCGACTGCATGACTGACTGAATGAATTCATTCTTCTCCTGACTCCAACCGCTTTCACCCGGTTATATACCTTTAGCTTTGCGGGTGCCTCACGTGCATTTACAGGTGCGTCACATACATACTTATTATCAGGTGGAACTTATGGCTTCCAGCTGACCTCAATAGCCATCTCCCTAATTGGGGCTCCTTCAATAGAGCACTTGCCTAGCACGTGTGAGGCACTGGATTCGAGTCTTAGCACCACATATAAATAAATAAAGGTCCATTGACAACTAAAAAATATTTTAAAAAATCAATAGTTTGTGAAATTTATAAATACATACTTTCATATTCTGAAAAATAACACTATGCACATTTTTTAGTTCCTGCTCCTTCCCATTTTGTAGCATATCTTAGACATCATTGCAAATTAAATCATCTTTTTTGAGTGATAATTTTATGACTGGCTATTACAATTTTTTGCTTTTAATTGTGAATTTCACTGGTATTTAGCGTATTCATAATCATGCAACCATCACCACAATTGTCTCTTTTGTTGTACTATACCAGAACAATAGACTGGGTAATTTATCAAAGTCAGAATGTGGACCAGTGGTCAAGTGCCCCAGAGTTCAATCCCTGGTACCAAAAAAAAAAAAAAAAAAAAAAAAAAAAAAAGTCAGTAATGTATTTCTCACAGTTCTGGAGGCTGAAAAAGTTATTGGCATCTAGTGAGTGTTTTTTGTTTGTTTTGGTACTGGGGATTGAACCCAAAGAGGCTTTACCACTGAGTCACATCCCCAGCTCTTTTTATAATTTATTTAGAGACAGGGTGTTACTAAGTTGTTTAAGGCCTCACTAAATTGCTGAGGCTGGCTTTGAACTTGTAATCTTCCTGCCTCAAGCTCCCAAGTCACTGGGATTATGGGTGTGTGCCACTGTGTCTGGCTTTGGTGAGAAATTTCTTGCTGGTTCCCCATATGTTGGAATGTGGAAAGTAAGAAAAAATGAACCAAGCCCTTTTAATACTGACCTTTATCCATTCTACCTTCAAGGCTTAAACATTTTCTGTGATGCACCACCTCCCAACACTGTTGCATTAGGGAGTAAATTTCAAAGGCATGAGTTTGGGCAGGGGCATAATATCAATTTTATAACATAAACATCATTCTGAAAAGAAAACCAGCGCCCATAAATATTCACTTCCCAATTTACTCCAACCTCTACACCATACTCAAGTATTAATTTACTTTTATCATGTATAAACATAATCACACAGTACATGTCTTTTGTAAATGACTAATTACATATAGAATATTGTTTTTAAACTCCATCCATGTTGTAGTGTTTATCAGTATTCAATTCCTTTTTAAGGACAAATAATATTCCATTCTAAGTATATACTTTTGCTTATCCATCCATTAATTGATGGACATTTGGGTTGTATGTAATTTTTGTTGTAACGAACAATTTTTTGAAAATTCATATATAAGATTTTCATGTTGACATGTGCTTTTGTCTCCTTTATGTACCTATGATAGAATTGCTGGTATCCCTGCTAACTTAGTAGTTTTGTCTTGTATTGTCTTTTTTTTTTTAAAATTTTGTGACAAGACCTTACTAAGCTGATTAGCCTGACTTCAAACTTGTGATCCTCCTGCCTCAGCCTCCTGAGTTGCTAGGAATACAAGCTTGCCCTATCATGTCCAGCGATTGTTAGGTTTTGATGGAAATTCCAAATTGCCTTGCTAAACATCTGAACCATTTTATGTACCTAACTGCTACGTATGGGAGAGCTCTAATTTCCCCAGTTCTCTGTAGACATTTGTTGTTATTGGTCTTTTTCCTGATAATTATTCTAGTGGAAGTGAACTGGTTTTCACTTAATTTTCCTAATGACTAGTGTTGTTTAACATCTCTTTGTGTGTCTGTGGGCCATTTGTATGTCTTTTTGAGAAACGTATATTAAAATAGCATCCATTTTCATATTGGGCTGCCCTTTATTACCATACTAGTTCTTTGTAGTCAATTTTATAACATAATCAATTCTTTGCAGTTGCTTGTCATATATATGATTTACAAATATTTTCTCCCATTTTTGTAGATCTTGTCATCATCATGTTAGTGTCCTTTGTTTGGAAGTTGCTATTTTAATGAAGTGCAGTTTTTCTGCTTTATTGTTTGTGCTTTTTGGTGTCTCATATTTCCTAATTCAAAGTCATGAAAACTTCTGTGTTTTCCACTTAGAGTTTTGTTGTTTCAGCTCTTAAATTTAGGTTTATGTTCTATTTTGAGTTAATTTTCCTATATGGAATACAGTAGGAGTCCAATTTTCATTTTTCTGTATGTTGATATGTAGTTATCCCAGTATGTATTGAAAGGATCATTTGTTTCTTCATTGAATTGTCGTTATACCTTTGTTGAAAAACAATTGACCATGAAAATACTGGTTTATTTTACAGGCTCTGAATTCTATTCCCTTAAATTTTTATATGCCTATCCTTATGCTAGTACCACACTTGTCTTGATTACTGTGGCCTTGTATTATGTTTTGAAGTATGACTTCTGTAGTTTTGTTCTTATTTTTTAACTCAAGGTAGTTTGACTTTTGATAGAAACTTTACTATTGATGAAGTCAGTAAGATAGCAACTCTCTGTCCCAGACTCACAAGGAGTCTTACAGTTTTTTTGAGTTTTAATAGATTTTCCAAAATAAATGTTGCTCATTTTACTCAATGGCCTTAAGACAATTTCCAAATTCCTTAAATGTTTTTCATTTATAATTTTTCAGTTTTGATTGTTCTATTGGGAGGTGATCTGTGGATCTCCTCACAATATTATTTCTGTAACCTCTTTTCTTAACTCTATATACCTTCCTGCCTTTTGAGGAAGGCAATAGAAATTTCCTCATTTTATTTATTTATTTATTTTTGGTATTTGGGGATTGAACACAGGGGCACTTGACCACTGGGCCACATCCTCAGCCTTTTTTTCTATTTTATTTAGAGACAGGGTCTCACGGAGTTGCTAAGTGCCTTGCCATTGCTGAGGCTGGCTTTGAACTCGTGATCCTCCTGTCTCAGAAACCCAAGTGCTGGGATTACAGGCGTATACCACCATAACCAGTTCCTCATTTTATCTTTGAGAGCAGGCCATTAAGATAACTTGATAAATTTGGATTTCCTGGGAAAATACATGAGAACTCTGAATGTAATAGAAATATTAAATGGGTCATTCCTGTAAAAATTTTTTTTATGTAGACATTATTCTGTGCTCAATTTTAAGCTGTGAAATTTTGATACACAGAGTACTTAACTGAATTAGTTACATGTTCACTGTGTCAGAATTGGTATTTGCTGAAAGACAGAACACCTGAAATAAGAGTGACTTAAACATGACCAGAATTTCCTTTACATATAAATGAAATAAGTATTCTAAGTCTGATATAGCTTCTCTGAGATTATCCATTCCCAT
This sequence comes from Tamias sibiricus, assembly GCA_025594165.1. Taxonomy (NCBI): domain Eukaryota; kingdom Metazoa; phylum Chordata; class Mammalia; order Rodentia; family Sciuridae; genus Tamias; species Tamias sibiricus. Next base: position 111,756,050 of record CM046667.1, read on the forward strand.
GACTTGACTCCGACTCCACAGTCCAAAATTGTTATTCTAGTCTAGTCATTATGTATATCTTGTAGTCACATAGGAAAAAGAAGGAGTAAGATATTGCTGTGCTCATCTTGTTGGACAGAACTTGAGCCCATATCTAGCTGCAAAGGACTCTGAACAATAGTCATTTTTTCAAGAAGGGTATGTCTTTGGCCAAAAACTAGAGTTTTGATTTTAAGAAAATGCAGAAAGGACATAAGGTAATTCATAGTCTCTATTGTAGTCAATAGAAAGCTATTTACACTGGTGGTTGATTTTTTCTGAATTAATTTTAAGTCTATTAAGACAAATATCCATTTTCCTTGGAATGTAAAAATCCATTCCTTCCACCTTAGCAGAATATTTAAGATTTTTTGCTGTTCTATGACAAAGATAATGAATTCAATTCTTTAAATGGTGTGAACTTTTGTAAATATCCCAGGGAGTGTTGATGGATTACTCTGAATGTAGCACAATATTTTTTTAATCAGGTACAATCATGTATCATCTAATGACATTTGGGTAAATGGAAAACTGTATATGTGAGCATGATCTTGTAAGTTTATAATGGAGTTGAAAAATTCCTATCACCTAGTATATCATAGATTTCATAGCATTGTAGCATAGCATACTACTCACATTTGTGATGATGGTGGCAGTAAACAAAGCTATGACTCTTCAGTCATGAAAGTATAGCACATACAGTGGAAAAGCTCTTGTCTAGCATACGAGAGACTGTGAGTTGGATCCCCAGCACCACACGAAAATATTATAACACATATAATTATGTGCACTACATAATAGTTGACAATAAATGACTTCATTACTGTTTTTCATATTTACTTAATGTTTAATTGATATTTTAGAGTATATACCTTTTGCTTATTAAGATAAATTTAACTGCCTCACGCAGGTCCTTCAGGAAGTATTCCAGAAGGTGTTGCTGTCTTAGAAGATGACAGCTCCTTATGTGTTTTCCTCCCTGAAGACCTTCCTGAGAGATAATATGTGGAAGTGGATGATAGTGATATTGATGACTGTGACCCTGTTATAGGCTTAGGTTAATATATTTGTTTATGCCATAGTTTAAAAAATGTTTAAAAGTCAAAAATAATTTTGAAAACCAAAATAAACTCATAGAATAATTATATAAAGAAATAAACTATTTCTGTAGAGCTTCATAGGGAGTTTTGGGTTTTAAATAATCATATCAAAAGATTCAAAAATTAAACTAGAAGTTTATAAAGTAAAAAAATCATTTATTATTGAAAATAAACTTTTTCATAAATAGTGTATCCTAAGTAGTCCGTATTTATAAAGTCTACAGTTGTGTATTGTAACGTTATAGGTCTTTCATACTCACTGAATTTCCCAGAGCAACTTCCAGTCCTGGAATGTTGCTGCCTGAAGCGGAAGCCACTTGGAGCAACGAACACCACAGGAAAATTCGGAGGCAGGATGAAAAGGAAAAAAATGTCTTTTATTCTTCTTCTCTCTCCGGCTCCAGCAATCACTCCAAACGCTCTAACTCCAACCACCACCTTCTTCTTCTTCCCACACACTCTAACCAACCTCACCCAGTTATATACATATAGCTTTAACAAGGACAAGTGCTTACAGCTCGAGCTTACAGGTGCGTCACAGAGTGTTCAAGGGCATACGAAGATTTTTTGGATAATGCATTAATATCAGGTGGCAACTAGAACATCTTTATTGGCTCTCAGCTAACCACAATCTTTAGCTATCTCCTTGATTATAGGCTCCTACATTTCCCCTTTTTAGTTTTAAAAGAGGGGATGTTCTAGGACGTCCATGTGCAACCAACATTCTTACCCGTCATGGGAATCGAGGCTGTCCTGACTCCTGGCTTAGGTTGACATGCTGGCCACATTAGACTGTCCCGTGCGACTGTGCTGTGTCTTAGGTTGTCCCCTTCTGGGGATCTTACCCGTCATAGGCTAACCAGCCATCCAATCAAGCCCTTCAGGATTGACTGTGTTTTGACTAACAGCCGTCCAATTTTTAGGAGATGCTGCGGCTTTAAGCCAAGCCAAGTTTCCATAGCGCATCAAGTTCTTTAAGCGAATCAGCTGCCCTTAGTTTCATCAAGTAACACACTGAGTTCTCTTAGACAAATACCCGCAAGGCATTGTCCCGTAATGTCCCAAAATAATGGAAATTCAAAATGTCCATAAGTTATAACACATAGATTCAGGAGGCCCCATGCATACAGAGCAGAGGCCACACTGCTGGTGAGGCTGTTTGATGCTTGAGCAGCAGGGATGCTTGCAGCGACCCCGGTCCCTGCAGTTGTAGCAGCATCCGTCTTTTTTATGTCTAGACACTGCCACCGGCAAATCTTCAGGGCCCGCTACCTAAAAACTCAAGCATCCATTATTAAGGGAAAGGCAGTGCTATTCCAGCACTGAGATCCAAAGGTGAGCTGTCAAACAAAAAAAAAGAATTATTAGAGTAGAAAATAAAAGTTGATCTCTGCTCACACACATTGCTGCTTAAGCTCCCACAAACATAAGCTGGCAAAATATCACATTCAGAAATAATCAAAGAGAAACTGAGGGTGTTTACTGCATTAAAGATAAAGAAAAGCTAAAGGCACTTTGGAAAAATAATTTATTAGCGGGAATCCTCGAGTCTTTATATATACAGCAATCCTATACCTGTTGAAATAATTCAAATTAATCAGCTATTAAACAAATGAAGTTAATAACAAATAAATGATAAAACACCAAAATATCAGGTTATACAACATTAAACATATTCACAGCTGAAGAGAAGTCCCGGAGACAACTATAAATCAAAATTGATTATCATTATAATTGATTATCTAATTAGAATATTCTGAACTTATATGATATATCTATCTATATATATTGATTATCTAATTAGAATATTCTAAGCTTAAATGAATTAACGTTATTTGGATCTATATCTTTTTTTTTTCATAAGCACTTAATACTTTGTGACGTCACACTAGACAGACACACATATAAACATATATTTGTGACATCACATTAACATGAAATTTAGACAAATGCACAGACATAAAGACATATATATAAAAGAAAAGGAAAAAAATACAATTGTGTATACACTAAAGAGAGATCTTCTTGTCCCGGCCGGGAAGAATGAAATTTAAGTTGTAAATTTAATGGAGGACTCTTTTGAGGGAATCACTCCATACCTTCATTTTGGTCCTCTTGGTTTTGTACTTGTTTATTCAATCTAGACTCCTCAATAACTTTGTCTTGATCCTTTTGACTTTGTACCTGCTTTATCAATCTAGATGGTATCCATATTGGAGAGGATTCATGCTTTGGAAAAACACAAACAGATCCTCTCCCCCAAATTAATACTGGGTCTGGACCCTTCCATGTACCTGAGAGAACATCCTTCCAGTAAACCAAAGGTTTATGTTGTTGGTGTGGGTTCCAGTGTCTATCTCCAGCCGAATATCCATTAGAATCTAAAGTTAAGAAATTTAGGGTAAACAGGGCAACTGCCAATCTGTCCTTAGGATTTTTCCAGTTTCCATCTTTTTGCTTTAGTAACATATTTTTAAGTGTCCGATTTGCTCTTTCAATTATTCCTTGTCCCTGAGGATTATAAGCGATACCTGTTTTGTGGATAATATTGAATTTTGTACAAAATTGTTTGAAGGATGTGGATGTATAGGCAGGGCCATTATCTGTTTTAAGCATTTTGGGGATGCCCAATGCAGCAAAAGCTTGCAGACAATGAGATGTAGTATCTTTAACTTTTTCTCCAGAATGTAAAGAAGCAAAAATCATGCCTGAGCATGTATCTATGGTGACATGAATAAATCGTAATTTTCCAAAACTTGGCTCATGTGTGACATCCATCTGCCACAAATGATTGGGCATCAAACCTCGTGGGTTAACCCCATAATGTGGATTGGGAAAATGTGTTACACAAGATGGACATTCTTTTACAATTCTACGAGCTTGTTCTTTTGTGATTTTAAATTTTTGTCTTAAGGTAGTGCTATTAACGTGGAACTGGGAATGAAATAAAGTAGCTTGTTGTACTGTAGTAAATATAAATATTGTTTTAGTGAGGGCATCAGCTTTTTGATTACCTTAATGGAGAGGACCAGGCAGATTAGTGTGAGCTCTTATGTGACCTATAAATAAAGGTTCTTTTCATTGCCATAGGAGATTTTGGATTTGAGAAAACAATTTAAAAGCTGGAGTATGTGGTGCTATTGGACCTGCTAGCTCCAATTTAGGGACAGCATGTACAATATAATGGCTGTCTGAAAAAATATTCATAGACTGTTCTTGAAAAATTTGCAGAGCTATTATTCTAGCTTCCAGTTCCACTAATTGAGCTGATTTTTGATTAGTGATATGAATCATTTTTTTCATTTTGTGTGACTACTGCAGCAGTACCGTTAGAGGATCCATCTGTAAATACATTAAATGCTTTAGGAATGGGTTGATTTTTTTATTACTTGTGGGAATATGATAGGATGGTTGATACAAAAGGACAGTATAGTAGATTTAGGAATATGATTGTCAAAATTTGCAGAAGTAGAACATCTAGCTATAGCCCAATCATTATCATTGAAGCACAAATATTCAACCTGTGATGATGAATAAGGAGTAATAATAGTAGCGGGATGAATTCCAAATATTTTAGTAGAGGTTTTAAGTCCTTGAAGAATAAGTTTAGCCAGCATGGAGGTATAAGACTCAATTGTACTTTTAGGAGAGACAGGCAAATGTATCCATAATATAGGTCCCTGTTGCCAAAATACTCCTGTTGGTGTATATTGTGAAGGAATAATAATCAATATTAGTGGTTGAGCAAAATCAAATCTATCACAATGGGATCTTTCAATGGCCTGTTCTAGTAATTTTAGAGCTCTCCTGGCCTCAGGAGTTAATGTTCATGGTGAGGATGGATCAGGGTTCCCGCGAAGGATGTCAAATAAAGGTTTTAATTGTCCAGTAGTGAGGCTTAGTGTAGGGCGAAGCCAATTAATGTCTCCCAGTAATTTTTGGAAATCATTGAGGGTGGTCAAATGTTCTTTACTTATTAGAATTTTTTTGGGTTTAACAAAAGTATCCATGATTTAAAAGCCTAAATATAGTATAGGTGATCTGCTTTGAACTTTTTCTTCTGCTATATATAATCCATATTTTTAAAATTTTTTTGTTATTTCACTAAATATATTAAATAAGATTTGTTGATTAGGGTGAGCTAATAAAACATCGTCCATTTAGTGTAGACACATGAGGTCTTGATATTTGTTTTTAATGGGCTGTATAGCTCTGTCCACATATAGTTGGCACATTGTAGGGCTATTTGCCATTCCCTGCGGCAATACTTTCCATTGATATCTTTTATCAGGGCCATTATTATTAATAGAAGGAATTGAAAAAGCAAACCTGGGGGCATCCAGAGGATGTAGGGGAATGGAAAAGAAACAGTCCTTTATATCAAGAGTTACAAGGTATTAGTTTTTTTGAATAGCTACAGGATTAGGAAGTCCAGGTTGAGTAGGGCCCATAATTTGCATTGTTTTGTTAATTTGTCTTAGGTCTTGTAATAGTCTCCATTTTCCTGATTTTTTCTTAATTACAAATATGGGAGAATTCCAGGGAGAGGTGGAAGGCTCAATGTGTCCTGCTTCTAATTGTTCTTTAATTAATTGGTGGGCTGCTTGCCAATTTTTCTTTGGATAGGGGCCACTGAGGGACCCAAACTGGCTTATTAGAGAGCCATGGTATTTTTTAAATTGTTTTCTCAGTGTCCCCCTAGAAAAAATGTCTTTTGTCTTTTTTATTATGATTAGGATTTTTATTCTTAACACCTGCAGGCTTGGTTGCTAGGTGTAGCCCCATTTGATATAGAATATCTCTTCCCATAGGGTAAAACTGGCAAGCTCTTTAATACATAAGGTTGGAATGATCCTTTGTGTCCTTCACCATCCTCCCAATTCAAGATATTAGCACTTTGTGCTGGGGTATTACTATATCCCAAGCCTCTTAAAACTGGTTGAGGCTTTCTGTAGAGGCCAGTGCTTAGGCCATTGTTGTAGATTTATGATGGAAGAGTCAGCTCCTGTATCAATCAGCCCCTCCATCTCTATACCTTGAATTTTTATTTTGCACATAGGCCTCCATGAACAATCCTGAACCCAGAAAGCCATAGGTCCTGAACCAGTGGAACTGAATGCTCTGCTATTTCTATTTTGTGGCATGCTTTTAAAAGTATTATGGAGACTGGGAATGAGGAGCAGCTGTGCGATTCTGTCTCCTTGATTTACGGAGATGATGCCCCTGTGTGTACTTAGCATTATTTAAATCTCTCCATTATAATCTGAATCAATAACCCCTGGTATAACATTAAAGCCTAATAAACTCTTGGAACTACACCCAAGGATTAGTCCCACGGTTCCTGAGGGGAGAGGTCCCCTGATTCCCATAGGAATCAGCTGAACCCCCATTTCAGGTGTCAGGACCATCCAGGTGGTGGTAGAACAGAGATCTAATCCTGCACTTCCTCTTGTCCCTCTGACAAGGGAGTTAATGGGTAGGAGGGATTGTGATGAGGAATCATCTGGATCTGAGGGCATTCCTCCTCTAGTGCCTCCTACATTTGTGGGCCCCCGGGGCATTGGGCCCCGTGCCCCGTTTTTTGAAATCCTGGACAAATCATTTCCATATATATCATATCTGGAATGGCATTGATTGGCCCAATGTATACCCTTTTTGCACCTGGGGCATTGGCCTGGAGTGCGGTATGAATTTGATCTTATTACCCTTGGGGGATATTGCTTAGCATATCTTGGTTGATTATAATAATTTTGTCTGGAATATCCTGTTATAGGTTGAATCCTTTGGGAATTTTGAGGGAGGAATTTTTCATCACTGCAGCAATTACATTGCCTGTGATAACAGCCTCGTTAATGTCTTTGCACAGTGTGATATAAATTGATAAGTCTTTTTTACTTCTCCATGGCCTTATTGCATCCTGGCAATATTTATTAGCGTTCTCGTACGCTAATTGGATAAATAGGGGCATAGCTTGCTCGACTTCACCAAAAACTCTAGATGTTGTTTTTAAGAATCTATCTACAAAGTCAGCGTAAGGTTCGTTAGGCCCTTGTATAACTTTTGATAGGCTGCCTTGCAGATCCCCTGTGCCTGATATTGTCTTCCAGGCTTTGACAGCTGCTGTGTGTATCTGGGAATACACACCAGGATCATATTGTAGCTGATTTTGTAGTTCGGCGAATTGACCCTCCCCTGTGAGCATATCTATATTGCATTGAGGGAAACCTCCTGCAGCATTTCTCTTTGCTATTTCTTGTTGCTGCCTGAAGCGGAAGCCACTTGGAGCAACGAACACCACAGGAAAATTCGGAGGCAGGATGAAAAGGAAAAAAATGTCTTTTATTCTTCTTCTCTCTCCGGCTCCAGCAATCACTCCAAACGCTCTAACTCCAACCACCACCTTCTTCTTCTTCCCACACACTCTAACCAACCTCACCCAGTTATATACATATAGCTTTAACAAGGACAAGTGCTTACAGCTCGAGCTTACAGGTGCGTCACAGAGTGTTCAAGGGCATACGAAGATTTTTTGGATAATGCATTAATATCAGGTGGCAACTAGAACATCTTTATTGGCTCTCAGCTAACCACAATCTTTAGCTATCTCCTTGATTATAGGCTCCTACATTTCCCCTTTTTAGTTTTAAAAGAGGGGATGTTCTAGGACGTCCATGTGCAACCAACATTCTTACCCGTCATGGGAATCGAGGCTGTCCTGACTCCTGGCTTAGGTTGACATGCTGGCCACATTAGACTGTCCCGTGCGACTGTGCTGTGTCTTAGGTTGTCCCCTTCTGGGGATCTTACCCGTCATAGGCTAACCAGCCATCCAATCAAGCCCTTCAGGATTGACTGTGTTTTGACTAACAGCCGTCCAATTTTTAGGAGATGCTGCGGCTTTAAGCCAAGCCAAGTTTCCATAGCGCATCAAGTTCTTTAAGCGAATCAGCTGCCCTTAGTTTCATCAAGTAACACACTGAGTTCTCTTAGACAAATACCCGCAAGGCATTGTCCCGTAATGTCCCAAAATAATGGAAATTCAAAATGTCCATAAGTTATAACACATAGATTCAGGAGGCCCCATGCATACAGAGCAGAGGCCACACTGCTGGTGAGGCTGTTTGATGCTTGAGCAGCAGGGATGCTTGCAGCGACCCCGGTCCCTGCAGTTGTAGCAGCATCCGTCTTTTTTATGTCTAGACACTGCCACCGGCAAATCTTCAGGGCCCGCTACCTAAAAACTCAAGCATCCATTATTAAGGGAAAGGCAGTGCTATTCCAGCACTGAGATCCAAAGGTGAGCTGTCAAACAAAAAAAAAGAATTATTAGAGTAGAAAATAAAAGTTGATCTCTGCTCACACACATTGCTGCTTAAGCTCCCACAAACATAAGCTGGCAAAATATCACATTCAGAAATAATCAAAGAGAAACTGAGGGTGTTTACTGCATTAAAGATAAAGAAAAGCTAAAGGCACTTTGGAAAAATAATTTATTAGCGGGAATCCTCGAGTCTTATATATATACAGCAATCCTATACCTGTTGAAATAATTCAAATTAATCAGCTATTAAACAAATGAAGTTAATAACAAATAAATGATAAAACACCAAAATATCAGGTTATACAACATTAAACATATTCACAGCTGAAGAGAAGTCCCGGAGACAACTATAAATCAAAATTGATTATCATTATAATTGATTATCTAATTAGAATATTCTGAACTTATATGAATATCTATCTATCTATATATATTGATTATCTAATTAGAATATTCTAAGCTTAAATGAATTAACGTTATTTGGATCTATATCTTTTTTTTTTTCATAAGCACTTAATACTTTGTGACGTCACACTAGACAGACACACATATAAACATATATTTGTGACATCACATTAACATGAAATTTAGACAAATGCACAGACATAAAGACATATATAAAAGAAAAGGAAAAAAATACAATTGTGTATACACTAAAGAGAGATCTTCTTGTCCCGGCCGGGAAGAATGAAATTTAAGTTGTAAATTTAATGGAGGACTCTTTTGAGGGAATCACTCCATACCTTCATTTTGGTCCTCTTGGTTTTGTACTTGTTTATTCAATCTAGACTCCTCAATAACTTTGTCTTGATCCTTTTGACTTTGTACCTGCTTTATCAATCTAGATGGTATCCATATTGGAGAGGATTCATGCTTTGGAAAAACACAAACAGATCCTCTCCCCCAAATTAATACTGGGTCTGGACCCTTCCATGTACCTGAGAGAACATCCTTCCAGTAAACCAAAGGTTTATGTTGTTGGTGTGGGTTCCAGTGTCTATCTCCAGCCGAATATCCATTAGAATCTAAAGTTAAGAAATTTAGGGTAAACAGGGCAACTGCCAATCTGTCCTTAGGATTTTTCCAGTTTCCATCTTTTTGCTTTAGTAACATATTTTTAAGTGTCCGATTTGCTCTTTCAATTATTCCTTGTCCCTGAGGATTATAAGCGATACCTGTTTTGTGGATAATATTGAATTTTGTACAAAATTGTTTGAAGGATGTGGATGTATAGGCAGGGCCATTATCTGTTTTAAGCATTTTGGGGATGCCCAATGCAGCAAAAGCTTGCAGACAATGAGATGTAGTATCTTTAACTTTTTCTCCAGAATGTAAAGAAGCAAAAATCATGCCTGAGCATGTATCTATGGTGACATGAATAAATCGTAATTTTCCAAAACTTGGCTCATGTGTGACATCCATCTGCCACAAATGATTGGGCATCAAACCTCGTGGGTTAACCCCATAATGTGGATTGGGAAAATGTGTTACACAAGATGGACATTCTTTTACAATTCTACGAGCTTGTTCTTTTGTGATTTTAAATTTTTGTCTTAAGGTAGTGCTATTAACGTGGAACTGGGAATGAAATAAAGTAGCTTGTTGTACTGTAGTAAATATAAATATTGTTTTAGTGAGGGCATCAGCTTTTTGATTACCTTAATGGAGAGGACCAGGCAGATTAGTGTGAGCTCTTATGTGACCTATAAATAAAGGTTCTTTTCATTGCCATAGGAGATTTTGGATTTGAGAAAACAATTTAAAAGCTGGAGTATGTGGTGCTATTGGACCTGCTAGCTCCAATTTAGGGACAGCATGTACAATATAATGGCTGTCTGAAAAAATATTCATAGACTGTTCTTGAAAAATTTGCAGAGCTATTATTCTAGCTTCCAGTTCCACTAATTGAGCTGATTTTTGATTAGTGATATGAATCATTTTTTTCATTTTGTGTGACTACTGCAGCAGTACCGTTAGAGGATCCATCTGTAAATACATTAAATGCTTTAGGAATGGGTTGATTTTTTATTACTTGTGGGAATATGATAGGATGGTTGATACAAAAGGACAGTATAGTAGATTTAGGAATATGATTGTCAAAATTTGCAGAAGTAGAACATCTAGCTATAGCCCAATCATTATCATTGAAGCACAAATATTCAACCTGTGATGATGAATAAGGAGTAATAATAGTAGCGGGATGAATTCCAAATATTTTAGTAGAGGTTTTAAGTCCTTGAAGAATAAGTTTAGCCAGCATGGAGGTATAAGACTCAATTGTACTTTTAGGAGAGACAGGCAAATGTATCCATAATATAGGTCCCTGTTGCCAAAATACTCCTGTTGGTGTATATTGTGAAGGAATAATAATCAATGTTAGTGGTTGAGCAAAATCAAATCTATCACAATGGGATCTTTCAATGGCCTGTTCTAGTAATTTTAGAGCTCTCCTGGCCTCAGGAGTTAATGTTCATGGTGAGGATGGATCAGGGTTCCCGCGAAGGATGTCAAATAAAGGTTTTAATTGTCCAGTAGTGAGGCTTAGTGTAGGGCGAAGCCAATTAATGTCTCCCAGTAATTTTTGGAAATCATTGAGGGTGGTCAAATGTTCTTTACTTATTAGAATTTTTTTGGGTTTAACAAAAGTATCCATGATTTAAAAGCCTAAATATAGTATAGGTGATCTGCTTTGAACTTTTTCTTCTGCTATATATAATCCATATTTTTTAAAATTTTTTTGTTATTTCACTAAATATATTAAATAAGATTTGTTGATTAGGGTGAGCTAATAAAACATCGTCCATTTAGTGTAGACACATGAGGTCTTGATATTTGTTTTTAATGGGCTGTATAGCTCTGTCCACATATAGTTGGCACATTGTAGGGCTATTTGCCATTCCCTGCGGCAATACTTTCCATTGATATCTTTTATCAGGGCCATTATTATTAATAGAAGGAATTGAAAAAGCAAACCTGGGGGCATCCAGAGGATGTAGGGGAATGGAAAAGAAACAGTCCTTTATATCAAGAGTTACAAGGTATTAGTTTTTTTGAATAGCTACAGGATTAGGAAGTCCAGGTTGAGTAGGGCCCATAATTTGCATTGTTTTGTTAATTTGTCTTAGGTCTTGTAATAGTCTCCATTTTCCTGATTTTTTCTTAATTACAAATATGGGAGAATTCCAGGGAGAGGTGGAAGGCTCAATGTGTCCTGCTTCTAATTGTTCTTTAATTAATTGGTGGGCTGCTTGCCAATTTTTCTTTGGATAGGGGCCACTGAGGGACCCAAACTGGCTTATTAGAGAGCCATGGTATTTTTTAAATTGTTTTCTCAGTGTCCCCTAGAAAAAATGTCTTTTGTCTTTTTTATTATGATTAGGATTTTTATTCTTAACACCTGCAGGCTTGGTTGCTAGGTGTAGCCCCATTTGATATAGAATATCTCTTCCCATAGGGTAACTGGCAAGCTCTTTAATACATAAGGTTGGAATGATCCTTTGTGTCCTTCACCATCCTCCCAATTCAAGATATTAGCACTTTGTGCTGGGGTATTACTATATCCCAAGCCTCTTAAACTGGTTGAGGCTTTCTGTAGAGGCCAGTGCTTAGGCCATTGTTGTAGATTTATGATGGAAGAGTCAGCTCCTGTATCAATCAGCCCCTCCATCTCTATACCTTGAATTTTTATTTTGCACATAGGCCTCCATGAACAATCCTGAACCCAGAAAGCCATAGGTCCTGAACCAGTGGAACTGAATGCTCTGCTATTTCTATTTTGTGGCATGCTTTTAAAAGTATTATGGAGACTGGGAATGAGGAGCAGCTGTGCGATTCTGTCTCCTTGATTTACGGAGATGATGCCCCTGTGTGTACTTAGCATTATTTAAATCTCTCCATTATAATCTGAATCAATAACCCCTGGTATAACATTAAAGCCTAATAAACTCTTGGAACTACACCCAAGGATTAGTCCCACGGTTCCTGAGGGGAGAGGTCCCCTGATTCCCATAGGAATCAGCTGAACCCCCATTTCAGGTGTCAGGACCATCCAGGTGGTAGAACAGAGATCTAATCCTGCACTTCCTCTTGTCCCTCTGACAAGGGAGTTAATGGGTAGGAGGGATTGTGACGAGGAATCATCTGGATCTGAGGGCATTCCTCCTCTAGTGCCTCCTACATTTGTGGGCCCCCGGGGCATTGGGCCCGTGCCCCGTTTTTTGAAATCCTGGACAAATCATTTCCATATATATCATATCTGGAATGGCATTGATTGGCCCAATGTATACCCTTTTTGCACCTGGGGCATTGGCCTGGAGTGCGGTATGAATTTGATCTTATTACCCTTGGGGGATATTGCTTAGCATATCTTGGTTGATTATAATAATTTTGTCTGGAATATCCTGTTATAGGTTGAATCCTTTGGGAATTTTGAGGGGAGGAATTTTTCATCACTGCAGCAATTACATTGCCTGTGATAACAGCCTCGTTAATGTCTTTGCACAGTGTGATATAAATTGATAAGTCTTTTTTACTTCTCCATGGCCTTATTGCATCCTGGCAATATTTATTAGCGTTCTCGTACGCTAATTGGATAAATAGGGGCATAGCTTGCTCGACTTCACCAAAAACTCTAGATGTTGTTTTTAAGAATCTATCTACAAAGTCAGCGTAAGGTTCGTTAGGCCCTTGTATAACTTTTGATAGGCTGCCTTGCAGATCCCCTGTGCCTGATATTGTCTTCCAGGCTTTGACAGCTGCTGTGTGTATCTGGGAATACACACCAGGATCATATTGTAGCTGATTTTGTAGTTCGGCGAATTGACCCTCCCCTGTGAGCATATCTATATTGCATTGAGGGAAACCTCCTGCAGCATTTCTCTTTGCTATTTCTGAACAAAGTTCCTGGAATTGAGTTTTCCAGATTAGGTATTGTCCCCCACTTAGTACCGCTCTGCATAGACTTTTCCAATCTGAGGGGGCTAAGATTAGGGTGTTAAGTGACTCTATCATACTTAATGTGAACGGAGCTTGAGGCCCATAGGTCATTACCGCCTCTTTAAAATTCTTTATTGTTTTAAAGTCTAGGGACTCCTGATACCTTTGTCCCTCTTCATTTTGAAATACTGGCAATTCTAGGTGCTCCTGCGGTCTATGTTGTTCGAGAGCGTATAAGCGCTCAGAAAGGCCGCCAATTTCTACCTCAAGGGCACGTACACTCTGATCAATACTCCTTATTGTTGCTATTAGGGATTCTATCCATGAAGGAGCAGAGGGCACTAGTGGTTCCTCTATTTGACAGACTTTTCTCTTTTTAAATTTCTTTTTGTTCTTTTTATTGGAGACGGTGCTCTCCGAATCGCTTTTTGATTCCTCTTCACTACTAGCTTCATAATTCCTAACCGGCTCAGTGGAGGAGACCGTACTTTCATGGTTTGGCTCCTTGTTACTATTATCACTTTCACTAGTATCCTGAGTTTCAGCTTCTAAGGAGAGTACATACTCCTCAGCTAATTTTATTAAGCTTCTGATGACTTTTGCAGATCTTACTTTTAATTTACATTACTACTCTCCTTGCTGGTCTTAACTGAATCAGAGGATATGCTTTCTTGTTCACTTTTCTCACTATCCTCTGAGTTCTCGATATCAAAAATTTCATTCATGGCTTTTATAAACTGACTTTTTTGTTATATTCGCTCCCATCTTTTTAAATTTTCTTTTTTCTTACCTGGCCGCCGAATTCCCCATACAGGCCACCACCTGTTGCTGCCTGAAGTGGAAGCCGCTTGGAGCAATGAACACCGCAGGAAAATTCGGAGGCAGGATGAAAATGAAAAAAAGGTCTTTTATTCTTCTTCTCTCTCCGGCTCCAGCAATCACTCCAAACGCTCTAACTCCAACTACCACCTTCTTCTTCTTCCCACACACTCTAACCAACCTCACCCAGTTATATACATATAGCTTTAACAAGGACAAGTGCTTACAGCTCGAGCTTACAGGTGCGTCACAGAGTGTTCAAGGGCATACAAAGATTTTCTGGATAATGCATTAATATCAGGTGGCAACTAGAACATCTTTATTGGCTCTCAGCTAACCGCAATCTTTAGCTATCTCCTTGATTATAGGCTCCTACACTGGAATCTTCATTCATGGTAAGCACCCTATACATGTGTACCATTAAAAAAGAACTTTTATTCCATATTTAATATTCCTTTTATATTTAGGTATATAAATACTTTTTTTAAATGATTGCCTACACTATTCAGAAATGTAACATACTATGGAGGTTTATAGCCTACGTTTACATGTAGTACCATCTAGATCTATGTGAATATCCTCTGTAATATTTATACAACAAAGAAATTGCCTAATATCACATTTCTCAGAATATATTCCTGTTATTAAATTATTCACACTATATTTGCCTGGTCTATATTGAGTGTACCTATATGTTAGAGAAACCAGATTAATGTTCATCAAACAATTAGCAATAAAAATATATATTTTTTGCATTTAGCATATCTTCCCTAACTTTATAGCCATCTGTATATCCTATAACTTGTGTCTGAACTCTAAATGTTGAGGCTGAACATGATTCATCATTTTGGCTTACTCGGCATCTATAAAGTGTTTGATACATAGAATGTGCTCAATATATGTCCTGGTGGAGGAATAAACCAGTGAACTATATTTCAGTGTCTCAAGTCAAAATTTAGAAATTCTCTCTTAGGCCTCCCTTACTTACCAACCTCATTTCCATATTATCCACAAGCCTGGTTACTCTAGCTATAAAATATAGCTAATTTTCTTACTTTCATTTTTCTACCTTAGTTTAAGGCACCATTAGCCCCAATCTGGACTTCTTCAAGAGCTTTATATAATTAGTTTTATAATTTCCTTTCTTTTTATAATCTTTTCATGGTTGCTAAAGTTATGTTTTAAATTTATGCATCAGATGATGCCATTATCCCATTTAAATATCCTAATAATTTCATAATATACTTAGAATGAAACCCAAACCTATACTCTGATTTGACCCCTGGCCACTCTCCAACCTCATATCTTACTTTCATTCATTTATATTATGGTCACATTAACTTTCTTTCAATTTTGAACTACTACCAAATTCTCTTATTCACTCTGCCTATGATGCTATTCCTATAGATGTTTGTATGGCAGACTGGCTCAAAGCTTACTTTCTCATTGAAGCCATTTGTGACCACACAATCAACATTAGACATTTAAACTCAATTTCTATTACATCACCTTGTCCTTTCTTACATTATATTTATCATTATTCGATATGTTATTGTTCATTCATTTATTTGGTTCATTTGTCCCTTACCTATGTCCCTTCAATAAAACATAATATCTACTAAAGCAGGAACTTTATCAGTCTTGTTCAGTGATACATCATCACCCTAGTCTGTTTCAACACAATTGCTGATTGAGTCAACTGATTGTTCTGTGGCTGACCTGAAGTTTCTGATGAAGATGGCACCCAGAAGCCAGTCAAAGAAGTCTCTATAAGTCACCAAAAGAATATATATATATATTTTTTTTTTTTTATTTAATTAATTTGTTATACATGCTTGAAGAGTGCAATTCTTCCAAGTCATTGGTTTTACACAAAATATTTTCATACCCTTTGAGTTTTTATACATGCACTTAGTATATTGTTGTCAAACTCATTCTGCCATTATTCCTATCCCCTGGCCCCCTCCCTTCCCCTCCCTCCCCTTTGTTCTATTTAACATTCCTTCATTCCTCTCATCCCCCCTCCCTTGCCACTATAATTCAGTATCATCCTAGCAAAGGAATTAATCGACCTTTGGTTTTCTGAAATTGGATGGCTTCACTTAGCTTTATTTTCTACAACTCCATCCATTTACCTGCAAATGCCATAATTTTATTCTCTTTTAGTGCTGAGTAATGTTCCATTGTGTATATATACCAAAGTTTCCCTATCCATTCATCTTTTGATGGAAATCAGGGTTGTTTCCACAATCTAGCTATTGTGAATTGTGCTTCTATGAACATTGATGTGGCTGTGTCCCTGTAGTATGCTCTTATAAAGTCCTTTGGGTATATACCAAGGAGTGGGATAGCTGGGTCAAATGGTGGTTCCATTCCAAGTTTTCCTAGGAATCTCCATACTGCTTTCCAAATTGGCTGCATCAATTTGCAGTCCCACCAGCAATGTAAGAGTGTGCCCTTTTCCCCACATCCTTGCCAGCATTTATTGTTGTTTGTGTTTTTGATAGCTGCCATTCTGACTGGCGTGAGATGAAATCTTAGAGTAGTTTTGATTTGCATTTCTCTAATTGCTAGAGATGTTGAACATTTTTTCATATATTTGTTAATTGAGAATACATATATATTAATTTTTCAAATCGAAACACCTCTATCCATAAATAGTGAATTATAGACAATAGGACCTCTAAATCTTTGTTTTGATTGCTGTTTAGTGAACTAGCATGAATCAGACATGTCGTACATCATAGCCCTGGTGTAGTGATTTGGGTTCCCTATGGAGCTAACTCTGTGATGAAATTTAGATTGTAGTATGTTTATTTAAGAGTACCTTTGGTTTGAACACTTGTGGAAGGGAGAAGGAGGAAATTAGGAGGTATGGGCACAGGGAGAAATTAAGCTGCAAGCTCAATATTAATGTTGGCCAGTGTTACAGGGAGCTCCTTCATAGTTTTCCCCAGTTGGACCAGGATTTTCTTTGCCAATCATTTACTGGATGTGGGCTGCCCCAGAAACATCACAACTTTGGACACACTGTCTGTCAAGCAGTTGAGATAATCTCTGAAGGCACTATTGGCCAATCGATGTCCTCAGCAACTGGAATATTAGGGAGATCTAAGCAGGGCATCCTAGTGTTCATCACAGTCTACTCCTTGTTCTTCCCATATCTAGTTCTTCAAATGTTTTGGTTGTAGATCCTCCAGAATTCTGTGGACCTCTCTTCCTGGGGGGACCTTAGAATAGGAAGGTTAGTCATGGTGGTGGGGGGATGATTACTAGTTTCACAACTACAGGTGGTCTTAGGGCTTCAACTCATATTCATTATTTCCCCTCATCTTTGTGAATTGCAGATTTCACTCAAGTTCAGTTAGAACTTCTGCTGGTCTTGTTTGATTACTCAGGGACCCACACACTCCCTCATAAGGCTTGGTGATTTCTGAGTGTGTTTAACACTTCTGTATTCTTTTTGAACACTCTAAACCCTTTTAAATTGTGATGAAGTACCTCAGTGGTTAGCTCAGGTCATGGTTGTCCTTTATCATGCAGAGGAAAATCACCTCAAAATGTTTTCTTCACAATATGGTAGCAGGTGCAGTGTTTGGAATTGAAAAGCTAAATGTGTCATTGAAACAAATTGAAGGTTGATGAATTTTTTATAGAAATGTTTTCAGGTGCTGAAAGAAAAGTGCCCATGGCCCCTCTCCCAGTGTAATAAGGCAGGAAGAAAATATCCCAACTCTCAACTAGGACTGTCAAAATCTGTAAAGCTTAATTTAAGACTTTATATTCTGAACTTAAGGTAAGCAGAATGCCTCAAAAAAACTATCATTCAACATGTTTCTACATTCTTAAAATTTTACTATACTTAGCTTTTATTAATTTTTGCTACTTAAAAATTATGTCTCTTGGGCTGGGGTTGTGGCTCAGTGGTAAGTGTGCTCACCTAGCACGCGCACGGCCCGGGTCGATCCTTAGCACCACATAAAAATAAAGGCATTGTGTACAATTAAAACAAATAAATAAATTAATATTTAAAAAACTTATGTCTCTTTCCATAGCAGAAATCTCACCATGTCTATTTGCAAATTAATATGTGGGTATTCTATTGGTGATTTGTATAGGGCTCTTTCACTTGGTTCCTGGTTACCAGCATCATCAGGAACTTCAGCTCAGCCATAGGAACAGCCAGGGTAATTAGCAAGTTTTTTTGTTAGAACCAAAAGGAAAAGTGAGACCAATGACAGACTCAGAGGTCACCTTAAGGCAGATTGTGTCATATCATATATCATGTGCTCTTTGTGTAGTACTCTCGTTTTTTCTAACATCTCCAAGGAAGGCTTGGTACCAGAATGTCACCCATCCCACCTCTCCCCACTTTAGCTCACCAGCTATCATATTCCTGGATTTTAAAGTTCCTGGTCTATAGCTTTCTTTCCCCCCTTCATGTACTCATTTATACCTTCCTCCTGAGTAATATAAATAATAATATCTACAAGGATTGAGTGCTTACTGTGTTCTAGGTACTTTGCCAACTGCTTTACATGTACTAACTCCTTTAGTCCTCATAGCAGTTTATGAGCTCAGTAATAATGGCATCCTCATTTTATAGAGAAGTTACATAACTTGGTGAGGATCATTTATTTGCTAACCAAACACTTTCTAATTTCCAGGCACAATCCTGTTTGGGATATGTAGAGAACGATGCACATCACTGTTCTTGTCCTCATTTAGATTACATTCAGGTGTGAGAGATAGATAATAAATAGAAAGGTAAAGTAATTTGGAAAAAAAATGATGGGGCAGCATATTGAAAGCAGCAATTGAGGACATGGTTATTGTGTTAAATAGGGACAAGTTAGGCCTGACTGATAATTATGTTTGAGCAAAATCTGATGGAGTTGCAGGAAAGAAACTGGAGATGTGGGGTAAGAGTTTTCCAGTTAGGAAAAAATGTACAAAGATGTTGAGATGGAATCATGCTCAGTGAATTCAAATAAACAAGCTGCTAGAGTTACCGTGGAGTGAGAGACAAGAGGAAATAAGGTCAGAGTGGTAAGGTATGGGAGGGGTGTCTTTGTAGGTCCCTTAAAGGATTTTAGTTTTTAACTTTAAGTGGGAAGAAACTGGGTGTTTTGAGCTGAGGAGGGATATGGTCTGATTTATGTTTTAATAAGATCTCTAGCTGCTGTCTTGAGAATATACTTTAGGGACAGTCACAAAGGCAGAAAATTGAGTTAGGGGATACTTATAATAGTCTATGTAGAGATGATATTGGCATAGACCAGAGTGGTGGTGGTAGAAGTCTTGAGAAGTGGTTGAGTTTTAGAAATACTGTGAAGTGAGCAGCAGCAGGATTTGCTAACCAAAAAGATGTGAGATATGAAAGAAAAATAGGAGTGAGCCAGGTGTAGTGTTGCATGTCTGTAATCCCAGTGGGTTGGGAGGCCCAGGCAGGAGGATTGCAAATTCAAAGCCAGCCTTAGCAGCTTAGTGAGGCCCTAAGCAACTTAATGAGACTGTCTCAAAATAAGATAAATATATAAATAAAAGGGTGGGGCATATGGCTCAGTGATTAAGTGCCCCTTGGTCCAATCACTGGTGGCTACTCAACCATCCCCCCAAAAAAAAAGGAGAAAAGTAGGAGTGAGAGATGTCAACAAAGTTTTTGGCTTGAGGAACTGGGAGTTGCCAACTGATGTGGAGGCTGGGGTACAGAGAAAGGACCAGGTCCAAGAGGGAAGGATTTGAGTTTGATTTCGGGTTTGATAGGTTTTAGTGGCCTGTTACACATTCAAGTAGGAGATATTAAGGAAGCAGTTTCATATATATGTATAGAATTTAGGGGAAGGCTGGATTATGAATTTGGGACACAAAAGTGGTTGGTATTAACTCAGGCAGCAATATGCCCATGCCCATAATTTTTATCACTACCACATGTACTTTTTGAAATAGATTGTTATGTACTCTCCCTAAATATGCACTTGCCCCAAAATAAGCTGAGAATCATTGTCTTGAAGTTTTAGTAATGGTTGAAATTTCAGGAATTGTAAAAGGCCAGTGGGGGAATATTCCTAGGATTTAAGAAAATGTGCCATATAGCCTCTGAAAAACAGTATGGAAATGTTTAAAATATTGTGTATGGTGTTAAAACTTACTTTAACCCTGTACCCCTTTTTAAATAAACCTTTCCTCTTTGGATTGCTCCCTTAGCTGCTGTGTGTGTATGTGCACATATGTTCCCATGAGACAGGAGAGAAAGGAAGGGCGAAAGAAATAGAGAAGTATGAGTGAGAATAGCTCAGTTGTCCAGGCTCATGAAGACATAATCTGGGAATAGTTGAATATTGCCTAGAGGTCACAGTATCATTTCTGCTATGCTGACTGCTTCTTCTCATTTTTATTAATTTGGTTATATTATATTTACTTCCAAAGTAATTCATGAATAGCTCTAGGTTAAGCATCTAGATTTTTACTTCTTCTTGTAGTAAGAGTTTGGTAAATGCCTTTTTTTGAAGTAGATGATAACTCACCTTTGAACAGAGGTTGTATTCCCCCTGAACACTTGTTTGGTGTGACATTCTATTTTGTCATGGTAGTCATACTTTTTCTGTCTCAAATTATAATTATAACAAAAAATTTGCCCTGTTTTTATTGTTACAGAACAAATAGAATTTATGTTTCACAATTACATAACTGATTTATGTAATATTACACTTCGTTTAATCTTTCAGATGGTTAAAAAATTGTGTCTCTCTGGGTTGTTGGAATGTTTCACTGAAATGTTCTGGTGTTATGTAGGGGTAATATGTGCTTCTAAATTTTCTGTTGCTCTGATATAGCCTCTGAAAAAAGTCTCAATTACTGCATGTTTTAATGCATCCAAATGCTACAGCCAATCCTTGATTCCCAGTTTATGTCAATGCATGAAGGTTATTCAGATACATAAGTTCCAGCAAGCAATGGAATGTGAGGCTCAGCAGATGCCAATTAGAAGTTCTTAGGATAACAGAACTCCAAAGCATCCAATCTTGCATAATATAAAATTGTAATCAGCTGAATGGAGCAACTGAGTTCAAGAGCTATAAATTTAGTTAGAAATTCCTTCTCAATACCAGATGGCCATTTCAGGAAAGGTAATGGAGAACCTCCTTCTGAAATGACCAGAGAGCAATCTATTCCACTTCTGAAGAAGATATTAGTTACGTGATGTCTAGAGTCCCCAAAAGAGAATGATAATGAAAATATTGTTGCCTTTAAGATGGCTATTTTTATAGTGATTGGTAATCAGGATTGACTTTCTGCATAATAGGAAATGTGGAATCTAGAAAAGGTAATCTCTTTTGTTTCAAATATCTCCTCTGTGGTTCATTTGGTGCCCACATTTCTGTCATTTTAGTGGTTTGGGTATTGCTGCTTTGTGGAATTTGATTAACTTGCAAGTAGTCTTGGAAGGGGCAACAGTTCACAATATTACTAATCATTATTGCATTAGTATGGAGGTTGGGGTTATCATTGTTGTATTTAATCAAAGATATATTTTGGAAAACATTCATAGGAAGTTTGAGGAAATGGGACACTGGATATGAACTTGTTACATTTGGAATGAATAGAATTAATATTGGTTCTTTTTTTTTTCAGGGAGCCATTGTATTCATCTTCCTTGGCATTGACAGCCTAGAATAAGCACCAACACAGGTTAGTAGAAATAGCACTAGGCTTTGAGCTGAAAACTTAGGTTTACTTTCCATCTCTGCTGGACATGAGCGTTGTGATCTGAAGTAAATGCTTTCTTTTCTCTGATCCTTGGTTTCCATTTTGAAAAATGAGGGAGATTACACTACGACTTCTCAAACGTTAATGCATATTTGAAGTAAAGAGTGTGCTAAAATTTCAGGACATTTGGTCATTCCTTATTTCATTATCCTTTGATTCAGAGAATTTAGATGAAGTGCAGAAATCTTCATATTAAAAATTACCTTAGAGGATCTGTATTGTTTAAAGATTTATGTTAGTCAGCTTTTCATTGCTATGACAAATAACTGTAAAAAACAACTTAAAGATGGAAAGAATTGGGGCTGGGATCATGGCTCAGTGGTAGAGGCCTTCCTGCTTTATGTGAGGCACTGGGTTTGATCCTCAGCACCACATAAAAATAAAAAAAAAGGTATTGTGCCTATCTACAACATATGTATATAACATATATAAGCAAAAAGAAGGAAAGATTTATTTTGGTTCAGGGTTTCAGAGGTTTCAGTCCATGGTTAATTGGCTCCATTGCTTTGGGCTTGAGGTAAGGCAGAACATTTTGACAGAATGGTGTGGTGGAGAGGAAAGCTGCTTAGCTCAGGCCAGCCAGGAAGTGGAGAGAGACAGAGGAATGGATAGGGGAAGGAAATAGTCTCTCTGGGCAAGCCTTCAGGGACCTGCTTTCCAACCATGCCCTACTTCCTATAGTTTCCACTATCTCTCAGTAGTCCATTCATTTATGTATTAATCCACTGATGAAGTCAGAGAGCCCTCGTGATCCAATCAATTCCCCAAAGCCCCACTTCTGAACATTGCTGCATTGAGAACCAAACCTTCAACACATGAGGCTTTGGGGGACATTCCAGATTCAAAGCACAATAGGATCACTCTTTGAGAATCAGGAGTAGATGATTTCTGAGGTCTTTTCAAGCACTAAATATTCTTTCTTTCTGGTAGCTTTGCTTTCTTTTCTCCTTTTGAATGGGAACAAATAATTTTTTGCTTTCTTTTTCCCTGTTCTCTTTTTCTTTTTCATATTCTTTCCTTCTTATCCCACTTTCTTCCCTTGCCCCACTGTCTTAGGTACAAGATAACAATGTGGTCCAGGGGAGTGGGAATAATTCAGTAAACACTGACTCTGAAAGCATTGCGTGGGATCCCCATTGGAACATTGATACTCCCTGGTTTGGGATGGAGAAATGCTGTATTCAGCTTGTAGTGATATATGTCATGTGGTGTGTATGTTCTCATAGAGATATACACTGTTGGGAAGTCATAGAGGAACAGAAGCAGAAGATTAAGGGAAATTTGAGTGAAAAATATTGCAATGGTACCCTTTTTTCTGATACCTCACTTGCAACCTATTGGATACCATGAGGGATTGAAGTAGTTAAAAGAACACAGTAGGGAGAAATGCTGTCCAGATCAAACCTTAAGGTGAACATTTAAACCAGCTGTAGATACAGTTGTTAGCCTAGCTGCACATTAGCTTGCCCTGAGAGGCTTAAAAGATTAATAAGGCAGCTTGTCTGTAATCTAAGTGTCTCTTGAGGCTGAGGCAGGAAAATCACAAGTTTAAAATCAGCCTCAGTAACTTACTTAGGCCTTAGGCAACTTAGACACTGGTTCTAAATAAAAAATAAAAGGGACTGGGAATGTGGCTCAGTGGTTAAGCATCTCTGGGTTCAATCCCTGGTAAGAAAAAAATCATAATGGTTTAATCATTTTATTTAATTCATGAGATAAAAAAGAATAAGAAGTCTTGTCATAGAAACATGTCATAGAATAATTAAACCCAAATCTCTTGAGGGTGGGTGTCAGCATAGGCTTCTTTTACAACATAACCGATGATTGTAATGTTCAAAGTTGAGAACTGGTATAGGAGGTTATTTGCAGGTGTAAGCAAATAAGACTTAAGTACTGGTCTTCTGGCAAATACCTGAGCTGATCACTAATACTGTCCCTGTCAGATAGGCCTGAGAGAGTTTATTGCTGGTTTTCCATCTCTCCGGTTGGTTCCTGGCAGTCCTCAGCTATGGGTTCAAAGTTCTGTTACAAAGCATGTGCCTATGATGCCAAACTTCCTCTGGTACATCTCTTGTCTGTGTCTCCTATCCTGAGCTCAGTTCTCTTCTTCAGGTAATGGTAGGGAGCACTCAATGTGTGCCTGAGATATATCTTATCTGAGGAAATCAAGTGAGCTTTGGCCTATGTGGGAGCTGGAGACTTTGAGAACATTCAAGTATATTGTCTCGATTTTAGGTTTCTTGCATCCTATGAATTTCTGCAAAAAAAAAAAAAAAAAAAAAAAACCAAAAAAGAAAAACAATTTTTGAAATGGGATTTTTCTTGGCTATAGCTTGATTCTCAATTCATCTCCCATTTTCAGTTCAGGTTACCCACTTAGGAGAACATTTTTGTTTTGCTTATATTGATTGGTTTACTTTTATATGTTGTTATGAGTATGTTCCTTTTGCCTTTGACTTTGGAAACAATAAAATCTGCAGCATTCTTACTTTCTTTGTTCAGAGCAGTGAAATGGTCAAAAGATTTTCTTCTCTCTCTGGTATATATTATGTAAACACTTGGTAGTTTACAATGAGCTTTCTAATCCATTCTTTGATTCTCACAGCAAGGCTGCATAGCAGACTTGGCATGAGATATTTGTATTCCTTAAAGATGAAGAAACTGAGTTGAAGAGAAGTCATTTGCCCCAGGTTTATGCAGTCAGGTCTTAAAACCTATTTTTGCACAGCAGTATCATATCACTTTTGCTTGTTTCTTGTTTGATTGTTTTCTGTGTTCTCTACCAGTCTGCCAGTGAAATGCAAGTTAATATGAAAAGAGGCCTTACCTGTCATGTTCACCACCATATCCCTAAAAACTAGACAAGTGTATCACAGAATTCTTTTGATGAATCTTGAAGGATACCCCAGTTTTCCTGTCTCAGGGCCTGTGATCTTTTAAATTTCCCATGGCTACTCTTCTTTTGCCATAAAGACAATCTATCTGTTCACCTTAAACAGAAAAATGTGTGAATGGTCATGTAGCTAGTAATTAATGGAATAGTAGGACCAGGACCTAGTTTGTTTAATTCTCATCAGAGTAGATTAATGTTATTTTATTTTTGGATCCTGGCAGACCAGATGTTTTAGAAAGGTGCTTAAATGGTGGCAGCATTTTTTCTAAAGTAGACAGAGCTACTTTTCAGTGAAACTGTTGACTAACAAAAGTTCTTTGCCACCTCCCTTGTTACATGAGCAAGAGCTCAGCTACTCAGTATTCTCAAGTTTTTTTAGTGTTCCCCACATGGGGTTCCACCTAGCATGCTCCCCAGTGTTTAGCTTCTTTTCAGATCTTTCTTTTCTTTTTTTAAATATATTTTTTAGATGTTGACAGACCTTTATTTTATTCATTTATTTATATGCGATGCTGAGAATCAAACCCGGTGCCTCATGCATGCTAGGCAAGCGCTCTACCACTGAGCCACAACCCTAGCCCCTCAGATCTTTCTTTTCTAAATGTTTCTCTGTCCTTTGACTCACTCTTAGTGCAGATGTCAGTTCTAACTGGGTGGTCCCCTTACCTCTTTGAATCTCAATTTTCTTACCAAACAATAAGGATAATAATATGTACTCTTTACCTGCATCATTTGTGTGGTATTTTCTAAAAAAAAAAGGGGGGGTGCAATGCAGAAACATAAAGCATTTTGCCAAATATGTCATGGTGTTTTCAGGTTTTTTTTTTTTGGGGGGGGAAGCTTTTTTAATATAGTTGTTTTACTTAGATATATTGATAAATACCTAATAGAAGCAATGTAAGAGGAGGAAAAGTTTATTTTGGCTCATGGTGTCAGAAGTTTAGTCCTTGGTGAGTCAACTGCATTGTTCTAGGTTCAAGGTAAATCAGCTTATCTTGGGATAAGGGTGTGGTTGAGGAGCTCTGCTCCTTCATTCAAGGCAGCCAGGTAACAGAGGAGGGGGGAAAAGGGTACTGGGGCCAGAAGGAAGATGTCCCCTTCCAGGCCAAGCTCCAAGTGAGCTAACTCCTCCACCCAAGCCTCACCTACCTATACTTACCACCCAGAGAGTCCATTTAAACTATGGTGGACTGATCAGGTTACAGCTCTAACAATCCACTTATTTCATTTCCAAATACTCTTGCATCAACATTGGAATGTTGGGGTGTGTATGTGGGATACCTCATATCCAAGCCATAACAATAACAAACTAATCACTCTGGGGTCCTAAGGCTTTTTTTATTTTTATTTTTTGGATTTGTAGATGGACTGCAGCCTTTTATTTTTTAAATTTTTTAGGTGGTGGTAAGGATGGAACCCAGTGCACCAACATGTGCCAGGTAAGCACTCTGCCACTGAGCTATAGCCCCAGCCCCTAAGGCTTTTTTTTAAAAAATATTTTTTTTGTAGTTGTAGATGGACAGCATGCCTTCCTTTTATTTATTTTTGTATGCAGTGATAAGGATGGAACCCAGTGCCTCACACATGATAGGCAAGTGCTTTTCCACTGAGCTACAGCCTCAGCCCCTAAGGCTTTTAATAATAATTTGAATTACCTTTTTGGATTGCTCAGTTAAGTTTAACAAAGATACTTAATATGTTTAAACTAAGAGTAATTCATATGGTGGGGATGTAAAGACTCTTAGAACGTCTGCAAGGGACAAGTTTTAATTTGGGGATGGGAGAAGAGAGGTTTTTAGGGCTTTACTATTTACCTTTAAACATGGCTCACATTAAATCTTTGTTCATCTTATGTAACTGCTGCCAGGTTGAGACACAGATTGGTCAGGAATACCAATACCTTTTGCTAACCAGTTTTGTTTGAACTCATCTAAGCTAGTTAGCATCTATTTGTTTCACTTCTAGAAAGTTTCACACAATAACTCTCCTGTGCTGGAGTCTGGTGGGTAACAAGCTCTCTATTGTGCTGATGCAGTTGAATTTAGACAAAGTATTTATTTGCCTGTCGGTATTCTGTGACAAAGGAGACCAATGCCAATGAGGTGAAAGGTAAGGGTTAGATAGTACACAGAAGCCTACATTTGAGAAAGCTGGGGCCAAACCCCAGGGTGTCCTATTCCTGTGAAATCTTTGCCCTGTTGTTTTCTCACTGAGGCCCCTTTGTCAAAATCTGTCAACAAGTGCCTTTTGCAGAGATGTGAGATCCAGAGGTTGATGTCTTTCTAGGCATTTTCCTGTCAGAACTGTCATTCCAAAAAATTATAGAGTACAGATTGAAACTAAGATTATAGGTTTAAACAGCCCTTGATTTTCTCTGACTAGGGACAGCCTAAGCAATGCCCAGAAGCTAAATTTGGTCTCAGTTATTATGAAAATTGAAAGTAATGCATTAAAATTAAGAGTTTGAAAACAGCCTTTAATTTAGATTCCATAAAACATTGATGGGTTGGGAGGGTATGGTGCTAAGGTCTAAGGGCCCTGTTTTATAGATGAGTAGAGAGGCTTTTAAAGCTTTGTAACTAGTTTGAATGTGATCTGAGGGTGGTGGCACTCTGAAGACAATGAAATTGGTTGGTTATTCTAGGTCCTGTGAAATACAGTAGTCAATATCTTTGTAGCAAGAATTACTGATTAGAGAGGTTGGGATTCTAGATAGGTGAGGTATCCTGCTAAAGAAATGCAACATGGTGGTTGAATGAGATGGATATCACTATCCTAAATGCATGATTAAAGATCTGAATGGTACTTATATACTTTGTATACAAGCAGTTGTATGTAAAAAGATGATATACTTGTGCATTATGAATAAGTAAATAAATAATCAAAAAAAAAGAAATAAAGTTGCAGAAGAGAGTTTAAGAAATAGGATATTTTTAAAGGTCCAAGGAAATTGAAAAATAAATAGATTAACAAAACTGGTCTTAGCTTGTATTGTAAAGAAGGAAGGAATTATAGTTATCAAGATAGAACAAATTATTTTAAAAATTACAGCAATGTCCTGCAACTGCCCACTTGAGGATTTCCAGCCTCACAAGAAATAGAATAAATCTTGCCCCTAAGAAAATCTCCCAGACTTGAAGAGCCAGAGCAAGAAGGTAGTAGAATGCTGTGAGGTAGAGAATTTCACGTTGTAAGGGGAGATGATTAATTTTGGCCATGGATATAGAAGCTTCACTAACTGGAGAGGGGAAATGGAGACTAAGATCCTTTGCCAGCATTGCTTATGACTCTATTTTACTGTCCATTACATTTAGGCTCTTCAATTGCTGAACTGAAAACTAGCTTAAGCTGTGTGTGTTTCCAGCTGTGTCTGTAATATTTATTGGTTTTTAATGGTGTGCAAGCATTTATTTTGAGATGGGTATAAAAAAGAAACCTAGAAATATCAAAAATTCCCACCACCAGAGATAACTACTTTGAGGATGACCATCTTTTTATGTGGTTTATTTTGTGCATACATAACTTTTCCAAAAAGCATCATAGTTCATTGCTTTTCTTTATTGTTAAGTCCACCTTTTGGTTAACTCATCTTCCTCTCCTTTCTTGTCATTTACATTTCTCCAATAACCTAAGTTAATAGCCTGGTGTATATCCTTCTATACATTTCTCTAGATGAACTTAGTAAAAATCAAACACGTATACAGGTTTAGTTGGCCATTGTTTTGCAAAATTGGTTATTATGTCATATATTTTCTATGTTTTTATTTATTAATCATTCCTTTGTGGATTTGGTAAAAGTTCCATAGTTCTCTTAATGGTAGTGCATTAGTTTTTAATCAGTATGACCAAAATAACTGAGAGAAACAACTTAAAGAGGAAAGATTTATTTGTATCCATGTTTCAGTCTGTGGTTGATTGACAGATTGCTTTATGCCTGAAACAAGGCAGAACATTCTGGGAAGGGTGTGGTGGAGGAAAGCCCCTTAGCTCCTGGCAGCTGGGAGGCAGAGAGAGACAGGGGTGGGGAGAGAGGGAGAAAGGGGCCAAGGACAGGATATACAATTCAAGGGCACAACTCCAGTGACCTACACCCTCTGAGTAGCCCCCACCTCCTGCACTTCTACCATCTTCTAATAATGTCATTAAATCATTAATTCATCACCAGATTAATGCATTGATGAGGTCAGAGCCCTCATGATCCAGTTATTTCCTAAGAGCCCCTCCTTTGAGCATTGCTGCACTAAGTTTCAAGGCTTCAACATAAGAGCTTTTGGGAGACCTTCCACATCCCAGTTTAAACAGGTAACATTAGTAGGTCATGACATGAATGGAATGACAGTTTATTCAATCATTTTCATATTAATAGCCATTCACTGTATTTCTAGTTTGTAGCCATCATCCTTGATGTTGCAGTAATTATTCCTATATTAAAACTTATAAAATTTCAGTTTTGTAGGTAAAAATAGATAACTATAAAAATTCTGGTATTAGCATGTGAAAAAATAAACAGTAATAGGGATCAGAGGTTTGAGAATGCAGAAAATAAAATCAGTAATTGTTGGTGCAACTTTAATCTCTCCCGGAGTGCAGAGAAAATGAACAATGAAAAAGAAAGGTCAGTAATGAATAAAATGGGTCACTGAATGGAGAGCCAATGTGTGGCTATTATGTACCTGAACAGATAAAAAGAAAGATAGAAGAAAACATTTCTAAAATAAAGAAATAGATGGACCTCTATATCAAAAGGTATCACATAGTACCAGTCAAACTAAAGAAACAGACATCTATGTAATCCTGGTGTATATTTTTATTTATTTATTGGCATTAGGGGTCTGGACTGAGGGGTGCTTTACTACGGAGCCACATCCCCAGCCCTTTTTATTTTTTAAGACAGGAGTTTGCTAAGTTGCTGAGGGCCTCACTAAATTGCTGAGGCTGGCTTTGAAGCTTTGATCCTCCTGACTCAGCCTCCTGAGCCACTGGGATTACAGGCATTATGCCACTAAGCCTGGCGACTATTCTGAATTTTAAGGACAAAAAAAGGAAGTTCTACAAGTATTCTTTCAGAAAAAGAAAAGAAACATCTGGGGTTGTGGCTCAGCGGTAGAGCACTCACCTAGCATGTGCGTGGCCCAGGTTCAATCCTCAGCACCACCTAAAAATAAAGACATTGTGTACAACTAAAAACAAATAAATATTAAAAAAAAAGAAAAACAACAACAAAAGACAAAATCATTTTACTACTATAGAAAACAATAAGTGTAGACTTTCCTATAAAATTAAATGCCACAGGATAGTAGAACAGCATTTATATTTTTGGTAGAAGGATATGGGTTTATAAAAGTTGCATATGAAAGTAAATCTTAATGAAAAGTGGAAGAATTATACACACACGCACACACACACACATAAGCAAAAAAAAATGAAACACAATATTATAGAGAAAATGGAATCAAGGGCAACCCCATTTATAAGATAAGTCTCCTTTTTATTATTAACAATCTTCTGCCCAGTAGGGTAGCATTATGGTTAAGAAATGAGGTGTCCTTCAAAAGCTCCTGTGTTAGTGCAGGAGATGAAATGATTAGATCTGAGCCTTTACCTAATCAATGGATTAATCCATTTAATGGATGAAAAATTCAAGTGGAATTCTGGGTGGCAATTGTAGGCAGGTGGGGGTATGCCTGGAGGAAGTAGGTAACTGGGGACATTCCTTGGGGATTATGTATTTTATTCCTGGTTCCTCCCAACTCTCTCTTGCTGCTTCTCTCTGATGAGCTAAGCAGCTTTCCTCTGCATGCCCTTCTGCAGTGATGTTATGTCTTTCTTGGGCCCAGAGTAATGGAGCCAGCTACTATAGACTGAAACCTCTGAAACTCTGAGCCCAATATAAACTTTTTCTCCTCTAAGTTGTTCTTGTCTGGTATTTCTTTTAATTCGACATTTTTTATATAACAATAGCATGCATTACATTTCATATTACATATATAGAGCACCTTTTAACATAACACTGTTTGAATACAAAGTATATTCATACTATTCATGTCTCCAATCCTGCATTTAGGTTACTGATATCCATCTCATTCTACCATCTTCGCTTTTTTTCTCCCTTCATACCCCTTTGCTCCCTCCTTTCCCCTCCCTCCCCATTGATCTTTCTAGTATATTTGTATCACAGATACATAAAGCTGACTAGCCAAGGAGTCATTAGCTACATGTGGCTATTTGAATTTAAATTAGTTAAATGCTGTTTCTCATTAATATTGGCCACATTTCAAGCTCTCTGTAGCCACATGTGTTCCAAGTGCTCACTAGCCACCATATTAGACAGCTGAGACAGAACATTTCTGTCATCTCTGTTCAATTTAATGGCACTGATAGAGAATACAATGTAGTGTAAAAGTGTAACACTAATGAACATTTTTGCACAAAATAAAATTCATATATAATAAGTGATTACTGAGAAATACAAGGAGAAACTGACAGAAGTCTGATCTTAAAGGCAGACTTGAACAGTATTTTCTCTGACAAATAAATGTTAAAAAATATAAAGCCATATGAAGTATTGGATTACTTTAATTAAATTGAATCAATTCATTCCAAATTCTTGTTACAGGGAGGGGGATATTAGGATTGAACTCAGGGACACTCGACCACTGAGCCTCATCCCCATCCCTATTTTGTGTTTTATTTAGAGACAGGGTCTCACTGAGTTGCTTAGGGCCTCACTTTTCCTGAAGCTGGCTTTGAACTTGAGATCCTCTTGCCTCAACCTCCTGAGCTCTATCCCCTGATAAACACTCTTTTCTTTCTGTTTCTATGAATTTGACAACTTCATATAAGTGGAATTATATGGATTTTGTCCTATGTGTAACTGCCTTAGTTCATGTAAGAAAGTTCTGAAGGTTCTTCCTTATTGTAGCATGTGACAGAATATCCTTCTTTTTTCATTGTTTTATTTATTGATTTTTTTTTCAGTGCTGGGGATCAAACCCATGGCATCATACATGCCAGAGAAACACTGAGCTACATTGCCATCCTAATTAATTTCATTTAAAGGACTGAAAAATATCCCATTGTACATCTATACTACAATCGGTAATCCATTCCTGCATTAATGGATATTTGGTTTTTTTCTTAAATACTAATTTTTATACATGTTTTAGTTAGAAAATTTTTTACAAATGCACATTCCTCTCTATCTTGCTTTTTGTTGTAATAAGAATTTTATGAGGACAGTGTATATATTATGAGTAATTGGTAATTTGCAGAATTTTTTTTTCCAATCTGCTAATTTGAGCATTTGCATTTGTGTTTGTGAGTTTTTCATTCTATTTGTAACTATCATTTCCAGGGTTATTTTAATCTTAGCACTGTATTAAATGGTTTCTCTGCCTAATGCTAGCCCTCTTGTTAGAGATTATCATCTTTTGAATAGGTTGACATTTGTCCTTGAGCTTAAGTAGTTTCTTCAAGAAATGCTCTTTGAAATTATGCTTCTATGTATGATTTAAAACATTTGATTTTGTTTATGTATGAATGTTTAGTAGAAGATAAGTATTACACTTTAATTTTTCCAAGGATTTGGTAGATAGATGTTGCTTTACCTTCTAGTGTTGAAGGTACCCTAGAGATCTTTGAGACAAACCTCTTACTTTCCCTTATTGATGTCACTTTATCTTTTTGGTGTTTTGTCTACATCCAAAGGATTCTTTATTTTTATAATCTAGTTACTTTATGGAGGTGCATTTTAATTTTATTTTTTTTATCAATTTTTGTACAAATGTGAAGTTTTAAATAAGTATTTAAATATTTTCTAGCCCCTTCTTTTGTTTTATCCTTTATGTTCCTCAGCTATGTTTATATCAGATCTTCTTTATCTTTTTTATCTATCTTTTATGTCATTTGTGTTATTTTGAACCCTTTAAAACTCTATTCATTTGCAGTTCTTTTTATGTTTTTAAAATCCTATATACCAAGTATTTCCTACTGTGATTTTCTGAGTATCATTTTTTCTTGGTGGTATTTACAAAATGGCTTTATTCTTATCTTCCATTTTTTAAGTTAATGTAAGTAGTTTTATTCTTCCATATTAGCATATATAATGAAAATACAGTTTATACATTTCTTTATTTCTTTTTATATTGTTGGCAGTCAAACTCTGGGCCTTGTGCATAATTGGTAAGTGCTCTACCACTGAGTTATGTTCCTAGCCCTTTACCAATTTCTTAAAAAGGGAATAATTTTTCCTAATCACCACTCACCTTTTAAAGCCTCAATTTTCCCTGGGAAGCTATCTGTGGATCTCTTCCCCCACCCCACCCCTACCAGGGAAATGAAATTCTTATAGCCTTTCCAATTATAGCAGTTGACACACAGTTTTGAAAATTCTTGTTTCCTGCAGTTGATACACATGTTTTTCCTTGAAATAAGAATTTTATTATCAGGTTTTATAGATGAGGAAACAAAGGCATAATATTATATGAATTGTTCAAGATCATCTAGCCAATAAGTGGCTGAGTTGGGATTCTCTTTTCTATTTGTCTCCAGAATCTGTGATCTTTAACAAAGTATATGGAATACAGCAAATTATCAAATAGTAAATGGTTAAAAAAAGTTTTAAGGGCTGCATTTGTAGCTCAGTGGTAAAGCGTTTGCCTAGCATGTGTGTGGCACTGTGTTTGATCCTCAACATCTCATAAAAATAAATAAATAAATTTATAAAAATATCTAAAAATAAATACATAAAATAAAGTTTTTTTCCATCTACAACTAAAAAAAAATTAAGAATAGTAGCCCTTGTTGCCTTTAGTGAGAGAATCTGCATCAAAAAACTGAATTTTTATATTATACTCATGAACCTTACCCTCTTCCAGAATTATTATATCTTGAATTTGAAAAACAAAGATTAAGGAAATTTTTCATAGTAATTTATAATTTAGTTTATCTTTAGCAATGGAAAAAAATTGGTTTCTGAGCACTTACAGTATCACAATCACTGTACTTAACATTTTCCTTAGAATAGCATCCACAAGTCACCAGAGGGTAGGAGTTGATACACTGTTTTGAAAATTCTTGTTTCCTTGTCTGTAAAATAGATTGTATGCTTTGGGAAGTCAGGAACTGTGTTTATTGTTTTTGGTCAATGATGCATCCCCAGCATCTGGCCTGTAATGACCCTTCCATTTATACCTTTTATTGTCTGGAAGGGCTTCAAGATGAAGCTCAACACCAGAAAGAACACACTCTCATGAGCTGCTAATTATGAACATGCATGGTATCTTTAGGATGATTCAAAAACAGTTCTGTAATTTTTCTAGATGTTCAACAGTTGTACTTACGGTTCATTTGATGAATGGTCAAGGAATCCATTTTCTCTAATGTCTTCCACCTTCCATTTTTATGCCTCTGTCCATCTCCAAGGCCTGACTCTCCATAGAGATCAAAGCCATAGAATTTTGGTTGGGGCTCCTCTCATGGAGGGTTGAAGAATGCTTCATGGAATACTTGATTACTTAACTACCCTATTTTGGGAACAGGCTTATATCTTTCATTTGATTCTGCATGAAGCATGTATGTACTGTTTTTTTTTTCTTATTATTATTGGTTGTTCATTATTTTCCTAGGGAGCCAGTATGTAAGAAGGAAGGGGTGATAAATTATGCTTTGTACATTTTTGGAAGTACTCAGTAATTATTTCATGAGTGAAAGAATGAATGGTATAATGATGGTTGATGTTTGCTTTATTTCTGTACAAGCATACATCAGAGATGTTGCAGGTTTGATTGCAGATCACCATAATGGAGCAGATACTTCAATAAAGTGTTCCATATGAGTCTTTTGGTTTGCCAGAGCACATGAAAGTTAGGTTTACAGTATACTTTAGTCTAAAAGTATACGGTAACATTATGTCTGAAATACAATGTGCATACTTTAATTAAAGTACACTTTGTTACCAAATATTGGTAATGATCTTCTAACTTATTGGGAAAATGGTGTCAATAGACTTGTTGAATGTAATTTTGCCACAAACATTCAATTTGTAAAAACATAATATCTGTAAATTATAATGAACCCCAGTAAATAAAATGAGGGATGCCTGTGTGTGTGCAATAATACATATGCTTTGCAAATATTCTTCAATGTTTATGTGAAACATTTGAAATAAGAAGCTAAATGAATTTTGTTTTAATCTTTAAAAGATAAAATTTAAAGAAAGTACATTTATATGGGAATTATGAACATCTATTAACCCTTGTGTGGTATTAATTTGGAGACGTAAATGAGTCTCTTTCCAAAATGATCTTTTATACCTGCCTCTGGGCTTATAATTCCACTATATTTTGAGCTAAGACTTTAAAACATTTGAATGATTCCCTGGGATTTAACTCAGGACTTTTCACATACAAGTATGGGGTTATTGGATACTATTGAATTTCTTAAGTTGGTTCATTATCTGGGTAGCTTCTTTTTGAGAATCATTTGTGGTAGACAAGGAACAAATCTACAGGACAAGATTCCTGAGTTTATGGATGAACCATACTAGAGGCAGCACTAGGACACTGGGATGCCATTGGTAACCAATTCTGCCTGTGAAATTATATCAGATTTGATGCAGCTACTCCCTATGTGTCTTTAGTAGTTTTTATATGTTGGGATTCTTTTTCTTTTTTCATATCCTTAACAACTGCCCTGTTCAGCTATGATGCTCTTTTATTGTTTTTGAACTTTCTGATAGGAAATGGAGAAATACAACAACAAAAACAAGAGTATGTGAACAGTGGCTGGAAGAACTGGCATTTGAAATGTGAAGCTCTGCTTTTCAGTCATAAAAACATGTGAGATGATGCTAAACAAATAAGAGCTCTTAGACTGACATGAAATGGTTGTCTCATCCATCCCTGATGAACAATTTTTAAATTTTATCTGTGGTCTTCCTTAAGTTTGTGCTTTTCAAGGAACTGTCCATTTGTTCAGGGTAGCTTTGCATGGGGTATGATGAGGGGCATGCATTCACTTCTTTACCCTCTCCAATTTTGCTCTGGAGAATCTGATCATGGTAACTGTGCTGCTCATAAAATGTTTTCCCCTCAAATGAAATTACTTCCTTCTAGACTTTCTAAATCCTAATTATGAACTTATTCAAATCTCACTCTCTCCGTGAAGACTTCTGGTATTCCCCAGTGTTCTTTTAATCTCTCAACCTGTGTGAATTTGGATGCAAGCATTGTCATGGTGAAATGTGTGAACTTGGACAAGCTCATTAATCTCTCTGTGCCTCAGTATTCTTACTTATAAAATGTGCATGATAAGAATGCCTGTTTTATCATGCTGTTTCTTATGTGGTTGGCACAACTTAATACATATAAAACACTTAAGAATATTACTTGATCCATAGAACAGTACCTGCTCAGTAATTATTAGATAGTCTTCCTATTATCACTTTTGATGTGGTTCCCAAATCAACGATATCACCTTTTCAGTTGGGTTTTTATGGATCCATTTATCTCCTTAAGAGATAATATATCATTATGAGAAAAGTATGAATTCTGGATCTAGACTGCCTAAGTTTGTTTGAGTCCTAGCTCTGCAACATACTAGCCCTCTGATCTTGGACAAGTTATTTAACCTTACTGACTCTTGGGTTCATCATTATATAATGGGGATAATTATATTAATGTGCTTCAGAGTCCTTCTTTTTAATTGGTGCATTAAAATGATACATAATATTGTGATTCATTATGCCATATTCATACATACAACATAACATCATTTGATACATCTCATTCCCCAGTATCTTCCTCTTTTCTTTATTCCTCCCTCTTCCTGATCTGCTTACTCTACTATCTTGATTTCCCTTTTATTATTTTTCTTATTATTATTGCATTAGTGCTTTATAGATTATATATATTATGTATTGTCTCTTATATATTATTTTATATATATAATCTCTTAATCTTGTATATATAAGTATGCATATATAAATGTGTATGTGTGTATATATGTATATATTTATATATTTTATATATATTATATGTGTATATATGTGTATTTATATTATATATGTGTGTGTTTTATATTATATGTGTGTGTATATATATGTGTGTGTTTATATTATGTGTGTGTGTATATACACACACACACACACACACACACACACATATATATATATATATATATATATATATATATATGCTTCATTGTGGTATATTTATACAGGGACATAGTATAATTGGGTATTTAACTTCCCAGTACTTCCCTGTGGCCCCCACCTTGATCTGCTTTCTCTGTTTTATTGATGTCCTTTTTATTTTCATAAGATAGCTTTTTTTTTAATTACTTATTTTCTTTCTAGCTTTCACATATGAGAGAAAACAATGGACCGATGATGTTCTGAGTTCCACAACAAGCCTTTGTGAACATTGAGTAAATCTAACCTCAGGAAGTAGAACATTTCTAAAAAGCTTTGAGTCCCTCTCAGAATAACTGGTATTTATTTTTTCTTTTTCTTTTTTAAATTTTTATTTATAGTAGTATGTATTATAGTTCACACTATACCTGTAGAGCATCTTTTTACACAAAACAGTTTGTATACAAAGTATATTCGCAGCATTCAAGTCTTCAATCATGCATTTAGAATAATGATATCCATCTTATTCAACCATTTTTCTTTTTCTTTCTCCCTTCCCCCCTTGCTCCCTCCCTTTCCCTCCCTTCCCTTTGATCATTATAGTGTTCCTCTAATCCTTCTATGTACCCCGACCCAACACTACTGTGAACCAGCCTCCTTATATCAGAGGAGACATTCGGTATTTGGATTTTTGAGATTGACTGATTTCACTTAGCATTATATTCTCCAACTTCATCCATTTACCTGCAAATGTCATTATTTTATTCTCTTTTATAGCTGAGTAAAATTCCATTGTGTATATATACCACATTTTCTTTATCCACTCATCTACCAAGGGACATATAGGTTGGTTTCACAACCTAGCTATTGTGAATTGTGCTGCTATAAACATTGAAGTAGCTGTGTCACTGTAATATGCTGTTTTTAAGTCCTTTGGGAATAGACCCAGGAGTGAGATGGCTGGGTCATAGGGTGGTTCCATTCTCATTTTCCCAAGAAATCTCCATACTGCTTTCCATAATGGTTGTACCATTTTGCAGTCCCACAGCAATGTATGAGTGTGCCTTTTTCCCCACATCCTCTCCAACATTTATTGTTGTTTGTGTTCTTGATAGCTGTCATTATGACTGGAGTGAAATGAAATTTAGAGTAGTTTTGATTTGCATTTCTCTAATTGCCAGCAATGTTGAGCAATTTTTTATGTATTTGTTGATTAATCGTGTATCTTCTTCTAAGAAGTGTCTTCAATTCCTTAGCCCATTTATCAATTGGATTATTTGTTTTTTGGTGTCAAGTTTTTTGAGTTCTTTATATATTCTAGAAATTAGTGCTCTATCTGATGTGCATATATTAAATATTTGTTCCCAGTTAGTTAGCTCTCTATTCACCCCACTGATTGTTTCTTTTGCTGAGAAGAAGCTTTTTAGTTTAAATTTATCCCATTCATTCATTATTGGTATTAATTCTTGCACTACAGGATTCTTATTAAGGAACTTGGGGCCTAATCTGACATGTTGGAAGTTGGAGCTTACTTTTTCTTCTATTAGGTGTATTTCTCTGGTCTAATTCCTAGGTCCTTGATCCACTTTGAATTGAATTTTGTGCATGGTGAGAGATAAAGGTTTAATTTCATTTTGTTGCATATGGATTTCCAGTTTTCCCAGCACCATTTGTTGAAGAGGCTATCCTTTCTCCACTGTACATTTTTGGCACCTTTGTCTAATATAAGATAGCTGAAATTATATGTATTAGTCTCTGTGTCCTCAATTCTGTACCATTGGTCCACCAGTCTGTTTTGGTGCCAATACCATGCTGTTTTTGTTACTATTGCTCTATAGTATAATTTAAAGTCCTGGTATGGTGATGCCCCCTGCTTCACTTTTCTTGCTCAGGATTGCTTTGGCTATTCTGGGTCTCTTATTTTTCCAGATGAATTTCATGACTGCCTTTTCTATTTCTTTGAGGAATGTCATTGGGATTTTGATTGGAATTGCGTTAAATCTGTATAATGCTTTTGGTAGTATAGACATTTTGACAATATTAGTTCTACCTATCCAAGAACAAGATATGTCTATCCATCCTCTGAGGTCTTCTAGTTTCTTTTTTTTAGTGTTCTATAGTTTTCGTTATAGAGGTCCTTCACCTCTTTCATTAAGTTGATTCCCAGATATTTTATTTTTTAATGCTATTATAAATGGGGTAGTTTTCATCATTTCCCTTTCAGAGGATTTGTCACTGATGTACAAAAATGCCTTTGACTTATGGGTATTGATTTTGTATCCTGCTACTTTGCCGAATTCATTTACTAGTTGTAAAAGTTTTCTGGTAGAGTTTTTTGGGTCTATTAGGTATATTATCATGTCATCAGCAAATAGTGCTAATTTGAGCTCTTCTTTTCCTATCTTGATCCCTTTAATTTCTTTTGTCTGTCTAATTTCTCTGGCCAGAGTTTCCAGTACTATGTTAAATAGCAGTGGTGAGAGGGGGCATCCCTGTCTTGTTCCAGTTTTTAGAGGGAATGCTTTCAATGTTTCTCCATTTAAGATAATGTTAGCTTGAGGTCTTGCATAGATAGCTTTTA
This sequence comes from Tamias sibiricus, assembly GCA_025594165.1. NCBI lineage: Eukaryota > Metazoa > Chordata > Mammalia > Rodentia > Sciuridae > Tamias > Tamias sibiricus. Next base: position 111,795,617 of record CM046667.1, read on the forward strand.
TAATGTTGAGATATGTTCCTGTTATTCCTAATTTTTCTAGAGCTTTGAACATAAAGGGGTGTTCTATTTTGTCAAATGCTTTTTCTGCTTCTATTGAGATGATTATATGTTTTTTATCTTTAAGTCTATTGATGTGATGTATTATGTTTATTGATTTCCGAATGTTGAACCAACCTTGCATCCCTGGGGTATGCACTATTCCTTTTGATATGTTTTTGAATCCAATTTGCCAGAATTTTATTGAGGATTTTTACATCTATGTTCATTAAAGATATTGGACTGAAATTTTCTTTTTTGGCTGTGTCTTTGCCTGGCCTTGAAATTAATGTGATATTGGCCTCATAGAAAGAGTCTGGAAGAGCTCCATCTTTTTCTATTTCTTGAAATAATTTGAAGAGCATCAGTATTAGTTCTTCTTTGAAGGTCTGTAGAACTCTGCTGTAAACCCATCAGTACCTGGACTTTTTCTTGTTGGTAGTTTTTTGATAGTGTCTTCTATTTCTTCACTTGAAATTGATTTATTTAAATTGTGAATAGCCTCCTGTTCCAGTTTGGGCAATCCGTAGAACTCTAGAAATCTGTCAATGATTTCAGTATTTTTTATTTTATTAGAGTACAAGTTTTCAAAGTAATTTCTAATTATCTCCTGTATATCTGAGGTGTTTGTTGTGTTATTTCCTTTTTCATCATGGATGTTAGTATTTTGAGTTTTTTCTCTTCTTCTTTTCATTAGCATTGCTAGGGGTCTGTCAATTTTATTTATTTTTTCAAAGTACCAACTTTTGGTTTTGTCAGTTCTTTGAATTGTTTCTTTAGTCTCAATTTCATTAATTTCAGCTCTGATTTTAATTATTTCCTGTCTTCTACTGCTCTTAGTTTTGATCTGTTCCTCTTTTTCTAGTGCTTTGAGGTGTGATGTTAAGTCATTTATTTGTTTTTTTTTTTTTTCTTTTAATGAAGGAATTCAGTGCAATGAATTTTCCTCTTACTACTAGGCCTTCATAGTATCCCAGAGATTTCTATACGATGTATCTGTGTTCTCCTTTACATCTAGGAATTTTTTAATCTCCTCCTTGATGTCTTCTTCAACCCCTTGTTCATTCAGTAGCATGTTGTTTAGCTTCCAGCTGTTGGAGTAGTTTTTTTTTTAATTTCTTGTATTATCATTTATTTCCAATTTCATCCCATTATGGTCTGATAGAATGCAAGGTAGTATTTTTATTTTTTATATTTGCTGAGAATTGCCTTGTGACATAATATATGGTCAATTTTTGAGAAGGAGCCACGTGCTGGTGAGAAGAAAGTGTATTCGCTTACTGAGGGATGAAATATTCTATATATGTCTGTTAGGTCTAAGTTATTAATTGTTTTAACAAGGCCTAAAGTTTCTTTATTTAGCTTTTGTTTGGATGATCTATCCATTGGTGAGAGAGGTGTGTTGAAGTCCCCTAGGATAACTGTGTTGTCATCTATTTTACTCTTGAACTTGAGAAGGTTTTGTTTGATGAATGTAGGTGCTCCATTATTTGGTACATAAAGATTTATAATTGTTATATCTTGTTGATGAATGGTTCCCTTAAGTAGTAAGAAATATCCATCTTTATGTCTTTTGATTAGCTTTGGCTTGAAGTCTACCTTATTTGATATGAGAATGGAAACCCCTGCTTGCTTCCGCAGCCCATGTGCGTGATAAGACTTTTCCCAGCCCTTCACCTTCAATTGATTGATGTCTTTTTCTATGAGGTGTGTTTCTTGTAGACACCAAATTTTGGGTTGTTTCTTTTAATCCAATCTGACAATCTGTGTCTTTTGAATGGTGAGTTTAGGCCATTAACATTCAGGGTTATTATTGAGATGTGATTCTTACTTCCATCCATTTTTAAATGTATTATGGTATTTAGCTTGATTTGGATTCTCCTCTGGTTGGTAATTCCTTTAGTTTAGTATCTCCCTTTCTTGATTTTCATTGTTATTTTTCTCTTCTTCTTTCTGGAAAATTTTGCCCAAGATGTTCAGAAGTGCTGGCTTTCGAGTTGTGAACTCTTTTAACTTTTGTTTGTTGTGGAAGGTTTTTATTTCGTCTTCGAATCTAAAGCTCAATTTTGCTGGATATAAGATTCTTGGTTGACATCCCTTTTTTTCAGAGCTTGAAATATGCTATTCCAGGATCTTCTAGCTTTTATGGCCTGGGTTGAAAAATCTGAGCATAGTCTGATCGGTTTCCCCCTATATGTAATCTGCTTCCTTTCTCTTGTGGCTTTTAATATTCTCTCCTTGCCTAGTATATTAGGCAATTTCATTATAATGTGCCTTGGTGTGGATCTGTTGTGGTTTTGTACGTTTGGTGTTCTTTAAGCCTCTTGAACTTGGTTTTGCCATTCATTCCTCAAGTTTGGAAAATTTTCTGCTATTATTTCATTGAACAAATTACTCATTCCTTTGTTTTGAAACTCTGCACCTTCTTCAACGCCAGTCACTCTTAAGTTCGGTCTTTTTATGCTGTCCCATAATTCCTGAATGCTCTGTTCTTGTTTTCTTACTACTTTTGCTGTTTCATCTAGGTTTTTCTCCAGGATGTGTTTTTTGTCTTCATTATCTGAGGTCCTTTCTTCTAGGTGTGCTAATCTGTTGGTGATGCTTTCAATTGAGCATTTAGTTTGGTTTAATTCTTCTTTCATTTCCAGAATTTCTGTTTGGTTTCTCTTTAGAATCTCTATCTCCCTATTGAAGTAATCTTTTGCTTCCTGTATTTGTTTTTGGAGTTCTTTGTCAAAATGCTCTTTTACCGTCTGTATTTGCTCTCTCATCTCATTTTTGAGTTCATTCTTAGGATCCATAAACATTTGGAACATGTAATTTCTAAATTCCATCTCTGGCATTTGACCAACTGTGCTTGCCATGAAATCTACTGAGGGGGTATGTTGATTGGTTTCAGCCACTTTCTTCCCTTGCTTCTTCATAATGCTTGTGTGTCTATTCTTCTAGCACTGTGGGACCTTGCCTATTTCGATTTCACCTTATAGCCTCATGTTTCTCCGTGGTATAATGCTGTCAGATCCCCTTATAAATACCTTACACTTTAAGATCTAACACTTTCTTTACAGCAAATCCCAGTTTGATCACAATGTACAGATTTAGTTAACTCAGGTATTGTTTCCAATTTATTCTGTATGTTTGCGTTAGAGTTTACAGTTTCAGTATTGGACACAGAGATGATATGTTTAGGAAGACTGAAGTGAGGTTATTGAGATGTTCTTTCTTAGGAAGTATGAAAATAGGATTCTATGGAAGTGGTTTAATATCAGCAGACGGGAGAGGAAAGAGAATGGAATGAGCGATTTAGAGGGAAGACCGATTTATATATAAACCAAACTTATGTACCCTTTGAGAGAAGAAAATAAAAAGATGGAAAAGAAAAAATAAAAAGGAACAATGAGAGATAACAAAGAAGTAAGAATTAGTGTAAGAGAGAGGAGAGAGAAACTGAGTCAAGAAAACTAGAGAGTAAACTATATATAACACCGCTTTGTTGTATATTTCAATTGCCCCAGGTCTAGAAGTCCCAATTTCTGCATATACCTTGTTTTCGCCTCTGATGAGTACACAATGACAGGGTGTAAATAGATAAGATGAGGGCAGAAGAGACTAAGGAGAGAAGGGAAGAAAAGAAAGAGGAACACAAACACACAAATAATCACACTATCAAACAGAACAAAAACAAAAACAAACAACAACAACAACAAAAACAGAGTCGAACCCAGGAACAAGTCTCAAATAAACAGGACCCTGGGAAGCCCTTCCAGTTTAAGCCAGTTTTCCCGGATCACGCCTAGACAGTCACAGAGCACCAATTAGTGGCATCTAGTCTGCAGCTTTGGCCAGCGGCAGATTGGCACAGAGGAATAATGGCTGGGGGGTGTGTGTCAGTACGTGAATAGCACCAAGAAAGGGTTCATCCAAAAGGCATGCATTCCCCAAGCCCGCCCTCAGTTATAGCTCTTGTGGTTGCTGCGCTGGCCTCAAGCAGGCCCTTCCCTGCTGGCTGCCTGCGCGCTCTCACCCAGGTGTGTGCTGCTCTCCTGGCCCTTGACCCATCCTTGGATGCCAGCAGCTGCTTTTCTTCTCTGTTTCTTTGTCCTGGTCAGCAGCAGCCCTCCTCCAAAATGGCGGTGCCTTCCCTGGTCCCAACAGAAGTACCCCGGACCTGTCTGTCACTCCAAGGCGTGCAGGTCCCATTCAGCAATTTACGCGAAAGAAGTCTGTGAGGCTGCTGCTCGCATCTGGCTTTCTTTTTATTCTGCGCTGTTCGAGGCTGTGGTCTGTACTTCCCTTACTGCAATGTTACCACAGCAGCAGCGCTGCTAATGCTGGTTTGGTTTGTGGGCCGCTCGCACTGGACTTTCGTTGTATTTCACCATCTAGATGTGAGCGGATGTCTCAGCTCCCTCCCAGTTGCGGGAGTATTGCTAGGAACGCGTTCAGTCTTCCCACCAAGCCTCTTTTAATGACTGTCTCCCGAGAGTGCTTCTCTGCTGTCCGCCATCTTTTCCCGCCTCTAATAACTTTTATTTTGGTGTGGAGATTGAAAAATCTTTAAAATGTCTCACTGAAAACGTCCATAAATTCTTCATAAATCTGAAGTAAAAATGAAAAACCCATAAATTTTTTCAGTAAATAAAATATGAAAAAAAAAACATAAATATTGAAGTGTCGTTAATGACACACATTGAAGTATTTAGGGTGAAGTATATATATTAGTGACTGCAGCTTACTTTGAAATGCATAAAAAATAAGATGGAAAAGACACATACAAGCATGTCTAATATGTGATACAACAAGCCTGATAATAGTATGTGAGAGATCATTATAAAATTCTTTTGAATCTGTAACTTTGACTTTATTATAAGATGTTACAAAAGGGGGATCTTTTTCAAAAGCCCAACTGATTTTGTATTACCTAAAAATTTTTAATTATTCCCAATTATTATTGGTATAAATATATAATCCTTGATATCTTCTAAAAGGCGTAGCATTTCCCTGCCATACTCTCCAGCTTCTTTCTCCTCACTATTCATCTTTTTCAGTCTATTCAAGTCCTATGTTCCTTTTACTATTTCCAATAAAATGCAGAATGAAAGAAAGAAATCTGGCAATGTGCTATTAGTCAGGTAGTGTTCAACAGTGGGATAACCTGAAGAGAAGTCATTTTTACCCAATACAGTCTCTGGCAGGTAATTTTGTTTGTGTTGAAGATAGGCAAGAAGGATGGGACAGTGACTCAATGATAACAGCACTTTCCTACTATGAATGAGGGCCTGGGTTCAAACCCCAGCACAGTAAGGAAGGATGGAAGGAAGGAAGGAAAGAAGGAAGGAGAAAAGCAGACAGACAAAGAAGATGGACAAGATCCTAGCCCCTAGTTGTTGAAACATGACTAACCACCTATTGCTACTGCTATTCTATGTTCACGAATTCTTTTTATATCACAAAGGGAACACTGTCATCTCCCTTTTATGATATAAACTCTGTAACAACAGGGACAGTATCTAGTCTTTTCTCTCATGTGTCTATAACTTCTATCAAAGTCTCAGCCAATCCTAATGTAGATACTCCAAAAAACATTTCTTCAGTGAACTGCAGGTTTCAGTTTCTGTTGTTCTTTACCCACAGTCAGTTGTACTAAAAAAGTATTAATGAGGGTTAGGAGTTTATCTCAGTTGGTAGAGTACTTACCTGGCATGCATGAGGCCCTGGGTTCAATACCCAGCACCACCAAAAGAAAGAAAGGAAAGAAGAGGAAAGAAAGAACAGAAAGAACAGAAAGAAAGAAAGAAAGAAAGAAAGAAAGAAAGAAAGAAAGAAAGAAAAAGAGGCAGCATGTTGGTGCTTTGTCCACAGTTTAGCTATCTCACCTGGGATTTGAATCATCCCTTTGCACGGCACATCCATGCTGTATATGCTACCAACTCATGGCTGTTGAGGAAGACATCACATCTACATAACCTTTATTATAGTACATTATTATAATTATTTTGTCATTTTTATTATTCTCTTACTGTGCCTAATTTATTCAACTTTAGCATAGGTATATATGTTTATGAAAAAAACTGTGTGTGTATACATAAACATATACATATGTATATGTGTGTGTTTATTTATTTATACATATAGGGTTTTGTACTAACCATGGCTTCAGGCATCCACTGGGGGTCTTGGAACATATACTGTGGATAAGGATACTATTGAAATGAACTCATCATATCCTTATAACAAAACAGGCCATGGTGGTGCTTGCATGTAACCCAGCTACCCTGGAGCTGAGGCAAGAGGATCACAAGTTGAAGGTCAGCTTGGACATCTTGGTGAAGCTCTGTCTCAGAAATTTATAAAAGGGATGAGTATGTAGTTGAGTGGTGTAACACCCATGGATTCAATCCCAGCAACATACACACACATCACCCCCACCCCCCAATCTTAGAACAGCCCTACAGGATATTTACCATTTTGACCTCCATTTTCAGCTGAGAAAACAGAATAGTTATTGAGGTGAAAAAACTTATTGAATCCCACACTGTTGTAAAGGAGCTAGGAATCATTCCTAGATATGTCTGACTCTGAGGCCCAGGCTCTAGTGCGCTCTTCTTCCTTTTCTAATGCAGATATTATAACCTTCATGGAAATAATCCCTGGGGGTGAAAAGGACATGGTCTGAGAGAGCATAGGAGAGGAGAGGGTGACTATTTCGGTCTAACAGAAATGCCAGGTATTTCTCTTTAGGGATGATTACTTCTCCCTCATAGTCTCCTTTCTAGTGGTGTTAGAAGCTGCAATTTGGAACCCACACCTGGAAGTGAACAGTGCTCCTGCTGAGCCAGCATTCCTCCCCAAATTGGTGATTCATTTTGGCTAATCACCTTAGTTATTTTCATTAGTTTCTTTTTCATTAAGACAAATGTAATAACTGCCATTTTAACTAGGTGTGTTGTTGGAGTTAAATAAAGTACTGCAATGGAAGCGTTCCCAGCATAAATAAAAATGTTTCCCAACCAAACCAGCTTGTGATGCTCTTATAAAATGAGGCGATGCATAGGCAGTCTAGGCAGCTTCATTTTCTGCAGGACTTTGGATCAAAGTACTCTTTCTGCCCATGTCTAGGTGAAGTAAGTAGTTTTATAAATGGTTTGAAGTGAAGATAGTTAGTTAACTCTTTGATAACCAAATGTCCTGGTAAAGTTTTCATCAGAATAATGGAATTCCTGAGCCACACTTCTTTAAAAGTAAGAGATTTGCTTGGGCCCATGGTTCTGGAGGTATACAATCTATGGGCCTCATCTGCTGATGGCCTTTTTACTGGTAGAGTTTTGAGGGAGAACAGAGCAATCACACTGCAATAGACAGTTACAGTGTGTGTCTGTGTCTGGTCTTTGTCTTGTAAAACCACCAGGATTCAATCATGGGATTTCTGTACTAGTGACCTTTTCCAATCCCAATCACTTCCCCAAAGGCCTCATCTGTAAACATTGTCAATTTGATTAAGTTTCTATCCCCTTAATACCATTAACATATGACTCTGGGGATTAATCTTCTGTACAAATTTTAAGATGTATGTATGTGTTGGTAAGAAACCATATTCAAATCAGAGCACCATCAGCTCTTTCCTTGTAATTATGCTACTATATTTAAAATCATTCCTTTAGGTTTAGAGATCTAGGGGCCCTATTAAAAGTTACATCCCTTATTATGGGAATATTTCATTAAGTAACTATCAGCCATTATCATTTGAATCTGTTCTATTTCCTTTATTATCTCTACTCCTCAGTTATTCCCAGTTTTTCCCTTCGATATCAAAAAGTACCTATTTGGTCATGCTTCTTAAGTCAATTGAATAAGAAAAGTAGAAATAAACAAAATGGTTAGCATCTAGTAAATGCTTAATGTGTGTTAGCTACCATGGTAGAGACTGTATATATGATATATCAATCCTTTTAATAGTCCAATGAGAAATTTTCTACCCATTTTGTAGAGGGTGAAATAGAGGCACAGAGAGGTTAAACAATTTGCTTAAGGTTACCCAGTATAGTTGAGTTAGAATTTGAACCCAAGCGATTTGACTCCAGAGCCCATAATCTTAACTGCTATGCAGTAGCACATTTTAAAATTTGTCAGTTTGAGTATTTGGAATTCTCCTGTGTGTGTGTGTGTGTATTAATCTACATGGCCCCACGTCACAGAGAGGGACAGAGGCCAAAGAAAACAATTGAGCTTCAGAAGTAGTCTAGTGGAAGGCAAAGATAATCAAGTAGTTGTTGTACAGTTTTCTGAGTAATTATTATAGTAGTAACTGACACTTATTGTTTGTCAAGCACTGTGCTATGTGCTATGTTTATTATTTGTATTAACTCATACAAAGTTCTAGAAATCCATCCTAGTTTTCTTTCTTGTCATCATCATTACCCAGTGTCATCTAGATTAGAGTGCTATTAGGAATGTTGACCCAAATGAACTCTTATACCCTAAAATTCTTGCCAGTGCATTCTTGGGTTGTAGTTAACTTTTCTCTGGTTAGGAGCTGATTTGGGAACTTGTTAAGAGTATTTCTACTCATAGCCTGTCTTTTGAGTATTTTATTGATTCTTGGATTTCTCACGGACTTAGTTCCTGACCTGATTGAATATTAGATCAATATTGAATGATTTCAGTTTTAGGACAGAAATCATTATACCCTTTGGGAGTCTAAGATGCCCTCTTCCAAGGTTGGTTTGAGATACAGTTTTGCAGTCTATATCCAGACTGGTCCCATTATAATTCCAAAGTGCTATGGTACCTTCTTAGCAAGGTCCCAGCATATTTTGGGCTGAAGTCTGTTGGTGTTAAGATAGTGGCCATTAAAACAAAAAAGCTACTTCAACCTTTCTGATGGGATTTTTAATTTCTTGCATGTTTTTTAGTGGAAGTCAGCAGAGAATTCAGAAGCACAATGAAGCATGTGAAAATTGTTTCCGTTTAGATAGGAAAACCAAGTATTAAATTTTGAAGCTATCTTGGTTGAGTACTCTTTTCCATTTAAAATCCATCTTCAAAGCATCACTAAACACATTTTCTTCTCCTTGACTCTCAGTTAGAAGGATACTTTAACATACTTAGCTAAAGGTTATAAAAGGTGGTGCATAAAACCATCGTATTTTAATTATCTTAGTCAAATGACATGGTTTTACTTTATCAAAAAGGTAATGCTCCTTTACAGTTCTTATTAAAACATGTGCTCTACATCTTTACAGTATTTTATATGTAGCTGGGATATGTTGTACAGTGCTAACCATACTCTTATGCCAGTATTCCTTGTATTTGTTCATTGGTGAGCTGGAGGCAAGAGGAAAGCCTGTTAAATAATGGAGAAGAGCTATCTATATCCTATGTAGCTTATATTCATAATCTTGGCCTTGTAAGCTTTATGCCTTGACATAATAGGTCAGCAATTAGGTTTATTCACTTATTCATGTGAAAATAACACTCTTTTCACTACATTCCTCAACTATCTCCATAGACCCTCCACAAGATTCCCCTGTATATTTCAACAAATGAAGAAATGATATCTAACTCACTATGACTGTTTTCTAGATCAGTGTTTCTCAAAGTGTGATCTGAAAACCATCAGTATGAAAGCAACACGGTGCGTTTGTTGGAAATGTAAATTTCTACCAGGCCTACTGAGTCAAATCCTTGGCTGTGGGATCCAGAAATGTGATGTTTAATATGCACCATTACAATAACTGTTTAACATTTTATTCAATCTTGCCTATTTTTAGAACATTCTTTCCCTTATCCTTGATGGTAGAATTCCTGCCCATCCCTCAACACCCAATTCAAAGGATATCTTCTCAGGGAAGCTACCTTGATATATTTCCTTCATTCCCAACGGATGAAGAACTTTTTGATGGGTATAATATGAAGAACATGGGGACATCAGAACTTGGGTGCAAGAAGAGTTTGAGAAACTGAAATAGATTAGTTTGGACAGAGTTTGAGGGAGGACATTTTTACAGGGAAATTTTGCCCCGGGGTTTTGAATTTGAGTCTTCTGCAAGGGACAGAAGCTGAATAAACTAACAACAAAGTGAAAATGGGCCTTATTGGTCAGGTTAGTGAATTCTAGCCCCATGGCAACCATATTTGAAGGGGAGGTTTGGTGGGCATATCAGGACAGAAAAGTAGGAGGAAAAGAAAAGACAGAGTGCCCACTTGACAACAGTCTCAGGGGTGGAGTGGGGAGGGATAAAATTATTTTAAGGACTTCAGAGAACACTTGCAGAAAGCTGATTAAATGTATTATTTGCACATGTATATAACATTTTCCAAATGTATATATCTTGGGATTAAGATACTCTTTGTCACTGTGCTTTCTCAGACATTAGATAGTGAAATATAGCTACTGTCTTGTGGAGGTTGGAGAAAATGGTGAAGAGACATTCTTACATTTTCTGAAAACAGCTGTAAAGCACTAACCTAGCCATGAGATATCATAGTGTAAAATATTTTCAGAGAGTTTACAGAAGGGAAAGTTTTAAGGTTATCATTGATGGTCAGTTAGCTTGTCAGATAAAAGGTAAATCCCAAAAAGAATGGTGTGAGCCATAGACAAAGTAGGAGAAACTTATTTCCCCCTTCAAGTTCATGGTTCTAAATCTTTCTTTTCTGTTTGTGCTTGCCCTCCCACATACCTCATTCTGAGGCAACCATCACTGCCCCCACAGGTTGGGGAGTGAGATTTCTGTTATTGCCATGGCACATGGCTCTACCAGAGAAATGTTGGTTCACAGATGTCATTTTAATTTAAGATTTTACTCCTTTTCTACCAATTTTATGTCATGCTGAATGAGGAGCCTGGCATCCATAAACATTAGGCCTATCTCCTATGTCGCAAAAGGAGACAGAAATTAAGTTACAAAAGGTCACAAATTGGTAAATATTATGCTGGGTGTCACAGTGTACAATGCTTTTAAATATCAGAACCTTTGTACTTTTCAAAAGCCAGTTTAATAATGTGTCTCCTTTTAGGAAGCAAAAACATCTAATTAAATGGACTTGGTAGAGATAAAGTCTTGTCTATGGATAAAATTGCTTTGTGACATGGAATGATCTGGTTGCCTTGAATTCTCATTAGTCTGTGTTTCTCAAACTCACTGAGTATAGACACAACAAATCATATTGGGTTTGGGGAAGTATAGCAGCTGGATAAACCTTGAGGCTCTTAGCCACAACCAGAATTCTTATGTAATCATGGAATGATAGAGGTCATTGTTTTCGAAAGCCTTCAATTCATGCTTTGCGAAACTGAGCCACACCTCAGCTCATGAAATATCAGTGTTTGAAAGGCTTTCTACTCTAGTCATGGAACTAGGTCAAGATTACCCTGGTAATTAGCCAAGAAAGTCAGACCAGATTCTTGAGAGGATGTATTATCTCTGTTTTATTTATAGTATGACATTATGTTCCAAGCACTGTTATTCTTTCTGAGCACTGTTCTAAGCTCTTTACAAATATTAGATCATTTAATTTTTACAACACACCTATGAGGCAGGTATTACTTTCAACCACATTTTGCAGATTAGAAAATCGAGTCAGGCTGGCAGTGTTGCTCAGTCTAAGAAAACTGAGTCAAGATGGGGATGTTTCTCAGTTGTAGAGTACATGTTTAGTGTACTTCAGGGCCTGGTATCCATTGCCAGTACCACCAAAAAAGAAAAAAGGAAGAAGAAAAGTGAGTCAACGAGAATAAGTAATTTTTTTATTGGCACATAGCTACTAAATGGGTTTTTAACCCAAGTGTCAGTTTTTTAGAGTTTTGGGTGGAATAAAAGAAATTATACATATGAAGTTCTTAGCACAGGCTTCTCTTTATCATACTTATTTTTAGTATTGCTGTAGTGGAAAGAAAGTAGATTCTGAAGTTACATACCTAAGTTCTAATTCAGGGTCTGCTATGAGTTTGTTCTGAACTCTGAGACTCCCATTCCTCATTTTAAAAATACTTATAATAATATTTCATGGGACTATCATGAATGTGAAATGAGATGATTCTTGTAATGTCTGGTACACGGAAGATGCTTTGTTAGTTTCCTATTGTTATTGAGATAAGTTAACACAAAATAGTGGCTTCTGCAACATAAATTCATAGTTTTAGAGTTTAGTAGTCTATAGTGTATCTTTTTATTATATCTTTATTAGTGCATTATAATTATGCATAATGGTGGGGTTCATTGTGACATATTTATATGTGCATATAGCATAATTTGCTCCATGTCTGTCCCACATACTTCCCCTTTTGCTCCCCTTTCCCTACTCAATCCTCTTCTTCTACTCATTTCCTTCTATTTATTTATTTATTTATTTATTTATTTATTTATTTATTTTTTTTTACCCGGGGATTGGACTCAGGGGCACTCGACCACTGGGCCACATCCCCAGCCCTTTTCTGTATTTTATTAGAGACAGGGTCTCACTGAGTTGCTAAGTGCCTCGCCATTGCTGAGGCTGGCTTTGAACTCGCGATCCTCCTGCCTCAGCCTCCCAAAGTGCTGGGATTACAGGCGTGTGCCACTGCGCCTGGCCTTATTTATTTATTTTTAATTGGTGAATTATATTAAAAAGTGGGATTTATTATGATATATTCATACATGTGCATGGCAAGATTTGGTTGATTTCATCCTGCAGTTTCTCCCCTTGCTTTTCTCTCCTTCCCCTGTTCCATCCCCTTACTGTACTCTACCACCTCCCTTTTGGTTTCTTGAGATCCCCCCACCTTGCTCTTAATTCCTTATTGCTTTTTAGTTTTGGCATATGAGAGAAAACATTCTACCCTTGATTTTCTGAATTTGGCTTATTTGACTTAGCATGGTGTTCTCTAGTTCCATTCATTTAATGGAAAATGATATAATTTCATTCTTAATGACCGAGTAGAACTCCATTGTGTATATAAATATACACACTGCATTTTCTTTATTCTTCTCTTTGATGGGCACCTAGTCCGGTTCCATCATTGGGTATTGTGAGTTTTGCTGCAAGTTTTGAAATGCAAGTATTATTGCAGTATACTGAGTTCACTTCTTTTGGATAAATACAAACAATTGGAATAGCTGGGTTACATGGTGATTCCATTACTACTCTTTTGAGAAAATGTATGGTAATAAAATCAAGGTGTTGGCATAACTTTTTTCCCCCTGAAAACACCAGGGAAGAATGTGTTCTTTGCCACTTCCAACTTCTGGTGGCTATTGTAATTCCTAGTCTTGTATCCATATTTCTATCAATGCTTCTGTTTTCATATTTTCTTTTCCCATTCTATGTGGTAATAATGACCTCTGACTCTCTCCTGTAAGGATACTTGTAATTAAATTTAGGATCTACCCAGTCCATCCAGGTTAATTTCCCTATCTTAATATTCTAACTTAATAAAATCTGAAAGCCATGTTGCCATGTGTGGCAACATATTCACTAGTTTCATGGCTAAATACCTGGAGATCTTTGGGAGGTCATTACTTAGCCTCCTGCAGGTACTTAGTGACTCTTCTTACTGTTGATTATAGGGATGTTTCCTTTATATTTCATCATTTCAACATCACATAGGCATTGTCTGTAGATAATATAGAAACAACAATGAAATTAAATGTTAGTATTCATATTTATTATCGCCATGCACTGCAACTAATAAACATCAGTGATTCCTGCTAGCTGGGAAGACCTCTCTTATTGCAACCCCCACTGTTGATACATTACTGCTCGGAAAAAAATGATGTCATGGGATACAAAGATAGAGTGATCTGGGCGTAGTGCTATCATTTTCCCTCTCACCATCATTAACTCCTGGAACTGTGTTTCATTCTTTAATTTAATATCCCTTATCCAAGGACCACGAACTCTGCTCTGAGGATAATAGACAGGTGTTATGGATGGTGCTGTCTACTACATTAGACAGCAATCCCCTATTTTCCCTAGAAATGTCCTAAGAAGTGAGAGGGTTGGAGGTAGATTCAGATCTTCCTTTAGCCATTAACTCAGAATAAAAGAAATTATTTGTTTCTAGGAAATGAGACATAGGTTTCCTTGTGGGAGGGTGCATAAATTAATGTTATGACAAATGGAAAATGAAGATATAATGAGAATGTGATAGAAAGATGCAAGGAAAGTGAGACATAAGTGGTCCTTTTGTGATTTTTACCCACAGCTTAAATCCAGGTTATAAAGAGAGTTATAGAACCAGATCCTGAGAGCTGCAAGAGATTTCCCAGCTGTTCAGACTGAAGCTATGATTTTGTAGTTGGGAAACTTAAGGCCCAGAAGGAAGAGACCTGCCCAAAGGCCTACAATAAGCATTGGGCAGAAATGTCTTGTCTTATATTTTAAGAGTCATTCTATCTATTTCATTCACTCTCTTTTCCTTACATTTGTCCTGTAAGTGACTTAAGAAAAATAGTCTAAGAATTTGTATATAATAATACACTTTTTATCACTATTGTCTTGCATTCTCTTTATGAAGACAGAAACTGCCAAATGCAAGGAGTCATATTCCTCGTTGTAACATACTCTATAGCTACTAATCTTAGTTGATTAGAATAAACCTTCATTTGCTACATGAACATAGCCTTTGAGTGTCAGAATTGAAGCTTTGCACTCATTTGGGAAAAGATACTTTTGAATTTCTTATGGGTCTCTGAACATTGGTCTGTCTTAGACATCCTTTTGTAAATAGCCTATTATTGTACTCAAGTAGAGTAAATATGTGTAAATCCATTCCTGTCTAAGGTGGACAACTGGATGTTCACATTAGCTTGCAGATTGATGGCCCTTTAGTACCAGCTGTGGAAGGGAAGAAAGATTGCCAGTCTCCTGTTAACTTTAGCATCTGGCACACTGCTGTATATTGTTGCCACATAGTCACCTAATCCTTACAGGTAATTCACCTTTTTGAGTATGTCAGTATATTTGAAGCAAAATTGTTACCATGGTATTTAGCAAGTCCAGTCTGAGATGTGTAGTGTGGAAGGTAGCAGAATGAGAAAACTGCTGGAAGCTCCAAATCAGTAGTCTGGCTTTGGATCAGAACCTTCCACTTGTTGCTCATTCCATGTTCTTGTGACCACATCCTATCCATACCTAAATTTCAACCTTTGTTGTCCCCTCCCCCTTTGTGTCAGATTGCCTGGTTCTTTGTTGCTTGCCTCTAGGCCTGGTTTCCTGGTGAGTGAGGCCTCACAATCCCTTAAGCTCTCATGCTTTTCGGTTTCCTTATCTTCCATGCTTGCTTCAATAAGAGCCTCTCTGCTTATATGTTTTATATTCTGAGATGGTATATAAGTTTTTTCCCCAGGTTTCAGTGGTATTGATGGAGGATAATGCATATTTCACTGGTTAAGAAAGAGATGAGTTTGTATGTCACTCACCTATAGGATGGGCAAAGGACCTTAACTGACTGTTAGTTGTGTGTTAGAGCCTCAGATGTTCTCAGCACTTTTAATATTTTAGGTATGATTCTCCTGTTAAAACACTCAGACTTAGGGGGAAAATTTTGGGAACATTTGGGAATAATAAAGGTCTGTTTCCTTGAGGGCCTATAGAGACACATTTGAATCACATTCATGTTATATTGATGCACGACTTTTAAAAAGAATCCTGAACTTGGATGTGGTAGAAGAGTTACATTAGGTAAAAATCAATAGCAAGACCCAGATGCATTTGTAAAAGCCAAGGTATTTGACTTGCTGGCTGTTTTAACTATATTACTGCTATTTACTTACAAATCATAAAATGGCATTAGTACACAGAAAGTTGATAATAGTGCTGTTAGAAATGATCAAAGAACCCCCAACAAATGACAATAAGAACATTAAAGTTGATGAGCTGGTGTAGGTTGAACACATGCTTTTGACATTAAAACTTCTCTCTGTATAAAGAGGGTATTAGGTAAAATTGTTTTGTTATTTTAAAATGATTCTCTTTAGGCACCACAAGTTTCTCAGCTTGTTTGCTTAGGTGAAGTCCATAGAAATTGAGCACTAATTCCCTGAAGTGCTGAGAGTAGGTGGTTGGTGGTGTGGAGGAAGACATTAGAGGGTGAAAAAGATGTTTAAGGCTTTATGAACAATTCCCTCTTAGAAGAAATTTGCACTGCACAAAACATCTTTCTTAATACATGGCATGCCATGGTATATCTACTTCATAGATCAACTGTCTATTTGGTCAATGAGCTGGATGGAACAAATGAAAACAATGAAATTAACTTTTTGTGTCTGACTTTATGTTGCAATTCTAAAAGTGATTCCACTATTTCAACTTTGTAGAAGAGTAACATTTTTTTCTTCCAATATGTGTGGATGATTTTCAAAGTAGTAAAGCTTTGGCCAGGAAGAGTGCCTCACGCCTGTATTCCCAGTGACTTGGGAGATTGAGTGTGGAGGAGCACAAGTCCCCACTCAGCCTCAGCAATTTATGGAGACTGTGTCAAAATAAAAATTAAAAGGGGCTGGGGATGTAGCTCAGTGGTGAAGTGCCCTTGGTTTCAATGCCCAGTACCTTAAAAAAAAAAAAAAAAAAAAAAAAAAAAAAAAAAGAGAGAGAGAAATATTTGGACATAAAGATACAGATAATATGAGGAAGTGATTCCTTGTGGACTATTGTTGTAACTTTAAAGTTTATACAAGATAGCATATTTAAAAACTGAAATTATATCTATATCAAGTACATATAATCATATTATTTATTTTTTCACTTATTTAACAGCTATTTATTAAGTATATACATGCCAGGCACTGTTATAAGTGCTCTGATTATAGAAAAAAAACAGACAAAACTCTTCAATCAGCAGGCTTTTATTCTTGTAGGTGGAGAAAGACAAAACAAATAATTGAAATGTAGAATAAAAAATATTAAAACAAATGAATTTTAATAGGGCTTTTTTCATATCTATTTGCATAACTATTATTGGAAAACAGTGGAATCCTTGTAAGAAAGCTTACATTTTTGATCTTTAAGGTGCATAAATATGCTTCTTGAATTTTTCTCTGTCATATTTTGAATACTGAACTATTTTTTCGGTGATCACAAAATTTACATTATTATAGTTTAAAGATTTGCTCTTCTAGACAAATCTACAGGATTTATATTTATTATTTGTCCCATGGTATCTTAAGGTGAAATCTTAACTATTTTTTATACCAAGGATATTGAACCCAGGTGTTCTTTACTATTGAACCACATCCACAGTCCTTTTTAATATTTTATTTAGAGACAGGATCACACTGAGTTGCTTAGGGCCTCACTAATTTGCTGAGGCTGGCTTTGAACTCATGATCCTCCTGCCTCAGCCTCTGGAGCTGCTGGGATTACAGGCATGCACCACCATGCCTGTTTTTGAAATCTTAACTCTTGATCTTTACATTATTAGAAGAGCCAAAGCTTTAAAATACATGAAATAATTTCTTGAAGTTGCTAAATAAATAAGAAATAAAAGCAAAAGTGATTTAGATGAGACTTTGGAAGATGCATGTTTTGTCTGTGATCAAAAGAAAAATTGATTGCTTATGTTGACTTTCAAATGAAGTCCAGAAGAGAGTCCTTTTCTTCATGTGCAAATAAAATATTATGATCTTGCTTATGAAGTCTGTTAATTTATTCTGTAGTCACTACTGACCATGTACTACTTATAGACATTGTACAGGAGGAAGAGAGAGACATGGAGATGGAAAAGAGATTTTTCTTTTGAGGGCAAGAGAAGGGAAGGAATGAAAGGAAGAAGACAGTATGTATAAGTTGAGTCAGTTTTCATTATGGAGGAATGCATATGCATCAGGAGATAAGATAAAATATTAAAATAAGATCACTGTGAAATCAAACTTTAAGAGAAAATTCTGTGTGAGTTCAGAGTAGAGAAATGGCATTTCTACCTGGAAGGACTGGGAAAAGTTTCATTCAAGAGGATGTCTAGCCAGGCGCGGTGGCTCACGCCTGTAATCCCAGCACTTTGGAAGGCTGAGGCAGGAGGATCGCGAGTTCAAAGCCAGCCGCAGCAATGGCGAGGCACTTAGCAACTCAGTGAGACCCTGTCTCTAAATAAAATACAAAACAGGGCTGGGGATGTGACCCAGTGGACAAGTGCCCCTGAGTTCAATCCCCGGTACCACAAAAAAAAAAAAAAAAAAAAAAAAAGAGGATGTCTAGATTTGTTTTATTGTTTGTGAAAATATTCAGGCTAGGGACTCATGTAGTATAATTTAATGGACACTGAAATGACCACCTGCACAAAAATTTATCCCTCCCTGATGTTGCTGTAGGACTCAGAAGTCCCAGTGTTATTTGATTCTTTGGGAGCTTATTTTTATAGCACAATTGTGATTTGATGCATGAAAGAATATTAAAAACCATTTGGCTCCCATTAATAACTTAGTTGGGATTTTTTTTCCCAAATAAGCCAGGATACTAAGATTTCTGAGGGGATAGGACACAAAATTGGGAGGTTCTACTTGTTAGGGTGTTGGTATTTGGGAAAAGGTCAGGAATTGTTTGGAATTATAGCATAGGAGAAGTGTGTTAGCTTGGGAAAGCATAGGATAGCATTTGTTTTCTGGGTTCTTGGTGCTGAAGAATACTGAAAGAGACAAAGCAAACTTAGTCATGCCTGAACACGTGTTCCTGTTCTAATGTTCCCCATTTCAGTGAATGTCAACTTCATTCATCCACTTGTACAAACCAGGAACCTGCTGTGAACTATAGGCTGTAATCAGGCATGCCCTTGTCTTTTTATTGATTTCCACCTTTAGCCATAAAAGAGAGGAAACAGCAGGTTTGAATCTTAGGGGAACAGATGAAAACAGCTGAAGTTACTTCATAAAAATATTGTACTTGACAACTCAAAAGTCAATATTGTGTTCCAGGAAATCTCTAGAAGGAAGGTGATTCTTTAGGAGGATTATCCTACAGCCCCTAATTACCTCAGAAATGTTGATGAACTCTTGAAACCTTTTGATTCTATGACAAAGATTTGGGGTATTCTGAGGATCATTTTTAAAAAATCTCTCTCAAACAAATCTGGATTACTTTAAGATATGATGATAACCATTCAGAATTCATGAATGAAATAATTTTTTCCTTGTTTTGATATAACTTTCCTTTTTGTGTCTTGTTCCTTTTTGAAGTTATATTTTTAAAGAAAAATATTAATAGAGAATACTTTTGTACTGGATGAAAATGAATTAGATTTCAATATCTAGGGTGAGATTAGTTAATTTGCCAAGACAACATGAACTAAACACAAATGTATAGCTGGTTATAGTTACCCACACTTTATAGATAATACTAAAGACTAAATAACTGATGAAGAGTAACTCTTCAACACATTGAGTGTTAGTAGAAGTCATAACATCTGTAATGTGATTTACTTGGTTATAAAGGAAAGTAGTTTTAAAATAAAGATGAACTTTGTTAATATAATTTAAAAATAAATAATGGATATCATATCATCATCTGATTCACATTTAATATAGCCACTGGTTTCTCTTGGATTTTTAGACATTAATTGATGTTACTGGTTATACCTAGTCCCTGGAACTCTATGTTGTACCTAGGAGAAAAAAAATGTAGGTATTTTAAAACCAAAGCCAAGGCCTTGATTAAATATATATATTAGCAAAAAATATACTGCAGCATGATATTATAACAGCAGTAACAACAGCACTTGTATAGTGCTTACTATGTGCCAGATATTATTTTAAATACATATATCATCCTATTTGATTGCCACAACAATGGTATGACATACACCTATGATTAGTCCTATAAGAGACATGAAGAACATTGAGTACTATCTCAAATGTTACTGACTCTTGACTCTACTTAAACCAGACATCTTGCTCTTTGAAAAGCCTATATCCCAATCTTGATCTTCCTTTTTGCCTTGCTATTATTTCTCAGTCCAGATACAACTTGTGAACATACACAGCATGTGCTGTCTGCTTCTGCTGGGTACTCCTGCATCTGTGCTGTTTCTTACCTGATACTAGTGTCCTGCTGGGACCTGATGACACTCTGTTAGACGTTGTAGTCTAATGTGTGCTATTGGGGGAGTGAGGGTACTTGATATTCTACCAACTCTTAGCAGATGGCATTATTGCTCCATTTTAGCTCAGAGGAAACAGTAGTTTCCTGGTGGGTGCCACCACGTCTCCCTTGACATTATTGCTGTTTATCTAGAAAGCCCCCAAAGAGAACTGAGAGTGGCACAGTTGAATAGTGTTCTATGGCAGAGAGGCCTGTTTCACTTTTTCCTACATTGTTAAAGGAATTCTAGAACAATTCATTTATTGTGTTGGAGCATTTCATTGAAATGTTTTCCCTTTTTTACATACAGTGCATTTTCTTCCCAGAACTCAGACATGTTGAACAACTTTAATAAATACAAAATATTTTTGTAGAAAGATTAGAAAATATAATCAAGCAGAGTATTTCTAAAAATCACTCATATTAATCACTCATAATAAGCACTGTATCACCAGGGTGAAAATCTTTCTAGGTCCATTTTTTACATTTATACTTTATTTTATGGAAATGTATTTCTAAAAGAGCTTACTTTTTTTTTTATCAACTTTCTTCTTAAGTTGTAATTATTGAATTTTATTATGGTTATATAAAATGGGATTTTAAACATTGGATATTTCTTTTTTTACTTTTAAAATGTTTTTATGAGTACATTATAGTTAAACATAATATTGGGGTTCATTTTGACCTAATTATACGAGCAATATTATTTCCTTTATCTCAGTCCCCAGTCCTTCATCTTTCCCTCCCTTCCTCTTTCCCCCTGTTCCCCTTCCTTTACTCTACTAGTCTCCCATATATATATATATATATATATATATATATATATATATATAATAAATTTATATATATATTATAAATTGATGCTTTATGAGGTATATACTTGTAATCCCAGTGAATTGGGAGGCTGAGGCAGAAGGATCGCAAGTTAGAGGGCAGCATCAGCAATTTAGTAATACCCTATCTTAAAATAATAAAACGGAGCTGGAGATGGGGATATAGTACAGTGGAAAGTGCACCTGGGATCAAGCCCCAGTACTGAAGGAAAAAAAGGTCAGTGTGAAAATGCCAAATGTGTTAGAAGGAGTACATGATGTGAAATATCTTGAGTTTGAATGAGAAATGGAACTCAGCAAATAACATAGTGCCTGGCATATAGTAGTTTTCATGATAGTGAATTTGATAAATGAATGTTGAACAAAGGGCTAAGAGGCTTTGATATAAACTTGAACAAAATGGCCCAGAATGTGGGACAGAAGAGCATTACATACCAAACATGGCTTCTCTTCTGCTCTCAGTTTGTACAGAGTATGCAGTGTTCATACCATTTGGAATGGTGGATATCTTTAATAGATGAAATTGGGAAAATGTATCTTTTGCTACTCTGTAAAAGATATTCAGACAATTGATTAAATTCAGTTATCCAAATCATGTTGAATGTTATTCTTGGATGACCACAAAAGAACTGGTTAGCTCTCAGGGGAAGGAAAGATAGAGTTTTATTTATAAAACTGGGCTGAGGTTATTGTCAGGTTTCTGCAAGGAAGTTCTCCCCTAAGAGTATAAGCCTATATTATTAAAGTTGGAAAACGAACCTCTTTCTCAGTTGACTTATGGTTGCAACTTCAAACATTCAACCTGCAGAAGAACTACTCTAAATAATAATGCTACACGGAATAATAAAGTTGGATTGCTTGGCTTTAGGAGTCAGGGTCTTCTTACCCTACCTAATGAACCAGTCACCACCAAGAGATACATGATAGAGTATAAGATTCTGAAAAGACAAGAAACAAGTTGAGTAATAATTGATGAGGAGGAAATAAACTGCAATTTTGGAATGGTGAACATCTTTAATAGGTGAAATTGGGAAAATGTATCTTTTGCTACTCTGTAAAAGATATTCAGACAACAAATTGAATTTCCTAATCAAAATCCATCTTAGTCAAGAGTCATGGATCATCCTGAGTAGCACTGTGTCTGGAAAGGTGAGACATTAGGGAATCTTGAAAGAAAGGAGGTATGAAGGAAACAAAGGGCTAGATGGCTTCCGTATCCATTTAGCACAGAATTTGTAGCCCATGAGGTACCAGAGAAGGTAGGATTTCCAGAATATTATATTAGCTTTGTTTGTACTTTCCATTCTCATTGCTTGGTTTTTACATTTTTCTCTATATAGGCCAGAACATACAACTTTATATGATAAAAATAGGCTGCAAGTGTTTAAACAAGTGCCAGAAATGCAAATCTCAGTTCAAATTTTGCTGTTTTTTTTTTTTTTTTTTTTTGTGTGTGTGTGTGTGTGTGCCATTAACTTTTTGTTTTACAAGTGGACAGTTTAGTTATGAAAAGTCCAGTTTAAAAAGATGGTAGAATGAGAGGGTTATCATTACCCTAAATGCATGTTTGAAAATATGAAAGATATGATATACTTTGTATACTAACAGTGATATGTAAAAAGGTTCTCTTTATTTTTTATCTTTTTTATTTTTTATTTTTTATTTATTCTAAGTTGTTAGAAATGACAGCAGAATATATTACATTTCATATTATACTTGTAGAGCACATTTTTACATATCTCTGATTGTATACAAAGTATATTCACACCATTCATGACTTCATACATGCACTTAGGGTAATGATATCCATCTCATTCTACCATCTTTTTTTTTTTTCTCGACCCTTTTGCCCCCTCCCTTCCCCTTCCTCCCCACTAGGGCCATTCTAATGTTCCTCTAATCCTCCTATGCTCCCCATCCCAACCCGACTGTGAATCAGCCTCCTCATATCAGAGAAAACATTTGGCATTTGGCTTTTTGGGATTGGCTAACTTCACTTAGCATTATATTCTCCAATTTCATCCATTTACCTGTGAATGTCATGATTTTATTCTCTCTTATTGCTGAGTAATACTCCATTGTGTATATATACCACATCTTCCTTATCCATTCATCTACTGAAGGGCATCTGGGTTGGTTCCGCAGTTTAGCTATTGTGAATTGTGCTGCTATAAACAATGATGTGGCTGTGTCCTGTAATATGCTGTTTTTAAGACCTTTGGATAAAGAGCAAGGAGTGGGATAGCTAGGTCATAAGGTGGATCCAATCCAAGTTTTAGAAAAAAGTGTATTCATTTACTGAGAAGGATGAAATATTCTTATATCTGTCCCGTTTAGAATCTATAGGTAATTGAAGTGTTTTAAGGAGGCCTAAGGTTTCTTTGTTTAGTATTTTTTGGATGAGCTACTCCATTGTGAGTTGATAGAGGTGTGTTGAAATCCCCCTAGAAGAACTGTGTTGTGGTCTATTTTAAACTCTTGAACTGGAGAAGGCATTTGTTTGATTGTATGTAAAAGGGGTGCTCCATTATTTGGGGCATATAGATTTATGATTGTTATATCCTCTTGAATGATTGTTCCCTTATGTAGTAAGAAGATATCCATCTTTGTCCCTTTTGAATTAAGCTTTGGCCTGAAGTCTACCTATATTGGATATGAGAATGGAAAAGCAGCGCCATGTGAGTTGATAAGGGACTTTTCCCAGCCTTTTACCTTTCTAGTTCTATTGATGTCTTTTTTTCTATGTTGGTGTGTTTCTTGAAGAGCAGATGTGGTTGGGTGCCATTTCTTTTTAATCCATTCAGTTAATCTGTGTCTTGTGAATGGCGGAGTTTAGGGCCGTTAACATTCAGGGTGATTATTGGAGATGTGATTTATTATCTCCCATCACATTTTTATTTGGGGTATGATGATCTTTAAGCTTGATTGGTTTCTCTTCTGGTTGGTATGTTCCCTTAGTTTAATATCTCCCTTTGTTGATTTTCATTGTTAATTTTTCCTCTTCTTCCTTCATGGAAAATATTTGCCCAGGATGTTCAGAATGTGCTGCTTTCGAGGATGTGAAATCTTTTAACTTTGGCTTGTCGTGGAAGGTTTTTATTTAATCTTCCAAATCTAAAGCTCAAATTTTGCTGGATATAAGATTCTTGGTTTGACATCCCTTTTCCTTCAAAAGCTTTGAAATTATGCTATTCCAGGATCTTCTTGCTTTTAAGGTCTGGGTCAGAAAAATTTGAAACAAAGTCTGATCTGGGTTTCCCCCTATATGTAATCTGCTTTACTTTCTATTGTGGCTTTTAATATTCTCTCCTTGGTCAGTATATTAGGCATTTTCAATTATAATATGTATGGT
Organism: Tamias sibiricus; assembly: GCA_025594165.1. NCBI lineage: Eukaryota > Metazoa > Chordata > Mammalia > Rodentia > Sciuridae > Tamias > Tamias sibiricus. The sequence continues at coordinate 111,819,887 of CM046667.1, forward strand.
CGGATCTGTTGTGATTTTGTATGTTCGGTGTTCCGGTAGGCCTCTCTGAAATTGGTTTTCCCCTCTCATTCTCGCAAGTTTGGAAAATTTTCTGTAAATTTCATTAAATACAATTACTCTATTCCGTTGGGCTTGAAACTCTGCCTCCCTCCCTCGTAACCCAATCAACTCTTATGTTTGTCTTTTTTATGTTGTCCCATATTTTCTAGAATGTTCTTTGGTTCTTGGGTTACTACCATTTTTTGGCTGTGTAATCTAGATTTTTCTCCTTATCCAGTGATCATCTACTTTCGAAGCTTTTATTTTTGGCATCTGGGTTGGTTCTTTGTCAAAATGATCTTTCACCTCCTGTATTTGCTGTCCATCATTCTCATTTTTGAGTTCATTTCTTAAGTTTCCGCTAACATTTTGGAATATGTATTTTCTATATATACCACATCTTCCTTATCCATTCATCTACTGAAGGGCATCTGGGTTGGTTCCGCAGTTTAGCTATTGTGAATTGTGCTGCTATAAACAATGATGTGGCTGTGTCCCTGTAATATGCTGTTTTTAAGACCTTTGGATAAAGAGCAAGGAGTGGGATAGCTAGGTCATAAGGTGGATCCAATCCAAGTTTTCCAAGGTATCTCCATACTGCTTTCCATATTGGCTGCACCATTTTGCAGTCCCACCAACAATGTATGAGCGTGCCTTTTTCTACACATCCTCACCAACATTTATTGTTGTTTGTGTTCTTAATAGCTGCCATTCTGATGGGTGTGAGATGAAATCTTAGAGTGGTTTTGATTTGCATTTCTCTAATTGCCAGAGATGTTGAACATTTTTTCATGTATTTGATGATTGATTGTATATATTCTTCTGAGAACTGTCGGTTCAGTTCCTTGGGTGATTTATAGATTGGGTTATTTGTTTTTTTGGTGTTAAGATTTTTGAGTTCTTTATATATTCTAGAGATTAGTGCTCTATCTGACGTACATGTGGTAAAAATTTGTTCCCAATTAGTAGGCTCTCTACTCACCTCACTGATTGTTTATTTTGCTGAGAAGAAGCTTTGTAATTTAAATCTATCCCATTTATTGATTCTTGATATTAATTCTTGTGCTACAGGATTCTTATTAAGGGAATTGGGGCCTAATCCAACATGTTGGAGATTAGAGCTTACTTTTTCTTCTATTAGGTGTAGTGTCTCTGGTCTAATTCCTAGATCTTTGATCCACTTTGAGTTGAATTTTGTGCATGGTGAGAGATAGAGGTTTAATTTCATTTTCTTGTATATGGATTTCCAGTTTTCCCAGCACCATTTGTTGAAGAGGCTATCTTTTCTCCAATGTACATTTTTGGCACCTTTGTCTAATTTAAGATAACTGAAATCATATGTGTTAGTCTCTGTGTCCTCTATTCTGTACCATTGGTCTACCAGCCTATTTTGGTGCCAATACCATGCTGTTTTTGTTACTATTGCTCTGTAGTATAATTTAAGATCTGGTATAGTGATGCCACCTGCTTCACTTCTCTAAGGATTGCTTTAGCTATTCTAGGTCTCTTATTTTTCCAGATGAATTTCATGACTGCTTTTTCTATTTCTATGAGGAATGTCATTGGGATTTTGATTGGCATTGCATTAAGTCTGTATAGTGCTTTTGGTAGTATGCTCATTTTGATAATATTAGTTTTGCCTATCCAAGAACAGGGTAGATATTTACATCTTCTAAGGTCTTCCATAACTTCTTTCTTTAGTGTTCTGTAGTTTTCATTATAGAGGTCTTTCACGTCTTTGGATAAGTTGATTCCCAAGTATTTTATTTTTTTTTTATGCTATTGTAAATGGGGTAGTTTTCCTCATTTCCCTCTCAGAGGATTTGTCACTGATATATAGAAATGCCCTAGATTTATGGGTGTTGATTTTGTATCCTGCTACTTTGCTGAATTCATTTATGAGTTCTAGAAGTTTTCTGGTGGAATTTTTTTGGGTCTTCTAGGTATAAAATCATATCGTCAGCAAATAATAATAATTTGAGTTCTACTTTACCTATCTGTATCCCTTTAATTTCTTTCATCTGTCTTATTGCTCTGGCCAGCATTTCAATTACTATATTGAATAGAAGTGGTAAAAGAGGGCATCCCTGTCTTGTTCCAGTTTTTAGAGGGAATGCTTTTAATTTTTCTCCATTTAGAATAATTTTGGCCTGGGGATTAACATATACAGCTTTTATGATGTTGAGATATGTTCCTGTTATCCCTAGTTTTTCAAGTGTTTCAAACATGAAGGGGTGCTGTATTTTGTCAAATGCTTTTTTCTGCAAAAGGTTCTCTTTACATGTATTACAAATTGTAAATCATGCTACTATTATATATACAACAACACTGAATAAAATTTAATGCATGAGTTTTAAATTTTAGAAACATTGAAAAATATAATGTTTTTCTTTGGTGGGGGAGAAAAGAAAAAAAAAATCTATCCATTCCATGAAGTAGCATAGTTTTAATTAAAAATGCCAGGATAATTTTTCTCCCTTCCAGAGCCACCAGTATTTTGCCTTAGGGCTGTTGTGTAGATTTGTCTCCCATTTGTCTGAATATAAATAACTCTCATTTTCACACTTGTCTTTTCTTGCAGTTTGTCAAAATGGTTGGTCATGGTGGTAAATTAATTTTATATCTGGTATGTATGTGCATATAAATTTATCAACGGAATACTCTTTAAACTTTCATGTGAGTAAAACAAAATATGGTTGTGTCAGGGGCCTCCAAGACCACTTTCCAGGTGGATTATTTGCTTGAAGGACTCCCAGAATTAACAGAATCTTTTATTATGGTTCATAACAGATTTCACTGCATAAAGGGGAAAAGTGCATAGCTGGGCATAATTTAGATGAAACAGGCACGGTCTCCAGTTTCCTGTCCTAGCAGTGTTGCATAGATAACACTTAAATTCTTTCAGCACCCATGTGTGACAACATGTAAAAAATGTTGCCAAGCAGCGTTTCCTGTCTGAAACCTGGTGACCAGGGTTTCACTGAGGGTCAGTTACATACACATGGAGCTCCCATATAATGACTTTAAGTATTTATTCTTCAGAAAACCTTTCTACCCCATCTCATCAAACTTATACAGGGTGTCCCAGGGTCCCACATGTTCTCAATAAAAAATCATAATTTTTGATAGCATATTCTATCCTATGTGATTAAAGGCCCTAGTTATACAAAGATGCTGTTGTCAGGGAGGATATGCCTAGAGCTTCAGCATTTTAAGGTTTCAGTTTGCAAGTTGTTGCTTTTTTCTTTTTAAATCATGAATAGAAGTTATTGAATTTAATGAAGAATAATTGACCTATATTTATTTTATGACTAGTATTTTTGTGTCCCATTTGTGAAAAATTTTTCTACCCATGTTGATAAATACATTTACCCTTTCCCCCCCTAAAAAGTGTTATAGTGTAACTTCTATGTTCCGATCTATTATCCATCAAAATTAAATTTTGTGGGTGGTGTTAGGTAGAGGACAAGGTTCACATTTTTTATTTCTTTTTAGCAGACTTTATTTTTAAAAACAATTTAAGATTCAGAAAAAAATTGGAGTGGAAAGTATTGCATGTTCCCCAAGAGCCTATGCCCCGACTCATGTACCACTAGCAACATACTATACCACAGTGCTTATTTTTTGCAATGGATGGATTTTCATTCACACATGATTATTACCAAAGTACATAGTTTAAATCATGATTTATTCTTTTGTTATCTTCTTTTTTAAATTTTTTATTTGTTTTAATTAGTTATACATGACAGTAGAATACATTTATGCACTATATCATATATAGATGGGATATAATTTCTCATTTTTCAAAGTGTACATGTTACAGAATCATATTGGTCATGTGGTCACATATATACATACAGTAATAATGTCTGTTTCATTTCACCATCTTTCCCATTCCTATATCCCCTCCTTCCCCTCCCTTTACTTCCCTCTACTTAATCTAAGGCTATTTTTCCTTAATGCCTCCCCGCCTTATTGTGAATTAGCATCCACATATTAGAGAAGACATTCTGTTGGTTTTGGAAAATGTAAAATGGTGTGGATTTACTGCTGTAGCATTTTACAGAATAATTTCACTTCTCCAAAAATCTTTTGTGCTCTGCCAATTAATACTTCTCCCTTCTATTCCAGACAACTGTTGATCTTTTCATTGTCTTCACGGATTTGACTCCCACCCATACCCAGAAATCATGCTACTGGAATCATTATGTCACTTTCTCAGATTGTTCTCTTTTACTTAGTGATATGTACTTAGGTTTACAGCATGTGTTTTCATAGCTTGATAGCTTGTTTCTTTTTAATTCTGAATAAAAATCCATTGTCTGGATGTTCCACAATAAATTTATTCATTCACTTACTGAAGAACATCTTAGTGGCTTCCAAATATTGGAAATTATGAAATAACTGTCTGCAAATGTTCGTGTTCACTTTTTTTTTTAAGAGATGGGATCTTGCTGTGCTGCCCAGTCTGACCTTGACCTCTTGGGCTCAAGTCGTTCTCTTGCCTAATCCTCCCTAGTAGCTGGCTCTATAGATGTGTACTATTGTACCACCAGGTGCATGTTTTTGTGTGCACATAAATACTCAAAGTGCAATTCCTGGATCTTATGGCAAGAGAATGTTTAGTTTTAACAGAAACTATCAAACTGTCTTCCAAAGTGGTTGTTCCATCTTGCACTCTCAGTAGATATGAGAGTTCTTGTAAATTATCCTCAAAATTTGATTTTGTTGGTATTTTTTTTAAATTTCAGCTATCTAATAGGTGTGTAATGGCATATCCTTGTTTGAATTTGCAATTCTATAATGACATGATTTTGAACACCTTTTCATATTGTTATTTGCCATATGTGTATCTTCTTTGGTCACCTGTCTGTTCAGGGTTTTTATCCATTTTTAAATCAGGTTGTTTGTATTTTTATTGTCAAGTTTTAAAGAGTTCTTTGTATGTTTTGGACAATAGTCCTTTAACAGATGTATCTTTTGCTAATATTTTTTCTTGGTCTTCAATTTGTCTTTTTTTTTAAAAATATTTTTATAGTAGATGAACTCACTACCTTTATTTTATTTTTGTATGGTGTTGAGGATCAAAGCCAGTGCCTCACACGTGCTAGGCAAATGCTCTACCATTGAGCCATGACCCCAGCCCCTATTCTATATTATTTATTACTCACCTTTCTCTTTGGTTAATAGCACTGTAGAGGGTATGATGTTAACTTTGGCTTTGTCATATATAGTCTTTATGATGTTCAGGTAATTTCCTTCTATCCCTAATTTCTTCTGTGTTTTAACCATGAATGGGTAGTGAATTTTCTTGAAGACTTTTTTCTGTATCCATTGAGATGATCATGTGATTTTTGTCCTTGATTCTATTTAAGTGGTGAATTACACTGATTTGCATATGTTAAACCATCCTTGCATCCTTCCAATGCAACCAACTTGATCCCAATGTAGGATCTTCTTAATATGTTGTTGAATAAAATTGACTAATATTTTATTATGGATTTTTCACAGCTAATCAATGATATTGGTCAGTGGCTTTCTGCTTTTGTTGTGTGCTTATCTTGTTTTGTTATCAGGGACATACTCGCTTTACAAAATGAATTTCAGGAACATTGGTGTTAGTTCATCCTTAAAGGTCTAATAACATTGACCACCCTGTAAAAGAAACAGGGATAGAAGGTAATTACCTGAACATCATAAAGTCTATATATGACCAACCCAAAGCTAACATCATACTCTATGGGTAAAATATGAAATTATTTTACTAAAATCAGTAACTAGATTAGGCTGCCCACTCTCCCCACTCCCATTTATTATAATACATGAAATTTTAGCAAGAGTAATTAGGTAAGTGAACAAAATAAAAGGGACACAAATAGGAAAAGAGGAAGTCAAATTACACTGTTTGCTGATGATAAGAACCTATACTTAGACATTTTAAAAATTTCTACCTGAAGACTGCTAGAGCTGATGGACAAATTTAGCAAAGTAACAGATATGAAATCAACAAAAAATCAGTATCTTTTCTATACACCAATAATGAATCACCAAAAAAATCAAACAGTCCTATACACAGTAACCTTAATAAAAGGAAAACAACCTAGGGGTAAGTTATGTGAAAGACATGTACAATAAAATGTCCAGAACACTGAAAAAAGAAATAGGACATATCACAGTACTATTTCTTACCATCTACAAAAGTCAATTCAGAATGGATGAAAGATCTAGGAATCAGAAACTTCTAGAAGAAATTATAGGGTCAATAGTCCAATATATAGATACAGACAATGATTTCCTTGTTAGGACTCCTAAACCTCAGGAAATAATAGAATTAATAAATGGGATGATATCAAATTTAAAAGCATCTGCACAACAAAGGAAAATAAGCATAAAAAGACAACCTACAGAATTGGAGAATTTCTTTTATGCTTAGAAGTAATCAGAGTTTATATTTTTTTAAATATGTTTAGAGAGAAAAAAAAATGGATGGAAAGGCAGTCTCATGTAATTGAATGGAGAACAGTGATGCGTGGAAAGGGATTGGAGCAGGATGGAAAGGAGGGACAGGAGAGTTCCTGGAGAATGAAATTGATCAAATTTTGTTATCCACATGTATGAAAAAGTCACAATGAGTCCCTCTCTTATGTATTTACAATGTACCAATAAGAAATTCAAGTTAAAAATATGATTATCTTATAATTCCTATGGCATATGTTGAGAAGCAGTTTCCCATTTAAATTGTTTTGGTAGTTTTTTGAAAATCAAGTAACTATACCTATGTTGATCTGTTTCTGGAATCTGTACCTAGTGATATATTTGTTATTGTACCAATAATTGTGTCTTAATTACAGAATGTTTAAATAGAATCAGTTATTAAGTCTGGTAAGTCCTCTGACTTATAAATTGCTCTGATTAGGGGGGAATTCACATTTTGAAGTATTCCAATCTAGGAACATGATAAATCTCTCAATCTCCTTATGTAATCTTTAATTTCTCTTATCAAAGTTTTGTAGTTATTTAATAGTGATCTCACAGTCTTTTATTATGTTTATTGTTAAAATTAGGGTTTATGGTATTTAAGTAACTTTAAAAATTTCTATTTCCTAGGATAAAATGCAATTGAAGTTTTAAATTAAACTTGCATACTGAGACCATATTAATAATAATTTAGGTTTTATTATTAATAATAATTTAGGTTTTGTGGATTTCTTAGAACACACACATACACACACACACACACACAATCATGTCATCAATAGAAAAAAATGGTCTAGTTTCATTCTTCCCAGTTTTCCCAGCACCATTTATTATTAAGGCCATTTTTTTCTCTGATACATGTTTTTGGCCCCTTTGTCAAGGATCAGATAATTGTATCCCTGTGGATTTGTCTCTTTGTCTCCTTTTCCATTGGTCTTTATGTCTGTTTTGATGCCAGTATAATGCTGGTTTTGTTACTATAGCTGTGTGGTATAATTTCACCTACATCACTCTTATTGCTCAGTATTGCTTTGGCCATTTGGGGCAATTTATTCTTCCATCTGAATTTTATCACCATTTTTTTCTTGTACTGTGAATAGGAACATTTTTTTAAAACTCCAGACAGAAGATTGTTTAGGCTTCGGAGCCATACAGTCTTTGCCACAGTTCCTCATCTCTTCCATTTGTAACAGAAGTAGCCATAGGTAGTATGCATGCAAATAGATGTCTCCATTCCAGTAAGACTATGAAAGTAAGTGACTGGCCTTTGGGTTGGAGTTTGATAACTGTTTGCTTGTATCATTGATTTTCAACCTTTTTTTGTATTATATATTTAAGATTATATTTTTAAATACAGCCTCAAGTTTAGAGATGTCAATTTTGCTTATCATTTATTTCACAGTGTTTAAAAAATTTCATTGTGATTTCTTCTTCACTCAAGATTAGTTTGAACTGTAGCTTAGTTTCAAACTATGTGAGGGTTTTTACAGTTTTATTTCATTATAATTTTATAGGTTAATTCCTCTGTGAGCAGATAACATACACTGTTGTGTTATCTTTGCATCCCTGTGACCAAATATCTGTTTTGAGGGGCCCATGATTTCAGAGGTCTCAATCCATAGACAGCTCACTCCATTGTTTTGTTGACAAGGTAAGGTAGTACATTATGCAGGAAGGGCTTTGTGCTTGTCAGAGGAAACATACTGCCCTTATGACAGTATGGGAATAGAGGCATGAGAAAGGGACCCAGGCAATACCAAGTCTTTCAAGGCATGCACTCTGTAATGCCCCCCTCATCAAGCCATGCCCCACCTGTCAAATGTTATTATTCTCTTCAGTCAATCCATTTGAACTGGGATCAAATGATTAGGTTATAGCCTTCATAATCCCATCTGTTCACCTCTTAACATTTCTGCCTTAGTGGAAGCTTTTGGGGGACACCTCACATCTAATAAGTAAGAACTGCATAATTTCAGGCTTTGTGGTCAATTGTACTATAATTTCTTTGTATACTTAAAGTATTGACTCTTCTGTTTGGGGCACTGTTCTTTATGTGCCAATTAGGTCTAATTTGCTAATGATATTTTTAAACATCTATATATTTTTGTTTCCCTTTTCTATCAGTAGCTGGGATGATTGTGTTAAAATCTCCCATGATGATTATTGATTTATTTTCCATCAGTATACTATCAAAATGTCCCATAGTTTTCAAAGGTATTTCATTAGGTTCATTTAAGTTTAAATTTTTAAAAATCTTCATAATGAGTTGACACCTTCATTATTATCAACTGTCACTTTCTGTCTCTAGCAATGTTTTTCTTTGTAAAATTTAATATTACTATAGCTACATCAACTTTCTGACTTCTTGTATATGTTTTTTTGTAAGAAGCATATATATTTGTATGGTTATATTTTATTTTGACTCACAATATTTTAATTTGAATATCTTATTTATTACCATGATCAATTATTAGTAACATATTTGTTTCAGTCTACTTTATTGCTATGTCCTTCATATGTATGTCATCCAATCTGTATTCTTTTTATTATCTTTCTTCTTTTGGAAGACAATATATTCTTTTATTACTACTTTAATGAATACTCTAAATATTGCAGCATAAATCCTTAGCTTATTTCAGTCTTCAAACACAATAACTCTGTTTTAAACCCCTTCAAATGTATATGCTATTTTAATTGGTATTTTAAGTCTATCTATATGTTAAACTCCACAAGACATTATTATTAGTGTTTAAAATCAGTATTCATCTGGATTTACCCATATAATTATTTACCCATATAATCCATTATCTTTTCTTTCTTTCAGCATTTCCTTGTTTGCATCTGGGATTATTTTCCTTTTTATAAAACAACACCCCTCTATTGTTTCTCTCAATGCAAGTTTGGGTGGTGAAATTTTCTCTAGATTTTTTGTATAAAAATGTTTTCCCCCCACTTTCATTAATTTAGAATCTTATTTTGCCTGATATTGGATTCTGGGTTAACCATTATTTTCTTTCAGCATTTCGAGGTTTTCATTTAATTTTTTCCTAGATTCCCTTGTCTTTGTTAAAATACACAGTGAGAATAATTATTAATTCTTTGAATATGTTGTATCTTTGATTTCTTCTATTTTATGAGATAAAATTCACCATTTATACTATTTTATATTATAAACTTTTGTGGCTTATAGTATTCTGGTTTAAGACTTTTTTTCATCAGTTTTTTATGACATGCCAATATTTGATTTCATTAGTATATTTCTTATTTGAAATTGATAGAGATTTTTTTGAGCAAGGTCTTTCTATTTTGCCTAGGTTTGCTCCAAACTCGACCTCAAGTGGTCCTTCTCCCTCACCCTCCCAAGTTGCTTATAAGTACAGGCATATACCACCATGCTTGAATATAGGGACTTTTTAAACATCTTTGATTTCTCTCTTCAATCTTAATAAATTCTCAGTCATTATATTCTCAAGTATTGCTTCTTTTGTGCTCTTTTTCTCTCTTCCCCTTTGAGACTTATATTGTTTCCCCTAACCTTTTGTCTGTCAACACTTCTACCATTGTTTAAATTTAATGCCGAATATTGTACATAAAAATTATAGAGGGAAGCTGGGCATGGTGGTACTCATCTATATTCCCAGAGGCTTGGGAGGCTGAGGCAGGAGGATTGCAAGTTCAAACCCAGAATCCACAACTTAGAGAGACCCTGCCTCATAATAAATAGTAAAAATGGCTGGAAATATGGGTCAGTGGTTAACTGGCCCCTGGGTTCAATTCTTGATAACTGGGTTCAAACCTTGATAACTGACTAGTTTATTCCTTAATCCCTCTTTCCCTTGGTTTGCTGTTAATATCAATCAGGTTGTGATACTGTGATACATGTGTTAATTTGCCTGTGATTTTTTTTAGCAGGACCCAGGAGTGCAGCTAATATCCAAGTGATTGTATAAAATCTGCATAGTCACCCAGCTGAGTGGAGAACTTCAGCTAATCCAGATACTTTTGTCTAATGCTCAGTTGGAGAAATACTCTGTACACACTCCCCTTCCTTGGTAATAGATTCAAACATTTGTGAGTGTAAGCCTAAGGAATAAGCCACATTAGATAAGGTGGAGAAGAAATGACATTATGCCTTTCCTTTTCAGGATGCTGATTTCATCTGGGTGAAGTGACTGCATTTTAAAGCTTAATATTTTCACTATGTATCTGCTTAAGATGAATGACGTATCTTTTGTGGCTCCCAAGGGCATGAAGTCTCCATTTTTTAGGTACTCACTGGGTTTAAATTTCTGGAAGGGAACGGGAAGACTTGCAAAGATAGTAGATTGACTATAAATTTTACTTCATAAACTCATGTGTATAAGAAATGTTTTTTTATGTTTACTTCAAATCAAATTTAATCCACCTTGAGCCTCCATTTATTTTAGCTTAAAATTCAGCCTCAATTATTACTGGTATTTTCTCCTATCCTCCTACCTCTTGTATTGTACAATATTTCTGAGGCTGTAGTACGGAGTGGGACACATAGGGAGGACTCTGCTCTTTGGTTCATATTAATAATTAGTAACATACTCCTTATTCAAGCTTTGCACAAAATCCCCGGCAGTTAAGTTCCACTGTGGTTTCCATGGCTTTGTGCTAAGCCTTTGAGTTTTTGTACCCAGGGTTTAGTCTTTTTGGATACTATCTATACATTTTCCTATAAGGTCCTTCCACCATGGCAGGGTGCTATGAGGGAGAGAGTATCCACATATGTTTCCCTCCTCAGTCTTAGAACTTTTTCTCCTTTCAAAGAAGTAAAGAGGAAAGTATAGTGGCAAGTACTATGAAGTTAACTTGAAACTAGGCTGCCAGTAGTCATCACTTTCTTCCACTGATTGAAAGGTGGTTGCAGAGATTAATAGGTATGAGGCACACTAGAGCAGAGATTGAACTTCCTAATCATATGTGGATTTACTGATCACCTATTTGGTGTCAGCCCTTAATCAATGAATAAGACGTAGCCTGTACCCTCAGAGAGATCTTATTCAAGCAAAGGGTAAAGAATACAGCATGAAAAGGGCCCTTTATTAGTACTGACCTTAACTTCTCAGAAGAACATCTTAAACCTTAGCTCTCAGATTGTCAAGTTTAGTTTCATAGATAGTTATGAATCAGTCAGTCTTTGGGGATACTTGGCCTGTAACTGTGGGAATACATGAGTGTGCTATTTTTATACCAGTTGTTCCTGGGCTGTGGCCTCAAAGGATAGAAAAGTGGCTCAGGCACTTTTCTGAAATCTCTGACTTTACAAGACTTCCTGCTGCAGATAAGGATACTGACTTCTCTTATCTACTTGTCCCTAGGTGCTTCTCTCTGGCGAGATACTGACTTTACCTGCAGAGCTGGATTGCTTTTATCCCTGAACCAGATGCTGCAGACACACAAGATTAGTGCCAGGAGAGGAGAAAGGGTAATTGTTTCTGGGAAGAGAATTGTGTAGGTGGTAGTTCTGTAAGAAATTGGGGGCTGGGATGGTATTTAGTCAAATATGGCTGCCACAGAGCAATGAAAGAGCCTTTTGGCATCTTTTTCAAAGGGCTTAATACTGACATGCTTTGTACTCTGTCAGTTATTCTTGGAGAAAGTGTTTAAAAATGTTTTAGTCTTTAAAAAAGTCTCTTACCTGTTTTAGTTGTATATCACATTTTCATTGAGGTCTATGGAATACTAATGATACCAGGGTTTTATTAATTTAGTGATGCTGCATTGTAAATCAGAAGGTTTACGTCCTTGGTCTATGCCATTTTAATTTTCCAAGCATCTGAGCAAACTGTAACTATTACTTGATAACTATCTAAATGCGCTTCTTGTCAGATATATATTTATCTTCAAAATCTTAGTCCTGGAGAGAGGCTTTTATGTGTAATTTTGACTTTATATTTTGTAAACCTCTATTGATTTTTTTCCCTCTTTGCAGAAGTGGGATTCCTTTCAGTTTTATCCCCTTTAACAAATGTGAGGAAATTTAAGTGGAATTTCCAGAGAGAGCCCTTAAAATTGGTCTAAATGACTTAGGCACATCAAGGTTATAGACTTCCCTTTTCATTTGGGAAGAAGGGAATTAATCATGAGGAAAAATTATGGCAAAACACATTCACCTAGCAGGATTCTGGCTTCTTAAATATCTGTGTTTCTAGCACTTGAGATCTATGTAAGAATAGGAAGGGCAACAGGCCTAACTGCAGAGTAGGTACAGGAGAACTTACTGTGTCCCTGATTGTTCCTGCTGCATGTCCCTCTTTGCTTTTGGGGGGAACCCCAAATGCTTTATATATGCTTACAATGTCTGGTCTTCAGAAGGAATCAAATCATATTCTTAGCGGAGTCCGAGTAGCTTACCACCATAAAATCCCAAGGTAATTGCAATTGTGTAAGTTGACAATGCTCCAAACAAAGCATTTCACAGGAGACTTTTAAGCAGTTTTCTAGTTAAAAGAATATCTTACAGGCTGGTAATATCTTTTTGCAAACCCCCAACAATTAAAATGGCCATTTGGTGTCTCCCCAAACTTTTTTCTATATTTACTCATGACTGATATCCTTAATGAGTGGTCTCAAACTGTAGCTTATTGAGTTTCTGACACTGTGTATATGGGAGGATGGAGGTGTAAATAGGATGAGCAGTGATAACAGGGGAAGTACATTTAGCATCACATGTATAACTACTATGGGAAAAATGATTAAATAAGATAAATGTGTAGAATTTATTAAATAATTTTGGAGTCAGCTTAATTGGAACTTATACATCTTTCTAATGTTATCTCAACTGTGTGTTCTTGGATGAATCTTTTACCTCTCTAGTCTTGAATTTCTCCAATGTAAAAGCAATTCATGTTTACTTACTGTTCTAGGATGCCATAAGAATAAATGAAATAATAAATACAAAAACAGTTTGCAAGACCTGTAGCTAACAATGCTATATAAAACTGAAATGTGTGTAACTTGAGAATATTAGATATTCAACTGATGTCTTTACCACCTGATTTTCACCCAAATGGCCTTGCCTTTTACTTTCTTGGCTGGGAAAGGGCACACCAGTGTAAAACTAGCAGCATAGCCTGATTAGAGTTAGTTTAGTGCTTCTGAGCAGTCATATGAGTCTCTACGTTCAGAAAGGCCCTGAATTTGGCTTAATTCTGTGCTATCACTATCTTGAAATTCTTAATTTTTGAACAAGGGCATCTTACATTTTCATTATGCACACAGTCCTCAAAATCATATAGCTGATCCTCTGTTCTTTCAGGGAGTCACTGGAAACAGAAGTTCCTTCTGACTCCAGGCGGAGGGGCTTGTGGAAGTTAGCTGAGAATCTGATTGTGAAGCCTGCCAGAGTAGTTCATTGGTGGGGGTGAAGTAACTAGATGAAGGTTATGAGGTGGTTATACTGGATTGAAGTCCAAATGTGAGTTACTGGCAAACATCTGGCTGTCCTCTGTGCTATCAAATGGTATGATAGAGCCTAATTAACAGTAAAGATCATCAGGCCCTGACCATGCTAAGGGAAAATGACTCAGTTAATCAATGTCTGACTTCATCAGCAAATTCCAGTAGAGTGAGCAGGGACCAGGCAGGCAAGGCACATTGTGAAGGAGACCCAAAGAATCAATGAGTTGGAGGACAGTATAGTAATCTGCAGGATTGTGAGTCTCCTCCTTATTTTCTTGTGTCACAGGTTATGTAATGGTTACACTGAAAAAAAGTAGAACTCAATAAAGTGAATTCATAAGCTTCTGTATTCTTCCCATTTCCCTCATTGCTTACTGAAACCTACTTGCTAGTTTTTTTTTTTTTTTTTTTTCCTTGACACTGGAAGAAATTTTGGCAGATCCTAAAGCTCATGGATAATTAAAATTACTCTGGTCACATTTTGCCATAAATCTTGCCTTATTTCCATAATAAATGTAATAATCAATATTCTGAACTTCACTTGAAGTTGAAGCTTTTTCCCTTCTTTGAGAATGGTCTGTTTCAGACTTAGAGAACTGTGGTAAAAAAAATGGGGCATATTTTTATATTCTTTTCAAATTCTCCTGTGTATTTCCTTGAATTCTTAATCCAGTTTATTTACCACTATTTGTGAAATTTTGGGGTCATTATGTGTGTAGGAGGATGAGAAGTAAGAAACAAAAAAAGTCTTAACTGAATGGTACTGTTGTGGTCTAACTTTGATGTCCTGTTTGGTATGTAAGTAAACCCAACTCTTAAGTGCTTTTAATGGGTTATTTGATGATTTATTTATTATTTACTGATTTTATTTGACCTTTTTAGATATACATGACAGTAGAGTGTATTTTGCCATATGATGATTTCTTTTATTTGCGGGGGTGGGGCACTGGGGATTGAACTCAGGGGCACTCGACCACTGAGCCACATCCCCAGCCCTATTTTGTATTTTTTTTAGAGACAGGATCTCACTGAGTTGTTTAGTGCCTTGCTTTTGCTGAGGCTGGCTTTGAACTGGAAATCCTCCTGACTCATCCTCCTGAGGCACTGGGATTACAGGCATGCCATGTGCCTGGCTTATATGATGATTTCTTATTCACGGTTCCTTAATGAAGTTAAGTGTTCATTATCATCATTAATGAGCTACCTCCTACTTCACCAACTCTGGATTTGAATAGTATGTATCCAGCTTCCTTTTCTGATGTCCTGTTGCTGCAGGTGGGAAACCCTTTTGGGACAGAGTATTGAAGGTAACTCACTTTTGCTCTGTGGTAGGATGAATAATAGTTTCCAAATATGTTAATATCTCTGGAGCCTGTGGATATGTTACCTTACTTGGTAAGTGGGATTAAGCAACTATAATTAAGAATTTTAAGGTGAGGAGATTATCCTGGGTTATCTGGGAGGGATTGATATAATAACAAGATCCTTATCAGAGGAAAGAAAAGGCGGTGTGACAATGGAAATAAAGATTGAAAGTGATGTGACACAATACAAGGGATGCTGGCAGTCCCTATAGGAGGAGGAAAACATGAATAGATTCTCCCATGAAGCTCAGAAAAGGAACCAGCCCCACCAAAACCTTGCCTGATGTTAGCTCCATAGGCTTAATTTTGGACTTCTTACCTTCAGAACTGTGAGACAAATTTTTGGTGTTCTACATCACTAGGTTTGTGGCAGTTTGTTATAAGAACAATAGGAAACTAACACATGGTGTGAAGGAGATTTTTGTTTTTTGTTTTTTGTTTTTGGTACCGGGGATTGAACTCAGGGGCACTCGACCACTGGGCCACACCCCCAGCCCTTTTTTGTATTTTATTAGAGACAGGGTCTCACTGAGTTGCTAAGTGCCTCACCATGGCTGAGACTGGCTTTGAACTCGCGATCCTCCTGCCTCGACCTCCCAAGTGTTGGGATTACAGGCATGCGCCACCACGCCCGGCCGTGAAGGAGATTTTATTGCATCATTTATGTGGACAAATTTTGAGAGAGTTTGCTACTGTAAGTGCACCAGCCTCTTTTCACTATATTGTCAGAGCAGCTTCCTAGCCACAACACTCGCCCTATGGACTTCCAAGTTAGACACTAGCCTCCTGTGTCCCCCAAATGACAGGGGACAAAAAGTAAACTTTTTGCGTTTCTATCACTTCAATTGGTGTAAGCAGAAAATATTAACTCCCTTTTCCTGTGGAGAAAAGGACAAGTGATATTTCTATATGGGATTGTTTCTTTCTAGTTTCTATCCCCCCTTCAAACTCACCTCATTTATGTCAGATTTAGATATTACACTAAAGTTTGCAGTAAAGGTTCAACAAAACAGAATTTGGACATTTATTTCACAATTTTTACATTGGTAGTTCAGGAGATTCACTATAGTCTTCAAGCATATTTGCCAACTATTTTTTATCCACAGTCTTTCAAGCTATCTGATTAAATAGACTGAAAGAGTCTGGTTTAATATCTTCTTACACTTATGAAAGTCTTCTCATAAAGCCCATGTGCTGTCTCAGGGATGGTCAAGAATATGGAGATACCATTTTAAAGACTGAACTTATCTAAAGAGTCTGAGTTACTTAAAGAATTTAAATTTTTTAGATTGGGCTGAAACGAACAAATTGAGCTAGATATTTTTCTCTTCTACCAAGTGGGTGAGAATATATGAGGACTATTAGATTCGTTATAGAATAAATGTGTAAGCTATATTTTGTCCCTGCTTCTCAGTACAGTATGAGCAATTTTTTTTTTCCTGGTATGTATCTGGTATTTGAGTAATTGTCAATAGTGGCCATGCTTTGTACATGTTGGGACTATCTTAGCGACTATCTCAATGATTGTTATGGAAATTAGTTACATTTAATTAATGACATTTACTAAATTGTAAAAGTAGAGAATTATTAAGGTATTATCTGATCTCTGGGGGGAAGGAGGATGAAAACCCATCTGTTTGACTCCAATATTCCTGGTTCATATGTGATAGTTATAGGATAAGGCATTCCGAACAATGAGGTTAATGAAGTCAATTCTTTATTCAGAGAGCCCTAGCTGGAGGACCTTAGGTTGTAATTTTTATGTGCTACTGAAAGGAGAGTGGTGAGTGGTCCATCGGTGTATGCATTACCTGCTTTATTCATGTAGAATCTCAAAGAGAAAAAACTTTACAAAAATAAATGCACCAAAGCATCTGTTAGTTCCGAAAAAAGCACACTGCTAATTTATATCCAGAACTATCATCAGTGGGGAATGAATTAACAGGATAGCATGTTTAAGGTATAGTTTATGGCATCTTCATTGTAAATGCCTCATCTTCAAAGTTAATATAATTTTCACTATCCCACACATTGTTCAGGTGGTAGTTAAGCAAAGAAAGCTTACACTTAGGTCACAAGGGATTTTAGGAAGCCAATAGTATGGTTTTAGTTCTGGCAGAATGGTTCATATAAACTAAGTGAAATTATTGGTTTTATTAGAAAAACATGTGATAGCATCAAACAGCATGGACTAGGGATGAGGAGACATAGGTTCTAATCCCACCTTTGTCACGTGTTAGCCATCTTATTTTAGCCCACTGCCTAGCTGTGCATAATGTTTTCATCAGTTAAACATAGATAATTTTCCCTGGTCTATCAAGTTAGCTGTGGGGATCACATGCACTCATGTACATGAAAGAGCTTCATGTAATGTAAAATGCTGTTAGAGGAGGATTCTTATGTTATCTTTAGAATGACTCATGTCCATGTCTTTATTGAATTCCCCTTCCCTCACACTTTCCCTCTAAGGAATTCCCATCACTATCCCAAGGATAGTCTATTTCTGGTTTGCTGTCTTGAGTGTGGTCTGCTATTTTGTTTCACAAGACATTTCCTTTTAGATTTAATGGATTCCCATTACAGGAAAGGATGGCAAAAGTCTGTTACTGCCACCTGACATTGTTTCAGAAGTTGTCTCTGCATTTTATGTTAGAAGTTCTGTTTTTGCTTGCATTATAGCTCCTGTTTTGCATGTTCCTTTTCTCTATTCATAATTTCAGTGATTAAATACAAGCCTCATTTTCTCTATTTCATTCTTTATGGGATATTAATTGCTGGCAGCAATTAGATTCTAACCTTTAGAGACTGGGTCAGAGCACTTTATGGGATATAAACTACCTTGACTATACTAAACCAAGTTGTATTGGGATGGGTTAGATCATGCTGCAGGAAGAAAGAATGCTGAAATTTCAGTGATTTCAAACATAAAAATTCATTTTCTGCCTGTTCACATTACCTCCATTACAGGTCCTGTGGGGGCTCTGCTCTCCATTGCTATCACCTTCACCATGACTCATGCTGCTGGGAAGCAGCTGTCAGGAACATCGCCAATCTTTGTGGCAAAGAAAAAAAAAAGGGAGCTCTGAAGTTTCTCTCAGTGACAATTCTTTGGTTTAAAGTCAGTGTACCTCATTTCCAGTTACAAATCATTGACCAGAACATGTTATATAATACCAACCAGAACCACAAAGAGGCCAGGAAGAATAATCCTACTATTTGCTTGGAAGAGAGGAAAAATTAAACATTTTGACAACCCTAGTGACTGATACAAGTTTTAATTGTTCATATATTTTAGGCTTCTAATCTATAAAGGAGGAGATTGGAATAATTTGTTGGTTTTGCTGTTGACTGTCTTTTGGGGTTTCTGAACCATTATTACATTTGCCTCCAAGACTTGGGTTATAGAGTTCATTGTTGGATTAAGTCAACATAAGCATTCTCTTCTGAAGTCTTCTGGTTTCAGTGATATCAGTTGTTCTTTTGATTGCAGGATATGGTCACTTCCAGCTTTGCATATTTAGTCTCCTAAATGCTTTCAGTGATTAATGATATGTCTCAGCAGTGGTAAGAAAACATAAGGATTCAAGTTTGTTTTTGTGATTGCTTTTGTTGATGCTTTCAGTTTCCTATCGTTCATTCATTCTTATAGATCCATCAGAACACATCTTTATATGCCAAGCTTTGTACTTGGTGCTGGAGATAAAAAGTAGAATTAAACATGATCTCTCTCCTAAAGTCAACCAAGTATTCATTTTTAAATCTCTGCTTCTTTTTCATAAACATGAAAATATCATGCCTTTAAGGATATTTTATTTTTTAAAGTATGACTGAAAACACATCAAAGAAATGACCATTTAATTTTTTTTTTTTTAGAATTGTTTGGATACCTCTTTACCCAGAATTTTTCTTTAAATATTTTTTAGATGTTGATGGATCTTTATTTTATTCATTTATTTATATGTGGTGCTGAGAATGGAACCCTATGCTTCACACATGCTAGGCAAGCACTCTGCCACAGAGCCACTATGCCAACCCTTTACCCAGAATTTTTAAATTTTCATTTTTAAATTTAATTTCTGTATTTTATTAGTGCATTATAATTATACATAATAGTGGAATTTGTTACATTCTCATACATGCAAAATTATTTGGTCATGTCCATAAATAAATTTCATGTTCCAAGGGAAGTTTCTTCCCTGTTCCTCACCTGTTTTACCAACCTGGTTGATAATTGCCAAACTTATTATGTCACTTGTACTTGTACTCATTGTTAGGATGGGGAGTAGGGAGTTTTTCAGGCTGTGTATGAGTCTGTGGCCATGCTTAAATAGGCAACAGTCTAGAATAGAATTTTGAAAAATTAGAAAATTCTAAGTAGCATTGATATATCTGACATAATGGAATACACACGAAATCATCTATGACAATGCCAGAAGGCACACAGGACGAGAGTTAGGTCTTTAAAAAAGTTAGTTGTAAATGGACACAATACCTTTGTTTTTATTTAGTTTTATGTGGTGCTGAGGATCCATCCCAGCACCTCACATGTTTTAGGCAAGTGCTCAACCACTGAGCTACAATTCCGGCTCCTAGAGTTAGGTCTTTAAGGATGAGTAAGTTTTGGGTAGTTCAGATGAAGATGGAGTAAAAAGAAAAGATTCTTCTTCTCCTCCCTCTTTCTCCTCTCCCTCTTCCCCCTCCTCTCCTCTCTTCTTTCTTCTTGCCCTTCCCCCACTGTTAGGAATCAAACCCAGGGGCTTGGTGGGCATGTTAACATATGTGCTCTAACACTGAGCTACATACTCTCAGACCCTGGACAGAGATTCTTTCTTTCTTTCTTTCTTTTTTTTCCAGTTGTATATGAATACAATGTCTTTATTTATTTTTTACGAGGTGCTGAGGATTGAATCCAGTGCCTCACATGTGCTAGGTAAGCACTCTACCATTGAGCTACAGCCCCAGCCCCTGGGCAAAGAGAGATTCTTAATTGAATTATTTATTACATTACAACATAATTTTTATTCTTACTCTATTTCTGCTTTTATTTTTCTTTATATCTTTTCACAGTGCTGTGAATGTAGTGGTTGCATGTAAACTAGCTTGGTCTGTGAACAAAGAAGTTGATCTACCCTAAAACGCTTGTTTTGAAGGTCCCATATTGAAAGACAGGTAGATATAACAGGTATATATTGCAGCAGAAGCAACTTTTTAAATAGGAAAGCTTTTATAAAATATTATAGCCTTTCACAA
The DNA here is from genome assembly GCA_025594165.1 of Tamias sibiricus. Classification (NCBI taxonomy): domain Eukaryota; kingdom Metazoa; phylum Chordata; class Mammalia; order Rodentia; family Sciuridae; genus Tamias; species Tamias sibiricus. Next base: position 111,840,445 of record CM046667.1, read on the forward strand.
GTGAAACAAAAAGATCATACTAATGAGGATATAGAAAGAAATATTGGGGAAAGGAAGCTCCAGTGCAGTATTTGGCTAAATTATAGACAGAGGTAAATGATCTAGGAGTGCAGCACCACAGTTCCCCACATATAACCAAGTCTTTTGCCAAGATGTGAGAACACCATATTGTACTCATTTAGCCTTAGTGCCATAAACCCTCATAGGCTGGTTGGAATCCTCAGCTCTCATCTCACTTATCTAATAAACATAGAAATATCATCTGTGCAAGATCAGTGTTATAAGACAGACATTTCCCCAGTACACCTTCTTTTTGTATGTCACAAAATACTTGTGCCAAAAGCCCCAAAGGAAAGCAAGAAGGGGAAATGAGAATCAGGGTTTCATGAGATCACTTAGGAAATTCCACCTATCACATTAGCTCTGCTTATGTTCTTTACCAGTTTGGAACTTGGTCTACCTATGTTCATCTTTCCTTTCATTATCACTTTGCCATGATCTTTTCTTTCTTTCTTTTTGGTACCAGGGATTGAACCCAGGGGCATGTAACCACTGAACCACATCTCCAGCCAGTTTTATGTTTCTAGTTAGAGACAGGGTCTTACAGGGTTGCTAAGTGCCTTGCTTAGTTGCTTAGGCTGGCTTTGAACTTGATATCCTCCTGCCTCAGCCTCCTGAGCCACTGGGATTACAGGTGTGTGCCACAGAGCCAGGCCTTGCCATGGTATTATCTTGTTCCAGCCTACCTACATTTGTTAATAGGTTTCTTTACAAATCGCAATCTTATTGGTTTGCCTGAGGACTGGTCTTCCTTACTTATTTCACAGTTTCTCTTTGATTTTTACTAAAAGAATTTTTTTTTTTAGTGCATGAATTTAGCATTTACTAGAAGAAAATTTATGACCTGCCCTTCTTGTCTTCACCTCCACATTTCACTTTGTGTAATTTCTCCAAGTAAATTCTGGGCAAGGTAGTGGGAGGTAATTGCCATTGAACATTTAGTCCATCACCTTGAAGGAAATAATAATGATGATGATGATGATGATGATGATGATGATGATGATGATGATGATTTGCAGGAAAGAATACTTTGTGAATCTGATAATTGCCCCAAATGATCTCTTATATAATGGGAAAGAAATCACACTTAGGTTTCTTTAAAGCAAGATCCTCCTGTCAGCACAGACTTTCCTGCTGTTTCTTTCTATGCAAAGCTGTCCTTCTATTATTGCCATGGGAAATTTTGGTGGGTCGTCTTTGCAACATTCAAAATGGCAATAATCTAATATTCTTTTCAAAGGGTAATGCCTTCTTGGGGACATGGCCACTTTTAAACTTCAGACACAGTCAGCAGCCTTGTACTCTACAGAATGAGACACATGTATAATTTAAAAACCATTTCCTGCATCTTAATATCAGGCTTTACCAGGAAAGCAAAGTGCTTTTTCTCTACCATCTCCATCCTTTTGCTTTTCAAAGCCAATATTCTTTAGGCCAAACTAACTTTTCTTATTGTTCCTTTATTTCCCTCTCTCCATTCTCCAGGAGGACCAGGATTAAAAGGATTACATTACTGTTTAATTTTCTGCAATGTATATTTCCATTCTCTGAATATAAGGCTTCTCAGCCTGATCAGTTTATTACTTGATTTTATTTCCCTGGTCACTCTTTGGCATTTAATATTTTTTTTGTCTTTTGTATGAAACATGGAATTTGAAAAATTTGGATCGAGGTCAGGTCCATCTTCTGCTAGTGAGTTTTTTTCTTCTGAGTGTGTGTTTTTCAGCTTTTTGGAAGATGCATTCACAAAACTTGCAAGCTTTTAGATGTACTAAATGTGCCAGGAAGAGTCTTATAAAGTGGAGTGAAGTGTCACAAGCAACTTTGTTATTGATCAAGCTCAGAAAGTTCTGGGAACACCAGCTTGGATGGGCTTTTTATTTCATAGTGTCTGTGATGATCAATATCTGGGATTAAACTCTTTATACAAATTTATTGACCAAGATGAATATTTTAATGTATCAGAATCTTGTCCCAATTACCTTTTCCCAACCCTTGGTTAAAAATCCCAGTTTAGGGGCTGGGATTGTGGCTCAGCGGTAGAGCGCTTGCCTAGCACGTGCGCGGCCTGGGTTCGATCCTCAGCACCATGTAAACATAAATGTATTGCATTGTGTACAACTAAAGCAAATAAATAAATATTTAAAAAAATTCCCAGTTTAAGTTTGCATCCTCCAGGAAGTCTTCCTTGATGACTCTGGACCAGATACATTTTTCTTTTTTCTGAACTTTTGGCAGGTATCTGGAACTTATTTATGTATTACCTTGTGGTAAATATTGTCTCAAATTGCTAATTTACTCTGGTATTATGATTTAAATTTATATATGCATCATTAATATTTCTTACCCCCTCCTTTAGGACGTATTTTGTATACTTTGTCTCCTCTACAATGCTTGGCATCATCTTTTGTAGATACATTGTAGATGTCTCTTTAATTTATTAAGTAGTAATTATGTTTTAAATGATCAGTGACCCCCAAATCACTTAAAGTAGATGAATGTGTCTTTTTAAAAACCATTCCAACTTTAACCTGGGAGTTCTCTTTGTGATTAATTTGAGTCATTTCTGTTGCATGTTACTATAAATATTCTTAAGCAGAGGTACTACTATTTAAACTCTTAAACTCTTCCTGCACTTTTATTCTACCTCTTTGCATAATTGTGGTTATTTCTTCATGCTTATTTGTGTACCTTTGGTTTACTTCCTGATGTATTTATCCTTTTGATAAGTTGATTTATTGTTTTGCTTCAACCATCATTTTGTTCTGGTTACTTCCCAACCATAACTTTACATTCCTGTCCCATGGACCTTGGTACAATATTTTTAAATATGGGAGATATATTGTCACTTGGATATATTTCAAATACCTCAAGGAAATCAGTGATTCCTTTTACCAATGAAATCATCTGATCTTTCCAGTTTCTTTTTCCATTTTGCTTTTTGGATGTACTTCCATCATCCAAATCTCCTATACCTTGGAATCTTCATTTGCAGTCCATTCTTTTTTTAAAATATTTTTTAGTTGTAAAATGGACACAATACCTTTATTTTATTTTATTTATTTTTATATGGTACTGAGGTATCAAACCCAGTGCTTCACACATGCTAGGTGAGTGCTCTACCACTCAGCTACAACCTCAGCCCCATCAGTCCATTCTTATTTACCATTCATGTGCAGTCTGCTTTACAAGTCCTGTTGAATGTGTCCTTTGAATAAGTTTGGGAGCATTCCCTCCTCTCTGTTACCTCAGTGTGTGACCAAGGCTACACCTAAACATTTATTAGATTATTATGTAAATCTCTGAATTTCTTCCCCTGGTATTATATTTGGTAGTTATTACAATAATAATGATGATTCTTAGAATAAAGGGATTGCTATTTATAAACCATTGTGTGCTACACATTGTACTAATGTATTTTATCATGTGTATCTCATTTAATTCTCTTAACAACCTAATGAGGTATATATTGTTATCCCAATTTTAGAGATTAAAAACACAATCCTGTGTCTCAAACCTGGGAAAAGAAGCTTGTGGCTTAGAAAATTTATACAACGTATCAATGGCCTGACAGATAATAAGTTGAAAGAAGCTGGAGTTAATTAAGCTTGTGCATAATAACAAAATGCCCAGTATTTTCCTGCCATACTAAGGTACCCTTCATTGTGACACTTTCCTGTTCAAGAACATGTGTATATTCCCAGTGACTACAAGGATCAATTCCTTTATCTGGTTCCAATGCTCTTTACGATTTTGTGCCACCGTATCTCTCCAATGTCATTTTTCATGATTCTCAGTAACCTACACATTACTCTATTAATGCCAACTTGATCATTGTTTCCCCTTCTACCTCCATGGCTCACTTCTGCTTAATGATTTTCTCTAAATCTGGAACACCCTTCTCTCACCTCTTCAAATCCTGCCTATGTTTTAGGTCTATTTTATATCCCACTTGTCTATGAGGGCTTCTCATAATAGTCCAACTTGCAGTGAGATCTTGTTTCTTTTCTTCGCTTTTTTACCAACTAGCTGGTTTACTATACCACGTTGCACTGTGTAATGCACTCTTGTGATACTCTGCAATATGATCTGATTCAGCAAACTTTTTATCTTAGGAAAAGTTGTCTTTAACCTTCCACCCTTTGCCTCCTTACCATTCTTCTGTCCCCTGAGCATTCAGAATCATTATGCTGTTTGGATTTCTAAGCTTCCAGTCATGCCCAAGTGCTGCTATGAACTGCCTAGACTGTTCTCCAGAAGAAGTAGCTTGTCATCTACCCACCTTTCATAATACCCCTTAGACAGACTCAGCTAGTTAGATAAAAGAAGATATGTAAAGGTATATGTGATTGTCTGCCTTTCTGAAAGGGCTGCATTTGAGCAGCCATTATTTAGGAAAGCGTAAACAATTTGCTTTGGTTGCTGAAATTTCAGAAATTTGAGGGAGTATAGTAGAGCTAAGGAAAGTAAAGGGACCCAAGAAATTGGGGGGTTGTAGGTATATTGGGGGAGGTTAACCTTGGAATCGAGTAAAACATGTCATATAGTTCACTTCCAATTCTACCAGAGTGTAAAGTTGGATCTGGCTTCAGAATTTTCAGGTTTTTCTTTGGTAGCAGTAGTTCCTACCTTTAGCCTCAATCTACAAGGTATTGTCTAGGTGATTTTACCAGGAATTATTTTGGAGACAAAATGCATTCATACGGGCTGGGGTTGTGGCTCAGCGGTAGAGCGCTCGCCTAGCACGTGCGTGGTCCGGGTTTGAACCTCAGCACCATGTAAAAATAAAATGCATTGTGTACAACTAAAGCAAATACATAAATATTAAAAAAATGCATTCATACTACTTTTTAGATTATTGTGCAGGCTTTATTTAAACACAAATATATCTGAGGGCATGACCAAATTTATAGCAGCTTTTGACCATTACCTTTTGTATAATCAGTAAATACTACAAATAAAATTGCTGCCATGGGCAGATTCAAAGAAAATTGTGATGTTTTACAAGGATCATTTTAAAAGGCTCTATAGCTAGACTACATGGAAACTCTTAGTACAAAGATTGTGTGCTCCACTTTGTTTCTCTAGCACATGCTCTAACAATAGCACAGGGCTTTGAACCTTTTGAATGAACAATGGAAGGAAAAAGTTGGATGAGGTATTTCTTTTTCTGTATGCCAGTCTCTTTATTTGTTAAACAGGAGTATCAGACTAGGTGATGTTGTAGTTCCTTGTTAGGTCTAACATCCTAAGTTGATGTGTGCTTTGATATATTTCCAAGAATCAGTTTCTTTCGCACTAGGGAAAGTTTGAGAAAAGCCCTCTCTTCCTAATATGATTCTTAGCTTGAATGCCAAGTTTGTTTATCCACCTCTAAAAGTGTTATGCATCACAGAAAATTGATGGAAGGTTTTAGAAACTTTTTGACTTTTCACTATACCATCCTGTTCTTTGGAGTGACAGGTTAAGGCTCAGCCACAGATTGGCCTGGCAGTGAATGAATTTTGGATTATCCATCTCTGTAGCACTGAGGCCTTTTCTCCTCTCCTGAAGCATAGAATCTTAAGAGTTGAGTTACTGTTTCTATGATCATGGAAACCATTCAGGTAGAGGGATACTAGAAAAAAATGACTTCTCAAGGATGTGGTTTTGTCATATTCACCATTGAAACACTACTTCCTTGCCTGGCAAAATTGTACAACTGTCAATTGATCTACCCCTGTCTGCCTAATTCTTATACATAAAATAACTTCTTGGTCATCTTCCCATCAGCACTGAGCAAGTAGTTTCTCTGTCTCTTCTTTTTCTTTCCTTATAGCTAGTTACTTCTGATTTATAATGCAGATTCTGTGTCTCATTATCTGTATGATCTTGGGTAAGTACTTTTACTGCTTTGAACCTCAGTTTCCTCTTTTGTAACCTGTATTGCTGTGAGTGTTAGATATAGTGACATAGTAAAAAGCCTACTAGAGAATTATCAGGTTAATAATAGGCATCTGATAAATAAAGGAATTGACATTTTTATTCAGTTCTTTTTTGCTGTCTCCTTTCTTCTTTTTGTTTTGCTTCCATTTCTGTCTTGAGAAGACAATCTTACCAACATTCTTAGAAAAGACTCACCTGGAAAATGGAAATATCCACCTACCAGTCCAAGTATCCAGTTTTCCCCTGGAATTTTCCCACTGTACTTTGGGATTTCAGGCTTGAAATCTGGGACGCTATTTGTGGGTGCTGGACAGCAACTAACAGTTTGGGAAGACATTAATCCCATGCCCACTGCTGCTTTTCATTTGCTTCAGTCCAGGGGATTTGAGCTATGAGTTGAATCTCATGTGGGTTGTTCCTGCAAAGTTATTTCTGCATCTTGTGGATTTACAAATCATTTGGTACCCAGCTGTTAAGCTGAGTGATTCATGGTTATGGGTGCCTTGCTTCAAATGCTTGTCAGCAGTTTCTTCCCTGTGGTTGCCTTGTGATTCAGTTGTTTTTGGTGTGGTGTGTATCTCTTCATATTCATTTGGACTCTGCCTCCCCCAACTTCTGTCATGGAACAAATGAGTCAGTGTCTAATGGTGCTGGCTTGCCATCCAATTACTTCAAGTTTCCTCTGGTGGGTGGGTGCTGCAGAAGATGGTGCCACTGGCTCACAGAGGGGGCTGGCTGTCCTGCTGCCAAACTGTCCTGAGAGAGGAAAAAATGCCTACAATTCTCACAGTGAAAATTCAGGATGCATTCAGTATAGACAAGGCCAAGGGAAAGGGCATTCTTGTTCAGTAGGTGGCAGTGTGGTCTGGTTTGAAGAAGAGCAAATTCATGCATGTGTTTGCAGTGCTTTATCCTGATGCCTTTGACAGCTCCAACTTGAGATTTTATTCTGAGTATTTTAGTACCTTTTGTCAAGTGCTCTAAAAAAAAAAAAAAAAAAGAAAAACTTTCGTTTCTTTAGAAACTTCTCTCTTGATAGTGGGTGGCATGTGTTTGTGGAGAGTACTGTGATCTGAAGCTTTTGGAAGCTCTGTGGCTAATTCCTCTTAGTTGAACATTTTTCCAGGTAGGCTGTACTTCAGTTTCCTAGCTGTGGTGGAGGGAGGTTTTTTTTTTTTTCTTTTTTCTTCTTTTCCCCCGATGGTTGTAGTGGTTATTTCGCTGACTATATGAGTGGGGAGCACTTCTTCAGTCCCTACATCTTACTAGTTTCCCAGTAGAAGAGGGGGGTCCTGAGACCCAGTGTGTCAACTCTCTCAGGGTCCATTCAGAATAGAACACCAGCTGTGGCTGATCTGGGACTGCAATAGTACAACTTCATGTCCATACAGGGACAAAGCCCCACACTTTGTGTCTATACCTTGCTTCCTGAGAAGTCCTTTTCCAGAATTATTTATTTCTCAATATGAGTACATATCCTTGAAAAACTATGAAGTAGTAAGAAACCTACTTCTGGAATGAGGCCTAAGTAGGAAGAAAAAAGTCTGACTGACTAGGGCATAGCAGTGTCATCTTTGGGGAGGCTATTAGTTATTTAGTTGGAATTGGAATTGATAAGGCTGAATAAGCACTTGGATTTGCTGGTCTTCTTGTTTCATAAGATTTTCAGAATTATAGATATTGTATCTTCAATGTGGGCTTGGGACCTTGACTGTGTTTATGTGCCTCAGTTCCTTGACTTCTAGGCTGCTGACTGGATGATTGCAGATGTGTTCCCAGGCCAGGGTGAGATGGCAAGTGATTGAGCACAAATTCTCTTTATCTCAGATAGAATTTGGAATTATCAAAAGTAGATATAGCTGATTCTAATCATTAGCAGTAGTTATATACTCTGCAGTTGCTAAGACCACTAAATTAGATTAGATTCCTATGAGCCCATTGGTTAGTATGTCAATACATAAGTTTGTTTTATGCATGCTTCTGTTTAAAGACTCCTTATTTAATATATTTTGATGATTCATTAACACTGTACTCACAGCCACCAGCAACCTGCATGCCTGAATGAAGCTTATCTAAACATATTTTGTCCATAAGGCACAGCACATTCTCTTGCATTTAGAAACACCAGACAGCATTTCAGTACTATGCTTGGGGGCCATATTAAATAGCAAAATTACCAAGGAAAAAATCTTGCAAAAATGTGAAAAATGTAGCACTAAATAGACCATGAAAAGGACGCTTGTTTACAGTGTGAGAGCTGAATCAAGAAGGCAGAGCATTGCTTTGTCTCATCTCAATGGGGAATATGCACATTGGTGACTCATTTTTTACCACTCTGAGCATATGCACAAGTGTGGTTTCCTGTGGACAGCACCGTTAGTATAGATTTGGGTGTTTTCATATCTTGGGGAGTAGGTGAATTAGAAAATATAGAATTCTTGAATAATGAGGATCAGTTGTATTTGCCTGAGCATGGGTCCATGGCATTATCTGTATTTTGATTACCAGAATTCTTGTTCTTATCCATGTTCCTCCATATGGTAAACCAGACTAATAGGAATTAAACCATGGCCAATAAAGCAGATTATGATAGTTGGGTTCCATGTGATTGTCTAAGGTGAGAGTGCCTCAAATATCATTGATCTGTTCAATTTTTAAATGTACTAGCAATTGATGAACAATTCTTTAGACTAGTTAGGTAGGCTTAAAGATAGAATTGGGTTAAAAAGTCCAAATGGAATTAAATGGAAGCAAACTATCACTCTACATCCATGTACTTGAGTTTGGTTATTTCAAGATCAAATTTGTGGTTTAATCTCAAAAAGTTAAGGATGATAGCCTTAATCTAAAAGTTCACCTTGATGACCTTTAATAAGACAACAAGACTCTTGATCCTTTCAGTGTGTACAAGAGATTTAAAAACACGTAATTGTCTCATCTGTTGATTGTCAATAAAATAAAATCTTTCTACTATCAAGAAGTTTGTGATTTCTTGAGATAATTGCACACTCCTTCTGGACAGTAATAACTCTTAGAAATATTTTAAGACTTGACACCTTATAACTTCTGCCCCTAGAGCCACATAGAATATTAGAATAATACCTCTTCCAGAGGATTACCATTTGTACATCTTAAGCTAACACTGATGTCACATATTCATCTGTTCCTGTATTAATTTATTCCTCAATTTTTCCAACTCTGTTAGGCATCATTGTAGAAATTGTGGGCATATGGTCCATTAAAAGACACCTAATACCACGTGGATTTTGTATCTGCCTGAGTCTGTTTGTTGTTCATGCTGAATATCTGTAGTTTCTTGAACTTTTCCTTACATGGCATTGTTTGATGTCCCCTCACAGCCTTGGCCACCTTGCCCTAGATATATTACCAGTTTTCCTATAAGAGCGTGTGTTCCAAATCAGAGTGATCTGACAAATGTTTCATAGCTATCTGGGTTCAAATAATGATAAGAGAGAGACAGATGCAAGTGGTGGGAACACAAGGTTAAGGAAATAATTCTAAATCTGGGCCCACTGTGTTGACCCCCACATGCTTTCTTTGCTATGAAGCTATTTGCCTGCAGCCCTGCCTGGCTTAAGTAGACAGGATGTGTTACATCCTTCAGCAAACTACCTGTTATCTGAAGGAGAAACATAGGACAAAATAATGCAATAAAAGGAACCCAAGTTCCTCTGCGGGGGAACTTTTTTGACCCTTACATAGACCAGATCCTAGTACTCAGGAAGATGAGGATAATCCCCCCTAACTATAAAATTTGTAAGAAGAGATTCTAATTAAAATTGGTCAACATGGGCCAAAATGACCTATAGTTGTCCTGGCAACAGGGACTTGAGAGTCAGATGTCATACTGCTGTCAGTCAAAAGGTAAGAGGTGGACCTGGGCAGAACTCTCTGGAAATATCACTGGGACCCCTAATAAAACTGGAGGTCAGGAGAGGCACACTGTCCCTCTCCTTTGTGAGAGGACCCACTCCTCCCTTTTCTCTTTTCCAATCCCTCCTGATAAACTCATGTCTGTTACTCTGATTGATGTGTCTGAAGTCTTTGTGACTTGATCACAAGAATTGGGGTTTGAAGGGGCCCTTTATGCTGCCTGGGTTTCCCTGAGTCCCCAGCCCTTTAACAATAGCAGCTCTGTGTAATACTATGTTATATTGAGCAAAGTATTAAATGTTTCTGGACCTCCATTTACTCTTCTATAAAATGGGAATGATGATATTTCCTGGGGTATTGTAAACATGAAAAAGATAATGCACATTAAAAGCATTTTTCTCAGTACTTGCCATAAAAATGCCTAATAAAGAATAAAACGTTTTATTCATATTTGTTAAATAGCATAAGATGGCATTAGCATTTTTGGCAGTTACATTGTATGATTATTGCCTCCAGAGGTTGTAATCCCCTCAAACCCCAAAGTCATTTTCTGTCTTCCAGAGAAATTACTTCAATCTTCTAGAGGTATGCTCAGATGTCAAGCCTCTATCAACCTCTTTAAGACACATTTTGACCAACTCTGTCTGTCTGACTGGCTTGCATGTCATCTTTCTGAGAGATGGATGTAATTTCAGTGCCAGGATCAATGTCCTTGACTTTTATCTCTGGGTTTTCTATGAATATGTAAATGAGGCTTGTGGCCTCCCTCAGCTTTAGAATCTTTTGTGTAAATGAGCAGATTATGATTATAACACCTCCAGCAATACTTCCAGCAATAGGGAGAATACGTTGCCCATTCTGTTTGCACCTTGCTTTATTACATTTAGTAAGTCTTTGATGAATACCCCTTTATAATTGCTGGATAAAATTAATCCCATTTCTTAATATGATGTATTTAGTGATGGCTTGGCTGCTTTTGCCTGCTCCATCTTTTTGTTTTAGGACTTTACCTGGACTGCTAGTTATTTTTTTTTTTTATTTCTCAGACACACATACAAGCACACCTATATTTTCCTTCCCCCCCCCCCCCCTTCCTACTCTCCAGAGTTCTTTGTTAGTAATTCAGAGGGTGAGGAATCGTGAGTGAGAATCAGGGTACAGAGAGGATAAAAGATTTGAACTGAGACTTATATAGTTTAGGTAGATGAATATAACACAGTAGCGGGACTTTTTGTCAGTTTTTCTGGGACAGAGTTAAATCAGGAACATAGGAAAATAGACCTGAAGGTATGCTTAGGATTTGGTTTCTTTTTCTTCCTATTATATTTGGTCCCTGAGAAATGCCCTATCTACTCATATGGGTCAGAGTTAGCCCTCTCTGGAGATGGCTGTTTATGGGATACCCGTTAACTTAGTTCAAATTTTAAGTCACCAGCATGAAAATCACTTTTTTCTGTTTATCACCTTATATGTCCATGGCCACTCATTGTGTAACTGTTGTTTGCCAGGAGAGTTGAATCTTTTTGCGATAGGGGAATTCAGGAAAGGAGGAAAATGTTCAGGTTAGGTGGTGAAATGGAAAGTTGGAAGCTGTTTGAGGGCACTGGTGTTAGAAAAAGTAGTATAAGAGGAAGGAGATCCAAGAAAAAGTTAATTGAATTAGTTAGGGTCTGTCCTTTGTTAGACCTGGGTAAGACATACCACTAGCCTGACCTCTATATTCTTAAAGACCCACTCTGGCACTTTAGCCATACCCTTTCCTGTAGGGAGGGGATTTTTGCGCTGCTAGATTGTATATACCCTAGGCCTCAGGAAACCTTTGTGCAGAGCAGAATGGAATCCTTATGTGGATTGCCAGATAATGTACAGGGGACTCTGCATCTTAATTTGATGAATCTGACTACCTTAGTATTGTCAGAACTTTGGACTTGTGGCCTGGAATGTCCACTTGCATGTGTGTGAGGTCCATTACTCTGGGGGGTAGACCTTGGGTTGGGGAAAGAAAGGAACAAGCTAGAGCCCCAGGGCTAATTCTCTCTGCACTGGTATATATTTGGTGTTGAATTATGGGGAAGCTGAGAATTGAAAGTTTGAACCTGGTCTTTCAAGTTGTTGTAAAGTATATTTTTTCAAGGTGGGAGGAGAGAACATATTCTTAAATTTTATGTATATATTTCAATTATGTAGACATCTGGTATGTGGGCTTCCATTTGTACTCTTGCCCCAGGCTCCACAAATGCTAGTGGAGGGCCTTTAATAATGGCAACAGATTATCAAATAAGGTTCTGTGCCATATGTTTTCGATCTAAAATTTTATTTAATTCTCATAAGAACTCTGTAATATTGGCACTATTGGTCTTTTCACTTAACAGATAAGGAAATTGGGGTTCAGCAAATTGAAATAACTATCCAAGGTCAAAGGAAGAATAAATGTCAGAACTGAGATTGAAATTCAAACTTTAGTTTAAGTGCACTAATAAACTTTGAATCCACATTGCTTGAGTCTCTTGAGTCTCTTGCCTCTGCTATTTGCTAGTTTTTGCTTTTTTCCAAGTTATTACCCTTTCAGTTTCAGTGCCTCAGTTTCTTGAGGTGGTGCAAAATGTAGGACCTTCCTTATTTGGAAAGATTTTAAATGATCTTCTATATAAAATGCATAGCTTAATGGAAAAACAAAGGGCTCAATGTGTTAAAAAGTATGATTTGTAGTAGTACTGGTAATAGTAGTGGCAGTGACATTAAATTTAGGTGTAAATATGGTATTGTTACACTGTTTGTTACTTACCTATTGATGCGTAACAAATTAGTGGCTTAAATGCACATTTAAATTTTTATTGTGTTCATGTATCAAGAATCTGGGCATAGCTAGGCATGGTGACACATGCCTATAATTCCAGCGACTCAGGAGGCTGAGGTAGGAGGATTGTGGGTTCAAAGCCAGCCTCAGCAATTAGGAAGGCCCTAAGCAATTCATTGAAACCCTGTCACTAAATAAAATATAAAAAAGGACTAGGGATGTGGCTCAGTGGTTAAGTGCCCCTGGGTTCAATTACTGCAAAAAAAAAAAAAAAAAAAGAAAAAAAGAAAGAAAGAAAGAAAGAAAGACTAAAACAACAACAAAAGAAGCTGGGTAAAACCTAGATGGATACTGTAGTGCACACCTACACTTGCTCCATCCCCTCCTCTCCCCTCCCTTCTCTGGCACTGGTACTGGGCATTGAACTCAGGGTCACTTAACCATTGAGTGACATCCCCAGCCTTTTTAAAAAGGTTGTTTTGAAACAGGGTCTCTGCTAATTTGCACAGACTAGCCTTGAACTTGTTATCCTCCTGCCTCAATCTCCCAGGTAGCTGGGATTACAGGCATGCCCTATCATTCTCAGAAAGCTCAGGGCCACTTATAGGTTGTAATCAAGTCTCTAATGGGAAAAGATTTGCTTTTAAATTTGTGCCTGTGATTGTTAGCAGGTCTCTGGTTCCTCACTATTACCTGGAGCTTTCTTAGTTCCTTGGCACATGGTCCTCTCTACAGGATATCTCTCAACATGGCAGATAACTTTTCTCAGAGCCAATAAGAGTACTAGAAGAAGTCACATTTCTTTATAACTTAATTATGGAAGTGACATCCCATCACTTTTGCCACATTTTGCTCATTAGAAGCAAGTTGTTATAGGAGGGATTATAAAAGGGCATGAATACCATGAAGCAAGGTTCAATAATTGGGGGCCATTTTTGAAAATTGCCTTGCACAGGTAGGTAGGTAGATTTATGCAAAGGGGTGTATAAGGCCTGTGGAATAAATATGATGCATCTTCATGGAGAGAGAGTTTCACTGTGAGGCAAATGCAACTTAAAGTCAAAATAAAACTCATTATGTGACAAAAAACAGAATTCACACGTTAACAATAAATAAATACTTGAAATTCTAAAGATCTCTTGTAGTTGTGTCTTCTGTTTTGGCTGTATTCTCTCTTGAAATTATACTGACACTACTTCAGTGATTCTCACACCAAAGGAAAAAAAATCATTTCAGAAGGTCTTGTTGTGAAGTGTATGCATTTCCTTAGTGTTTCCCAGAATTTTTTTTTTTTTTTTTTTTTTTTTTTTTTTTTTTTTTTTTTTTGCTGCTGCTGCTTTTTGAACAAGCTGCACTGATCGTCTCTGTTGCCTTACTTCTTTGTATGCTTTGAAGGAAGTTGAAGAAATACAGTAACTGGTATAATGTTATTAAACCTTGACTGCATATTAGAATCACTTTGGAAAATTTTTGGAAAATATTGAGAGGTCATAGCCTCTCCTTCGGAGGTTGCTAACAACTGATGTCTTGATGAAGTGCCGCCACCTGTTATCTACCTGTTTATTAGGATGATTGAGGGATTTATTTGCTTGGTGTACTTAGTGTACCACTGATAAACGTAAATGCTTGCAGTATCACATGAAGTACCATCACAATCCTCACAAAAAACTTCATTCTACAGACTTGAAGTCATGTTATATAACCTGCCCACAGTTACAAAGCTCATGAGCAGTAGTTAATTGTGAATACTAGTACAATGCTTACTGTTTAACATTCACTTTTCCAAGAATGATTTACAGAATTATTTAATCTTCACAATGGCCTGGTGGGAGTATTTTTTTATTGCCACTTGGTGTATGAGGAAACTAATGAACTAAGTGATTGACTTGTCCAAGATCGTAATAGCCCTAAAATATCAGTACATATTACAATAATATAGTAAGGCCTGGGAAGTATATCTGGTAGTTCTAAAAGTTGAGTCTCTTTTCTCCAATCCCAGGCCTCCAGAGCACGAGTTTCTTCTATTTAATTGACACATAAAACTTACACATATTTCTGTACTCATATGTGATATTTCTATACATGTGTATGTTGTTATGATGATCAAATCATGGTTAGCATATCTGTCTCAATATTTATCACTTCATGGTGGTAGAAACATTCAAAATCCTTCAAGGATTTTTAAAATACATAATACATTTTCACTATCTATGTTGACCTACTATACAACAGAGCTATCAGAACTTCTTTCTCCTTTCTAACTATGCCTTCATACTCATTGACCAGTCTTTCCTCATGCTTGCCTTCCCTCTGTTCTCCCAAATATCTGGTGACCACTGTTCTACTCCCTGGATGAATATATGACCTAACTATCCTCCAGTTTACTGAAACCTTGGGCAATTAACTTAACCTAAATCCACTGATGTTGTTTTTACATTTAACATGGAAAGAATAATAATGCTTGCATTGGTTACTTCAATGTCCTGTTTAGTGGTAAATAAATTATGAATGAAAATTACTCTACCACATAGAAAGTGTTAAACAAATGTGAAGTGTTTTTGTTATATTTCCTCTCTCAAATTCTCTCCTGTTAATGTGAAAATCATTGCCATAAAGATGTTCTAACAGCTGGCATGTCAAGAGCATCAGGTTTTCCCTGAGGCTAACTATGGGATTCTGGAGTGGTATATGGAGAAGCTAGCAACAGGCAAGGCTCTAGGGAAAATTGGTGCATAAGCTCTCAGTACTATGAAGGTAGGGCAAGATTAACCTGGTTTTGTTGGACATAATTAAAGTTGAAACAAGAAAGTACAGTTTCAGAAGCTATTGAACATTGAAACCAAGAATAAACCACAGATAATCCTGGAATCTGTTAGGGTCAGAGAATTGAAGGACAGATTATTGTGAAGCACCAAGTGGAGAATTGCAAGCAAAAAGTAGAGATGAGTTACAAATGATGTTGAATCAGATTTTCTGAGCCACTTTGCAGAACTCTGGCCCACAACCAGGGCCTGAACGTCTATAAGAGAATCATTCTGATAAGCATGAGAATGAAGAGAACAGGGGTTTCTAAGACACAAAGACTATTGGTTAAAACTTCCAAATCTTAAAAGCATCTTACCCTGGTCATCCTGAGAAATGGAACAGGATTTGAAAATATCATAGTATCTGTTTTAGTCAGCTTTTTTGCTGCTATGACTAAAGGATCTGACCAGCCCAGCTGTAAAGGAGAAAAAGTTTTTTTTGAGGGCTCAGAGTTTCAGAGGTCTGAATCCATAGAAGGCTGACTCCATTCCTCGGGGCTCGAGGTGCAGTTAAACATCATGGTAGGAGAGTGTGGCAGAGGGAAGCAGCTCACATCATGGTGATCAGTAAGCAGAGAGAGAGACACTCCTCTTTCCATATACAAATATATACCCAAAGCCACCCTCCAATTCCCAGCTCCTCTAGCCATACTGTAAGCTGCCTGGTAAGCTACCTGGTACCGAAAACCGGGAGGAAATCTCTCGGAGGCAGAGTTAAGCTTTTACTACTTTTACTTCTACTTTCTTAGAGCTTAGAGAGGGAAAGAAAGATTTTTTCTTCTTCTTAGCTTAGAGTAGAGTCTTAGCTTAGAGTAGAGAGAAAGATTAAAGAAAGCTTTTAGAGCTTAAAGAAAGATAGAGCTTAGCTTAGAGAAAGATTAGAGCTTCTTTCTTCTCTCTTCTTTCTTCCTTCTTCTTTCTTCTGTCTTCCTCAGGAGTCTCGGCCTAACTCTGACCAGTCATTACTTCTTCTATCTGGTTTCTCTTCTGTCTTCTATCTGGTTTCTCTTCTGTAACCGCTCTGCCTACGTTCTGGCCGCTCTGATTCTTCTGACCGACCGAAGTGACTGCCCGGCTGACTGAATGAATTCGTTCTCCTAACTCGGACCGCTTTCACCCGGTTATATACCTTCAGCTTTGCGGGTGCCTACAGGTGCATCACATATGGCTTCCAGCTAGCTACAACAGCCCTTCCCAATTAGGGCTCCTTCACCATACCCTACCACTTCCGTTACCACTCAGTTAATCCCTATCAGGATTAAATCACTGATTGGGTTAAGACTCTTAGAATCCAATTATTTCTTCTCTGAACCTTCTTGCACTGTCTGACATATGAGCTTTTGGAGGATACCTCACATCCAAACCATAACAGCATCTCCTACCTCTCTTCATGATTCATCTCCCTTACCTGAGATGTCCTCCATTATTTCCTTTGCCAAAATAAATTGACCATTTGCCAAAATTTAGCTTAATTTAGCCCAAATTCCAAATACACTTTTCTAATTTCCTGGGTAAATTCTTTGATAAATGGGGCTCTGAATCCACCTGGTGTAGGGTATTTCTCAAATGTATTGTTGTGGTCAGGATTTATTTGATTGCAAGTAATAAAATCTCCTCCTGAAGTAAACTTACATAAAATAGGGAAATACAATATAATGATGCAGAACTATCTCATGATACCTACTGGCAGGGGTGGCAACCAGCTTTTATGAGGGACTGGAATCAGGACTTTAAAAGCCATCTGAGAATAAAGCAGCTACTTTATCATGTATTTTTTTTTAAAAAAAATCTGAGTATGTGTGGGTTTTCCTCTGTAAATATACTTTACATTAATTTTTCATAGCAGGAGGAAAGGGCCATCATCTACTAGGCCTTCTAGTCTAAGTATAAACAGAGACTAATGAGAATCTGCTTTTTAGTTTACAATCTTTGGGAGGCAAAATCAAGACGGCTTCCTCTTGAGTCCTGTTGTACCTATAGTTTAATTTTTCATGGCCATTGAATTAGATCCTTAAATGGAGGTTATTTCTTTATCATTTCCTTTTCCATTGGTTGGAAAGTGAATGTGGCAGTGAGTCATCATTGATGATGTTATGTTGGCAACCCCTACGGATATTAGAGCAATAAGACAAAAGGGACTGTGATCAACTAGCTACCATACCAGACCTAGTCAGCTTATGACTGCACTGCTACACATGAGAATTAAAAATATTTTGTCTCCATAAGCCAGTTATTTTGGATCTGTATTTCAGCAGACAAACATGTATTCCAAGACAGATAGGAACCTGGAAAGTTTGTATAAGATACAGGTTGGCAATTCCATAACACTCAGCTAAGACCATATGACAAATTTACTAGATTAAGAACTAAGGTCACTTATGGACATGTATTATTTGTTCAATAAATATATAAATGAGATTCAAGGCACACAGGAAGCATGAGTGAGCTTCACAGTATGGATAGCAGATAGATATTGGACTGTTGGAACAGGAGAAAAATTTATAATGGATACAGCTATGCAATTTTATTCCAGATATTGATGACATATATGTGGCTTTGTTAAGTCGCTGTTACCTCAACCCCTTTGTCAAAGTGGAAATGTTGGCACAGGCAGAATTTCCACAATATAGCATATTGGTTGTGAGTGAGTAATATAGATTCAGACTTGTAGGTAGTGGGCTGAAATCCTGGATCAACCATCTTTTATCTTTGTGGCCTTGGATAAGTTTCTTAAGTTGAGAATCACTTTCCCCTTCTGCAAAATGGGGAAAGTGTCTTCTTCCCAGGGTTGATAGAATTGAATGAAATAAAATGGACTTGGTAAAGTATTAAAAAATGGTAACTGCTATAAAAACAGAAATATCAGTAACAGATAGTAATATGACCTTTTTCATGGAACATCACTTCATATATTTAGAAAGAATTATTCTTCCTGAGCACATTTTATCTTCAGTCTAGATATTCTGGGTCCTTTCAATTCAGCTTGCTGTGACATAGTTCTTGGACTCTTCCCTATTTTGGTTTCCTTTGTTAATTTAATAAATGGTTCTCATTGGAGATGAGTGGCATTTACATTTTAGGCAAGAAACTTCTGTATACATGTAGGATCCTATTCTCCACTTCAAGTTGTTTAGCATCCCTGGCTCCTGTACACTGCATGTTAGTAGTTTTCCCCAGAATTTGTGACAATCCAAATGTCCCCAAAACATTTCCATAGGCTCCTTGTGTTCAATAATGCCTCTAGATGGAAATCATTCTAACCAAACCACAGTTTTGTGGAAAAGGTCCACTTTATTTTCCTTTTGGATTATTTGCCTAATGCAGGCTGTTTATTAGCTTTGGAATGATTAATAGTACATTTCTCTTAAAAGATTTCTATTTGCAGTTTTTAGGAGCCATAACAGCAGTGACTCAATTGAATTTGTTTTTTGAATTTTTCAGGTTTGTACATCTGACTTTTGGAAACAACCATGGGACTTTTTCCAATTCTGTTTCAACATCTGAAACTTTGTTTCTTTCAACCAGTGTTTTTACTATTCTTTTGAAGAATTTGTCAACTGGAATTTTGACCAACCATCTCTCTGAATCTTTATTCACTTTACTGATCACTATGTTGTACAAGATTAGGTGAATATAAGAACCCTTTGTATTATTGTTGACCTTTTCCCAGGTTGACAGACATTAGTCAACATCAGTCAGTTAAGGAAGGTTGTACCTAACCATACTGCTATAGAAAATTCTGCATTTCTTCATCTTACCCATAAAGGTGTTACAAAATTCCTTTTTCTATAGCCAGGAATCACTCTGGGAACATTTATCCTCTCATTTACCATTTCAAGGTACTTTGCATATAAACTATCAACTGGTTGATTATTTTATGTGTTCTATTAGCATGTATAAATTACATAGAAATAAGAAATATGGTAAGTGATTTAGGGCTTAGACATTTCAGTGCCTCTAAGGCTGAGTAATATGAAGATGTAACTTATGTGTTGGGTCTGTTCTTGGAATCAATCCTATTTTTAGATGGAATAACTTTATGGCATCTGAGAATTGTTGTAAACTACTCTCCTCCACACGCACGAATTGCTCATTAGAGCAAGAATTTCTTCAATAGAAGACCCCCTACAAAAATGAATAAAAATTGTCATTCCTTAAGAACAGAGAGTTCTTGGAATTCAACCACTCCTGAGGAAGTAATTAGGTGTACTAATTTAATTGAGGTGTTAATGACATTGCAGTTTATTTTATGACAGCATATTTTGATGATAATAGGGGTAAATGTCTGAAAATACTGGTTACCTGTTTATGGGAAAGATTGATTTTAGAGGGTAAGCAGATTGAAAGAATATTACAGAATGGGGAACGAGGGCAGTAGAAAACTTCTCCATTTGGCAGTCAGGCCCTACATCATCCTTTACTTTTACTACATTTCTACAGAACTAGAAAATTCTACCCATTAGAACTAATTTCTGAATTTTCACTGTGTTAGAGATGTCTGTTTTCTAGGCAAGTAAACAATACTGTTTATCCCACCCTGGCATCCAGATGTTAAAACCAGAGGGCTTCCTCTGAAGCCAGGAATGGGCTACAGGAGGACAGTGAATACTTGGGTGAGGTTGGAGCCCAAAGGAGTACAACAATGAGTGATAGGAACAACTGTGTTGCCAAAGACCCAGATTATCTAATTAGCAATTTCAGGGTGTTGCTTAGGGCATAACTGTCCATATGGCCAGAATCCTCATCCCCTCTCTCATCAGATATAGATCTTGTCTTGGAAGTTCCCTCCTGGGGTAGCTCTGTCTTTCCATTTTTTTCTCTAGTTTGCATTTTGCTTTTATAGGCTTCTGCACAAATGCTTTCTTGGTGGTATGGTTTTTGCATACTTCTCTCTAAAGATTGGACATTGATGAATTTGGCTGTACTTCTTGTGGCACGTGCAGCATTAAAGAATCTCCCTGTGTAATATTTTTTTCCTTCTTTCTTTCACATCTTGCAGTTTGAAGGTGAAGTTGGTCAGCTGGCTGAGTGGCAAAGAGGGCTCTTATATTCCTGTCCAGTGCTTGAGGGAATATCATTTATCCCCAATTACCTTTGTGCACCTATGCCCTGCTTGCTATGACTGAATTATGGATTCTGCACAAAGGAACTACAAACAAACTTCAAGAGAGTAAAGTAAATTAGTTTTAAGCTAGATCTAGAACTCAAGTCTCCATGGTTATTTTTTTTAATGTTTTTTGGATTTGGAAGATTCTTTTTTTATTATTTATTCTAATTTGTTATATATGATGGCAGAATGCAGCTCCTTTCATATTATACATATAGAGCACAGTTTTTTCAAGTCTCTGTACACAAAGTATTTTCACACCATTCGTGTCTTCATACATGTACTTAGGGTAATGATGTCTAACTCATTCCACTGTCCTTCCTACCCCTGTGTCTCCTCCCTTCACCTCCCTCCCCTTTGCCCTATCTGTTATTATGTGAATTTTTAAAATGGGCTCTTGGAGACAATAGCTTCAGAAAAATATGTGCATTACTAACGTTTACCACAGATTTCCTAAATTAGAAGCTCAGTACCTGGGATCTGAGAATGTGCATATTAATAAAATTATTAAGTGATTCTGAAATATATATTAACAATTTAAAATTACTACCCTATGTTGTACTTAGAATTAAGGCTTTTGTTGCAGTTGTGCAAATATGTTTGCAGGTAGCAATGGTGATTGTTGAACTGACCAAAGAAATTTTGCCTTTAAAATTATATTTTATGTGCCATTGTTATCCTACACTTGCCCTTCTGCCCCCCAAATTCATATGGTGGATCAGAATCTTTTGAGTCTGGATTTGTGTCCCCAAGTATCTTGGGCTGCCTCTTGTATACTGTATGATATTGATAAACTTTGACCTCTGGAATAATTTTTTTCTGGAAAAATATCTAATCTCTATTCTGGCTACACTGTATGACACACTATGTTCAATAGATATCTGTTGAATGCACAACTGTATGTTCCACATGGCAGGAAATACTGTTATTTCACCACAACAAAGGAACTCAACTTGTTCCTGTATTATTTGAAAGCAGCTGTGACTTGGAAGAAGAAAAAAGACTGGTAGGTTAATGGAGAAGTCCTCAAAAGAGGACTGTATTTTATTTTCTGTCTTGTAGTCTTGTTCTCCCCCCTGGAAAGATTCATGCTTCATGGGTATCCTGGAAAGTGAGATAGGAAGAAGAAGAAAATAAGAATAGATTATAAAGATGTTTCCCCTTGGGCTTCAGTGTAATCTTTTCACATGGGCAGATGCTTTAAGACTCAGGTATGTGGATTCAGTGAAGAGATATGCAGTAAATAAAAATACGAGTCAAATGCCACCTTGAAGCCAGGAGGACTACTTTCTGTCTGCTCTCAGAATTGGTGCAATAACTTAGCTATTGAATTTCATGTGCCTGCAGTCAATAGATCCTCTCTGATTGCACAGAAGCCAGGCTCAGCTAAGTAAGGAATTTCTGCTCTGTTTCTTATGCAGGGGAGATCAGTGATACCGAAGACACACTTTTGGTCCATTGCATGTTGTTTTCAAGGTGGGGGCATGCTTTTTATCCTTCCATATATTGCCCATGAAATAAAATTGTGGCTGAATTTCAATTTGTGAAAAATGCCGTTCTAATTTCCACATATTTAGAGGAGCCTTTACAATGCTTTCCTGGCAAGATTTACTGGAATCATAGATGTACTCAACTACAATGCTAATTTTCCCAGGGCGGGGGTGGGGGTGTGAAACCTGTGAACAGTGTGGTTGAGATAGGAAAGGAGGCAATTCTACATATTGATCAAAGTTTAATTGGAGACATTGACCATTTTCCAAGAGATCTTTCCTAGACAATTTCATTTACCTACTTATCTGTGTAAAATCTTTATTAGATGCTTTAAAATATAACATTAAAAATTGTGTTAAAGGGCTAGGGTTGTGGCTCAGCAGTAGAGCACTCACCTAGCATATGTGTGGCCCGGGTTCGATCCTTAGCACCATGTAAAAATAAAAACACATTGTGTACAACTAAAGCAAATAAATATTTTTTAAAAATTGTGTTAAAGCTGTCTGGTTCTTGATTTTCATGTCTCGAGGTGCTTTCCTATGCCACATCCTTCTGCTCTGATATCCTGCCTCATCTTGGGCACAGATCAATGGAGCCAAACTTTTCAGCCATGGTATTCTGCTTTACCTTGGATCCTGAGGAACGGAGCTGGTATCTATGGGCAGAAACCACTGAAACTGTGAAACCCAAAACAAAATTTTCCTTCTCTAACTTTTCTTATCAGATCTTTTGGTCACAGCAGGGAAAGACTTGTCTAAAACATAAATTGGTTCCAAAAAGTAGGGTTGTTTTTGTGACTAACCTGACCATGTGATTCAAAAACTTTTGGACCTTTTTGGGATTTGTGGGAGGAATTTTGAAAAGTTTAGAGACGCAAGGTGGAAAAGTTTTAGATCGTTGTAAGTAGAGCTTAATGGGTGATTCTGGTAGAAGCTGAGAAGACCAGAATGTCAACACGACTATGAAAAGTAAACACTGGGAGTAGGGGATCCAAGATGGTAGACCTGAGAGGTAGCATTATGTGTCAGTCAGTAAATTGAGGCTCAGTAGTGAGACTACTGATTGGTTGCTAGGGATACTCCAGCTTCTGCAAAGGAGTCATGGCCATCGTACCTCTCTGGAGCTGTGGGACAACAGACTAGCATGGGTGAGTCTCTCAACTAATCACTTGCATGGGACTGCCACGTGGGAGATAACAGCTAACAAGAACACTTGTATTCGTGCCAGTGGGGGACAGCATGGAATGTTTGGCTACCCAATAGAGCAGAAAACCGCTTTCATGCAAGACACCTGGCAAGTTCCCACACACAGGAATGCCAATCCAGTCCTGTGTGGTCCCCCTACTCCCAAAGTGGGTTGATCACCGCCTTTGGAAAGCTGTGGCAGCAGAGGGAAAAATAAATCTCCTACATGCAGTAGCCTACAAATGCCAGAGGAATTTACACAGGCTCTGAAGTCAGTAGACAACCACACATGCCATACACAGACAGCTGTGGAGCACATATCCAAACCCAGCATCCGGTGCTATCTGCCGGCTCCATCACCCAGCTCCTTCCATTTGACACAACACTGTGATGCAGAAAGTGGGTGCCTACATCTTGGGTCACTATTCAGTGCCATTTACCAGGGGGGACAATTCCCAGCTCTGAACTCCGGCTACAGTTAGGCAGTGTGTAACTCTACTCCAACTGCTGCTATGCTGGTACTTTGACCCCTAGGTTACCTTCAACATCCAGAGGGTGGAGATAACAACTGACAATGGATGACCCTACCTACTGGATGTGAATGAAAGCAGGAAATCTTCAGGATTTATTGTTTTGGATTTGTTTGTGTGTTTGTCTTTGTGTTTATTTTTTGTTTGTTTTTGTTTTTTTTTTTTTTTTTTGTTTTTTTTCTTTGTTTTTTTTCTTTTTTCTCCCTATCTATTACGCTGCCCTCACACTCCCAATATATGTGAAACCAAGTATTATACATGAATTAGGATTTTGAGAATTTGGGCATATGAATAGTGTATCAAAGTTGTGTTATATATTGTTTTTATTTTCTCTCTTAGAATTACTTGTTTTTTCTTCTCTTTCCACTAATTTCTACTACTTTGACATTTTTATTTCTCTTAATATATACATGAGTTTGTTTTATGTACACCTCAGTGTTCCCACTAACTTGTATACTCCAAATCACTTCCTCTCTCTTCTGTTGACATTAAACTACATCCATAAATTGCTCTTTCACACTTCCTAAGAAATAATAACTCAATATCCTCACCTCCTACTTCTCAGCATATCTTTGTCCAACATCAGAGACTATAAACCCCTTTACAAACCTATGGAGTATATTGGGGAAAATAACTGAATTCACTAATTCTGTACATTGTGACCAAACTGTGAACATCTGAATAGAAAATGTCTGGTTTTAGGGTGTAAAGTGTTTATATGGAGATCTGTTAACATCATATTATAGGGGCTCTCTAAGGCTAGAGGTAAAACAAAAAAAGCCACAGTTCCACAGTGCTAGAAGAGAAGTCACACAAGCAATATGAAAAGACAAGGGAAGAAAGTGTCCCAAACAAATCAACATACCTCTTTATTAGATACCATGGGAAGCACAGCAGATGAAATGACAAAGAAGGAGTTCAGTATGTACATAATTAAAATGTTATGTGAATTAAAGGATGATATAAGAGAGCAAATGCAGTAAAATATCATTTTGGCAAAGAACTTCATAAACAAATAGAAGAAGCAAAGATTATTTCAATATGGAGATAGAGGTTATAAAAAGAAACCAAACAGAAATCCTGGAAATGAAAGAAACAATAAACCAAATTAAATGTTCAATTGAAAGCATCACCAACAGATTAGACCACTTTGAAGAAAGGACCTTAGATAATGAAGACAAAATGTAGACAACATAAAAAGACCAAATTTAAGAGTGATTGGGGTGGAGGAAGGTGCAGAGTTCCAAGCCAAAGGAATGAGTAATGTATTCAATGAAATAATAGCAGAAAATTTTCCAACCTTGAGGAATGAATGGGAAAACCAAGTACAAGAGGCTTACCAAACACCAAACGTACAAAATCACAACAGATCCACACCAAGGCACATTATAATGAAAAAGCCTAACATACAGAATAAGGAGAGAATATTAAAAGCCACAAGAGAAAGGAATCAGATTACATATAGGTGGAAACCAATTAGATTATGTGCATATTTTTAAACCCAGACTTTAAAAGCTAGAAGATCCTGGAACAATATATATCAAGCTCTGAAAGAAAATGGATGCCAACCAAGAATCTTATATCCACCAAAATTGAGCTTTATATTTGGTGATGAAATTAAAACCTTCCATGATAAACAAAAGTTAAAAGAATTTACAACTTGAAAGCCTGCACTACAGAACATCCTTGGCAAAATATTCTATGAAGAAGAAAAGAAAAACAACAATGAAAATCAGCAAAGGAAAATATTAAACTAAAGGAAACACTAATCAAAGGAGAAGCCAAGTCAAGTTAAATGCCAAAAATAAACAAAAATGGCTGGGAATACAAATCATGTCTCAGTAATAACCCTGAGTGTTAATGGTATAAACTCACCAATCAAATGACACAGACTGACAGACTGGACTAAAAGAAAAGACCCAAAAATATGCTGTCTCCAAGAAACTCACCTCATAGAAAAAGACATTCAGACTGAAGGTGAAAGGTTGGGAAAAATCACACCACTCACACGGACTGCGGAAACAAGCAGGGGTTTCCATTCTCATATCAAATAAGGTAGATTTTAAGCCAAAGTTAATCAAAAGGGACAAAGATGGATATTTCTTACTGCTTAAGGGAACCATTCATCAACAAGACGTAACAATAATAAATTTATATGCCCCAAATAATGGAGCACCTACATTCATCAAACAAACTCTTCTCGAGTTCAAGAGTCAAATAGACCATAACACAATAAATAATTCTGGGAGACTTCAACACACCTCTTTCACCACTGGATAGATCATCCAAACAAAAGCTAAATGAAGAAACTTTAGACCTCATTAATACAATTAATAACTTAGACTTAACAGTCATATGTAGAATATTTCATCCTTCAGTAAATGAATACATTTTCTTCTCAGCAGCACATGGCTCCTTCTCTAAAATAGACCATATATCATGCCATAAAAGCAACTCTTAGCAAAAATAAAAAAGTAGAGATACTACTCTGCATTCTATCAGATCATAATGGAATGAAATTAGAAATAAATGATAAAATAAAAATTAAAAAAGCTACTCCAACACCTGGAGACTAAACAGCATGCTACTGAATGAACAAAGGGTTGCAAAAGACGTCAAGGAGGAGATTAAATAATTCTTAGATGTGACTGAGAACACAGATAAAACATATCAAAATCTCTGGGACACTATGAAGGCAGTATTAAGAGGAAAGTTCAATGCATGGAGTTCATTCCTTAAAAGAAGAAAAAAAATCAACAAATATATGACTTAACAGTACACCTCAAAGCCCTAGAAAAGAGCTGGGTGTGGTGGTGTACACCTGTAATCCCAGCACTTGGGAGGCTGAGGCAGGAGGATCACAAGTTCAAAGCCAGCCTCAGCAATGGCGAGGCACTTAGCAACTCAGTGAGACCCTATCTCTAATAAAATTTTAAAAAAAGGGGGGGCTGGGGATGTGGCTCAGTGGTAGAGTGCCCTGAGTTCAATCCCTGGTACCAAAACAAAACAAAACAAAACAAAACAAAACAAAAAACCCTAGAAAAAGAAGAACAGATCAACACCAAAAGCAGTAGAGACAGGAAATAATTAAAATCAGAGCTGAAATTAATGAAATTGAGACTAAATAAACAACTGAAAAATTGACAAATCAAAAAGTTGGGTCTTTCAAAAAATAAATAAAATTGACAGACCCTTAGCCATGCTAATGAAAAGAAGGAGAGAAAAAAACTCAAATTACTAACATTTGTGATGAAAAAGGAAATATCATGACAGACACTTCAGAAATACAGAAGATAATTAGAAATTATTTTGAAAACTTGTATTCTAATTATATAGAAAATATAAAAGGCATTGACAAATTTCTAGAATCATATGAATTGCCCATCGTGGATCAGGATGTTGTACACAATTTAAACAGATCAATTTCAAGTGATGAAATAGAAGACACCATCAGAAGCCTACCAACCAAGAAAAGCCCAGGACCAGATGGATACACAGCAGAGTTCTACAAGACCTTTTAAAGAAGAACTGATACTAATACTCTTCAATTTATTTCAGGAAATAGAAAAAGAGGGATCACTTTCAGACTCATTCTATGAGGCTAATATCACCCTGATCCCCAAACAATGCAAAGACACATCAAAGAAAGAAAACTCCAGACCAATATCTCTAATGAACATAGATGCAAAAGTTCTCAATAAGATTCTGGCAAATTGAATACAAAAACGTATGAAAAGATAGTGCACCACGATCAAGTGGGGTTTATCCCAGGGAAGCAAGATGGGTTCAACATACGGAAATCAATAAATGTAATACATCACATCAATAGACTTAAAGATAAGAACCATATGATCATCTCAATAGATGCAGAAAAAGCATTTGACAAAATACAGCACCCCTTCGTGTTCAAAACACTAGAAAAACTAGGGATAACAGGAACACACCTCAACATTATAAAAGCTATCTATGCTAAGCCCCAGGATAACATCATTTTAAATGGAGAAAAATTGAAAGCATTCCCTTTAAAAGCTGGAACAAGACAGGGATGCCCCTTTTCACCAATTTTATTTAACATAGTACTTGAAAAACTGGCCAGAGCAATTAAACAGATGAAAGATAGCTAAAGAAGAACTCAAATTAGCACTATTTGTCGATGATATGATTCTATACCTAGAAGACCCAAGAAATTATGTGCGTCTCTGTGTCCTCTATTCTGTACCATTGGTCTAAAAGTCTATTTTGGTGCCACTACCATGGTGTTTTTGCTACTATTGCTCTGTAGTGTAATTTAATGTCTGGTATAGTGATGCCACCTTCTTCACTCTTCTTGCTAAGGATTGCTTTAGCTATTCTAGGTCTCTTATTTTTCCTGATGAATTTCATGACTGCTTTTTCTATTTCTATGAGGAATGTCATTGGGATTTTGATTGGAATTGCATTAAATCTGTATAGCGCTTTTGGTAGTTTTGGTCATTTTGACAATATTAGTTCTGCCTATCGAAGAGCAAGATAGATCTTTCCATCTTCTAAGGTCTTCCATAATTTATTTCTTTAGTGTTCTGTAGTTTTCATCATAGAGGTCTTTCACATCTTTTGTTATGTTGATTCCCAAGTATTTTATTTTATTTTTGATGATATTGTAAACAAGGTAGTTTTCCTCATTTCCCTTTCAGAGGTTTTGTCACTGATATATAGAAATGCCTTAGATTTATGGGTGTTGATTTTGTATCCTGCTACTTTGCTGAATTCATTTATGAGTTCTAGAAGTTATATTAGACAAAGGCATCAAAAATGTACATTGGAGAAAAGATAGCCTCTTCAACAAATGGTACTGGGAAAACTGGAAATCCATATTCAACAAAATGAAATTAAACCTCCATCTCTCACCATGCGCAAAATTCAACTCAAAGTGGATCAAGGATCTCAGAATTACACCAGAAACACTATGCCTAATAGAAGAAAAAGTAAGCTCTAATCTCTAACATGTCGGATTAGGCCCCAAGTTCCTTAATAAGACTCCTGTAGTGCAAGAATTAATATCAAGAATCAATAAATGGGATAGATTCACACTAAAAAGCTTCTTCTCAGCAAAATAAACAATCAGTGAGGTGAATAGAGAGAGAGAGTCTACTAATTGGGAACAAATTTTTACCACATGCACATCAGATAGAGCACTAATCTTTAGAATACATAAAGAACTGAAAAATCTTAACACCAAAAATACAAATAACCCAATGGGCCAAGGAACTGAACCGACAGTTATCAGAAGAAGATATACAATCAACCAACAAATACATGAAAAAATGTTCAACATCTCTGGCAATTAGAGAAATGCAAATCAAAACCACTCTAAGATTTCATCTCACACCCGTCAGAATGGCAGCTATTAAGAACACAAACAACAATAAATGTTGGCGAGGATGTGGAGAAAAAGGCACACTCTTACATTGTTGGTGGAACTGCAAAATGGTACAGCCAATATGGAAAGCACCTATCTCAGTCTCATGGGTTAAAAAAATAAAAATCCCTTTAAGAAGAGACCATGAGGGCAACCTACTTATACAGTGGTGACCTAGGAAGTTTTTTTCACCATGCTCAACCATATAGGCATTCAGAGGCTGCTTTATCCATGGTCCCAGAGACCTCTCTACTGCTTGACATGGTGACCAAAGTTGGTGTGGTGCTGGTTCTGTAAGAATGCCAGATGCTTCAGTTTGGGAATCATGGCTGCTTCCATTGAGATTTCAAAGGAAGGTCTTGGAGGTCAGGCAAAGTGCAGCTGTATTGGAGTCCTTGTGGCCTTCCCCTAAGGGGACCGTAAATGAAGTTGTGAGAAAGAAGCAGAGGCTTCAGTGGACACCACCCCAAGATTAAGAGATGCCAGTACCATGGAATGTCTGCCTAAGAAATGTGTAGTAATCCAAAAAGAACAAGCCAAGAAAGAGGCTGTGTGGAATGAAATCTATAAAGCCATAGAGGTGCAGCTACATGAGTTGCTTGCCCAGCTGGATTTCTATTTTGCTTTGGTCCCATCCTTTCTTTCTATATCTCAACTTCTCCATTTTGAAATGGAAATGTTTACTCTACACCTTTATAAATTGGACATGTGGAACTTGCTTTTGATTTTTACAGTGTGTAGGAGCCCTGTTTGTGGAGATGACTTGAATTGCGGTTGACTATGAGCCGTGGAGATTTGGGCATTGTCGCCTTCCTTAGTCTCACGGGACTTGTCCCAGGATCTCGAGTGACTTGGCCGAAATTGCTGATCAGGTCAGGGCCATTTTGGTGGTGTGTGTGGCGTGTGTTAGTCGTTGTTAGAACCAGAGAGAAAAGTTATCAGAATAAAAAGCTGTTTGTCTCCAGTTTGCCTCTGAACTTCTTCCTGCGGCTCCGTTGTTCCAAGCGCTTCAGGCGGCAACAGGTGGCGGCCCGTACGGGGAACTTCAGAGCGGACAGGTAAGAACTGAAAGGTCTCTAAAGATGGGTTGAATATAACTGAATCCCAAGTGATAGAGGCTATGCAAAGACTCCTTGATATACCTGACTCTGTTCTCAGTGAGGAGTATATAGAAAAAAGTGAAAGTGATCAAAAAAGCGTAGCTTCCACTGGGCCGACTGAGACCAGTAAAGAGAGCATTAGAAGAGTCCCAAAAATGACAAAAATCCAAGCTATTAAAGCTATTCGGGAGTTATTGGTGATAGCTGAAGGATACTCGCTCTTACTGGAACCTGGGCCTCAGGATATTGCTGTCAGTGAAATTAGCAGTGGTGAGGAATCTAGTAAAAGTGATCCTGAGAAAATGAGGAAAAAGAAACTAAAAAAGACCGAGAAAAAGGACCGTCAAGTAGAGGAACCACTTGTGTCCTCTACTCCCCCATGGGTGGAATCCATTACAGAAAATATGAAGGGTATTACTAGGCATTTGCATGCCCTAGAAACAGAAATAAAAAGTCTTTCTGATCGCTTATGCGCTCTCAAGGGCAACTCACAGATACATTGGGAACCGCCAGCATTTGAAAAGAAAAATGGACAGAGGGTGCATCAGTCAGTAGATTTCAAAACAATAAAAAATCTCAAAGAGGCAGTAATGACTTATGGGCCCCAAGCTCCTTTCACGTTGAGTATGCTGGAGTCCCTTAACACCTTTAACTTAACCCCCTCAGACTGGAAAAGTCTATGTAAAGCAACATTAAGCGGGGGGCAATTCTTGGTTTGGCGATCGCAATTCCAAGAACTTTGTATAGAAACGGCTAAAAGAAATGCGGCTGCAGGGTTTGGAAACTATAATATAGACATGCTCACAGGAGAAGGGCAATTCGCAGACTTACAGGCTCAAACAGATTATGACCCAGATGTATATGCTCAGATAAACACAGCTGCCTTAGAGGCATGGAAAACTGTACAAGGACCTGGGGATCTACAAGGTAGCTTGTCAAAAGTGATTCAAGGACCTAATGAGCCATATGCTGATTTTGCTGATCGACTTTTGAGAACTGCAGGTAGTGTGTTTGCAGATGTTGATCAAGCTATGCCATTAGTTGTTCAATTAGCATATGAAAATGCTAATAAATGGTGCCAAGCAGCCATCAGGCCATGGAGAACTAAAAAGGATCTTTCCGTATATATACAACTATGTAAAGATATAAATGACGCCTTTGTCACAGGAAATGTGATTGCAGCCTCAATGAGAGGTGCTTCCCCTCGAAATTTCACAAAGGCTAAACGTAGACATTATAATCAATCAGGATATTCCAGGCAAAATTATCATAATCAATCAGGCTATTCTAGGCAAAATCCCAAAAGAGAAATAAGACCAAGCTCATACCGTGCCCCAGGCCACTGCCCCAGGTGTAAAAAGGGAAATCATTGGGCCAATAAATGCCATTCAAAATTTGACATCCATGGAAATCTTTTGTTCAGGAATTCAAAAAACAGGGCACGGGGCCCAATACCCCGGGGCCCCCAAATGTACGGGGCATTGGAGGAGGAGTATCCTCAAGCATCCACTCAGATGCTTCCCCGACACGATCCCTACTACCCATCCACTCCCTCGCCAGAGGAACAAGAGGAAATGCAGGATTAGACCTCTGTTCCACCGCCCGAATAGTGTTAACACCTGAAATGGGGGTTCAACTGATTCCCACAGGAGTCAGGGGACCTCTTCCCTCAGGGACTGTAGGACTTATTATCGGGCGTAGTCCTAAAAGCTTATTAGGTTTACAAGTGACCCCAGGTGTAATAAACTCAGACTACAAAGGGGAAATAAAAATAATGCTTAGCTCACCCCAAAGTATAAGTTCTGTTAATCAAGGAGATAGAATTGCTCAGTAGCTTCTCCTTCCCAATTTACATAATTCATTTAAAATGGGTATGCCTCAAGAAGGGAACAATAGAGGATTTTGTTCCACGGACTCAAGACCCATGGCTTGCTGGGTTCGAGACTGTTCAAGGAGGCCTATGTGTAAAATAAAAATCCAAGGAATAGAAATGGAGGGATTAATAGATACTGGAGCTGACTCTTCCATTATTAATTTACGCCAACGGCCCAAGCACTGGCCTCTGCAAAAAGCTTCAACCAGTTTAAGAGGCTTGGGATATAATAACCTCCCAGATAAAAGTGCGGTAATTTTAAAATGGGAGGATGATGATGGCCATAAAGGAACATTTCAGCCTTATGTTTTAACTAATCTACTGGTTACTTTATGGGGAAGAGATATTTTGCAACAAATGGGAGTACACCTTGCAACCAAGCCTGCAGATGTTAAATGTGAAAACCTACAGGGTGATCTTAACCATAAAAGAACTCATTATCAAAAAGTACAGAGTAATCTTAACCCTAAAAGTAATCATTATCATAAAGGAAAAAGATATTTTTTTTCGGGGCCACTGAGAAAATAATTTTGAAAATACCATGGCTTTCTGATAAGCCAGTGTGGGTCCCTCAGTGGCCCCTATCTAAAGAGAAATTACAAGCGGCCCACCTACTAGTTCAGGAACAATTAGAAGCAGGTCATATAGAACCTTCCACCTCTCCCTGGAATTCCCCCATATTTGTGATCAAGAAAAAGTCAGGAAAATGGCGATTGTTACATGATCTTAGACAAATTAATAAAACCATGCAAGTTATGGGCCCTACTCAACCTGGACTTCCTAGTCCCATAGCTATTCCAAAAAATTTCCATCTTATTACTCTTGATATAAAGGATTGCTTCTTTTCTATTCCCCTACATCCTCTGGATGCCCCCAGGTTTGCTTTTTCAGTTTCCTTCTATTAACAATAATGGCCCTGATCAGAGATATCAATGGAAGGTTTTACCACAGGGAATGGCTAATAGCCCCACCATATGCCAAATATATGTGGACAAGGCTATCCAACCCATTAAAGATAAATATGCAAACCTCATGTGTCTACATTACATGGATGATATTTTATTGGCCCACCCTAATCAAAAAATCTTATTTAATATATTCAGTGACGTGGTAGAAAATTTAAAAAAATATGGATTATATATAGCAGAAGAAAAAGTTCAAACCAGATCTCCCATATTATATTTAGGATTTAAAATCATGGATACTTTTGTTAGACCCCCAAAAATTCTAATAAATAGAGAACATTTGACCACCCTCAATGATTTCCAAAAACTACTGGGAGACATTAATTGGCTTCGCCCTACACTAAATCTCACTACTGGCCAACTAAAACCTTTATTTGACATCCTTCGTGGAGACCCTGATCCATCTTCACCACGAACATTGACTCCTGATGCTAGGAAAGCTTTAAAGTTAGTAGAAAAAGCCATCGAAAGAGCTCATTGTGATAGATTTGATTTAACTCAACAACTGATGTTGATTATTATTCTTCACAATATACACCCACAGGAGTATTTTGGCAACAAGGGCCTTTATTATGGATACATTTGCCCGTCTCTCCTAAAAGTATAATTGAATCTTATACCTCCATGGTGGCTAAACTTATTTTTCAAGGACTTAAGACTTCTACTAAAATATTTGGCATTCACCCTGCTACTATTATTACTCCCTATTCATCATCACAGATTGAATACTTATGCTTCAATGATAATGATTGGGCTATAGCTAAATGCTCTACTTCTGCAAATTTTGATAATCATCTTCCTAAGTCCCCTATATTATCTTTTTGTATTAATCATCCTATTATATTTCCACAGGTAATAAAAAATCAACCTATTCCTAAGGCATTTAATGTATTTACAGATGGGTCCTCAAATGGTACTGCTACAGTAGTCACTAAAAAAGAAAATATGACTTATATAACTGCACACAAATCAGCTCAACTAGTGGAATTGGAAGCTGTGGTAAGAGCTCTGGAAAATTTTAGGGACCAGCCCGTAAACATTTTTTCAGATAGCCACTATATTGTACAAGCCATCCCAAAATTAGAGTTAGCAGGACCAATATCACCTCATACTCCAGCCTTTAAATTGTTTTATCAAATACAAAAACTTTTGTGGGCAAGAAAAGAACCTCTATTCGTAGGCCATATTAGAGCACATACTAATTTGCCTGGTCCCCTCCATGAAGGTAATCAAAAGGCTGATGAACTTACAAAAACAATATTTATACTTTCAGTGCTACAACAAGCTACTTTATTCCACTCCCAGTTTCATGTCAACAGCACCACCTTGCAACGTAGGTTTAAAATCACAAAGGAGCAAGCCAGAACAATTGTAAAAGATTGTAAATCTTGTATGACACTTTTGCCCAATCCTCATTTTGGTGTTAACCCTAGAGGATTAATGCCCAATCATTTGTGGCAGATGGCTGTTACTCATGAGCCAAGTTTTGGAAAATTGTGATTTATTCATGTGACCATAGATACATGCTCAGGCATGATTTTTGCTTCCTTACATTCTGGAGAAAAAGTTAAAGATGTTACATCTCATTGTTTGCAAGCTTTTGCTGCATTGGGCATCCCCAAAATGCTTAAAACAGATAATGGCCCCGCATATACGTCCTTATCTTTCAAACAGTTTTGCGCAAAATTCAATATATCCCATAAAACAGGCATCCCATACAATCCTCAGGGTCAGGGCATTATTGAAAGAGCAAACCGAACACTGAAAATTATGTTATTAAAACAAAAAGAAGGAAATTGGAAAAGTCCTAAGGACAGATTGGCAGTTGCCCTGTTTACCTTAAATTTTTTAACTTTAGACTCTAATGGTTATTCTGCTGGAGACAGACATTGGAGTCCACACCAACAACATAAACCTTTGGTTTACTGGAAGGATGTTCTTTCAGGTACATGGAAGGGTCCAGATCCAGTATTAATTTGGGGAAGAGGATCTGTTTGTGTTTTTCCAAAAGACGAATCCTCTCCAATATGGATACCATCTAGATTAATAAAACAGGTACCACATCAAAATGATTAAGATGAAGTTATTGAAGAATCAAGATTAATAAAAAAGGTACAAAATCAAGAGGACCAAGATGAAGATATAGAATGATTCCCTCAAAAGAGTCCTTCAAAATATTTCACAACTTAAGTGTCATTCCTCCCAGCCGGGACGAGGAGATCTCTCTTTAGTGTGCACACAATTGTATTTTTTTTTCTTTTTATACATGTCTTTATGTCTGTATATTTGTCTACATTTCATGTTTATTTGACGTCACAAATATATGTTTGTATGTTTGTGCATCTGTCCAGTGTGACGTCACAAATAACAAGCACTTATGAAAAAAAATATATATATATACATATGGATCCAAATAACTTTAATTCATTCTAGGTTAAGAGTATTCAATTAAGAGTAAATAATTTTATAAATGAAGGTATTTTCAATTTTGATTTATAGGTGTCCCTGGGACTTCTCTTTAGCAAACAATATGACTAGTGCTATATAACCTGATATTTTGGTGTTTTGACATAAGATTGTTTATTTGTTATTAACTTCATTTGTTTAATAGCTCATTATTTTCAATTATCTCAACAGGTAAAAGATTGCTCTGTATACAGAGACTCAAGGGTTCCAGCTAACAAATTATTTCTCTAATGTGCCTTTACCTTTTTCTTTAATCTATCTTTAATGCAGTAATTACCCTCAGTCTTTCTTTGTTTTGTTCTAAATATATTTTTCCAACTTATGTTTGTAGGAGCTCAACCAGCGATGTGTGTGAACAGAAATCAACTTTAATTTTCTAATCTAATTATTCTATTTTGTAGTTTGACAACTCGCCTCTTGACTCAGTGCTGCAATAGCACTGCCTTTCCTTTAATAATTGATGCTTGAGTTTCTAGGTAGCGGGCCCTGAAGATTTGCCGGTGGCATTGTCTAAACATAAAAAAGACGTCTGCTGCTACAGCTGCAGGGATCGCGGCCACCGCAAACATCCCTGCTGCTCAAGCATCAAACAACCTCACCAACAGTGTGGCCTCTGCTCTACATGCATGGGGCCTACTACATCAACATGTTATAACAAATGGACATTTTGATCTTTCATTGTTTGGGACTTTACGGGACAATGCCTTGCGGGTATTTGTCTAGAGAATTCAGTGTGTTACTTGATGGAACTTAGGGCAGCTGATTTGTTTAAACAATTTGATATGCTATGCAATTTGGCTCATCACCCAAAGGCTTGTCGCCTTAAAGCCGCAACATCTCCTCACAATTGGACGGCTGTTAGTCATCATACACAGTCGATCCTAAAGGGCTCCATTGGATGGCTGGTTAGCCAATGACGAGTAAGATCCCCAGAGCGGGACAACCTAAGACAGGCACAGTCGCACGGGACAGTCTCATGTGGCCGACATATCAACCTAAGACAGGAGTCAAGGGCACAGCCTTGATTATCCGATGACGGGTAAGAATGTTGGTTGCACATAGACGTCCTAGAGCATTACCTCTTTTAAAACAAAAAGGGGGAAATGCAGGAGCCCTGTTTGTGGAGATGACTTGAATTGCGGTTGACTATGAGCCGTGGAGATTTGGGCATTGTCGCCTTCCGTAGTCTCACGGGACTTGTCCCAGGATCTCCAGTGACTTGGCCGAAATTGCTGATCGGGTCAGGGCCATTTTGGTGGTGTGTGTGGCGTGTGTTAGTCGTTGTTAGAACCAGAGAGAAAAGTTATCAGAATAAAAAGCTGTTTGTCTCCAGTTTGCCTCTGAACTTCTTCCCGTGGCTCCGTTGCTCCAAGCGCTTCAGGCGGCAACAACAGTGAGTTGCTCATGTTTAGAATTTGCCTTGAGTCTCAGATGATATTTTATACTTGGGCTTTTTGGTAATGCTGGAAATGTTAAGAATATGGGAACTCTTGGAAATGGTCTAAATGTATTTTGCACTGTGAGATGGGCATGAGCTTTTGGAAGCCAGGGGCTGAAATGTTATAGTTTCAATATTAGATATCCCCTGAAAGCTCATGTGTGAGACAATGCAAAATTTTCAGAGGTTGGGTTATGAGAGTCTTACCCAATCATTGCATTAATCCCCTGGTAAGGATTAACTGGGTGGTAACTGCAAGCAGGTAGGGAGGGTGTGGCTGATGGAGGTGGGTCACTGGGGGCATGCCTGTTTGGCATTTATTTTGTCTCTGGTCATCAAGAGCTCCCTGTCTGTTTCCTCAATGTCTTGTCCTGAGCTGCTTTCCTTCACCACACCCTTCAGCCATGATGTTCTGCCTCATGTTGGGCACAGAATAATGGAGAAGGATGTCTATGGACTGAAACCTCAGAAACTGTGTGTTCCCAAATAAACTTTTTAAAAGAAGTATTTCTAGTTGTAGATGGGCACACCATCTTATTTATTTATTTATTTATTTATTTTTATGTGGTGCTGAGGAGTGAACCTACTACCTCACATGTGCTAGGCAACTGTATTAACATTACCACTGAGCCACAACCCCACCCCAAGTAAACTTTTCCTCCTCCAAAAATTAAAAATAAAAAACTCAAAATGTTTAGTTCATTTAATTCATTGGGTTTAAAACACATAAATGCCCAAACAATTCAGTTAATTGTCACAAACATCTGACAACTGTCATCTTTTTTAACTTTACTGGGTTTTTAGTGGTAAGTGGGGGCACAAATGTAAATAATGGGGGCTCTTATTTTTTGTTATGGATAATAAATCATGGAAGCCAGAGAAATAAAAAGGCATTGATGATGCCCAAGTTTCCCCCTTTTATACTAGTTATAGGTGGAGAACAATGCCTGTCTCCTCCTTATGATGCAGAAGCATTCCTCTCTTACAATTAGACAATCTTATTTGAGATTTTGGGAAGAGTAATTCTACTTTTAGTGATACTAATGAGGTGATATATTATGTGAATTTATAGTCATCACATTTCTGTAAAGTGCCAACCATTTTCTTCATCATCACTATCATCATCTTAGAGTATTTGATTTGTTCATACTGAGAGGAGCACTCCCTCCCTCTGCTCCATCTCATGTGAACCTGCTCTCCTTGCTGTGGATAATTATATTTGGGTGGACATGGTATTCTCTAGGAACTATTTAGTTCTAAGAAAGACTGTTGGGTCTTGACATGCAGAAGTTGGTTAACAGACAAAAATAAGGCAGATTTAAACAGAAATGAAAGTGAAAGAGCACATGGCTCATGGAGAGAAAGGGGGTCAGAGTAGCAGTCTTTTCCCTTTAGAGATTTTATGAATTCTATCTATATTTCTTGCAGTGGGATTCTATGACCCATATTTATAAATCTCCTTTTCTAAAATAAATCTACGTTCATGTGCTATTCTCTTTGCATCATATGATTTCAAAGTATAAACTTTTGAACTTGGTATACAGAAGTTTACTGTATTTTTCAAATGCCTTTCATTTCCATTATTTCCCTGTTTACCTATACAAGGCCATATCAGAAATAGTGTAAGAATGATCATTGGCTTGAAATCTAAAGAAATTAAGGCCTCAAACGGGAAAGGGTCTTGCCTTCATTCACACAGCTAGGTAGTGGCAGATCAGGCCTGAAGTATTTGTCTTCTTGCTCCTATGTTTAGTACGTGGCATTTGTTAGGGAGTTAGTACTTTATGGGTTGATATATCTAAGGGGGGATGGGTGATTCCAGTATGTAACAATGAAATATATCTGGCCTTCTAATAGACAGGAACAATCTGAAGGAACCCAAGAAAGAAAGCCAGGAGAGTCTCTGGCAAATCTTTGTTAGAATATCTTCGCTTAAGTAAAGACAGTGTATTTGAAATGTCTTCCCTTGTCCCCCTATGCCTTTCTCTGCAACAGAGTGAGATCAGATCTTGACTGTAAGATCATTCACCTGACCTTACCTCTCTGTAGCTACTGCCATTTGAGGAGCAGATCATGTGGTTCAGTTTGGTGACTTTTGAAACATTTAATAAAACCCCTTGGGGTGAAACTTTTGAATGCCAATTCAAGTAGAAACAACTTTCCTAGGTAAACTAGGAGGTTATAAAGGTCCTCTTTTAGAATGGAAGTTCTGATAGGACTTAGGTTTTAATGGAATATTTAGTACTTCAAATGGAGGTATACCTGATACCTGTAATTGTTAACCAGTTGCAACCTCTTCAAGTTAGGCCTGATAGGGCCTGCTAATGAAGTATTATGTGTTTCCATGATGCTGTGCTTTTATTTTGTATGTAATAACTGATTTGTCTTTTTTTTTTTTTTTTTTTTTTTTTTTGTGGTACCGGGATTGAACTCAGGGGCACTCGACCACTGGGCCACATCCCCAGCCCTTTTTTGTGTTTTTTTTTTTTAATTAGAGGCAGGGTCTCACTAAGTTGCTAACTGCCTCACCATTGCTGAGGCTGGCTTTGAACTTGCAATCCTCCTGCCTCAGCCTCCCAAAGTGCTGGGATTACAGGTGTGCGCACCACCGTGCCCGGCAACTGATTTGTCTTTTGAAAAACAAATAATGATGGGCGTGAGTGTGGTCAGGGGAGTATTAAAGGAAAGTTTTCAGTGGTATTGTATAATATATTTATAAAGGTTAAACACAGCAGAAACAAAATCTTAAGAGAATGTAAGTTTTTCTCAGTATTTTACCTGGTCTCCTAAGGTTTATATTCTGATTTAAGCCAAAGGAAATAATTGAGAGCATGGAACACAAGGTTGTTGTTATGACCATTTTAGCTATAAACAAAGGAGCGTGAAAAGTGATGCTGAGAAAAGAACCATGTTAAGATATTTGGTCCTGGGACTGGGGTTATAGCTCAGTGGTAGAGCACTTGTCTTGCATGCGTGAGGCGCTGGGTTTGATCATCATCAACATGTAAAAATAATAAAGATATTGTGTCCATCTACAACTAAAAAATTACTTTAAAAAAAGATACATGGTCCTGTGTGAAAATCTGTATTAGGAAATCAGTTGTCAAAGGAGGGTTATTGAAGGCTCTGCAGAGTCTTATGGTAAAGAGGCCTCTTTTATCTTTGTTTCAATGAACATTTTCAAAGTTTTTGGACCATGGGATACTTTTCTTCATGTACAGCTTACTAATATACCATTTTTCTTTGGAGAACCGGGGGTTAGACTATGACCTACATAAGGAGGGAGTGGGAGATAAGATTAGAAATGTTGATCTAGAACTTCAACTTGAATATTGTGTTGAGGAGATTCAACTTCACTGTATAAGCAATAAGCTAATCTTTTAGTGTTTTCCCCTTAAAAGAGTTTCCTCGCTTTTATCTATGCTTCCATACTTTTTAGCCATTGCTGAATAGCACTGCTAGACTAATCTTCCTAAGTCTGTTTTCCATCATTTGTCTGCCCTACATAAGAACTTAAATGTTGATAGGACCCTACATTTTGGCATTGTTTCATGTTTAGAAAGATATTTTGATAAACTGTCTTGTATTGCTCTTTACTGTTACCCATGTATCTGCCATTTCATCAAATAGATCTGTTTTGTTTTTAAAATCTGTTATAAATTGGTTCACAGACAGAAATATATGTTGGAATGTTCTGGGGAGCATTTAAACTCCCAGTGTCACAATTCTACCCTGACTATGTCAGAATTCCTGGGTTTTCTTTAAGGCATCAGTCATGTATAAAAATTTCTAAGTAATTCCAGTGTGTAGTCACATTTGAGAACCAGTACCCTAAAATCTGGTGCAGTATAAGCCCATAGTATTACTCAAGGTATATTGAAGTCATGTTGTTGTTAATGTCACATTAATTAATTTCTAAGGAGCTTATATTTACTTTTTAAGAGGAAACACTAACCTTTCTGTAGAAAAATCAAAGCTGTCAATTTTATGCTTAGAAAGAAGAAATGATTTTATTAATACATATTCTAATTTTTGAAGCAAATCATAACAGGAACTTCATAGACTAAAGAACTATTGAAGTTTCCCCTAGTAAACTGATTGCAAATGTCTTTGTCAGTCAATTTGATTGATTACAGCATACACACATTGAAGTACACTTCAGACAGCCAGTTTGTCTGAAGGCTTGCTGTTAAATCTCTTGTGAAGTAATTTAAGATTTAACCCTCGGAGAATTCTGAACTGATCTTTGAAGGCAGCAAGTGCTTGTAAACATAGCATCACTGCACATGATTAGAGAAATCAGTTGGGTATTCAGTCCTGACATTTAACAATAACAACAAAGGCAGTCTGTTTGGAAAGGTTACCTTTTCCCATTCTCCAGGCTGATCCTCTAGCAGAAAGGATGCCAATCAGGCCATACAAGAACATGGGTTGTTTGTGCATATAGTATTGAGAGAATGTGGAGAGGAATGGTTATTCCCCATGGTTTATATAAGACTCCTGAGTTGACACCCTCTTTGAACAGGTGATTTGTTATGGTTTAGATAAGTGCTGTCCCCCTAAAGCTTATGAGTGAGACAATGCAAAAAGATTTAGAGGTGAAATGATTGCATTATCAGTGAATTAATGCTCTGATAGGGATTAACTGAGCCCTAACTAAAAGCAGGTAGGGTGTGGCTGGAGGAGGTGGGTCATTGGGTGCATACATTTGGGGTATATATTTTGTCCTTTTTGAGCAGAGCTTGCTCTCTCTGCTTCTTGGTATTATGTATTGAGACATTTTCCTCCACCACAGTGTTCTGCTATGATGTTCATTATCATTTCAGACCCTGAGGAATGGACTGAAACCTCTCAAATCATGAGCCCCAAATAAACCTTTCCTCATCTAATTGTTCTTGTCACAGTAGCAAAAATGCTGACTAAAACACAATTTTCCCCTGACTTTCACTACATTATTTTCCTGTCTCCTTTTCCAACTCTTCAGGTGGATAGCAGGCATAGTATTCCTTTGCCTTAAAGGCATGTGAAGGATTTGGATGTGATATGTGATCATGACTTTTAGTCCCATACTTTGTATGATTTTAAGTAAATGGATTCTGGGTAAATTCTACCTTTCTTCCCTAGAGTGTTTTTTTTTTTTTTTTTTTTTTAAACTGGGGATTTAATTCAGGGGTACTTAACCACTGAGCAACATTCCCAGCTCTTTTGTTGTATTTTATTTAGAGACAGGGTCTCACTGAGTTGTTTAGGGCCTCACTAAGTTGCCGAGGCTGGCTTTGAACTTGTGATCCTCCTGCCTCCTGAGCCACTGAGATTACAGGCCACCATGCCCAACTTTACAGTGTTTTGATTCAAGTCTTTGATAGGAACTACCTTCTCTTGTTTCATGTCCTAGATTGTAATCCCTCCATCTCCCAGTTTAACTAAAAGCTGTAAAACCTGGTATCATCATCTTGGCCATCCCCCTGTGATTTTCTACCCCTTCCAATCAATCCATAGTCCCTATAATTTCATGAGATCAGTAGTTCTCATACAATTAGCATGTGGTAGAATCTCTTACAGATAGACTGCTGTCATACTTCAAGAGTTTCTGATTCAGTAAGTGCTTGGTGGTGTCTGAATTTGGATTCTTAATAGGTTTCCAAGAGATGCTGATGTTTTAGAGGCCACACTTTGAGAATCTCTTCTCTAGTGTAGTGATATTTAGCCATAGTAGCACAATGAAATCCCCTGGAAAATTTTTAGAATATACTTGTGCAAGTCCTGTTGTCCAAAGGTTCTGATTTATTTGGTATGCAGCGTTACCCAAGAATCATTGTGATTTTTTTTTTAAATGGTGTAACGTGTAGTCAGAGTTGAGAATCATTTTTGTGCATGTTTGTCTCTCAGTGTTTTTTGATTCCTATTCACTTTTTAATAATAATTTAAAAAATGAAACTTAGATATTTTCCTTTTGCATACAGAATATAGCCCATATTTCTTAGAATGGCTTATTAAGTTCCTTTACCATCTCGTTATAGTATTCCCCCTTCAAGTCCAGGGGAAACATTCCAAGACCCTCAATGGATGCTGAAACTGTAGATTAGTACTGAACTCTAATTATGACTTTTCTGTACTTATATGCTTATGATAAGGTTTAATTCATAAACTAGTTATAGTAGCAGATGAGAACAATAACTAATAATAAAGTAGAGCAATTGTAATAATGTACTATAATAAAAGTTGTGTGAGTATGATCTCCCACTCCCTTAACATATCATTGTACTGTACTCATAATTTTTCTTGTGATTCTGTGAGATGATACAGTGTCTACATTATGATGTGAAGTGAGGTGAAGGTGAATAATATGGGCTTTGTGATGTAGTGTTGGGTTTCTGCAAAAGGGTTAATTGAACACATGTATGGGGATACCATGACAGTTGATTTGATAGCCTGATGGCTGCTAAGTCACTAGTGGGAAGGTATGTGTGTGTGTGTTTGTGTGTATGTGTGTGTGTGTATACACAGATATATGTA
Organism: Tamias sibiricus; assembly: GCA_025594165.1. NCBI lineage: Eukaryota > Metazoa > Chordata > Mammalia > Rodentia > Sciuridae > Tamias > Tamias sibiricus. The sequence goes on from CM046667.1 coordinate 111,883,993, forward strand.
TATGTATATATATGCATATATATAATATATAAATATATAAAATATGTAGGTATATATAGTGTACATATAAATATGCTGGATAGAGAGGGATGGTATGGGGTTTCATTATGATACTCAAAACAGTTCTAAACTTAAAACTTAAGAATTGTTTATTTCTGGAATTTTCCCTTTAATACTTTCAGACCATGATTGGCTACAGGTACCTAAAACCATGGGTTTAGGGAACTACTGTATATTCATTCATTCACTCAACAAGTTATTAATGGTGATCGTTGCACAACCGTGAGAATGTACTTAATTTCACTGCATGTTGTGCTTAAAATGGTTAAGTAAATTTTATGGTATTTATATCTTTTAGTGCAATAATAAAACTTATGCACATTCCATGTGTTAGGCATCTACCAAAATCATTGAATATCTTGTTATTTTCTGTGCACAGTAGCCTTTTCCATCTTCAAACTCCAATTTCTGGAATGTCCTTTCCTTCCCTGACTGACAAACTTCCCTTTGATGTTAAATCTCCCATAAATCTCCCCTGCTATGTAAAGCTGTCCTAAATTTGCAGGTCCAAATGAACTTAGCACATTCAAATTATAATTGAGAGTGTATCTATACCCCTCCCACCCCGTAAACTGTGTTTTCTTTGAAATGGGGGCTGTATTTTTGTCTTTTTTTTTTTTTCTGATTCCCACTGTGGAGTGAGTGGAGTAGGCAGACTTGACTGGATACTGGGTTTGGAATATGTATTCTGAGGGTCCATTGCTAGAGCAGGGACCAGGAAACAGTAGATATTAAAGCATAGGACAAACCAAAGTCTATAGGGGGAAAATTAAGGGCCTAAAAGTCAGGGTTAACATGTATATATGCCACACCACAGGGGACAAGTTGCAAAGAATTTAGAGTTAAGATGTGACCCCAAATATTTCTTCTACTGACCTGCAGTAAGCACATAAAGTCCCCATTATTTAGAGATCCTTTATTTTTTTTGCTCTAGATATACTGCCTACCAGAAATAAACCCCGGTTACTACTACCACTAGTCACAGGATGTGTACAACATTGACATTTCAGCACAAATGAGTTATTCACATTTTTAGTTATCACTTTGGAAAGTGCTGAATAGGAGCCTGAGTTATGTTTTGATGGTGGAAAGGAGAAGTTTTTACAGAGGATAGTAGCCTGTCTAGGAAGCTGGTGCAGCAGGAAAGTAGAGGGCCACTTGAAGAGAGAATAGTGATACACTTTACCTTCCTTCAGGTTCTGTTAAGAGCTGAGAATGTGTCAAAAGGAAATGTGGCCCACTCTCTGATCCTTAGGAAACTGGTAACTATATGCATAAAATGTGGACATTTTAATGGAAATGAAGCCAATGGAAAAGGTTGAATCTGAATGTTTTCTCTTAGCAGGAAAAACTACAAGAGGAGAAGGAAGCTTGATATAGGTGTGGTTCTTTCTTATAGGTAGTGACATATAAAAGAAGCCTGCATGCTTTTCTCTCTAGCTGATACTCCTCTTAAATGTCCAAGGAGTCTAATTATTCCCTAGCTAGCTTGCTTGTGCTCAGTAGGATCATTCTATTATTCTTCGTGGTTTGAAATGTACTGTTGCTATCACTGTTAGTAATTGCAGGTGTCTGTGTGACCAGGATATGCTTCTTTGTCTTGCTGCAAGTTTATATGTTTCCTTATCTCCTACTACGTGGACATTCTTAAGTTTTCCTGGAACCACGGTGTTTAGGCTTTTGTTCAATGCGTGTGCTATCTACTATGAATAGCCAAAGTTGCTGTATTGTCTGTGTGTGTAGCAGGGGGAGGCAGCTTGTGTACATATATCTGTGCACATTTAAATAATACCAACTAAACATGTAGGTCTGGTTTTCAATCTGGTTTTCAATGCTCAGTAGGACATTTATATGCATGTCAAAGCAATCTGGAAACCGTAAATCACTTTGTAAATTGAAAGGATGCTAACAAACATATAAGAACATTGAATAGCTCCTGAAAATTCCTCATTAGTAGGTTGAACCTGCTATGTCATGTTCTAAGACAAGACAACACATTTCTTATTATCCTTTACTCACTGGAGAACATTAACACAGGTAATCTAAGAGCAGCAGATAATCTAATCATTCTTGATACTAGTGTTAAAGGTATATCATATTTCATATTTTGTGTTTTATTAAATCTGAGGTAAATATCAGTTGTCTGTCCATGAGCACAGATACATAGGGTATGGAGAGTTGATAGCTTAGGAATTAAACACTCCCTCACTCCCTCAGGTAATACACAAAGTGGTTATTTCTCATCAAACTATAGATTTTGAAATTTGACATTATTCTATGTAATATTTGATTCTATATTGCCTTTTTACACTTTATTTCAAGGATGTTTACCTTATTGCTCTTAACTGGATTATGTTACTTAAAAAGAAATCTTTGATGAAATAAAACTGATTTATTGAGAAAAATTCTATGTGATGATTATTTTATAGGTTCTTTCACATACATTATTTCATTGAATCCTCACAGCATTCATTTGAGCAGGAATTTTTCTCTCTCAATAGATGAAATGCTGAGAGCTTAAGTATTTCTGTTCAAGGTCACACTACCACTCAATGATAAGCTGGGACTCAAAACCAGATATTTACATCACACATCACAGGTTTTTCATTTTTGGTGTCTGTTATCCTGTCTTATCTGGCTATGTGATTTCACTTGTTGTTTTGGAAAATACATCTTTTCCCATGTTTCTGTTTATGGAGAAATGACCATGTTCTTTTTGTTAGTTAACACTGTTAGAAAGGAATCACAATTCTTTAACTGGAAATAAGAAGAGCCTGAACCCTCTTTTAGACTTTTATGATGCAAAAACTTGGAAATTCTCAGGATGCTTTTACTGATCCATGATGTACACTTGAGGAGATTTGGGGAAGCACACTTTGAATCTATCACCACATCTGTGAATTTCAAAATGTGCATAGAAAATGTTAAGATTGTCAGGGGAGCAGAGAGGTAGCTATTTCTCTGTGAACACCAAGCTGTCTTATTCATTTTTCACAAGTCACTCATTTTCTAAAAATGAACCTGCCATGTTTTTTTTTTTTTCTTTTTACAAGTTGGAATGGGAACTCATTTATGTTAAATTTTCAGCTATAAAATCCACTTTTAATCTTTCACTAGAATACTAGTATCTCAGCCAGGAGAAAGAGATCTCATTAAAAACAAAAATGATATACAGTGTCTATTAATCAATTGGATGGAACTATTTTATGCTCTGAATACAAAATGTTGAAATGTATCTCTTAAGGAAAAATATTGTTTCTAAGTAACTGAAGCTAAATCTATATCAGCTCCACACTTCACTTTGGTAACAGATCATTAGATTCTAGTGTTTCTGAACCTATAACTACAAATGCAGATTGTCCACAAATGGTTTTCTGAGTAAAATTTTTTCCCATTTGTCTTTTTAGATGTTGATTTATTTGTGTATTTGTTGTCTAGTAAAAGCCTTTTTAAAATGTTACTGTATAGGTAAGGCAAATTCTTATAGAGGAAATATATTAGCCTTTTATTGTATGGGACTTTTATGTCTCAAAGGGCTTAATTTGGCCTATGTATATCCAAAATCATGTAATAACAGGGTTCAGCTGTATTATATATTATTGATTTCTGCTTACTCATTTCAGTTTCAGTGCACACTGGACTTAAGGAATTAATGAGTCTTCTGTTAAATGTTTAAGGACAAAAAAGACAAATTCTAAACCATAGCATTATTGCAGTTCAAAGTTGAAGAAAACCCTTCAGGTATATGGTTCAATCTCTTATAGGATGTTTGGATTAGTCCTCTGTACAGGATTCCTAGCAAGCTAATTCAGTGAAAGGTTGAAATAAATAAACCATAGAATTTAGAATAAAGGAGGTTGGATCAGCCAGAGTCATGGCAAGAAATAGATGGCACACTCTTGATACATATTTGAGGAGAGTTTAAGTAAAGTAGTGAGGTATAGGAAGGGATATGGGATACCAAGAAAAGATTGTGGAACAGTGTCAGTAATAGGAACCATCATTAAGCTTGAAAGGGAAAATGGGAGAGAACAGTTTCTGGAACTCTAAGAGGATAGCTAAGAGAGAGGATCTAAGGATAGGAACCCTGGCCTTTGGTGGAGAAACACAAATACAGCCAACCTGAGACCCTCAGGGGTGAATACCTAGGGAATAAAATATCCTCCCTTCTACTTTTCCCTGGCTCTTCCTTCATTCTCTCTTCAGTGTTTTCTATATTCCTGAGTGGACACTATAGGGCAGGGAAACCCAGTTCATGCACTACACAGAAGGTATCAGTCCTGTGGATCACAGGGTAGGTTAATGAATAGTTTGGAAGTGGTTAACATAAGACATTCAGCATGAAGGCAATAGCCCCTTTCTACCTTGGCTCTATCAGAGCATATCTGGAATGTAGTAGTTAGCTATGAACAAAATGAGCTAGAGTCAAATGTTTTTAAAGAAAGAAAACCAGTATAATGATAAAACTCAAAAGCATTCTATATAAAGTTGAGGAGAAATAGCATTGTTTGTGCTGAAAAAGAAAAGATTTGAGGGTAAGTAGAACATGATGGTTAAGGGTACAGACCCTAGAGTCAGCTCCAAACTTACTATCTGTGTGACCTTAGGAAATCTATTTACTTTTGCTTCAGTACTCTCATTTGTAAAATTGGGGATAATAATAACAATTGTATCTACCTCATAAGGTTGTTATGAGGATTAAATTACCCAGTATGCAAAATATTTAAAATAGTATAAATAGTACATAGTAAATGTTATACAAGTTAAATAGTTGGAGTAAGGACATAGTGGAGAAATCAAGTGAACTATGTGTGCTGAAGCATAAAAATCAAGACAATTGGGTGAAAACTTGAAGACATTTTACACTTTGTGTATAAAGTGTTTTATACACATACTCAAAAATGATCTTCTATGGCAGTGAGTTGTCCCTGATAGAGGTATTCAAACTGAAACTAAATGACAAGTCATGTACTACAGAGATTCAAGCTTGAGAGGTTGGAATAGAAGACCTTTAGAACTCATTTTAATGCTGGCATATCTCTGATTCTTCAAAAAATCATGTGTGTTGCATTGTAAATAAAATCTTGTTAGCTGAGCCTCTCTCCTAAAGAACTGACTGCCTTGTAGGCTACAGATTGCCCAGATGTCATCCATGACCTTTTGATAGTGCATGAAAAAAGCACATTTTGAAATAACTTTGTGATTATATTATGTTCCCCACCCCCATCATCTTACAATCATCTCTCCCTTCAAAACCATTTTCTTCAATGAAAATAAATGGAGCAATTTTCATAGTTTGCTATTTAAAAGTGTAGGCTATATAGATGTATGATTTTTGACAAATCATCTCTTAGAGCTTTGGTTTTTACCACTGTAAAATAGGGGTAATAACACCTGTTACTTGATAGTCTGATTGCAATGATTAATGAAGATATTTTCTCCAAAGTTCTTGCCCTGTAGTAAGCTTTGTATAAATATTAGCAGTTATTGTGGTAGATGTTATTGTTATTTTAAAACTAGTTTCTGAGATGCAGGGTTAACCTTGGGTGTGGCAAGTTTTCACACTTGCTTGACATGTTCTTTACTCTCCAGTTAACTCTGGAAGGTTTTTGAAGGTTTGTGCAGGTACTGTGAAGCTGCTGGGGAAAAGGAAAAGGGTTAATTGCTTTTTTGACTAGAGACACCTTCTCTGAGGCCATCCCCATCTCAAAGCAAGTTATGAGGAACTGTATGCAGCACAAAAACTGTCTTCTATCTGCTTGGTGGAAACCTTGTCAACAAAGGGGTTCTTGTGCCTTTTAGAATCCAACTATGAAGCTTATATTTAGATTTTCATATGAATAAAACTTTAGAAATTAGAATAGCCAGCTGTGAAAACCCTCTTTGCTCTTTGATCTGTGGAACAAGAGCTTATAATAAAGGATAATAAAAGAGAAAAATACCACCTTCACAGGCATTGTCTGTATAATGAAAGAAGTTTTCAAACTTCCTTTCACTGCAAATAATTTTAATTAGCATTTTTGAGGGGGCTGAATGTAAATACCAATTCCAGTATAGGCCAGAACCAGTTGATTAACCATTGTATGAAGTGCTATAGGCTTCTAGTTAGGGGAGGAGGGAAAACAAGCAGTTTTGTTTGGCATTCTGTTCTAGTCCCCACTAGAGGCTTTGAGTCCAATCTTCCCTCTTATTCATCCACCCACTCCCAAATGCAAATTGATTTTTAAGCATTTTAATGCTAGGATAGCAAGGAAAAGAAATTTGAAGGTAGGGTGAAAGACTCATCCTTGTATGCCTATCTTGGTTTTAATACTAAAAGTTCCACTTCCTGGGAACTCCCTCAGTCTTGGCTAAAGCAGAGTGATTGATCATTCTAAGTGTGCCTGTCAGTAAACATAAACATAATTCAGGAAACATAATTCACCTGTGGAAAACCTATGCAGCTGAAAAACAACATGTCCATATCAATGGAATCCCTTAGCGAAACTACAGAGAAACTCATGTTAGCTTTGTCTTGAGACTGAGTGAGTAAAATGGAGGACACCAATTGGAGGAGAAACAATACTGAAGATGAGGAAGATGAATAGAAGGAAGAGGGGGAGTCCCAATTAGTATTTATTTAAAGCTTTATATATGCCAATACCTATATTGTTATTTAAGAAATAATCATTTATTTCAGTCCATTACTTATGCCCCTTGACTTACAATGGGGTGATGTTCTGATAAACATTTTTAAAAATATTTTTTAAAGTTGGAGATGGAGACAGTACCTTTATTTATTCACTTATTTTTTAATGTGGTGCTGGGGATCAAACAAGGTGCCTCACACATACTAGGCAAGCGCTTTATCACTGAGCCACAACCCTGGCCCCTGATAAACATTTTTGATTTGAAAGTGCATTATATATAACCTACTGGCCATCATATTTTAGCAACACATTACATTGTAGAATGTTGGTTACTTACTCTCATGATGATGAGAGTAATGTTGGTTACTTACTCTCATGATGATGAGAATGGGAGGGGTACTTGCTGCCACTGCCCAGTATCAGAAGAGAGTATTGTAGTGTATATTGTTAACCTGGGAAGTATGGTTTCTACTGAATGCACATAGCTTTTGTGCCATCATAAAATGAGAAATTTGTAAGTCAAATCATGCAAATTGGGTAGTCTCTATCTTATCTTTACTTTATATATGAGAAGACTGAGGCTCAGTGAGGTTCTGTGACTTTCAGGCTCAAGTGAAGCCTGGATTCAAATCCATATTTGTCTAATGCTGAAGTGCATACCCTTAACCACTATATATGATAATGTCATATTTACTGAGAACCTCCTATAGGCCAGGCAATGTGCTACGTTTTCAGAATACTGCAGTGAGCAAAGCATGCATGCTACCTATTGTTAATGGAGCTTCAATTCGTATAAGAGTAACCCATATAAAAATTGGATTCTTTCATTTTGAAATCACTATAATTGCATGACTATCTCTGCCATCTTGCCATTTTGAAACAGAATTCTAGAGGAGGGAATGATTTCTTGATGTTCATGCCCAATTATAGGAAGTGGCTAGAAGCCAGCTACTGACTAATCTCAGAAGGATGAGAACCTTGTTTTTGATCACTCAATGAAGTATGCCAAGATTAGCAGCTGCTAATGAAATAGGAAAGTGAAGGTGATTATTCTCCATCAATTTCCTGTTGTGCATCAAACAAAAAAAAAAAAAAAAAAGAAATGATTGAAAAACATTTATTCATGGTGTCTCTGAAACCAAATGATGTCTATTAAGACAGATGTCATGCCAGTTGCTAGTTTTGTTTTTTTTTGTTCTTCTGTCAATATTTGTCAAAGTTAAGATCTACTTTAATGTAGAGCAGTTATGGTGAAGGTTTGTGTCTCCCCAAATCCGAGCTTTACCCTGATAATTAGCATAGCCTGTTATGTCCTAGCATTATCTGTTTCTCAATCTATAGAAGAAATAGCAAAGTTAAAATACATATCAACTATTGATAATAGAGGGGCTGTGTATGTGCAGGAGCAGAAGGCATTTGGAAATTTCTGTACCTTCCATTCAATATTGTGGTGAACTTAAAATTGCACTAAAAAATATGCCTATCAAAAATGTATCACTTCCTTTTAGTATCTGCTTGTTCCATACCTAAAGTGTTGGCTGTTCTGGCCTAAAGGCCAAATCCAGCCTCCTTCCTATTTTAGTACAGCTTGTGAGCTAAGATTGTTTTTTTTTTTTTTTTTAACATATTTAAATGGTTGAAACAAAAATCAAATGAAGAATGTTATTTTTGGCATGGAAAAATTACATAAAATTCAAATTTAAGTGTTCATAAATAGTCTTATTGGAATATATCCATGCTCATTCCTTTATAGATACCATGGCTGGTTTTTTGCTATAGTGGCCAAACTGGTTACTACAGAGACTATATGGCCCCCAAAATCTAAACATTTACTATTTGATTTTTGCCTAGAGATTCATGACCCCTTGCTAGAAGAAGGGGCCAATCCTTGTATAGAACACATATGTGAGAAACTTCACAATTATGAGAAAATTGACTCAACTGTGCTGTTTTGGAAGAAACAATTATCATATCACACAGTTTGATCCAGTGATTTTATGTCATGTGGAAATGTAACAAAGAAAAATCCTACATTATATTTCTAACCACAGTCATTTTAGATATTTTCTAAAGTTTCTATTTATCATGGGTATAATCAATAATCATTGATATTTGATAAAAAGATGTTGGAGATATTTGCAGGCACTTACATAAAACTTGGGATTTGTGTTTTCGCTAATGACATTTACATAAAGTACATGCATAAATACATAATGTGTATATTTTATATACCTGTGTTCATTTGTGTTTTCAACCTATGTTTCACTAAGTCTTTTTAACCCTCAAGAAGCTGCTGAGTCAAATGAAAAGTAAAGGCATGATTTCCTTTTTGTTGTCCTTTTCTCTGATCTTCTCAGTACACTTTGGACTCAAAACTTGGACTCCATCTTTTTTCCTCTGAAGCAAAGAGAAGAAGGAAATATACAGGGGTTTTCTTCCATGCTTTCCTCTCCTACAGTTTCTGGCAGATTTATTCATATTCTCTCTCTCTCTCTCTCTCTCTCTCTCTCTCTCTCTCTCTCTCCCCCTCCCTCCCTCCTTACTAGCTATGCAGAAATAATGAGCTCCATGATATTCAGATAAGATGTTACTGTCAGTGTTGGTTTAATAAATCAACACCAAAGATTCCCTATCCATTCATCTGCTGTTGGACATTGGGGTTGATTCCACAATCTAGATATTGTGAATTGTGCTGCTATAAACATTGATGTGGCTGTGTCCTTGTATTAAGCTGTTTTTAAGTCCTTTGGAAATAGGCCAAGGAGTGGGATACTGGGTCAAATGGTAGTTCCATTCCCAGTTTTCCTAGGAATCTCCATACTACTTTCCAGATTGGCTTCACCAATTTGCAGTTCCACCAGCAATGTAAGAGTGTGCCTTTTCCCCCACATCCTCGCCACCATTTATTGTTGTTTGGTTTTTGATAGCTGTCATTCTGACTGGAGTAAGATGAAATCTTAGAGTTGTTTTGATTTGTATTTCTCTAATTGCTAGAGATGTTGAACAGTTTTTCATATATTTGTTGATTGTAACTTTGGTATGTATACACAATGGAACATTACTCAGCACTAAAAGACAATAAAAACACGGCATTTGCAGGTAAATGGATGGAGTTGGAGAAAATAATGCTAAGTGAAGTTAGCCAATCCCTAAAAACCAAAGGTCAAATGATCTCTTTGATATGAAGATACTAACTTATAAAGGCAAGAGAGAGGGAATGAGAGGAATGAAAGAGCTTTAAATAGAACAAAGCGGGGGGGGGGGAGGGAGGGAGGGACAAGGGGATAGGAATAATGGCAGACTGAGTTATCCATGATTACCCTAAATACATGCATGAGGACACAATTGTTGTAAAAATACTTTATATTAAACCAGCAACTTGAAAAAATTGTGCTCTTTATATGTAATACGAAATGAAATGTACTTTGTAAATGTGTATAACAAATTGGAATAATAAAAAATATTTTAAAAAAAATAAACACCAGAAATTAAACAATTAATTTTTAAAAGCATTAAACAGCAAAGTAAAGGCGCACCGGAAGAAAGATGAGGAGAAATTATCACCTAAGAAATATTTACATTTCATGATAACCCTTGTATAAAATTGCAGATTGAGATTCTATCAGTTGTTGCTAAATGATAAAGTGAAGGGGGATTAGAATAATGTGTATTTTTTTCTACAGCTGACCTGTGTGCTGGGTACTGAACATGTGACCTGGTATAAAAGGGCCAGGTCAAAGGCAATGACCTTTTAAATAATGAAATTTGAGATGGGGCTCAGATGGTTTCATCATATTGAAGAAACACAGTGATTAGGAGTGTAGACTATGGAGTCAAATGGATTTGAATTTGAATTCTAGTGCTGAAATTTGATAACTGTGGAGGTCTTAATTAGGATGTTTAATCTTAATGGACTTTGGTTTCCTCATTTATAAAGTCAAAATTATAAAAAAACTACTTCTTTTATAGGATTGAATAACGTTTGTATAAATGTGCATAGCACTGAGCCTGGCACAAATGCTCAATACATTTATTATTTTTATTGTTAGATGCTACACGAAGTAGTACTAGAAATCACTGCAAAATTAGACAGTATTTTGGTACAAGATGCTGTTCTACCTACTCATAAAAGAAGTCAGCAGAAGGAATAATGAGAGGAAGTCAGGCGACTTGTGCCTTAATCTGTTTAACAATAATAACAATAAGCAGTATTTTTTAGGCTTTTACTATGTGTTTAATATTTTCAACAACCCTCCTTAGGTAATGTCATCTACATTTAAATATGGAAGAACTGAGACTTAAAAAGAGTTGGCTGCTTGAATAAGTTAACAGCTAGCAAGTAGTAGAGGTGAGATTTGCACTCAGGTAGACTGACTATAGAACCTCCATTATTTAACCTTGGGACTATGTTAACTTCTAAATTCTGCAATTAGCTAACTCAATGACCAAGAGATTAACAGGGTTGCCATAGATTTGTACAGATTATGCACTGCAGAACTCAAGGGATGTTAAATTTGTATTGCTATATGCAGTAAATAACCTGCTTAGTCATATGGGTGGTCCTGAAGAAGTTCCTTGACTTCTCTAGGGTTTCATTTCATTGCCTCTAAAAAAATTAATATTTGAACTAATCAGTTTCCACAACTCTTCTCTCTGAGAAGTGTAAATATGTGCATATGTGAGTAATCCAAAATAGTTCTCTAATATGCTTTTGAGAGTTTTATGTACATATTTGAATTTGCACTTATCTGATGGATTGAAGAGCAAGCTAAATAGGGACATGATACTGGGAAGCCGTGGAACTGGAAGACTAGGGGAGCTACCCACCATGCTCTCTTGTGCAGGTTCCCTGTGCTATGAAGAGGCAGTTCATATCTTCAACTGTTGTTAGGACAGCAGAAACAAAAAGTCCCTTTTTCACATACCCCTGGGAATAGGGATATACTTAATGGAATAAATTTGAATGGCTTTCTTTGCAAGGATGTGAACTGCATGAAAATTAAGTGTAAACACCATAGATTTAAAAGCAGTTATTCAAGTAAATTAGGTGTTTTCTACAGAAATCCATTTTAATGAAGCAATTAATTGAGCAATAATTGCATGTGCTATCCATCTACAAACTGAAAGGCACAATTTTGTTGATAATGTTGTAGATCTATAGATATGTATAGATAAATTTGATTTAATTATCAGGAATTTATTATCACTGTGTCAAAACTTAACACTTTTTTTCTATCCTTCAAGTTTACCAGGTTTCTTTTGAACTATGTTTAGAGATATAGTGTCTCCCCATTGTCAAGACATTTTCATGGCACGGCATCTCTGGAATCTTACCAATGTCAGAGCCCCCCAAAACCTCTCTTATGAAAATAGGTTATTTAGGGTTCTTGTGAGAAAGGTAACTACCTATTTATAGCTAATCAAAAGTTAGGAATTCCTTTACTTTTTCTAATATTTTCTGTGCTTTACAATGACCTTTTGATTTCTACATCAGTCACATGGGTGTATTCATCATTTTGTGTCTCTGTTCTTCACCTTCCTGTTCGAGAGTTTTCACTCAGGCAATTTGTTTTGCTTGAAATCTGCTTTCTCTCTGCCTGGTTTTGTCTTTCACTCTCCTATTCTAAAGCTCAATGAAATTGCAATTCCTTTATTAAGTCTTCCTCAGAACTCCTCTTTCCTTTTCTTTCCTACAGCTTTTCATTTATACTTTACTTATAACTATAGTGACTACATTTGCTGAGCTGTAGAATTAGGGACACAAGTGTTGACAAATATAAGTATATTTAGAAGAACAATGTGATAGATTATATGAAATCATGACAGTTCTAGAAAATCCAGGGTGTGATTCCTTTAATTGTAGTACTCATTACTGTCTGCCTTGTGTTGGTGTTAATTATGTGTTTGTTTGGATCCTTCCTGATGTTACAAGCAAGAATTGTGTCAGAGGCATCCTTGTATCACCCCACACCTGTCAGATTCCTTTGTCTGCAGTAGGCATCTTTTATGCAGTTATCAAATACTTAGTAAACTAAAATGATATGGCAGTTACTGTGCTATGTGTTGGGGAAGGGTTGAGGTCCTTCATGCCATGAAATAAATAATTAAAATACATTTAGATGAGTTCTATATTAGGGTAGACCTAGAACATTTAAGAGCTGTCCCTTGCCTAGACTTGGAGAACTAGGGAGCCCTTGAAGGAAATGATTTATAAGCAGAAAATTGGAGGATGAACAGGGTTTTGTTAGGAAATGATGGAACTGTGAGCTACTGGGGTGGAGAGAAAAGCATGTGGGAAGGTAGAGAGATGGAAGAGAGGTGGTCTGTTGCAGAAATTCAGTTTCTCAATCTCATTTACACAGAAAAAGTGTGAAGGGGAGAATAAGAGAAGCAGGTCACTGGGCCAGATACTAGTGATATAGTGACTGATCTTCCAGAGTTCATTTGGAATAGTAGAACACAGGGAAATAATGGGGGAAATTATGGCACAGTATTGTAAGAGCCCTAATAAGGAGATAGCTAAGATGGTGGCTAGCTGAGAGCCATAAGAGGTGTTTCAGTATTTTCAACTGATATTCATGCATTTATCTAAGAATCTTTCTATGCCCGTGATCACTATGTGATGCACCTGTAAGTTTGATCTGTTGACACGTGTATACTTGTGAAGGCAAAAAGTATTTAACTGGGTGAGGTTAGCTAGAGAGGTGGTTGGAGTTGGAGAGGTTGTTGGAGCCGGAGAGAGAAGTTAGAAGAAGCAGGAATAAAGAGCCTATTCATTTTCCAGTCTGCTTCCGAATTCTTTCCCGCGGTATCTTTGCTGCAGGCAGCGATAGCTGCAGGTGGCAACACAGTATGACTATACAAGTTAAACCACCTCACCATTAATAGCTAGGGGAGGTTTACCATCAGATATGAATTTTATGTTGCAATCTAGATCACTAAATGCTGAGAAAATTAATTTCCCAGCATTTAGCTATTTATTTGCCTGTTCTGCTTTTCTGAAGCTTAGCGTAAGACAGAAACTATGACACAATCAGAGATGGACAACATCTTCTCTCCTGTTCCTTGCTTTCCTTTCTACATTTATGCATAGTGGCTGAATTAGATTCATTACATAAAACATAATCTCTCTTTTTTCTTTCCATAAAAAAGCAGTTTCTCAGTCAGTGTATTAACTGTCTTGCAGTTTCTTTCTTCTCTTCTGATCAATATTTTAACTGAATTTTATGTAAAATGAAATTTACATTCAGGTGTTCCCTTAGCAACCATCACACAAAATCAAATACATATGCATTCAGAATCAATTCATCTTTTGAGAAACCTTACACTCATGCAGTGTCCTTTTATTAGCAAAATGGCTTTTAAATGGGCTTTCAACTTTTTCAAAACAAAGTATTTTAAAAATCATGTTTAAATAGAATTTATGTGGTTTTAAAATTGTGATAAAAAGTAGTTTCCCCTCAATTTTTATTCATTTTTAATCAACAAGCATTCATCCAATAAAGATATATTAGTGCCTATAGGTCAGAGGCCCTGGATTACACAAATAACAAAGATGTGATCCTTTGTTCTTATATGGTGATTTGTTATCATAATGAAACTAACATCTATAGCAATAAACATAATACAAGGTTTAAAAAAAAAGATGCCCACTGAATGTTGTGGGAACACACACATATGAGTTTGTTATGATAGATTTGTTATAATGATCTTTAACCTCTCTTGGAGTGAATCTAAGATGCTATAATCCCACAAGTGAATTCTAAAGATGTTAAGTCTTTTTATCTGGGAGTTCTCACATTGTCATAGAAATCTGGAAAAGAATCATAAAAGTGCCATGAGGAATTGTCAGAAATGGTGTGCTACATTAAGTCAATGTGAGGTTCACAAAGAGATTTCTGGCCTTTAATTTTTACAGTAAATGTGATGTTCTTGGCAAGGAAGAACACGGGAGTCTAAAAGGACATAAGATGTTCAAAAATTACTTAAGATAACATTCAAACTTTCTTTAAAATGAGGAAAAAGAGGGAAACTATACCTTAGTCCACATTATAGAGTTTTAAACTATTTTTAAAATTCATGTTTATGGACTCACTAGTATTTTATAAACCTGTTAAGAATTCCTTGGATGCTCTTTTAGATAGTAACAATTCTAAATCATGGGTGAGCCTGCTTCTAGGATATTGGAGTTGTAGTACTCAACTTCTCCAAGCAAATGTCTGCTTTGTTATTGTTAGTAATAATTTTAATAATTTATGTTTTTTAGTGTCATGGACTCACTCATTGAGATTATGCTTAAGATGTGGATTGTATTCCTTACAATGGTCTACAGAATTCTGTATGGTTTGGTGCCTATGTGTCATGCCAACCTGATTTTATGTAACTCTGACTTGTGTTTTTTTTTTTTTTTTTTTAATATTTATTTATTTACTTTAGTTGTACACAATGCAATGCATTTATGTTTACATGGTGCTGAGGCTCGAACCCGGGCCGCGCAGGTGCGAGGCGAGCGCTCTGCCGCTAAGCTCCATTAAAATTAAACTACTTGTAATTCCTGAAATATGGTGTGTAGATTGAAGTTTTTGAGCCTTAACTTAAAACTATTCTTCTTGCTCTTATTGTTCTTCTGCTCCAACTTTAGTCCATCCATTATACAAGATTTAGCTCAATTGTCAATTTTCCAGGCTGTATTTCTTTACCCTTCATCTGCACACATTAAGTCATGTTTTCCTTTATGCTCCCATAGCAGTTTTAGTCATAACTGGCAGGTCACAGAAATTCAAACTTGGCTTATTAAGTCCCCAGTTTTATTACTTGGGTCAGTTCAGTGTCCTCCCGATCTCTGTAAATTCCCAACATTACTTCCTCATGGCTGTTATTGTTTCTTTTTGGCTCCATACAATTTTGTGTATTCTGACTTGTACTAAATGTGAAAACCAACTTTTAAAAATGTATGCTATAAGAAGTCCAATAACACCAAGAATAAAGTGCATTTTTATGGTTTATTTAAAATTATTTTTTACTAAATATTTGTAGATTTGAGCAATGATGATTCTTACTGTATACCCTTGTTCTATCTTGCTAGGTCATCCTTTTTATTTTTTTCTGTTTTACCATATTAGGCATTGAACCCAGGGTCTTGCACATGCTATGAAGGCAACTCTACCACTGAGTCGTATCACCAGCCCTATGTCACCTCTTGCATGTTCACCTTCCAAAGCCTGTTCTCTGTGATCCATCCAGAAATATTGAGCTCTCTGGAAAATGTAGAATGAGCATCCTCTTTCACATCCACATATCACCTTAATGTTTCTTTGTGGAGAATGATTCCCCAAGACCCAAAATTTTTTCCCATTTTCTCTATAACTTGAGAGCATATTTTTTTCTTGATTTCTTCACATCATGATCATATTGGTTTTGTGGTGATCTTCAAATGGTTTGCTTATTTACTTGTCGCCTCCATTGTAAAGAGGGAGGAGACCTTACTTTTTCTATTCATTGATTTGATGTGCTCTAGGGTGTAGTTTGGCATAGGTTCTCAATAAATTTGTGGTGAGGTTTTTGTTTTCCTTTTTTTTTTTCTTAAACAGTACTGGGAATTAAATATACAGCACTTTACCATTGTGCTAAGTTTCCAGCCATTTTATTTATTTTTATTTTGAGACAGGGTCTCTTTTACTTGTGAGGCTGTCCTCCCTCTCAAGTAGCTGGGATTATAGGCATGGAATACCATATCCAGATTGGGGAACTACCCTTTGAATAAATCTTGAAAAATTTTGATATTTTTCATACTAATTTGTTCAAGGTGTGTAGAATTGATCTGTCAGTTTGCAGTTTTCTTTTGTTTATCTCAGTAGCTGGAGTTCATACCACAGCATCATGTTAACTCATACATTATGAGCAGATAGTGTATCTCCTATGGTATATACTAAGAATATATTAAAAGAACTAGGAAAAGCTATCAAATAAAACTAACACTGTTCTTAGTACTATATATATATATATATATATATATATATATATATTATAAATTTTGTGTTCTTGAAATAAATCACATAATGTAGATAAATATTCTCTCTCAATTTTCCAAAAAAGAAATTGAAGCACAGTGAGGTTAAGTACTTTGTCCATAGTCACACATATTTAATAGAGGTAGAGTAACTCAAAGGGATTTAGGGAAGATAAAAAATAAAAAAGGCTGTGGATGATGCTCAGTGGTTAAGCATCCCTGAGTTCATGTAACCGCCTGCGGGCAATCCGCCGTTAAGAACTGCGCGGCTGTTGCCGCCTGAAGCGCTCGGAGCACCCGGAGCCGCGGGAAGAACTTCAGAAGCAAACTGGAGACAAACAGCTTTTTAGTAACTTTTCGCTCTGGGTTCTAACAACTAACTCACGCCAAACACACCACTAAAATGGCGCTGACCCGATCAGCAATTTCGGCCAAGTCACTAGATCCCGCAAAAAATCCCGTGAGACTACGGGTGGCGACAATATCTCCAAAAATATGCCTCACTTCATCACTATGTGATATGCCCCTTGAGAGTACAAGAACTGTGCCTGTCTTAGTTGTTGTCAGAGGTGGCACACCTATAATCCCAGGCGAGGTCAAGCATATCAAAGGCTGAGCAAGGCATTGTCCCGTAAAGGAGGATTGCAAGGTTCTGTTGGTGAGGTTGTTTGATGTTTGAAAGGCCCAGACTCAGAAATTTATGGGAGCTACCCTAAGCAATTTAGCAAGACCCTGTGCATTAAAGATAGATTAAAGAAAAGGTAAAGGCACTTTAGAGAAATAATTTGTTAGCTTGAAGATATCAGGTTAAAAAGTCATATTGTTTGCTAAAAAAGTCCCCAGGGACACCTATAAATCAAAATTGGCTAAAATTATTTACCTAAATTGAATACTCTAAACCTAAAATGAATTAAAGTTATTTGGATCCATATATATATATATATTTTCTTTTTCATAAGCGCTCATGTGACGTCACACTGGACAAACAAACATACAAACATTATTTGTGAGTCACATTAACATGAAATATAGAATGCCCTGACCCTGAGGATTGTATGGGATGCCTGTTTTATGGGATATATTGAATTTTGCGCAAAACTCTTTGAAAGATGAGGACGTATATGCGGGGCCATTATCTGTTTTAAGCATTTTGGGGATGCCCAATGCAGCAAAAGCTTGCAAGCAATGAGATGTAACATCTTTAACTTTTTCTCCAGAATGTAAGGAAGCAAAAATCATGCCTGAACATGTATCTATGGTCACATGAATAAATCGCAATTTTCCAAAACTTGGCTCATGAGTAACATCCATCTGCCACAAATGATTGGGCATCAATCCTCTAGGGTTTAACGCCGAAATGAGGATTGGGCAAATGTGTCATACAAGATTTACAATCTTTTACAATTGTTCTGGCTTGCTCCTTTGTGATTTTAAACCTACGTTGCAAGGTGGTGCTGTTGACATGAAACTGGGAGTGAAATAAAGTAGCTTGTTGTAACGCTGAAAGTATAAATACTGTTTTTGTAAGTTCATCAGCCTTTTGATTACCTTCATGGAGGGGACCAGGCAAATTAGTATGTGCTCTAATATGGCCTACGAATAGGGGTTCTTTTCTTGCCCACAAAAGTTTTTGTATTTGATAAAACAATTTAAAGGCTGGAGTATGAGGTGCTATTGGTCCTGCTAACTCTAATTTTGGGGACGGCTTGTACAATATAGTGGCTATCTGAAAAAATGTTTACGGGCTGGTCCCTAAAATTTTCCAGAGCTCTTACCACAGCTTCCAATTCCACTAGTTGAGCTGATTTGTGTGCAGTTATGTAAGTCATATTTTCTTTTTTAGTGACTACTGTAGCAGTACCATTTGAGGACCCATCTGTAAATACATTAAATGCCTTAGGAATAGGTTGATTTTTTATTACCTGTGGAAATATAATAGGATGATTAATACAAAAAGATAATATAGGGGACTTAGGAAGATGATTATCAAAATTTGCAGAAGTAGAGCATTTAGCTATAGCCCAATCATTATCATTGAAGCATAAATATTCAATCTGTGATGATGATATAGGGAGTAATAATAGTAGCAGGGTGAATGCCAAATATTTTTAGTAGAAGTCTTAAGTCCTTGAAGAATAAGTTTAGCCACCATGGAGGTATAAGATTCAATTATACTTTTAGGAGAGACGGGCAAATGTATCCATAATAAAGGCCCTTGTTGCCAAAATACTCCTGTGGGTGTATATTGTGAAGAAATAATAATCAACATCAGCGGTTGAGTTAAATCAAATCTATCACAATGAGCTCCTTCGATGGCTTTTTCTACTAACTTTAAAGCTTTCCTAGCATCAGGAGTCAATGTTCGTGGTGAAGATGGATCAGGATCTCCACGAAGGATGTCAAATAAAGGTTTTAGTTGGCCAGTAGTGAGATTTAGTGTAGGGCGAAGCCAATTAATGTCTCCCAGTAGTTTTTGGAAATCATTGAGGGTGGTCAAATGTTCTTTACTTATTAAAATTTTTTGGGGTCTAACAAAAGTATTCATGATTTTAAATCCTAAATATAATATGGGAGATCTGGTTTGAACTTTTTTCTTCTGCTATATATAATCCATATTTTTTAAATTTTCTACCACATCACTGAATATATTAAATAAGATTTTTTGATTAGGGTGGGCCAATAAAATATCATCCATGTAATGTAGACACATGAGGTTTGGATATTTATTTTTAATGGGTTGGATAGCCTTGTGTCCACATATATTTGGCATATGGTGGGGCTATTAGCCATTCCCTGTGGTAAAACCTTCCATTGATATCTCTGATCAGGGCCATTATTGTTCATAGAAGGAACGGAAAAAGCAAACCTGGGGGCATCCAGAGGATGTAGGGGAATAGAAAAGAAGCAATCCTTTATATCAAGAGTAATAAGATGGAAATTTTTTGGAATAGCTACGGGACTAGGAAGTCCAGGTTGAGTAGGCCCCATAACTTGCATGGTTTTATTGATTTGTCTAAGATCATGTAACAATCGCCATTTTCCTGACTTTTTCTTGATCACAAATATGGGGGAATTCCAGGGAGAGGTGGAAGGTTCTATATGACCTGCTTCTAATTGTTCCTGAACTAATTGGTGGGCCGCTTGTAATTTCTCTTTAGATAGGGGCCACTGAGGGACCCACACTGGCTTATCAGAAAGCCATGGTATTTTCAAAATTATTTTCTCAGTGGCCCCGTAGGACTACGCCCGATAATAAGTCCTACAGTCCCTGAGGGAAGAGTCCCCTGACTCCTGTGGGAATCAGTTGAACCCCCATTTCGTTAACACTATTCCTGCGGGCATTTCCTCTTGTTCCTCTGGCCGCCTGAGTGGAAGAACTCCTTCTGCAATGCCCCGTACATTTGTGGGCCCCGGGGTACTGGGCCCCGTGCCCCGTTTTTTGAATTCCTGAACAAAGGATTTCCATGGATGTCAAATTTTGAATAGCATTTATTGGCCCAATGATTTCCCTTTTTACACCTGGGGCAGCGGCCTGGGGCACGGTATGAGCTTGATCTTATTTCTCTTTTGGGATTTTGCCTAGAATTGCCTGATTGATTATGATAATTTTGGGGAATATCCTGATTGATTATAATGTCTACGTTTAGCCTTTGTGAAATTTCGAGAGGAAGCACCTCTCATTGAGGCTGCAATCACATTTCCTGTGACAAAGGCGCCATTTATATCTTTACATAGTTGTATATATACGGAAAGATCCTTTTTAGTTCTCCATGGCCTGATGGCTGCTTGGCACCATTTATTTGCATTTTCATAAGCTAATTGAACAACTAAAGGCATAGCTTGGTCAACATCTGCAAACACACTACCTGCAGTTCTCAAAAGTCGATCAGCAAAGTCGGCATACGGCTCATTAGGTCCTTGAATCACTTTTGACAAGCTACCTTGTAGATCCCCAGGTCCTTGTACAGTTTTCCATGCCTCTAAGGCAGCTGCATTTATCTGAGCATATATATCTGAGTCATAATCTGTTTGAGCCTGTAAGTCTGCGAATTGCCCTTCTCCTGTGAGCATGTCTATATTATAGTTTTCAAACCCCGCAGCCGCGTTTCTTTTAGCCGTTTCTATACAAAGTTCTTGGAATTGCGATCGCCAAACCAAGAATTGCCCCCCGCTTAATGTTGCTTTACATAGACTTTTCCAGTCTGAGGGGGTTAAGCTAAAGGTGTTAAGGGACTCCAGCATACTCAACGTGAAAGGAGCTTGGGGCCCATAAGTCATTACTGCCTCTTTGAGATTTTTTATTGTTTTGAAATCTACTGACTGATGGACACTCTGTCCATTTTTCTTTTCAAATGCTGGCGGTTCCCAATGTATCTGTGAGTTGTCCTCGAGAGCGCATAAGCGATCAGAAAGACTTTTTATTTCTGTTTCTAGGGTATGCAAATGCCTAGTAATACCCTTCATATTTTCTGTAATGGATTCCACCCATGGGGGAGTAGTCACTTCCACAAGTGACTCCTCTGCTTGACGGACCTTTTTCTCGGTCTTTTTTAATTTCTTTTTCCTCATTTTCTCAGGATCACTTTTACTAGATTCCTCACCACTGCTAATTTCACTGACAGCAATATCCTGAGGCCCAGGTTCCAGTGAGAGCAAGTATCCTTCAGCTTTCGCCAATAACTCCCGAATAGCTTTAATAGCTTGGATTTTTGTCATTTTTGGGTCTCTTCTAATACTCTCTTTACTGGTCTCAGTTGGCCCAGTGGAATCTACATTTTTTTGATCACTTTCATTTTTGTCTATATACTCCTCACTGAGAACAGAGTCAGGTATATCAAGGAGTCTTTGCATAGCCTCTATCACTTGGGATTCAGTTATATTCGAACCCATCTTTAGAGACCTTTCAGTTCTTACCTGTCCGCTCCGAAGTTCCCCGTACGGGCCGCCACCTGTTGCCGCCTGAAGCGCTCGGAGCACCGGAGCCGCGGGAAGAACTTCAGAAGCAAACTGGAGACAAACAGCTTTTTATTCTGATAACTTTTCTCTCTGGTTCTAACAACTAACTCACGCCAAACACACCACTAAAATGGCGCTGACCCGATCAGCAATTTCGGCCAAGTCACTCCAGATCCCGCAACAAAATCCCGTGAGACTACGGGTGGCGACAATGGCCAAATCTCCACGGCTCATAGTCAACTGCAATTCAAGCCAATCCCCAAACAGGGCTCCTGCACGCGGCTACAGTGAAGACTTGGAGACAGGATAGAAAAGAAAAGATTATTTTAATTCTCTCTCTCTGGCTCTAGCAACTCACAGTCTTACAGTCATCCACACACACACATAACGGCGTTTACAAAGCGAACACTCTGTAGGCTCTCTCCCGGGGAAGGTCCCACTCTCACGCGCGCTCCAGCAGGAGAATGGCGCCGGCTGGCTTTTTTCCTCCGGCCTAAGTCCCACTAGATCTCGCGCTAAGACCCACAAGATCTCAGGCCAAATCCCGAGAGCGAGATCTCGGAAGGCTGTAAAGTCTGAGGCGTTTCCATGTAAACAAACGCGGTCTCAGCCAACTCTTAAATTAGGGCTTCTGCATTCAGGGCTTCTGCAAGTTCAATCCCTGGCAGCCTCCCCTACCCCCACAAAAGTTGTCAGGTGTAGATTTTAAAGGCTATAAGGTTATAAACCCTAGAAAAGGTAAACTTCAAACGAACTGAAATAATCAGAGAAGTCTGCAAGAAAGAAGTTTATATTGAGAGGCAAATGAATTTTTTTTAAATTGTAGTGTATTAGGCCAAATTTTCTTGCAGTCACAAACCGACTTAAGCAAAATTTATAATTTTGTATTGATGATCAGCAGTAGCCAAAGCTGTTTGTACCAGATGGGTCACCTGACCTTTTTCCTATTGTGTGTGTCTTTCCAAATGACTTTTATAATCTTGGAATTGGCTTACTGGTACTATGTCCCCTGATTTGAGTTTCACAGGAATGAGAATTTCCTTTGTGTTTACAAGAGAAAAGCAAAATTCAACCCATCATCTGCTATTTCTTTGGTGAATATGATTACCTAGGTGCAAATTGTAGTGCCAATGAATCTTAAAGCCATAGGTCCTCAGAGTTATTTACAATTCCTATAAAAAACTGTTCATATTTAAAAGTCTGTATTCTGAATATTCAGCTACATTGTATTAAATATTTTGTGATTCTTCTTTAATATGTTAAAATGAATCTCATGAACAATATAACTTTCCCTTATTTAGGAATATATATTCCAAAACATACTATAGAAGAGAAAGTAGAGGAAATAATTTCCATAAAATATGCACTTAAGTATGTAGATGCTCAGGTACTACTTCAGTATAATTTATAATAAAATAGAAACTTGTATGTACATGAAGAGCCACTATGAGTACCACATCTATGAATTCAGAATTTATGGTGGTATGTTGATCACTTAAATACAGTTAGGTTCATTGCCCATTTGATGACATAATTAAATGATTAAATATTTTCCTCAAATTATGAATAAGATGAAGTACAATTTATTACATACACAGTAGTTACTTTTCTGGAAAATTCTATACCTGAATGAAGGTCCTGTTGGCTCCATCTCTGCCTTCCATGCACCCAAAACTCCTCAAGCCAGGTTCTACAGTCACCCATTGAGGACCTGTATATGAACTCTGTCACCTCCTTGTCATTTTCTCACATTTCTTTCATACAGTTGGACCCAGGGTGAATCTCTGCCCACCTTCTATTGTCTGAGTCAAAGTGGAGCCACATCTGTCTATTGAAGCCAAACTGCCAGGTGTTGGATTTATGCTGACAAGACATCCTGCCCTCCAGGGTGTAAAGACCTCTGGCCATGTAATTTTCTGCTTTAATGTCAGCCAATTTCTGTTTTAACATATTCCCTGTTTCTCTTAGCATGGTCTTTTGCTCTTCCCAGGTGATTGTAGCACTCATTTTCTCTCCCAGTGCACTCAAGGATTTGACCTTGTCCATGTCACAGTCATAGGAGAGAAAATTCTTCTGATCTACCTAAGTTTGGACTATACACCATTGCTATCCAGGTGTGGGCTTAGAATTGATGGTGAAGTCATAGCAAAGTGAGTGAATGCCTGCTTGGTGTTCCTTGGGGCTGGACTCGGGCCCGCTGGGTGGCTCCTCTCCTGAGGCTGGTGGAATTGGAGGTAGCATTTCTTATAAAGCATATATAGTGGTGGTGAACCCCCTAACTTTTGTTTGTCTGGAAAAATAGTTTCTTCTTCTCCATTTCAGAAGGACAACTTTTCTTGGTAAAGTATTCTTCATTGGCAATTTTTATTGCTCAGCTCTTTGCATATATTATCTAGTGTGTCCTGTCCTGTGAATTTCTACTTCGAATTCCCTGATACTCTAATGGGGGATGCTTAATATGTAATGAACCTCCTTTAAAATGTTCTCATTGTCTTTAACTTTTCAGAATGTGCTTATTATCTTTTAAACCTTCTTCATGTTTAATCTATATGGGGTTCTTTGGCTTCATATATGTGGGTGTTTACTTCCTACTCCAGATATGCTGGAGACCAGCTCCGGCAAGGGAGGGTGAAGAAGTCAGCAAAATGATGAGAGAAAAACCATGCTGCACACAGGTCAGGAGGCTTAACTATAACTTTACTTTTCTTACCCGAGTTTTTATATCCCAGACAGCACAGTCATTTACATTACAACTTTTGAAGTTACATTAAGGAATTTCAGAGTTATACAGTATTAAGGAAACAAGTTACATTAAGGAATTTCAGAGTTATACATTCTGAGGGAAACAGGATATTGTTCTAAGTACATATTACTGATTAAACTTATCTAAAGATGTAAAAAAAAGCATATATTGATCAATCTTAAATGTCAAGAACAATTGTATAGCCGTACAAAACATGTTTTTACCTAAACCTATTTTTATAACCCCTTAAGATCACTCACAATGTCCCACAGCTTGATTGCCCTAATATAGCTAAACCTTAACTGAACTCAACTTACTATTGTTTCCTATAATAACTTTGTTTTGAACTAAAAAGAAGGAAGTATAGCTATTTTTCAAAAGTTAAACTAACAGGTATTTTTCCTTTGATCAAGTGTTAGATCTAAGGGGTCTCTGCCATGGAAAACTTATATCAATATATCTTAAACTAATATCCTAATACTTACTTAAAATAAAAGAATCCTTATCAATCACAAGAAAGCCTTATAACTATAACTTAAAACCTTATAATTATAACTTAGAAAAATCTGAACTATGGGGCACAGCAAGAGCCACGAGTTTAATCATTACTTACAAGCCTAATGTCTAATTAAAAACCTGTTCTCCTGGTCTTCCTGGCTCAGATTCCACAGTGTAATTTTTGTGTGGTCAGATTTATGCTTAATAGCTAACTTATGAGCCCCTAGTGGTCACACAGAAAACATAGTAAGAATAAAGAGATAGAATTAACCATCGTGGCACCATACTTGTGTTACATCGTTCCTTAGAAGAGGGAAAGATGCCTTGTTTTCCTTCCCTATTTTATCAGACAAGGAGCCTTGCTCACTTGTCATAAGGAAGATGTCACACAGATAGAGGTATTTTTATTTTTCTCCTTGTCTAGACTTCTTTCCTCCTTCTCTTTCTCTGATTCATTGTCACTTCCATAATGTGTATATTGTTCTATGTGATGATCTTCTATAAGTTCAGTAGCTTTTTAAATTTTTATTTCCTCTTACTTGTCTCTCACTAGTTAATATCAATAACTTATCTTTTTTGTGTGTGTGTGTGTGTGTGTGTGTGGTACTGGGGATTGAACCCAGGGCCTTGTGCATGTGAGGCAAGCACTCTACCAACTGAGCTATATTCCCAGCCCCAATAACTTTTATCTTTGTATTTGCTGATTCTTCTGCTTGACTGAATCTGCTGTTGAAGCTGTTTATGAAATGTTTCTGGTCAGTCATTGTTTTCTTTTTAAAAAAAATATTTTTATTTTTATTTGCTTTTAGTTGTACACAATGCGTTTTATTCAATGCGTTTTATTTGTATGTGGTGCTGAGAATCAAACCCAGGTCGCCCACGTGCTAGGTGAGCGCTCTACCACTGAGCCACAATCTCAGCCCCAGTCATTGTTTTCTTTGGCTTCAAGATTTCTGTGATTCTATTTTGTATATGGCTTCTCCCAGTTTCTTCATCTTTTCATTATATCATTTATTATTATCCTGATTTCGTTTATTTATCTATGTTTTTTTTTGTATCTCTCTGAGATTCTATTTTTTTTTTTTTGGCATAATAGTTCATGGTAGGTAAACACTCTACCACTGAACTACATCCCCATCCCTCTCTCTGAGATTCTTTTGAATTATTTTAAATGTTTTTTCAGACATTTAATAGGTCTCCATTTTTTAGAGCTGGTTCCTGGAACTTTATTTTATTTCTTTGGTAGTGTCCTGTTTCCCTGATTATTCATAATCCTGTGGTGTTGTATTTGTGTCTATACATTTGAAAAAGTAGGTATTTCTTACTGTCTTTAGAATGGCTTTGGTAGGTATGCCATTTACCATTTGGCCTGGCCAAAGATTCTTGCTGAGCCAGCTGGAAGATTCAGTGGGTGAGCTGGCTGTTGGAGTCCTTAGGCAGGCTGTCCTTGTTCCTGGAAAAATGGGTGTGATCTTTTTGGCTGAGTCCAAAGTGACTGTCCTGGTCCCTAGATTTCAATGAGTAGGCCTGGAGCTTGAGTCTTGATAGGCAGGCATGATGCTTTAGTCTAGGGATGAGATCAGAATCTACAGTTAAAGGAACTAACCTGTACTGGGACTGGTTTTGGGCATGAGTCCATGGGGTCTTCCTGTGTGGCACTGGGCCTGGGTCCTGGGTGTATAAGAGCCTGTCTACCATATGGTGTAGTTTTGGAGTCTGAAACTGTGTGGTATACTCTGCAGCACAAGGTACTGTTTCTGGCCTTGTGCTGGGGTGGTCCTGGATCCTAGTCCATAGGAGCTTGCTTGGAGCCTTGGGCCACATGTGTAGGCCTTGTACCGAGGTAAATCTCCACCAATTTTTGAGGGATGAGCCATAAAGTTTAGGGTGGCGGTAGCTTTTGTAGCCATGATG
This sequence comes from Tamias sibiricus, assembly GCA_025594165.1. NCBI lineage: Eukaryota > Metazoa > Chordata > Mammalia > Rodentia > Sciuridae > Tamias > Tamias sibiricus. The sequence goes on from CM046667.1 coordinate 111,910,802, forward strand.
TAGGCCTGGAGCCTAGGTCTGTGGAGGTGGCCTGCCTTTGGGATTTAGTAGGGTGGACCTGGTGCTGGAATATACTGTGAGGGGAATACCATCTCCTTTTCCCATGTGGTGGTAAATGTCTTCATGTGCTGTACTGTACAGGTATTTGGGAGGGGTGACAGGATTAATTTGAAACTGTCCTTTCTGCCCTCTTTAATTTGTCATTTTTATTTCTTTGCTTCATCCAGGTGCTGTAATCCTATATGGATTCCTTAGCTCTTGTGAATATACTTTTGTATATGGGTGTTTTTTTCAAATCAGAGTATCTTTAAGAGATCTAGCACAGGAAATTCCTATTTTAGTATCTTGTTCACATCACTGTCCAAGCAAGTTTTCTTTAAAAATTAGTAAATATTCCATTGTTTGACTTTAAGTACTTATAGGGAAAGAGTTGGCAATATGTAAGTTTTCCAGTTTTAAGTTAAATAAGTCCCTATTGAAATAATTCAATGAAGGCCAAATGTGCAGAATGTTGCAAGCAGAAAAATGTGAAGTCTGAAACTATGCATATTTTGACTTTTTTTCTGCTTGTCTCTTTAGGTCTTCAGTCCTATTAGGTGATGGAAATTTGAACACCTTGGTCAATTGGGATGGACTTTAATTTTAAATTGTTCTGATCTCAGACTAATTTCATTTTTGGATATGTTTTAGAGACTATGAGGACAAGAGCAAAGTTGTTTGCTTGGACAGATTTGTGACCTGGTGCTAAGGCAAAGTAGAACTGTATATGCCTAGTGTATGTGTATAGGAATAAGAAGTTGGTGGATTTGAACAAGGATAATTATTTTGTGAGGTCCATCCATGTTTTACATCTTTTCATTTGAGGATTTTATTTTCTTTATAATTTTAGGTGATAGCAAAAAAACATTATATTTGAGACTAGTAATCCAACTCTAGTTTCTATTGACACATGCATGTATAGGTACATGTATGTATGTATGTGGGTACATACATACATAATCACAAAATTGGTACTAATCTGTACAAATTCTCTTGAAACTTGTTTTTTCTTCACTCATCAAAATGTCTTGGGGAAATATTTATTTTGTTTTGTGTATATCTAGCTCATTCCCTTTATTGCCTTTATATCTATAATGTAAGTGTTCCATAGTTCATTTGCTATTCTCTTATTAATGGATATTTTTATTTTTAGATTCTCCCTGTTAGCAAATTTACTATGATTAACAATATTGTATATAACTCCACACAGATGCAAATGTTTCTATGGAATCGGTGTAGTGATTTACATTTCCTTGATTGCAAGAATGTTGAATATTTTTTCATATATTTGTTGGCCATTTGTGTTTCTTCTTTTGAGAAATGTCTATTTAGTTCCTTGACCTTTTAATTCAGTTATTTGTTTTTTTTTTGTGTGTGTGTGTGTGTTTAGTTTCTTGATTTCTTTATGTATTCTTGATATCAATCACCTGTCAGAGAAGTATCTGTCAAAGATTTTCTTCCTATTCAGTAGGTTCTCTTTGCTCTTAATCATTTCCTTTGCTTTGCAGAAGCTTTTGAATTTGATACCCTTCCACTGTTTTTTGCTGTATGGCTACATACCTTGGAGCCAATCCTGAAATTTCCCTCTAATTGTTCTTACTTGGTCCTGATGGTTGATTTTAGGTTTTTGTCTCTCCTATTCTACATGTTGAATTATTGTTGAGGCTCAGATAGGGCTAGATCATGTGTGAGGTTAGGTTTGCTTTTCCTTGGCTGAGTTTTGTGTGTTGCTCAGCAGCAAAATCTATACTGTGTGAACTTGATTTTTCCCAATCACATCCTAGCCCCTCATAGAGAAAGGGAGAGCAAGGGATTGCAATCAGGTTAGCAACCATTGTATAGTCTCAATAAATGTCCAGCATCTATTTTTACATGTATAACTCCAATTACTACCTTTAGAGAAGTGGTACAGTCAGCACCACCACTAAACAACCATGAACTAGATCAGATGTTAAACGGCAGGTATCTACTCTTTGTCCAATGTAATAATGATCACAACAACATGAATGAAGTGGGCATTATATAAACTATATGATTCTATCAGATAGTGGAATTACAGTTTCTTAAGTAAAAAGAAAGTGTGGTTGGAAGGGAAGAGAAAGTTTGAAATATTTAAAAAGTTAACACAAGAATTCGGATGAAGGTAGCCAATGAAGAATATAAGGAAGGAAGAGTAAACCAAATAAATAAATGTAATAAAATAAAGAGGAAGAGTGAATAGGAAAATTTGGCTATTCATGTGGGAAGATATTGAATAAAGGGCAATAGGAGGGACAAAGACCAAGATACTAACAAACAAACAAAAATAAGCTCAATACAACTCAAACATACAAAAAATTTTATACCACCAGAGTCAAACCATGACTTAATAATAAATGGTGGAGAGGAATTGAAAAGTAAATTATATTCAAACTTATTACACAATGAGAACAGTCTCACACACACACACACACACACACACACACGCACACACACACACACGATCAAAAAGAATGGAAAAAAGAAAAAAAAATTAAAAGGAAAAAGCTGGGCACCGTGGTGCACGCCTGTAATCCCAGTGGCTCAGGAGGCTGAGACTGGAGGATCACAAGTTTAAAGTCAGCCTTAGCAATGGCGAGGTGCTTAGCAACTCAGTGAGACCCTGTCTCTAAATAAAATACAAATTAGGGTTGGGGATGTGGCTCAGTGATCGAGTGCCCCTCAGTTCAATCCCCGGTACCCCTCCCCACAAAAAAGAAAAGGAAAAACGGGGAGAATAGGAAAAAAAAATTCTTAATGAGAAATAAAGTGCTTATTTCTACTGAAGTGGTCAAAACTGTTGGGCAGTATGGATTGTCATTATTTATACTGTTGTGATTTTCCTTGTATTTATTTTTGGGCTCTGTTACCCTTGAGTCAGGGCTGGACTTGTTAAGTCCCATGTCTTTGTGTTTCTCACCAAGCTGACAGCCATTGTGGCCAAGAGGCAAAGTTGGTTTTTTTAGCTCCAGTTTCCCAGTATAGGATGGAATAGACTTGAGATTTCTGGCAAATGATGTATTCTCATAGTGGGGCTAGTGAAGAGTCCCAAGTTGGAAGTTCTAGCAGCTAGGATTTTTGGCTGACCTTGGGAACTCTGCTTGGTGGGTATTTTATATTTAGTCCATACCCTCTATTATTGAGGAGATGCCAATATTTTCTGAACATCTGGATCTGAGGAGCCTCCCCCAAATTCCTCTTTTAGGGTAAGGAATCTAAACCTCCACAGGCTTACCAAGGATCACATCTAGCTTATTTTTTCCTTATAAGTGAAGTGATATCACTGGATTTGTTATATTTAACAAGTGATGAAAAAATTTATCTTTCAAATTTGTACAGAAAATAAATCTCAAATAAAAGTTCAGAGTGCTTACTTGTAAAGATGAATTGTTGTAGATGTCTCATATATGTTGTGCCCAGTGTTCTCAGTATTGTTATTAAAGGGCATTTCCTAGAATCATTTCTAGTATAAGCCTGGCCCATGATGATAATTCCCTGGCTCTGAATTATTTCAGCACTTAAGTTACTGTGAAATATTAACTAGTTGGAGGAACTTGATTATAATTCAGTTGTTTTACATGTATGTATTATGTGCGTAATAATATAAGTCACACCTTATTCTATGCATTTGGGAATAAATCTGAATATTATTGGATGTCCCACTCCACAGGATCAAGGTTAACACTGTTCTTTCTGATGTTTCTGCTTCAGCTCCAATATAGCTGACCCACTGAGTTCTGGATTTCTTCCTATTTTTTATCTGAAGACCCTCCTGATCTTGAGGTATAGTGGAGTCAGAATGGATTTCAGTCCTAATTCTGTTGTTTTTGTAAAGAGCATATATTTCCTGTCATTTGTCCTCCTTATGGTTAATAAAATAGGGGGTGATAAAATCCTGGGCTCAGGAAATTGATGAATCTTGACTCTGTCAATTTACTGGGCATATGACCTTGGGTAAGTTGCTTAATGTTTCTGAACATTATATTAATTATATCAGAGGGGAGCAAAGAGGAAGTTTAATACTGTTATTTTACAAATAACTGCCTGTAACATCATATTTCATAAATGGTTTCAGTTGTTGTTATGTCATTTCATATACTGCAGAAAACAATGATTATTTTTAGGGATATATTTAAATAGCAGACAGTACTAAATCTATTATTCTGTGCAGCTATCCATTCCTATTCTCCTTTTTCTCATTGGCCCCATTTTTTAGATTTACCCCACCTCATGCCTCTTTATCTTACCGTTGAGGCCTCTGGTGTTGTCTTTGGTTTATTTTATCCTACTGTGGCTATCTTGATATAAAATGGTGCAAATTCAGAATTGTTCAAGTAAGATAAGTAACAATCAACAGAGTCTTGGTGACCTGGAACTGTTTAGGGATATATGGTCCTTGCAGTACAAGGGATTATAGTGAAATGCAGAAGAAAGAAAGTAAATGTAATGGTAACTTTTCTGATTCAAGTTTTCTAGAAGTCTCCAGATTATCCCTGCTTAGCCAGAAAAATGAATTTGGTTGATTCAACAAATTCGAATTAATTCCACATTTCTTTCTATCATAATCTAAAAGACATGGGGAAAAGGATAAAGAGAATAATAAAATAAAATACCTGGATTCTCTTTCTAGTTTTCCCAACAAATAGCTATATGGCCTTTGAATATTGAGTAATAATTGGAGATACTTGGGTTTGAGAAGAGAAAGTTCAGTTTGTGTATGATTGGTATCTTTTAAGAAGTAATTTTTAGTATGTGGTTTCAGGTTATAAGAAATAGGACAAATGGATAGGACATATAAATATTGGCTTTGGCTCACTATAAAATAGAAATATAAACAAAGAAATACATGTCACTCTTAATAAGTAACTAGGATTTTTCAATCACCTAGATGGGCTGTTGTAGACAAAATTCAAATATCTGACAGAGAGCTAGGCAGGAAGAATTTTAAGGATCCCTCTGATTCTAAGATTATATTTTTAGTCACTTTACTTTGGTAACTTCAGTTATCCTATCCATAAAATGACAAGTTTGAATTTTCTGATTGTGTAGTTGCTTTCTACCTTATCAGAGAATGATTTGTCTAACGAGCAAGAACAATGTATGGAGGAAGTTCAAATTAGATTTCTCTTTTGTCTCTCTACTGAGACTTTCTTCTGTGGGTCATAAGACAAGTAAGTAGGTAGATTTGGAGAAAGAGGCCCCATTTTATTTTCCTGGCAAGTTTCTGTATCTTTTAACATCTTAGCACCTTACTTTCTATTAAAAATTAACTGTAGGAGCCAGGGATGTGGTTCAGTGGTACAGTGTTTGCTTATCATGTGCAAGTACCTGGGTTCAATTGCCAACACTGCAAACAAAATTCATTTTAGTTCTACATACCATCACTGAAGGAGCCTATAATCAAGGAGATAGCTAAAGATTGCGGTTAGCTGAGAGCCATAAAAGACGTTCTAGTTTCCACCTGATAGTAATACATTATCCAAAGAATCTTTGTATGCCCGTGAACACTGCGTGACGCACCTGTAAGCTCGAGCTGTAAGCACGTGTCCTTGTTAAAGCGATATGTATATAACTGGGTGAGTTTAGTTAGTGTGTGTGGGAAGAAGAAGAAGGTGGTGGTTGGAGTTAGAGCGTTTGGAGTGATTGCTGGAGCCGGAGAGAGAAGAAGAATAAAAGACCTTTTCTCATTTTCATCCTGCCTCCGAATTTTCCTGCGGCGTTCGTTGCCCCAAGCGGTTTCCTCTTCAGGCAGCAACAAGTGGTGGCCTGTACGGGGAATTCGGTGGCAAGGTAAGAAAAAAGAAAATTTAAAAATATGGGAGCGAATATAACAAAAAGTTGGTTTATAAAAGCCACGAATGAAATTTTTGATAGCGAGAACTCAGAGGATAGTGAGAAAAGTGAACAAGAAAGCATATCCTCTGACTCAGTTGAGACCAGCAAGGAGAGCAGTAATATAAATTCAAAAGTAAGAACTGCAAAAGCCATCAGAAGCTTAATAAAATTAGCTGAGGAGTATGTACTCTCCTTAGAAGCTGAAACTCAGGATACTAGTGAAAGTGATAATAGTAACAAGGAGCCAAACCATGACAGTACGGTCTCCTCCACTAAGCCAGTTAGGAATTATGAAGCTAGTAGTGAGGAGGAATCAAAAAGCGATTCAGGGAGCACAGTCTCCAATAAAAAGAACAAAAAGAAATTAAAAAAGAGAAAAGACCGTCAAATAGAGGAACCACTAGTGCCCTCTGCTCCTTCATGGATAGAATACCTAACAGAAACAATAAGGGGTATTGATCAGAATGTACGTGCCCTTGAGGTAGAAATTGGCAGCCTTTCTGAGCGCTTATACGCTCTCGAACAACATAGACCGCAGGAGCACCTAGAACTGCCAGTATTTCAAAATGAACAGGGACAAAGATATCACGAGTCCCTAGACTTTAAAACAATAAAGAATTTTAAAGAGGCGGTAATGACCTATGGGCCTCAAGCTCCGTTCACATTAAGTATGATAGAGTCACTTAACACCCTAACCTTAGCCCCCTCAGATTGGAAAAGTCTATGCAGAGCGGTACTAAGTGGGGGACAATACCTAATCTGGAAAACTCAATTCCAGGAACTTTGTTCAGAAATAGCAAAGAGAAATGCTGCAGCAGGTTTCCCTCAACACAATATAGATATGCTCACAGGGGAAGGTCAGTTCGCGGAACTACAAAATCAGCTACAATACGATCCAAGTGTGTATGCCCAGATACACACTGCAGCTGTGAAAGCCTGGAAGACAATATCAGGCACAGGGGATCTGCAAGGCAGCCTATCAAAAGTTATACAAGGGCCTAACGAACCTTACGCTGATTTTGTAGATAGACTCTTAAAAACAACATCTAGAGTTTTTGGCGAAGTCGAGCAAGCTATGCCTCTAGTTATCCAATTAGCATACGAGAATGCTAATAAATATTGCCAGGATGCAATAAGGCCGTGGAGAAGTAAAAAAGACTTATCAATTTATATCAGACTGTGCAAAGACATTAACGAGGCTGTTATCACAGGCAACATAATTGCTGCAGTGATGAAAAAAATTCCTCCCCTCAAAATTCCCAAAGGTTTCAAACTAGAACAGGATATTCCAGACAAAAGTATTATAATCAACCAAGATATGCTAAGCAATATCCCCCAAGGGTAATAAGATCAAATTCATACCGCGCTCCAGGCCGATGCCCCAGGTGCAAAAAGGGTATACATTGGGCCAATCAATGCCATTCCAGATATGATATATATGGAAATGATTTATCAAGGATTTCAAAAAACGGGGCACGGGGCCCAATGCCCCGGGGCCCACAAATGTACGAGGCACTAGAGGAGGAATGCGCACTAGAGGAGGAATGCCCTCAGATCCAAATGATTCCTCGTCACAATCCCTCCTACCCATTAACTCCCTTATCAGAGGGACAAGAGGAAGTGCAGGATTAGATCTCTGTTCTACTGCCCAGATGGTCCTGACACCTGAAATGGGGGTTCAGCTGATTCCTACGGGAATCAGGGGACCTCTCCCTTCAGGAACTGTGGGACTAATCCTTGGGCGTAGTTCCAAGAGTTTATTAGGCTTTAATGTTATACCAGGGGTTATTGATTCAGATTATAATGGAGAGATTAAAATAATGCTAAGTACACACAGGGGTATCATCTCCGTAAATCAAGGAGACAGAATCGCACAGCTGCTCCTCATTCCCAGTCTCCATAGTTCTTTTAAAAGCATGCCACAAAATAGAAATAGCAGAGCATTCGGTTCCACTGGTTCGGGACCTATGGCTTTCTGGGTTCAGGATTGTTCACGGAGGCCGATGTGCAAATTAAAAATTCAAGGTATAGAGATGGAGGGGCTGATTGATACAGGAGCTGACTCTTCCATCATAAATCTACAACAATGGCCTAAGCACTGGCCTCTGCAGAAAGCCTCAACCAGTTTAAGAGGCTTGGGATATAGTAATACCCCAGCACAAAGTGCTGTAATCTTAAATTGGCAAGACAATGAAGGCCATACAGGAACATTCCAACCTTATGTTTTAAACAGCTTTCCAGTTACCCTATGGGGAAGAGATATCTTACATCAAATGGGGCTACACCTAGCAACCAAGCCTGCAGGTGTTAAGAATAAAAATCCTAATCATAATAAAAAAGGCAAAGGACATTTTTTCTAGGGGCCACTGAGAAAACAATTTTAAAAATACCATGGCTCTCTAATAAGCCAGTTTGGGTCCCTCAGTGGCCCCTATCCAAAGAAAAATTGCAAGCGGCCCATCAATTAATTAAAGAACAATTAGAAGCAGGACACATAGAGCCTTCCACCTCTCCCTGGAATTCTCCCACATTTGTAATTAAGAAAAAATCGGGAAAATGGAGACTATTACAAGACCTAAGACAAATTAATAAAACAATGCAAATTATGGGACCTACCCAACCTGGACTTCCTAATCCTGTAGCTATTCCAAAAAACTATTACCTTATAACTCTTGATATAAAGGACTGTTTCTTTTCCATTCCCCTACATCCTCTGGATGCCCCCAGATTTGCTTTTTCAATTCCTTCTATCAATAATAATGGCCCTGATAAAAGATATCAATGGAAAGTATTGCCACAGGGAATGGCAAATAGCCCTACAATGTGCCAACTATATGTGGACAGAGCTATACAGCCCATTAAAAACAAATATCAAGACCTCATGTGTCTACACTACATGGACGATGTTTTATTAGCTCACCCTAATCAAAAAATCTTATTTAATATATTTAGTGAAATAACAAAAAATTTAAAAAAATATGGATTATATATAGCAGAAGAAAAAGTTCAAAGCAGATCACCTATACTATATTTAGGCTTTAAAATCATGGATACTTTTGTTAAACCCCCAAAAATTCTAATAAGTAAAGAACATTTGACCACCCTCAATGATTTCCAAAAGTTATTGGGAGACATTAATTGGCTTCGCCCTACACTAAGCCTCACTACTGGACAATTAAAACCTTTATTTGACATCCTTTGCGGGAACCCTGATCCATCCTCACCGCGAACATTAACTCCTGAGGCCAGGAGAGCTCTAAAATTACTAGAACAGGCCATTGAAAGATCCCATTGCGATAGATTTGATTTTGCACAACCACTAATATTGATTATTATTCCTTCACAATATACACCAACAGGAGTATTTTGGCAACAGGGACCTATATTATGGATACATTTGCCTGTCTCTCCTAAAAGTACAGTTGAGTCTTATACCTCCATGGTGGCTAAACTTATTCTTCAAGGACTTAAAACCTCTACTAAAATATTTGGAATTCATCCTGCTACTATTATTACTCCTTATTCATCATCACAGGTTGAATATTTGTGCTTCAATGATAATGATTGGGCTATAGCTAGATGCTCTACTTCTGCAAATTTTGACAATCATATTCCTAAATCTCCTATACTGTCCTTTTGTATCAATCATCCTATCATATTCCCACAGGTAATAAAAACTCAACCCATTCCTAAAGCATTTAATGTATTTACAGATGGATCCTCTAATGGTACTGCTGCAGTAGTCACTCAAAATGAAAAAATGATTCATATCACTAATCAAAAATCAGCTCAATTAGTGGAACTCGAAGCTATAATAATAGCTCTGGAAAATTTTAAAGAACAGCCTATGAATATTTTTTCAGACAGCCACTATATTGTACATGCTGTCCCTAAATTGGAGCTAGCAGGTCCAATAGCACCACATACTCCAGCTTTTAAATTGTTTTCTCAAATCCAAAATCTCCTATGGCAACAAAAAGAACCTTTATTTATAGGTCACATAAGAGCTCACACTAATCTGCCTGGTCCTCTCCATGAAGGTAATCAAAAAGCTGATGCCCTCACTAAAACAATATTTATATTTACTACAGTACAACAAGCTACTTTAATTTCATTCCCAGTTCCACATTAATAGCACTACCTTAAGACAAAAATTTAAAATCACAAAAGAACAAGCTCATAGAATTGTAAAAGAATGTCCATCTTGTGTAACACATTTTCCCAATCCACATCATGGGGTTAACCCACGAGGTTTGATGCCCAATCATTTGTGGCAGATGGATGTCACACATGAGCCAAGTTTTGGAAAATTACGATTTATTCATGTCACCATAGATATATGCTCAGGCATGATTTTTGCTTCTTTACATTCCGGAGAAAAAGTTAAAGATACTACATCTCATTGTCTGCAAGCTTTTGCTGCATTGGGCATCCCCAAAATGCTTAAAACAGATAATGGCCCTGCATATACATCCACATCCTTCAAACAATTTTGTACAAAGTTCAATATTATCCACAAAACAGGTATCACTTATAATCCTCAGGGACAAGGAATAATTGAAAGAGCAAATCGGACACTTAAAAATATGTTACTAAAGCAAAAAGATGGAAACTGGAAAAATCCTAAGGACAGATTGGCAGTTGCCCTGTTTACCCTAAATTTCTTAACTTTAGAATCTAATGGACATTCGGCTGGAGATAGACACTTGAACCCACACCAACAACATAAACCTTTGGTTTACTGGAAGGATGTTCTCTCAGGTACATGGAAGGGTCCAGACCCAGTATTAATTTGGGGGAGAGGATCTGTTTGTGTTTTTCCAAAGCATGAATCCTCTCCAATATGGATACCATCTAGATTGATAAAGCAGGTACAAAGTCAAAAGGATCAAGACGAAGTTATTGAGGAGTCTAGATTGAATAAACAAGTACAAAATCAAGAGGACCAAAATGAAGGTATGGAGTGATTCCCTTAAGAGTCCTCCATTAAATTTACAACTTAAATTTCATCTTCCCGGCCGGGACAAGAAGATCTCTCTTCAGTGTATACACAATTGTATTTTTTTCTTTTATATATGTCTTTATGTCTGTGCATTTGTCTAAATTTCATGTTAATGTGATGTCACAAATATATGTTTATATGTGCGTCTGTCTAGTGTGACGTCACAAATAATTAAGCGCTTAAAAAAATAGGTAGATAGATATAGATCCAAATAACGTTAATTCATTTAAGCTTAGAATATTCTAATTAGATAATCAATAGATAGATAGATAAATAGATATTCATATAAGTTCAGAATATTTTAATTAGATAATCAATTATAATGATAATCAATTTTGATTTATAGTTGTCTCCGGGACTTCTCTTCAGCTGTGAATATGTTTAATGTTGTATAACCTGATATTTTGGTGTTCCGACAGAGGATCGTTTATTTGTTATTAACTTCATTTGTTTAATAGCTGATTAATTTGAATTATTTCAACAGGTATAGGATTGCTGTGTATATAGAGACTTGAGGATTCCAGCTAACAAATTATTTTTCCAAAGTGCCTTTAGCTTTTCTTTATCTTTAATGCAGTAAACACCCTCAGTTTCTCTTTGATTATTTCTGAATGTGATATTTTGCCAGCTTATGTTTGTGGGAGCTTAAGCAGCAATGTGTGTGAGCAGAGATCAACTTTTATTTTCTACTCTAATAATTCTTTTTTAGTTTGACAGCTCACCTTTTGATCTCAGTGCTGGAATAGCACTGCCTTTCCCTTAATAATGGATGCTTGAGTTTTTAGGTAGCGGGCCCTGAAGATTTGCCGGTGGAAATGTCTAGACATAAAAAAGACGGCTGATGCTATAACTGCAGGGACCGCGGTCGCTGCAAGCATCCCTGCTGCTCAAGCATCAAACAACCTAACCAGTAGTGTGGCCTCTGCTCTGCATGCATGGGGCCTCCTGAATCTATGTGTTATAACTTATGGACATTTTGATTTTCCATTATTTTGGGACATTACGGGACAATGCCTTGCGGGTATTTGTCTAAGAGAACTCAGTGCGTTACTTGATGAAACTAAGGGCAGCTGATTGGCTTAAAGAACTTGATACGCTATGGAAACTTGGCTCGTCAGCAGTAGGCTTACCGCCTTAAAGCCGCAGCATCTCGTAAAAATTGGACGGCTGTTAGTCAACACACAGTCGATCCTGAAGGGCTCTATTGGATGGCTGGTTAGCCTATGACGGGTAAGATCCCCAGAAGGGGACAACCTAAGACACGGCACAGTCGCACGGGACAGTCTAATGTGGCCGGCATGTCAACCTAAGCCAGGAGTCAGGACAGCCTAGACTCCCATGACGGGTAAGAATGTCGGTTGCACATGGACATCCTAGAACATCCCCTCTTTTAAAACTAAAAGGGGGAAATGAAGGAGCCTATAATCAAGGAGATAGCTAAAGATTGCGGTTAGCTGAGAGCCATAAAAGATGTTCTAGTTTCCACCTGATAGTAATACATTATCCAAAGAATCTTTGTATGCCCGTGAACACTGCGTGACGCACCTGTAAGCTCGAGCTGTAAGCACGTGTCCTTGTTAAAGCTATATGTATATAACTGGGTGAGTTTAGTTAGTGTGTGTGGGAAGAAGAAGAAGGTGGTGGTTGGAGTTAGAGCGTTTGGAGTGATTGCTGGAGCCGGAGAGAGAAGAAGAATAAAAGACCTTTTTTCATTTTCATCCTGCCTCCGAATTTTCCTGCGGTGTTTGTTGCTCCAAGCGGTTTCCGCTTCAGGCAGCAACACATCACCTTTGAGAATTCAAAGCAGTGTAATTGTTTTAGTCTGCTTTATTCTGCTGTGACTAAAACACCTGACAAGAACACTTTTAGAGGAGGAAAAGTTTATTTGGAGGCTCACAGTTTCAGAGGTCTCAGTCCATAGACAGCTGACTCTATTCCTTGGGGTGGGAGGGGAGGTAGAATATCATGGCCAAAAAGTGAAGGAAGGATGCTCAGATCATGACCATCAGGACGGAGAGCGAGAGGGAGGGAGGGAGAGAGAAGGGGAGAAAAGGGTGGAGAGGAGAGGAAGAGACAGAGAGAGGGAGGCAGGGAGGGAGAGAGAGAAGGAGCCTGTGCACTTGCAAGGGAGTAGAGCAACAAGAATAAAATATAAACCCAAAGGTATGCCCCTAATGACTCACCTCTTTTCAGCCACCGCTTTCTGTTGACACTATTACAGGATTAACTAACTGTTTGTGTTAAGGCTCTCATAATGCCAATCTAAACCTTCTTTCTAAACCTTCCATTGTTTTACACATGAGCTTTTTGGGATACCACATATTTAAACATTACAGTATTCCTTCAATTTCTCATATTTTCCCTTGAAAGAAATTTTTTTCAGACAGATATGTTTATTATGGCAAACTGTTTATCTGTATGTGAGTTTTATCAAAGCAGAGAATAAGCTGTTTCCTTCCAAATATGTAAGGCCCACACATGAACAATGTATTGTAATGATCAGGAATATATAAGGAAATGTTTTGGATCCAGAAAAAGAAGGATGGAGTTGATTTATAACACCATGATTTCTATAGTTCATTTTTGGTTTGTATTACAGGCTATGTAATCTGAGGGTTCAGTAAAAAATGAAAACTTGAGACCTTTTGTTCAAAATGGGAGAAATAAGTACCATTAAGAAGTACTGAAAAATATAACTTTCTTCCTCACTCTTGTCTATCTTATTTTGTGGCATTTTTATTGCCTAATTATTGTCATTCTAAGTAAATGAAAATTAAAAATTTAAATTATTAGTGTGGATTTTACCATTTGTTGTATAATCCCAGCTTCAAATGCAAATGTAAGCAGTTAACTTATATGCAGAATCATCAAAATGGGATCATTCTCACTTTATAGCTCATACATACATATGTATTTCACTCTTATTAGAAGAATGAAAATTTGCACAAAACTAACCAAACTGTTTTTTTATTTCTTTATATGTGAACATTTTATTAAGACTTATGGGTGAGTAAAGAAGGAGTGAAGGAAAATAAACTGTGGGTTGCCCTATCTTTCCTTTTATTTCTAAATCTTCATTTTCTACATAAATCATTGACTAACACAGGGAATAATACAAGTAGGAAAAAGTATGATAGCGTTCCTTGGATATTCATGTTTCCAACAATGTCATTACCTTCTTTTTTGCCCTTTTTTGTATTTTACTTCAATGGAGTTATTCAGCATGGATTTTCTGGCCTTTTCTCACTTAATATTTTGTTTGTGAGAGTCATTTTTTATGTTTGTTTTTTCTTATTTTTTTTAGCTGTTCAACATTCCATGTGTAAATATAAAAGAATTTATTCATTCTATTCTTGGTTGGCTTTTGGATAGTTTCCAGATTTTTGAGATGGGAGAGAATGATTATGGAGATAATTTGAGAGTTTGCTATAGTTATGGCAAATTTAAACATGACATGGTTAGATCCTGAAAGCATAATTATTACACAGGACAAAAAAACCCTACATCTTATTCTTGTAGTACCTTTCACTTAACAGAAATTGTGGGGAGAAGTGGGAATTATGATTGTATCTCTGCAGAGGAAAGGCCACAGCATATTGTGTATGCATCACAGACAGGAAATCAAGTGTAACTAACCTTTTAGCAGGGTAGATATAGGGGCCATAAAAGGAAGAGGGAGGGTATTATTGTTTTGTCAGCATTGTTAGCAGGGGTAATTAGAGAAAATGGAAGAAGTGCCCAGCAAGGTTCAGTTTTTGATATTTCGTGCTTTCTTAGAAAATGGACTATTTATTTCTAGAAACATTAATTTTTCCTAGAATATTTGCAAAAAAATTCTAAATATTCTTACATGTTTCACATGATGTACCAATTTCACTTCAGTAGCAAGAGGAAATTTATACCTAAACTAATTAATAGTATTTTACAGTTATCTTTTCCTGGTATTATACTATGCTAGAATCTCACTTTCTTCTCTCAAAGTAAGCACCCAGGAAACAGAACAATTGGCAGGCAAAAACATAGATTTGTTCATCTCACTTGCCATTTGATTGTTATCCAGGTCAAGAAAATGTGAATGTTTTCCACTGAACAATGTACACTGATAGTATCTTATTGCCTTTATCTAGAATGCATTCTGCCTCTTTTATATTTAGTAAACCAGTACCTAATGTCATTGCATGTATAAAATTTCCCTGACACTTTTGGCCAAATATATCACTCTTTCCTCTTATTCCTTGTCACTGGATATTTCCTGTATACTTGTCAGACTGATTATATTATTTACCTCTTTCAATGGTGTTTCAGTTATTGAAGCAAGATACTTTGGGGAGTCAAATCAGGCCCTTATGGGTCAGTTTTCTTGGTTCAAATCCAAGGCAGATGTCACATAATATGTATGTTTAAGCTCATGGAGGTGTGGTCAGAGAGAAAAAATATTTACCTAATGCCCCCAACAATGCAACAGAAGCAGTGGTCATGCCTTTCTAATGGTAGATCAAAAGGACAATATTTGCATATAAAGACCAGCTCCAAATGCACCAAGCAATCCAACCTGTTTTATCCTCTTAGTGTGGATCTTTAAACTAGCTCTTAGCACACTAGTCATTTGGAATTTGGATACCCAAGGGGTTCTGGAAGAAATGGATTTGATATGGTTAGGAGTTGGTAATAAGCATAGAAAGGCCCTTGATGATGATTGGGGATAAAATTAGTATGGGTATTGCAGAAAAGCTGCCAATAAGCAATTTAGAGCATTTTCTTGAGATTTGGTAACAAATTATTTTCAGGGAAAAATACTACAAATTCTTGTTTTTTAAAAAATATTCTGAGCAGTAGCATTTGAAAATAAAAAAATATATATTTTTAGCATCTGTTTTTGAATGCTGCTTTGTTCCTGTGAACAAATTTTGGTTTCCAGAGTTTATGGAGGATATGAAATTAAGACAAATCTTGATTTATTTTATTTTTTGGCTAGAACTTGAAAGTAGTTATGATTAGCCATTTGATTTTTTTTAGAAATATATATACACACACACCATTTTATTTTCCTCTTTTATCTTCGGGGCTACGAAACAAGGGAATAAAAATTGTATCCTGAGTAATAGAAGATACTATCTTGGTTGTAGAATTTCTAAAATGAAATAATCATTCACCAGTCAAAAGCAAGTTCTTTCAAGACATTTTTTTTCTTATTGGTTAATAACAGGATTTGTAATACAGTTATTTTTGTCTAAAAAACATTTTATTTTGACTAACTGGATATAGTAACTGATCATGAGCAAAGTGCTTATTCATAAAATATTGATTCTTTGTCATTTCTCTTTAAAATTAAACTTAGGTTTTAACTGATACATGAAGCATCAAAATATATCATAATGATATAACATGATGTTTTCTTGCATGTATATATTTGGTAATGTTTAGATCAGTATAAATATATCTATTTCCTCAATCTTTTATCATTTCTTTATGGTGAAAACTTTAAAAATTCTTTCTTCCAGTGTTTTGATATTAGTACTTAATTATTATCTATATTTTCCATTCTGCAATAGTACCCCAGAGCTTCTAACTGTAACTTAGTGTCCATTGATCAAATCTTCCTCATCCCTTCCACACTCACACTCTCTCCAGCCTCTGGTAATCATCATTCTACTCTCAACTTTTATGAGTTCAGCTTCTTTATATTACCACATAAGAGTAAGATCATATACTAATTTTTCTGTGCTATTTCACGTAACATAGTGATCTCCAGTTCTGTGTTGTAAATGGCAGGATTTCATTTTTTTTTATGCCTGGATAAGTATTCCATTGGGTACAGGAGCTACCTTTTCTTTATCCATTCATCAATTGATGAACACTTAGGATGTTTACATTTTTTTGGCTATTGTGAATAGTGCTCCAAAGGGCCATGCCATGCAGTGCAGATGTCTCTTTGACATATAGATTTCATTTTCTTTAGATACATATCAATAGCCGGATTGCTAGATCATGTGGCAGTTCAATTTTTCATTTTATGAGGAACCTCCATACAGTTTTTCATAATGACTGTACTAATTTACATTCCCATCAACAATGTAAAAGGGTTACCTTTTCTATGTAGCCTTGCTAGCACATCTTAGTCTTTTTGATAAAAGTCCTTAATACTGTGGTAAGGAATAGTAGCCATTCATACTGGGGTGAAGTAATAATTCTTTGTGGTTTTGATTTTCATTTCCAGGATGATTACTTATGTTGAGCCTTTTCATATGGCTCAGTTAGCCTTTTTATTTCTTCTTCTGAGAATCGTATTATTTAGGTCTACTGCCCAGTTGTTGTTAGTTATGATTAGCCATTTGATTGTTTTAAAAACACACACACACACACACACACACACACACACACACACACACCATTTTATTTTCCTCTTTTATTTTTGGGGCTACGAAACAAGGGAATAACTGGCTTGTATGCTTACCTTTCTTCTTTCTTTTGTCTTTTTTTTAAGATTTAATGGATTGAAAATATTTATGTTTTATACTCCCAGAATGATTTTTAATAGTTACATAATATTATATTCATATAAGCATAGAAAAATTATCTTAACCTTTTTCCTAATTGTTTTTTATTTGTTCTTTTTAGTTATACATGGCGGTAGAGTTTATTTTAACATATTTATGCAAACATGGAGTATATCTTATTGTAATTATTGTCCTTCTTTCTCATGAATTTCTTATATATTCTGAATATCACTACACTTTCACATTCTGTAGGTTGTCTCTACAGTGTGTTGAGTGTTTCCTTTTCTGTGCAGAAGCACAGAAGAAGAGTTTGATATACTCTCATTTGTCTATTTTTGCTTTTGTTTCCTGTGATTTTGGCCTTCTTGTCCAAAAAATCCTTGAACTGTTCCAATGTCCTAAAGCATTTCTCACATGCTTTCTTATTGCTTTCATATTTCCAGATCCTACATTTAATTCTTTAATTTCTTTTGCATTGTTTTTCATAATAGGAAAGTTGGGGGTCTAATTTCATTTTTCTCCATGTGGATATTCAATTTGCTGAGCACCATTTTTTGGAAAGACTGTCATTTCTCCAGTGTGTGTCTTAGAAACTTCACCAAAAATCGACTGTGTACAGATGCATGGATTTACATCTAGGTTTTCTATTTTGTTCCACTGGTCTATGAGCCTGTTTTATACTAATATCATGCTCTTTTATTTGATACTGCTTTGTAGTATATTTTTACTGATTCCTTTTTAATAATATATAACTTTAGGGTACAGTTTTACATTATGACAAAAGCATGGAATATAATTTGCTCTAATCAAATACCCAGTAATTGTCCCCTCCTCCCCTCCTGCCTTCATGTTCTTTCCTCTTTCTATTCTACTGAGCTTTCTGCAGTTTATTCATAGCTTTTTTTAAAGTTAGTATCTTGTAGATATTCTTGATATTGGGATTTACTGTGGTATATTCATATATGTACATACAAAATTTCAGTCAGATTCATTCCACTGTTCTTTCCTTTTCCCATCCCTCCTTCCTTCTCTTCTACCTCCCTAGTCTACTCTACCGAACTTTCCTCTGTTTTGATGAAATTCCCTCTCCTTTTTTCCCCTTGTTCTCTCTCTTTCTCTCTGCCACTCCCCTACCCCCTGTCTGCTTTGGATTAGCTTCCACATATCAGAAAAAAATTTGGCCTTTGACTTTTTGGGTCTGCCTTATTTCACTTAGCATGATATTCTCTGCTTCCATCCATTTCCTGGGTTTGTCATAAAGGCTTTCTGTTTTATAGCTGAGTAATACTCCATTGTATATAAATTTCACATTTTCTTTATCCATTTATCTGTTGAAGGGTGCTTAATACTGGATCTCAAATTATACTTAAAAGCTGTGCTAGCAAAAACATCAGAGACACGAAGACCAATGGAATAGAATAAAAGACACAGAGAAAAACCCACATAAGTGCAGTTATCTTATACCACACAAAAGTGCCAAAAACATATGTTGGTAAAAAGATAGCCTTTTTCACAAATGGTACTTGGAAAACTGGAAATCCATATGTAGAACAAAAAGAGAAATCCATATGTACAATAATGAAATTGACTCCTATCTTACACCCTGAAGAAAAGTCAACTCAAAGTGTATGAAAGACCTAGAAATTATACCAGAACTCTGCAACTGTTATGTCAGCATAGGAATCAACTTCCTTAAGACTTCTAAATTGCAAGAAGTACAATAGAAAATCAATAGGTTGGATGCCATCAAATTAAAAGGCTGTCATTAGTATTTTTTGGTTTTCTTTTACAGATCTTTCACTTTGGTTAAAATTAATCCTTGGTATTGTAAATTGGATTGCTTTCTTGATTTCTGTTCAGAATTTTTGGTATTGGCATATAATAACACTACTGATTTTTTTCTATATTATTTTTTATCCTGCAACTTTCCTAAATTTGTTTATTAGTTCTTTGCCTGTACATGATTTGTTCAGTGCTTTTATCATGAAGCAATTTTTGATTTTCATCAAATGCATTTTCTGCACCTATTGAGGTGATCATATGGTTTATATCCTTCTTTCTGTTGATTTGTTGTATAATATTTATTGCTTTGCATATGTGAAATAATCCTTACGTCCCTGGATTAAATCCCAATTTATCATGGTGAATACTTTTTTTTTTTTTTGGTGTTGGAGATTAAACCTAGGGCCTCAGACATGCTAGAAAAACATTCCACCACTGAGCCACATCCCCAAGCAAGTTAATGCTCTTTTTAACATGTGATTAGAATAAATTTGCCAGTATTCAGTTGAGGATATTTAAATTTTTGTTCACCGAGGATATTGGTCTGTATCTTTCTTCCTTCCTTCCTTCCTTCGTTCATTCCCGCCCGCCTTCATTCCTTCCTTCCTCCTTCCTTCTTCCTTCCTTCCTTCCTTCCTGTTTTTGGTGTCTTTAGTTTTGTAAGACTTCTTCCCTTTTCAATTATTTGGAATAATTTAGGAAGAATTGGTATTAGTTCTTTTTAAAAAAATGTTTGGTAGAACTCAGTAGTGAAACCATCTGACTTTTCTTTTATAAGAGTTTTTATTATGAATTCAATCTCTTTACTCCTTATTGGTCTGTTCAGGTTTTCTTTTTCTCCATGATTCACTGTTGTTAAAGTGTATATGCCCAGGTATTTGCCATTTCTTCTATGTTATCAAATTTATTGACAGAATGTTGTTCATAATAGTCTCTAATGATCCTTTTTACTTCTGTGGTATCATTTGTTTTGTTTCTTATTTCATCTCTGATTTATTTATCTAAGTTTTCTCTCTCTTCAGCTAATCTAGCTAAGGTATTATGAATTTCATCTCTTGAAAGAACTAGCTCTGATTTGCTGATGTTTTGCATTGTTTTCAAAAATTCTATTTCATTTAATTCTGCTGTCATCTTCATTATTTCTCTCTCATTATATTAATTTTGGTTTATTTGTTCTTTTTTCCTTCTCTGAGAAGCAGTAACATGTTGTTTGAAGTCTTTCTGCTTTTCAGATGTAGGCCTGAATTCTGAATTGCTGAATACTTCCCCTAAGCTTAGTGCTGCTGTGTTATGTTTTATCTCTGTTTTCATTTGCTTCTTGAATTTTTAATCTCCCTTACTGATTTCTTCCTTGCTCTAATGGTTGTTGAATAATAAGTTGTTTAATTTCCATATATTTGTATAGTTTTCTAGGTTTCTTTGTTATTTATTTGTCATTTTATTGTTTTATTGTCAGAAATGATACTCACTACAACTTTAGATTTTTAAAATTTCTTGAGACTTCTTTTGTGGCCTATATGATCTTTTTGTGGAGAATGTTCCATGTGCTGTTGAGAACAGTGTATATTCTGTAGCTGTTGAACAGAATGTTCTGTTGACATCTGTTAGAATTTGCTCTAGTGTTCAATTTAACTCTGCTATGTTTGTTGATTTTCTGTCATATTGATATGTCCATTATTGAGAGTGAGGTATCCATATGGTCTTATATACTTACTTCATAGGTGTCTCTTTTTTAAGGACTATTAACATTTGCTTTATATATCTGAGTACCTTGATGTGTGCATATACATTTGGAATTATTTTCTCTTGCTGAATTGAATATTTTAAAATTATATAATGAGTTCCCTTGTCTCTTTTTTACTCGTTTACAAAACGTATTTATTAGTACATTGTACTAATACCGAGTAATAGGATTCATTTTGATATGTTCATAAATGCATAGAACATAATTTGCTCATTGTCAATCTCTAGTACTTCCCCTTTCCCTTACCCTCCCTTCTCTACCACATCCTCTCTTTTATTATTCATTTATTTATTGCTTTTATTGCCACATTATAGTTATATATAAAAGTGGAATTCATTGGGATATTTTTATATATGCACATAACATAACTTTGTCAATTTCATTCTACAGTTCTTCCTGTTTCCCATCCATCCTTGTTCACACTTAATGTTCTTCCTCTACTGTTTTCCCTTCTATTCTCATGATATCCTCTTTTTAAATGTTTATATATCTCGGGTTTCTACTTATGATAGGACCCATTCTACCCTCCACTTTTTTAGTCTGGCTTGTTTTACTAATTCTGTTGTACTCCATTTTTATTTATCAGCAAATGACATAATTACATTTCTGTTTATGATTGAATAAAACTCCATTGTGTATGTGTATGTATATATGTGTGTACATATATACATATATAATTTTATATCTATCTATATCCATATCTATATATACCTATATGTCTCCAGTGCTATAGTATGCTGATTTTAGACCTTTTGGATAAATACTGTGGAGTGGGATACCTGGGTCATAAGGTGGTTCCATTCCTAGTCTTTTGAGGAATCTCCATACTACTTTCCAAAGAGGTTGTAGCAATTTGTAGTCCCACCAACAATGTAAAAGTGTACCTTTTACCTACAATCTTTGCCAACATTTATTACTGTTTGTATTCTTGATGATTGTCATTCTAATTGAAGTGAGGTGAAATCTTATTATGGTTTTGATTTACATTTCCCTGATTAATAGAGATGTTGAACATCTTTTCATGTATTTGTTGGTCATGTGTATTTCTTGTTCTACGTTTTTTTCAGTTCATTTGACATTTATTGATTGGGTTTATTTCCCTCATGTTAAGCTTTTGGAGTTCTTTATATATTCTGGATATTAATCTCCTGTTGGAAGAGTAGATGGCAAAATTTTTTTTTTTCCATTCTGTACACTCTGTCTTCATGCTCTTTATTGTTTCTTTGTGCAGAATGTTTTAAATTCGAGGTTATCCCTCATACTGATTAATGGTTTTATGTTTTGAGTATTGTGATCTTATTAAGGAAACGGTGCCTATGCCAGTATGTTTGAGTGTTGACCCTATGTTTTTCTGTACCATTGCAGTGTTTTTGGTCTAGTTCCTAGGTTCTTTGATCCACTTTCAGTTGATTTTTGTATAGGGTAAGAGATAGAGGTCTAGTTTCATGCTTCTACAAATAGATATTCAATTTTCCCAGCACTATTTATTAGAAAGGCCATCTTTTCTCCAATGTATGTTTATAGCCATTTTGTCAAGGATCAAATGACTATATGTATGTGGACTTCTTTCTGCTATTCCATTGGCCTTCATTTCTGATTTTAGTTCTTCTGGATAAATAACAAGAAGTGGCATAGCTGAGTCATATTGTAGTTGTATTTCTAATCTTCTGAGGAATCTCCACACTACTTTCCAAAGTGGTTGTACTAATTTGCAGTCTTCCCAACAATGTATGAGTTCAACTTTTTCCTCCTCTTAATCCCACCATAATTTATTGTTGTTTGTGTTCTTAATTTAAAGTCTTTTATTCTGATAAGTATCTCTATTCCTGCATTCTTTTTATTCCATTTGCATACAGCATCGTATTCCCTCTGTACACTTGTAGTCTTATGCGTGTTCTTGGAGGTGAAGTGACTTTCTTGAAAGCAACATATAGTTGGGTCTTTTATTAAATTTTTTAAATTTAATTTAATTTGTTATACATGCTTCTAGAGTGCAATTACTTTCATATTACATACAAAGAGCACAGTTTTCCAAGTCATTGGTTTTACACAAAGTATTTTCATACCATTTGAGTTTTTATGCATGCACTTAGTATATTGATGTCCAACTTCTTCTGCCATTGTTTCTATCCCCTTGCCCCTTTCCCTCCCCTCTCCCCTTTTTTCTATTTAACATTCCTTTTTTCCTCCCATCCCTCCCTCCCTTGCCACTATAATTCAGTATCATCATAGCAAAGGAATTAATCGACCTTTGGTTTTCTGTGATTGGCTGACTTCACTTAGTATTATTTTCTCCAACTCCATACATTTGCCTGCAAATGCCATAATTTTATTCTCTTTTAGTGCTGAGTAGTGTTCCATTGTGTATATATACCAAAGTTTCCCTATCCATTCATCTATTGATGGGCATTGGGGTTGTTTCCATAATCTAGCTATTGTGAATTGTGCTACTATGAATATTGATGTGGCTGTGTCCCTGTAGTATGCTATTTTTAAATCCTTTGGGTATAGACCGAGGAGTGGGATAGCTAGGTCAAATGGTAGTTCCATTGTTGGGTCTTATTTTTAAACATCTCTTTAGTCTTTTAATTAGAGAATTTAATCCATTTACATTCAAGATAATTTTGATAGATATGGTCTTACTACAGCATTTTGTAGTTTGTTTTCTATGTTTATCATAGCATCTTTGTTACTTTTGTTTTGTATTACAATATTCCTTTGTGGATAAGTGATTTACTCTAGTAGCATGTTTTGATTCCTTATCAGTTTTGATTTATCTAATATAAATCTTTGCTCTGTAGTTACTGTGAGCCTCAGAAGAACATCTTTGAAATAAATGAATAAAAAAAGAAAAAGAAAAGAAGAACATCTTTGATTATAACAAGCTTCTTTGAAATGATAGAAATCTGACATGATTATAAAAATAAGAACAGAAACAGATTAATAAGCAAACTGTACATTTACACTCCAAGCATCCTCGTATTTTGAATTTTTGATATCCCATTTTATATCTTTGTATTGTCTATCTTTTATGTGTTAAGGTAGCCACTGTTCATTATAATCTCTTTTTTTGGTATACGTAGTAAATACACGAATAGTTTACTCATAATATTAGAACATTATGAATTTGTATAATTACTGTCAACTAGAGAATTTTATATCTTCCTATGTTTTCTTTTTTTAAAAAAATGTTTGTAGTTGTAGATGGACAGTATGCCTTTATTTTATTTATTTTTATGTGGTGCAACGGATGGAATCCAGTGCCTCACACATGCTTGGCAAGCGCTCTGCCCCTGAGCTGCAGCCCCAGCCCCCTAATATCTTCCTTTTTTTTAAATTTTTATTTATAGTAGTATGTATTACAGTTCATACTATACATATAGAGCATCTTTTTACATAAAACAGTTTGTATACAAAGTATATTCACAGCATTCAAGTCTTCAATCGTGCATTTAGAATAATGATATCCATCTTATTCAACCACTTTTCCCCCCTTCCCCCCTTGCACCCTCCCTTCCCCTCCCTTCCCTTTGACCATTGTAGTGTTCCTCTAGTCCTCCTATGTACCCCGACCCATCAATACTATGAACCGGCTTCCTTATATCAGAGGAAACATTCGGTATTTGGATTTTTGAGATTGACTGATTTCACTTAGCATTATATTCTCCAACTTCATCCATTTACCTGCGAATGTCATTATTTTATTCTCTTTTATTGCTGAATAAAATTCCATTGTGTATATATGCCACATTTTCTTTATCCATTCATCTACCGAGGGACATCTAGGTTGGTTCCACAACCTAGCTATTGTGAATTGTGCTGCTATAAACATTGAGGTAGCTGTGTCACTGTAATATGCTGTTTTTAAGTCCTTTGGGAATAGACCCAGGAGTGGGATGGCTGGGTCATAGGGTGGTTCCATTCCCATTTTCCCAAGAAATCTCCAAACTGCTTTCCATAATGGTTGTACCATTTTGCAGTCCCACCAGCAATGTATGAGTGTGCCTTTTTCCCCACATCCTCTCCAACATTTATTGTTGTTTGTGTTCTTGATAGCTGCCATTCTGACTGGAGTGAAATGAAATCTTAGAGTAGTTTTGATTTGCATTTCTCTAATTGCCAGTGATGTTGAGCATTTTTTCATATATTTGTTGATTAATCGTGTATCTTCTTCTGAGAAGTGTCTTTTCAATTCCTTAGCCCATTTATCAATTGGATTTAGGAATAACAGGAACATATCTCAACATTATAAAAGCTATCTATGCAAAACCTCAAGCTAACATTATCTTAAATGGAGAAAAATTAAAAGCATTCCCTCTAAAAACTGGAACAAGACAGGGATGCCCCCTCTCACCACTGCTATTTAACATAGTACTTGAAACTCTGGCCAGAGCAATTAGACAGACCAAAGAAATTAAAGGGATCCAGATAGGAAAAGAAGAGCTCAAATTAGCACTATTTGCTGATGACATGATAATATACCTAGAAGACCCAAAAAACTCTACCAGAAAACTTTTACAACTAGTAAATGAATTCAGCAAAGTAGCAGGATACAAAATCAATACTCATAAGTCAAAGGCATTTTTGTACATCAGTGACAAAGCCTCTGAAAGGGAAATGATGAAAACTACTCCATTTACAATAGCATCAAAAAAAATAAAATACCTGGGAATCAACTTAACAAAAGAGGTGAAGGACCTCTATAACGAAAACTATAGAACACTAAAGAAAGAAATCGTAGAAGACCTCAGAAGATGGAAAGACCTACCTTGTTCTTGGATAGGTAGAATTAATATTGTCAAAATGTCCATACTACCAAAAGCATTATACAGATTTAATCCAATTCCAATCAAAATCCCAATGACATTCCTCAAAGAAATAGAAAAAGCAGTCATGAAATTCATCTGGAAAAACAAGAGACCCAGAATAGCTAAAGCAATCCTGAGCAGGAAAAGTGAAGCAGGCGGCATCACCATACCAGACTTTAAATTATACTATAGAGCAATAGTAACGAAAACAGCATGGTACTGGCACCAAAATAGACCAGCAGACCAATGGTACAGAATTGAGGACACAGAAACTAATACATATAATTTCAGCTATCTTATATTAGACAAAGGCACCAAAAATGTACAGTGGAGAAAGGATAGCTTCTTCAACAAATGGTGCTGGGAAAACTGGAAAGCCATATGCAACAAAATGAAATTAAACCTGTATCTCTCACCATGCACAAAATTCAATTCAAAGTGCATCAAGGACTTAGGAATTAGAGCAGAGACAATACACCTAATAGAAGAAAAAGTAAGCTCCAATTTCCAACATGTCGGATTAGGCTCCAAGTTCCTTAACAAGAATCCTGTAGCGCAAGAATTATTACCAAGAATTAATGAATGGGATAGATTTAAGCTAAAAAGCTTCTTCTCAGCAAAAGAAACAATCAGTGAGGTTAATAGAGAACCAACTAACTGGGAACAAATATTTAATACATGCACATCAGATAGAGCACTAATTTCTAGAATATATAAAGAACTCAAAAAACTTGACACCAAAAAAACAAATAATATCTTCTTTTTACTCATTAATATCTCTTTCAGTTTGAAGAATCCCCTTTAGAATTTCTTATAGGACAGTTCTGGTGGCGATATATTCTCTTGGTTTTTATTTGTCTGGGAATGTCTTTGTCTCTCATTTCTAAAAGATAGCTTGGCTTGGTACAATATTCTTGGCTGACATAATTTTTCCTTCAGGACTATGAAAATCTCATGCCACTCTTTGCTGTTTCACAAGGTTTCTGTTGAGAAGATTACTGTCAAGCAAATTGGGACACTCCTATATTTTCTTTCTTTCTTTTCCCTGGCATCCTTGAGAGACTTTTATCTTTCAACTTTCAGAGCCTGATTATCTTAGATTAGATTTGGTTGAGTTCCTTGGATATTTGGATTGTTCTACATGTTTGTTAGGTTATTTGTTATTATTTCTTTGAATATGTTTCCTACCCCTTTGGCATTCTCAAGTCCTGCATCAACCCAAATAACTGAAATATTTATTTTATTAATTCTGTCCCAGAGTTCTCCCAAGCTTTCCTTACTCCTTTTCATTCATTTTTCTTTTCTCCTGTGACCATGAATTTTTAATAGCCTGGCTTCAGGCTTACTATTTTTTTTTATGTTTGATGTATCCTGGTTTGAATGCCTTCTATTACCTTTTTAGTTTCTGAGTCTATTTTTCAACTTAAAAATTTCAGTTCCTTTTAATTGCTTTCATTTCTTTGTTAGATTTCGCTAATGTTAGAGTATTGAAATATTTTTTCTGCATTTTTCTCAAGTGCATTGAGTTCTGTTTAAATATCTGTTACAAATTCTCATACTGATTACTCTTTGTTCAGTTTCTGGCCCCTAAGTCATGATATGGTTTTCAGATTGCTCTCCGTGGTTATTGCACACCATGTCATCTGGGCATTGAAGGATTAGATATTGGTTCCAGTGTTCATAATCTGGCTTTCATTGTGTCTGTCTTTATAGAAATTCTAAGCTGACTGCTTATTTTCTCTGAGCATATAATCACTTCCACTATTTCAACACTGGATGGCAGCCAATTTGTTCAGCAGTAGAGGGCAATCCCAGGTACCTGGTATGTCACAAATCCATAGTTTGTGTGTTGTTTGGAATGAAGCTGGGGACTACCTAGGGAATAATCTGTCCCAACTGGCCTCTCCCTGGGCCTGGACTGGGCCCAGCTGCCTCATCCATAGCTACCAGCCTATGGTCAGACGCTACAGGATTCTTCTAAACTTTGAGCACAATCAGCATGGGTGGACCAGCCCCAGTCTCCTATGCCATGAGTATGGCCATCCATGCAACAGAAGTGTGTCACATCCTGATCCAACAGCCTGCCAACACCAGCACAGCTTTGCAGGAGAGATCAATGCCACAGGAGATGGATTTTTGGCCCAAGACGACTGTATCCTTCCACAAGTGATGGTGGATAAAATATAATTTTGTTATACTGGGGCTATATATCTTCTGTTGGGCATTGGAGTTGTTCCAGTGGACCTGTCTATAGGCAGGCTTGGGGACAGGGCTGTTCATATCTACCTCTACTCTGTCTTTTCCCAGTGAATAGGTTCTTTACACTATCCTACCTAAGGTTGCCTACTATCAGTGAAGGCAGATTCTTGACCCAAACTCAAGTCTATCCCACAGGCACACAGGTCTCTGCCTGATCCTAGATCAGGGTATAATGCTCCATCGGTGAGTTCTGACCTGAGTACAGGCCTTTGGATTTTTCCTGTGCTGTGTCTCACTGTGGTGGAATTTTTCCTGAGTTTCCCATTTTGAGTCCTGATCTTACTTATCTTTTCTTCCCCCATGAGGGAGTTTCTCTCTAAGCTGAACTGCTTGGAATCAGGGGAACTATAGGAAATTCTTTCCTGATTGCCTTCTTCAAAGGGTCTTTTCTTTTTTGTTAACAATAAAAAAGGTGGTACAGTTTCTTATCTGGTTTGCTTAGCTCCTGTGATGGTAGTTTGTTTTGTGTGTGTGTGTGTGTGTGTGTGTGTGTGTGTGTGTGTGTGTGTGTGTGTAGCTGTTCAATGTGCTATGTCTGTGGGGAGACCATTGCTGGAGGATATTGCTCAGTGGTCATCTTGCTGGACCCTTCCCAGAGATTTTAATTTGGCATTTCTATTCCACAATATTTGAAACATAAGAAAAAGTCAGATGTTATTGATCTTCGGGCTTAGTTGTTTCTTGAAGAGGCAATTAGTAATGCTTTGTTGTGAGCACAGTTTGATCAAAGAGTATGAAGACTTGTGGCTCATTAAATATCTTCAAGCTGACAGCTACTGTGTTTGAGTGGCCTTGTACACCTTAGGAGCTCCATGGTTCTCTGAGCATTGCTTCAGAGAGAGACAAATATCCAGGTTCTTTCCCAATCAATTCCATAATGTCAGTTAGAAAGAGGTAATAGGTGGTTTTGGTGAACAATTTTACTGACAGTTTCATTTAACAACTTTGTGAGGTTCATCAAACCAGATTTTGTTGTCTTTATGTTTGTTCCTCCTTTGTAATTCTCTATACAGAAATTTGTTCCTTCAATTTAGTTGTTCCCCAAACTTACCAGTTTGTCCCCAAAGCTCCACCCTTTTTTTCCAAGGGCCTTTTTTAACCTTGATTTTGATTCTGAAGAGAATGCATTTTATTAGGATGAAAAATTTTAAATTTAATGCATATGTTCTTTAATCCAATAAAACATAATAAAGACTTCAAATACAATTGTGTTTTCCATCTCTTTTCTTTTCTTGTTTTGGGGCACCAGGCATTGAACCCGAGGCACTTAACCACCGATCCACATCTGCAGCCCTCTTTTATTTGTTATTTTGAGACAGAGTCTAACTAAGTTGCTTAGGGCCTCACTAAATTGCTGAGGCTGGATTTGCACTTGCCATCCTTCTGGCTTAGCCTCCAGAGCTCCTGGGATTACAGCAGTGTGCCACAATGCCTGGCTCCCTGCATGTGTAAAGGCAGCTTCATAAAATTAATGAATAATTATTTTATTTTTGCTAGAGATGCTATCACTATTATTTTTTGAAGTTTGAAAGTAAGAAACTGGAATGTAAAAAATATAACAGACTTTCCCAAGATCTGGTAGGAAATTTATAAATTCCTGATCCTCAGGATATTTTTATATTTTATTATTTGAATAACAAAAATCCATTTATATGTAACTGTTAGGGAAACATATTGTACAGTATTAAATCCATGTAATCATGAACACAACCTAGATAGAGTATGTATCTGAGGTCTGATTGAAAAAAGTGATTTTCAGAATCTTCTTTTTTCTCCCCAATATATTTCTCAAGTATATTTGTTAATATCATTACTTCACTGTAATTTCTTTCACCTTTGTAAATAAGTATTTTTAATCTGCAGTGAGAATGCAAAAGAAGATATAGATGCCCAGATATCTGACTGATTTGGGGGTACTATTGATTGGGCATGATGATGATCTATTGTGTGACAGTAGAAGGGACATAATTCTCTTCCTTGACTACTACCCACATCCTGAAGGCTCAGATACTTTGTTCCTTTATTTTAAAATTGTAGGTGGACAGCTACTTGATAGTGTTCCCTCTGGCCTTTAATCTTGAAAAGAAGTCTAAAGTGAAGTGAAAGATAAAGGAATTGTAGCTAAGTGCACTGGGCAGATGTCTCATGTTTCTGTCTGATGACATCAGCTTTGACCTTGGGACTGTCTTATTTTTTTAAAAGTAGACAAACTTACTCATCACATCCAATTTTGGTATATAATAGTAATGATGTTGCTTGCTTTGGCAGAAATGAAGTTTCTGCTGTTTTTTAAAAATATTTTGTGGAATGACAATACTTGAAATATCTTTCACTATGCAGTTATTTATTTAACAGCTAAAGCATGCAACTTGGTTAGCACATTTGTATGTATATTTTTACATATGAAAAGAACTTCATATAACTACATTTTAGGAACAAGTAATTTAATAATGTCAAGATCATGAGCTTGATTTACGGTTAGAAACATTTTTCTTTTTTACTGAATTTTTAATTCTACTGTCACCTGCATAACATTGAAATGTTTGTTGATTCAGTTACATACATCCTTGAATGAGTATGAAGACCATTGTGCTAATAGTGGACTGGGTTGGAAAAAAAGCACAGGAAGGCGTATTATAATTGCAAGAAACTTGGCTGATCAAATTGTCCCTTACTTCATACCTGACAATCTTTCCCTTTTGCCTTTTGTATATGTATGTGTGGCTTGTGTGTATTGTGGGGGAATGCATTTTGCAGTGAGATGAGTGGTTCCCAAAGTGGGATTCCTCTAGATATTCAAGATGCCTTCACTTGGCCTATCTTAGTTGCTTCTCAGTGACACTAGCCTTGGTGATACTCTAGGAATGTTTTGAGGATTAGTTTCTACTTCCTAAGACAGGAAGAAAGTCAGAACTATCTCCTATATAACAAATGAAGCCATTGTTTAGGATTGTCACCATCATCGATTTGAACCTCAGTGCCCAAAAGATGTTTTACTCTTTGCTTAGTTTTCCTGGTTTGGAACAGGAAGTATCCTCTCTTAGAATTGGAAGCCCTTTGATGATATTCATTTCAGTCTTAGCTTATCAGTTTGACTTCACAGGCCAACAGACATAAGCCTTGCAACTGGAGGAAACGCTGGGGATATGTGTTTTCTTCATGTTCATGTCAATGGGGAAATTTTTTCAAAGGCATAATATACATACAGGTATGTAATATAAATGTTTATTACTTTAAATAATGGAGAATTCTCTTTTATATTACTGAAAAATAAAAGTTAGAATCTACATTTAAAAAAATTGGGGGGCAACATGTGCTAGATGAAAAAGAGTGATTTATAAAATTGTACACTAATATTTGTGAGTTTATAATACTCAATATCCTTGTTATACTATGTAATGGATTTCCACTGTATGGATTCTTTCAGCCCTTAGTTGTTCAGCAGTAGCTACATTTAAATTATATTTCTATGGGACAAGTCTTCCTTTTTTACAACAGTGTTAATTCCTTTTAATATTTCATGTAAGACTATTTTCTGAGTCAAACTATGTACTTTGCCATGAATTGTTTTTCTCTAGGTTAACAAAACTTCCTGGTGTAGATCATACTGGTGGGTGGGATGCTTCAGTTTTATTTCTAAAGGCAGGAAGTAGCCAATACCCCCATAGATACCAACACCTGAATACCTGAAATTAATGCTGGATATGGAATCCATTTGAGGAAGGGAATTAGCATATAGCCATTCTTTTTTTTTTTTTTTTTTTTTTGGTACTGGGGATTGAACTCAGGGGCACTGGACCACTGGGCCACATCCCCAGCCCTTTTTGGTATTTTATTAGAGACAGGGTCTCACTGAGTTGCTAAGTGCCTCGCCATTGCTGAGGCTGGCTTTGAACTCGTGATCCTCCTTGCTTCAGCCTCCCAAGTGCTGGGATTACAGGCATATAGTCATTCTTAAGTAGTCCCTTCCCCAACCCATTCCCAGTATAACATTAACCCTTTTCGAATTCACATTTTCAAATCTTGATGTGATTAATTTAAATAGGCAGACAGCTTTGCTTCATGTTCCTCTGGTGGAGGGAGGCTGACTCATGCCAGTTCAAGAATAAAAATAGGGATCACTAATAGTCAGAATTTTTATAGAATGTGTCCTCATGTTGTCATTCTTTTCTTCTCTGTTTCTTTTAAATCAAGAGATTTGCTTTCTCCTGGCTCTTTCCAGAAATTGTTTGTGCATTGAAGAGGCAGATGGTGGGCTGAGCTTTTAGAGACCAAAAAGGGCAATTGCCTCAGCAATTTTCTCTAGGAAGCACAGATGCCTGTTTGTGAGTTGGTATCTAGTAAACTTTCATTACTGCAGTCAGATATTAATTTTTAACATACTTTAGTGATTTTTTATGACTTTCTTTTTCTCGAGTTCTCATGGTTGTTGGCCTCTGCCCTGATTTCAGCCATTTACCTTTACCCACTCTATATTTTTAGACCAGTTTATAAAGGTGTAAGAAGTCACAGCGTAGCCAAACCAAATAAAGATGTTAGGATGAATCATTTCATTAATATTAGTTTAATGCTATTATTAGCTAAGAAATGGGTGACAGGGATTGTCTTGGGGAAATATGGTTCATGACTAATTCCCACAACTTTCAAATTCCTTCAAGACTATTCCCAAACAAATCTTGAAGGGGAAAGAGGAGTTAAGTACCCATAATTTTTTCTTTTCTTTGTGGCACCTCATTGTAAACCAGGTTTTACTTAGTCTGCTTGATAGAAGATCAGCTTCAAACATGTTATTGTATTTATCTCTTCTATCTTATATGTATTCCATTTTTCCATTTGTATTTTTGGAGATGTCACAGATTTTGGGCAGAATAATCTAGGTAAGTTGGCCACAAAAGATACCCACAAAATGCCAGAGTGAGTCCCCCTATTAGTCCTATCTATTCAAATATTAGAAACAAGTAAAGTACCTTTTAAATAATTTTACCCTGTAGAAAGTATCCCAAATGCCATCTTCTTCTCTAAGCTCTCTTATTTTTCTGAGATCTTGTTCTACAATTCATTCCTTCTGTAAATTATTTTAGACTTCCTTTTTTCCTTTGTCTTATACTGTAAACATGCTTCAAAAGCTTTGGTTAAAAATAAAATCTTCTCTTGGTGCTGTATTTTCAGATGAACAGTATTCTGGTTCTCTGTTTTCAGTATAGTATAGTGGTTATGAGCTCAAACTTTGAAGCCAGATGTCCAAGTTTGAATTTGTTTCCTCAAATATAAAATTGGGATAATTATACCTATCTCATAGTGTTGTTGAAGGATTAAATATTTGTTAAACACAGAATAGTTTGTACAGTGAGTGGCTCTACTTAAGTATTTGTTGTTCTAATTCCCTTGGAAACTAGCTTACTACTCTAAATCATTTTTTCAACGATACTTACCACCTTCCAACATATTATATGATATATTTATTATTTTATTAGTTTTATTTTTTACTATCTTTCTCTTTGCACCCTCCATTTTAAGCACCTTGAGAACAGAGATTGTTCATTGCTATATGTCCTTAGTGCCTAGCATATAGTTGATTCTTAACAATTATTTCTTAAGTTAAGGCATTGTAACCTGGCATTTTGTCCTACCAAGACTGAAATTGCTTTGACAAAGGTTACCAGAACCTCAAATATATAAACTGTCTTTGGTAATTCTCACCCCCATATATTATCTGATAAATGATGACATTAGATTAATTGTACTGCCAATTATTTCGAATTCATCTGTGTACTTCCAGTTCCACTGCTATCACCTTTTGTAGTCCTAGCCACCCTCTGTTTCCTGAGTCTTGCATGAGATCCTAGTGAATTTTCCTTCATTCATTTTTGCCTTCTTTCAATCCATTTGCCATATAGTAGTGAAAGAAGGTTGAAAAATTGTAATTCAGATGCCATGTCTTTTCTAAAAGTCTTTTATTAGCTTCCTATTGTCCTACAGAGTAAAATCCAAAATCATTCTATGCTCTTAATGAAACTGTAAAAACTACCATTCAATTATGCAAAAATTTAGTTACAGTTATCTACCTAGGTATACATACCCAAGATACTTAAAATGTAAATGCTTTAAAAATATGTTCACAAATGTTCATATAAGCATTATTTATAATAGCCCCAAAGTGAAAACAACCCAAGTATACCTTAACTGATGAACAGATCAAACAAATGTGGCATATCCATATCATGGAATATTATTCAGCCATAAAATGGTATACTGATTTAAAAATCATGCCTTATGAAAGATGCCCATAAGGGCTACAAACTGCATAATTCAATTTCTATGAAACACCCAGAATAGGCAAAAAAAAATAGGGGAAAAAGTAGGAATATTGGTCTCCAGGATGGGAAAGGGGGAAGTCATTGTTAATGAGTACTTTTAGTGTAATAAAAATATTATCGGATTAAATAATTATGTTTGCAGAAGTTTGTGAATGCACTAAAACCCATTGAACTGTTTACTTTAAGAGGGTAGATTTTATTGTATTTCAACTTTAAAAATTTATGAACTTTGTCTAACTTCCTATCTCATCTGCTGTCATGTTCCTTCCTTTCATGTTGAAGCTACAATAGTCATTTTTAAGTTCCTTAAATATTCCATGCTTTATCAAATCCTAAGGCCTTTGGATCTGCTGTTCTGTGTGTTATAGTGCTCTGATATGATTCAAATGTATCTGCCCACCCCAAACTTACATGTTTAAATTTAGCAATGTGATGGTATTAAGAGGTTCAGGCACTTGGGGGATAATTAAGTCATAGGGGTGCACACTCCTCCTGATGGGATTAGTAAACTTAGAAGTTGAAGGGAGTATTATCTGAGGATACAGCAAGAAATTACCGTCTTTAAAACAGATTGTTCTCACCAAACAGTGAGCCCACCAGAGATTTGATTTTTAAACTTTCTAGTCTGAATTGTCAGAAATAAATATCCATTAATTTATGAATTACCTAGTCATATAGCATCAGGAATAGACTAAGACAGAAATTGGTTCTGAGAAGTAGGGTGTTAGTGTAACAAACGCCTAAAAAATGTGAAAATGGCTTGGGATCTGGGTAATAAGTAGAGACTGGACTGTGAAGAGCTATTCTGTTGAAGGTTCTGTAGGAAAGTTATAACTTTAATGTTTTTAGATAAAACTTAATTGGTCTTCATTCAAATACTGATAGAAATATGGACAGTGAAGGTTAATTCTGATAAGGTCTGAAATGGAAATGAGGAAGAAGCTATTGGAAATTGGAAGAAAATCCATCCTTGTTAGATAGTGGCAAAGATATTGGCCAACTTTTGTGTCTACATGTTGAACTAGTGTATTTGGAAGAAGAAATCATTAAGCAAAGTAGTTTGGCTGTGTTTCATGGCTTCTTTTGACTTCTTATCATAAAACAAAACAAGAGAGAGAAATAAATCAAAGATGAAATTTATAGTCAGAAATAGAGCAAAACTTATAGATTTGGAAAATTCTCAGCCTGGCCACATAAAGCATATAATAGTGTGTTTGGGAGTGAATAAATGTGTGGCCAAGTGAACATCTATAAGGAGATTAATGTGAACAGAAGGAAGTCAAGACCATAGAACTATCTTGAAGATGTTTTGGAGATCTTGGGGCTGCCAATCATATCACAAGTCCAGATTTCCAGGATCTTAAGGGCAGAACAGTTTCATGGGAGGGTCACGGGGTGTCTGTGGACCTCAGAACTCACTGCCCATGGGCTGGAGTTGTAACTTTTTGGGAGAGTGCTTGTCTAGCACAGGTGAGGCACTACTCAATCTTCAGCACCACATAAAAACAAATAAATAAAATAAATGTTATATTCTTTAAAAAAAAGAACAAAAAAACCCCAAAAACCTCACTGCCCAGGGCCCACTTTATATTTTTACTCGATGTATTCTAGTTCATGTTCCTTAACTATGCCAGCTATGGTTCAAAAATGCCCTGTTGTGGCATGGGCACAGTAGTACTAACCTTGGCATTATCCCTCTAGTGCTTACTCTTCAGTATGCAGTATATGACTTGTGGAGAGATGGCTTCCTCTTTCTGGATTTCAAAACATGCTTCAGAGAGCTTCAGGTCCCAGGTGAAGAACTGCCACACTTGGAGAGCCACTGACAAGAGTTCCTACTAGGTCAATGCCCAGAAGACCTGTGGGATTAGAACCACTAGCAACAAGCCCCCATAGAGCATTGCTTAGTAGATTAATGGTTGTAGGGCCACCCCTAAAACTATAGACCAATAGAACTACCTCTATGTGACTTCAGGTGGGAGAACCTCAGCATGTGAGTGTTGCATGGGCTAAGCCCAGGAAAACCGTGGTAATAGGGCTTCTGGGAGCCCCAAGGGACCATCCCTTGCACCAGTATGTCTGTAATGTTGGTTGTGGTTTCAAGATTTAACATTGTTTGCATTTGGGGGTTTTAGATTTATTTGGGACCTATTACTCCTTTTTACTTTCCTGTGGGAATGAGAAATATCTATCCTATTCTGGACCCAAAATTGTATTTCAGAAGCATGTAACTTGTTGGCTTTCAAAATTCATAGCTAGAAGTGTAGTTTGTCTCAGAATGAATTGTACCTTGAGTCTCACATGTATGTGATTTAGATGATATTTAGATGAATCTTTGTATTTAGACTTTGAGATTGATGCTGTAATGAGTCAGGACTTTTGGAACAACTGGCATGGAATAAATGTATTTTTATGTGATAATGTATCTTGAAGAACCCACAAGGGTAATCCAGTTCCTAGACACCTGATGATAATTTAATCTGAAGGCTTATAAATTCCCTATGAGAATGAGATTACTCCACAATAAAAGAGAATAAAATCATAGCATTTGCAGTTAAGTGGATGGAGCTGAAGAATATAATGCTAAGTGAAGTTAGCCAATCTCAAAAAAACAAATGATGAATATTTTCTCTGATATAAAGAAGCTGATTCGTAGATGGGTAGGGAGGGGGAGCATGGGAGGAATAGACAAACTCTAGATAGGGCAAAGGGATGGGAGGGGTTGAGTGGGGGCATGGGGTTAGAAATGATGGCAGAATGAGATGGACATCAATATCCAAAGTACCTGTATGAAGACATGAATAGTGTGAATATACTTTGTATACAACCAGAGATGTGAAAAGTGATGCTCAATATGTGTAATATGAATTATAACACATTCTGCTGTCATATATAAGAAATTTGAATTTTAAAAATTGTACCCCAAAACAAATAAATAAATAAATAAATTCACTAGGAGAGAATAAAGTGACAATTCAAATGAAACAAAGAGAGTTTCCAGATTAATTTGTTTATTCCAGTGCACAGAAAAAGAAGATTAAGTGGAAAACAGGCGAAGATGTGAAAATGTAGGCAAGTGTAAGTAAATGAAAATCATTTGAGCACCAAGTGCTAGTAATGAAGCAAATACTGTTGACTCCACAGAAGAAACTGTCCAAATGGTCTGGAGGACGAATCCCTTCAAGGTGATACTCAACCAAGTCAGGATTGCCATGAAGTCAGCAGCAATGAAGTAAAGTACGTGTTACCTCAGGCAGAGCTTCTGGCAGCTGATGCCAATTCATAGTGAATACTCACAAAGAATGGAGTCATGGTAAGATGTGTCTCAAATAGCAATGTGAAGGCAGTGCTATTTATGCTCCCAGGAAGTATATTATCTCAGCTCCAGTTGTCAATTTTGGAGGGAAAAGTGCTGGACACCAACTGTCTCATTTGCATATTGGCTTAAATCATCAATGTGGCTATCAGTCACCCAGTTGTCAAGGTGAATATCATCTACCCACTTGGTTCAGTTGCAGGTTTTGTTACAAATGAAAGTTCAAAATGGAATTGGTGCTGTCAGAGTGTAGTCACATTAATCATAATTAAAATAGCAATTTACTTAGATTCACAAGAATCATATCTCACAAAAACACAGATCACAAAATAAGGACATGAATTTGAGAGCTTCACTGTTGGAATGTTGTGGGTTGAATGTATGTGTTGCTTCAAAATTTCACATTGGAACTTAAGCCCCATGGTGATGGTATTGGGAGAGTAGGGTTTTTTTGAGAAGTGATTAAGTCATGGAGGCTCTACCCTTGTTATTATTTGGATCTTAAGTGTTCCTCAAAGATCCCCAGCATTATGCTACTGGGAAGTAGTAGAAACTTTAAAAGGTGGGAGGTCTTTGCATCATCGGGGACATGCCCTTGAAGGGGATGTTGGGACTCTAGTCCATCTTATTTTCCTTTTTGCTTCCCTGTCATGAGTTTTGAGATGTTTTGCTCTGTCATGTATTCTAACCATGATGTACTGCAACCAGCCCAAGATAATGGGGCCAAATAGTCATGGACTAATACCAACTGTGAGCCAACATAAACCATGTCTCTTTGTTAGTTGGATAGCTCAGGTATTTGTTTTAGTAAGAGAAAGCTGACAGAGCTCTTGTGAATTTATTGGTGCTTTTATAAAAGAGGTTTAAGAGAACACCCCAGTGCTTTTTGTCCTTATACCAAGTGTAAGCACAGTAACAAGGCACCATCTTGGAAGCAGAGAGATGCCCTTACTGGACACTACATTTGCTGACATCTATGTCTCAGACTTCCTAGCCTCTAGAACTCTAAGAAATTACTTTCTGTTTGTAACAATTTTCCCAGTCTTAAGTATCTTGTTAGGGCTGAAGGAACAGACTGGCACACAATAGTTTTCCATCTTCCTTACTTAATGTGCTATTGTTCATTATTCAAGAGACAAAGCACTCTTGCTGTCTTCTTTTGGAAAACTGTTCTTGACTCCCTCCAAATTATGTTTCTTCCCTCTTTTATATATTATTAGTGCTCAGTATTTCTCCATTGATATTGCTTCATCATATCCATCTTTCAGATTAGCTCAATAGACCATAAATTCATTAAGAGCAGAAAGTGTACCTATATTTGCTTACTCTTCTTTCCCAGCCTCCTCCCCTTCAATTCTTCACATCCAACATTTATAAATCAGACACTATTGTGTTAGGCCCAATGCTAACTAGTAGGAATTGGAGGATGAACAAAAGAAACAATGTCTGTACATTTTGATGAAGCTTTATAGCAGGACATAACAAACAGGAAAACAAACACATGATCAAAACATTTCACTGATTCTCTTTTGTAATTTATTATGTTGAGATGGAGTCTTACTATACTGCCAAGGCTGGCCTTCACTT
Organism: Tamias sibiricus; assembly: GCA_025594165.1. Classification (NCBI taxonomy): domain Eukaryota; kingdom Metazoa; phylum Chordata; class Mammalia; order Rodentia; family Sciuridae; genus Tamias; species Tamias sibiricus. The sequence goes on from CM046667.1 coordinate 111,950,006, forward strand.
CCTGAGATGCCTGGGTTTTTTTTTTTTTTCTTCTTCTTCACATCGTCACATTATATACGAGATTTATTAGCATAAAAAGGAAATATTTTATTTTCATTCATTAACATTTAAATAATTTATATGAATTGCAATTAAACATGTCTTAGATTTGATGAAATAGAATAGCTACCAAATATGTTAAGTGCTAGAAAGTAAATAAAGAAAGGGATGTAAAATGTGATTAGTTTGGAGGGTGGCAGGATATATTTTCAATACTTAGAATTGTGATTATGACTTCATTTTAGTTAGCTTTTTATAACTTTAACCAAAATACAACAATTCAAAGGAGGAAAAGTTTATTTTGGATCATAGTTTCAGAGGTTTCAGTCCTTCATCTGTAGCCTATGGGTCTGAGGTAAGGCAGAACATCCTGGTGGAAAGGAGTTGGGGAGGAAAGCTGTTTACCTCATGGCATCTGGGAAACAAAGAGAGAAAAGGGGGCCAAAGAGAAGACAAGCACTCATTCACCCAGTAACCTGCTTCCTCCAACTGGTTTCTATCTTCCAGTTGTCCATTTGTCCCTCACTGAGTTAATGCACTGATTAGGCTGGAACCCTCATGATCCAGTTGTTTCTTATAGCCCGATTTCTGAGCATGTGAAACTTTCAGTGACATTCCCCACCTAAAGCATAACACACATAGTATAAATATATCTTGAACTCACTATTTTTTCTTCCTGCATTATCTCTTCTTAAACCTATACTTCCTGTTTTGTTTGAGAACACTTCGATTCAATTAGTTGCCAAAGCCAGAAACCTTTATTTATGCTTTGATTTTTGTCTGCCTTAAATCCCTTTCATTATTTAACTCATCTCAAGTTTTGTTGAAATCAACGCACTAAATATTGTACACATCCTTCCCCCATGTCTACTTTTCCCACTACCACTGCTTTGTAATATTAGGACTTAATTGTTTATTAACTTCTGCTAATAGCACCCATCTACTTCAGCCTCTCTGACATTTTTCTTTTATTTTATCAACCCGTACTTCAAAGTGCCAAGAAAATTATTTTCATACAAATCCAGTCTGCTCCTCACTTGCTGCTCTCTGTCACCACAGGCCCATAATATTTCTTAAATATTTTGATTCATGTTATCATCTGTAAGTCCCAGGAGGGTTGAGATCATGTCTGTTTTAGTTCTTTACTATATCCTGATAGTGCAGTAGAGTTTCCAGCACATAGTAGGTACTCAATAAAAGCTTGTTGAAAAAAAATGAATGTTATTCCTTTCCCTTTTTTACCTTAGCTATCTGAGCATCAGGTGTTTGATGTTTAAATATGAGATGTTTAGGCGTTTTGGTGGTCAAAACTGAATATTCCCAAGTGTGGCCCTTGTTACCTTTAGCAATTCACCTCTCTATGAACTTCCTTATATTTTATCAATTTTTTAACATTTCTGATTTTCATTTTTTAGTGGGTGGGTGACAATGGCAATGATAGGGGGCATAAATTGTTATACACTGATATGAGCATTCAGTATAATAACAGTCTTAAATACAAGGAAATTTTTATGCCTATTAAAAGCTACCTCTTTTATTAGAGTCACCTTTCAAAATGCAGCTACTAACTGAAATTGCAAGTATTCGAACCCAAATGAAGTAAAAAAGAGAAGGTTGAATGGTTCTGTGAGTTGCATAACAATAGTCTATTTTCCCAGAGCTCACCATAAATGATTAAAAATTACCCCTCAGGGTCTTGGTTTGAATCTCCTACTTGTAACAGGAGGTATGTGAGTAAAAGAGTACCTTCCCATCTGCTAGGAAAATGAAAGGAAATAAATCAGACTTATCCACTTTATGCTGAAGATCTGTATTATCTGAGGTGGATGTTTAAAAAGTTAGTTTTACATCTGTTTGAATGAAGATACTGTTTATTTCCTAGTTGTGGAGGCAAGAGTCTTCATTCCTTAAAACAAATCAACTTCAATAAATCCTTTAAATAAATATTAACCTCCTTAACTTTAAAAATTACTTGTTAAATATTAAAAAGGTAATATCTATTCATTTTAGATACTTATATATTCATACAAGGAGAAAGAAGAAAAAAATTAGTGATAACCAGTGTTACCATTATTGTGTGTATTTTTAACAAAAATTGTATCATACTGTAGCTGTATTTGTCACTTTCTTCCCCTAATGTTATATCGTGAATATCTTTCCTTGTCAGGAAATACATGAGAGCAATATAATTTTTAGTGATTGTACAATATTATACTATATGGATATGTTGCAGTGAAATATAAAAATCCTATATCCTGGGACATTTAGATTGTTTCCAATTTACCAGAATTATTTTTAAAATCTATTGATGCATATTATGCTTATTGGTTAGAATAGACTATTATTTGACTCTGGCTAGATTATGTTGCAATAATACTCCAAAAGTTTTGTGGTATAAAATAATAGCATATTTCTTTCTTACATTACAGTTCCAGTACAGGTTGACTGAGGAGTTCTGCTTATGAGGCAGAGACCCAAATTTACTGAGGCTCCTTTATTTTCTGACACTTCCCTCTCAACATGTGCTCTCATGAATATCTTGGCAGGTAATGAGAATGAAGTGAATTGCTTACTGGATCATAAATGCTGCTGCCTAGAAGATAAAAGATTCATGCTCACATTTCATTGCCCATAACTAGGTGTATTGCTGTATTTAACCTCAAAGGAGTAGAGAAAGCCAAGTGTTCCCATTTACCTAAAAGTAGCAGAGAACCAGATATTCTTTCCTGCTGTATCTAAATGCTGAAATAACTATTAAAGCATTCCTATTTCATAAACGTATGTGTTGAAAAATTACTCTCCAGGAGCATTATAACATTTTAGATTAAAACCATTAGTAACTGAGAAAACTTCACTATTGCTTCCCTCTTCAGTAATTCTAATATTTTGTTGACAATTACATGAGCAAAAGTGACATTTATATTTTTGTTTAATTGACATTTCATTATTAGGGAGATGAAAATTTTGATATATTCACATTGCCTAGTTTATCTTGATTATTTTAAGGAACGTTATGAAGTCTGATTTGAACATTATGAAGCAATATTGTTATATCTACAGTGACTGGAGAGTAGCATGCATTTTAAAACATTTAACTTGCTATGGTATGATACTCCAGTGGCATTATTTTATTTTCCTTCAAATTCAGGGTAGAGTTTACTTCATGAATACATTTAAATTTGAAATGAATATAAATTTTTCACAGAAAACATAAGATATTTGAAAAGTATGCTTACTTGCTTAGTCAAGAAATAGATTCTCTGTTTATACCCAGGTTGTAGGAATATAATAGTCCTTAAATTTTTCTTATAAAAGTCTCATCTCAGATCGAAGATGGCGGATTAGAGGAAGCTGCTCTTTAGGGCTGCTCCGTGGAAAGAATCAAACAAAGCAGATAAATAGCTTTTCAGCATATATATATAGACTGAAAATGCTCAACTCCTGGATGGTTTGAATACTGCGACCGGGGAGCGAGCAAGACAAGCTGTCTGCAGCACCTAGTGCTGCATGGCTTTAGCAGCACTGCCTGGAGCACAGGCCTTGTGGAACAAAGCCAGAGCTGGGAGACTGCAGGAGACCACGCGAGACCACGCGACTGCAACACCAGAACAAATCCACACTTGGCATGCCATGACCTTGAGTAGTGAAACCAGTGAAAACAGCACGATCAGAGTTGGGAGATCACAGGAGACTGCGGGCAACAATGCCAGTTCAAATCCACACTCGGCCGGACACTGACCCTCAGCAGTAAAGCCAGAGAGAAAGTGGCTCAGAGACCAGCGAACAGGCAAGGAGGAACCTGTGACTGGGAGGACTGTCAACAGCCAGCGGAGGAACACGTATCCGAGTCCAGCGTGAGGACCCCCTGTGACCCTTCAACTGAGGAAGAGCACGGAGAGTAGACACCATCTGGATGGATCAATTTTCAGGACCAGCCACACAAAGCCCCATCCCCAGCATCACTCCTCGCTAACCAGGTACTCAGACTTGACTCCACCCACAAATTCTCCGCAACAGCCAGGGCAGATCTGCCGGACAGCTAATTTAACAAGCAGAGAGAGGAAGAGAAAAGGCTGCCTAATTGAGACTTGTGGGTTCGACTTTGTGTGTGTGTGTGTGTGTGTTTGTTGTTGTTGTTGTTTTTGTTTTGTATTATTTTGTTTTTCTTTCTTTTTTCTTCTTTCTCATTTTCATTCCCTCTTGTCTCTCTTTTCTTCTTCCCTCATCTTTCTTATCTACACCCTGCCCCTACATTCTCAACAGAGATGAAAACAAGTTGTATACAAGAACGAGGAATTTTAGAACTGGGGCAACTGAATAGTACATCAAATGGTGTTTTATATAGTCTCCTCTCTCTGTTTTTTTTTTTTTTTTTTGACTCATCCTGTCTTCTTTCTTTCACTAATTCTTACTACCCGGACATTTTCTAATTTCTCTCAATGTTTGCAAAAGCTTAGCTGAAGTATACATCGGTCTTCACACTAAATTGTTCACTCTAATTCTTTCCTCTCTCTTCTGCTATTAAATACTTCCATATATTTCTGTTTTTACACTTCCTAAGGGGGGGGGGGAAAGCAATATCCTTCCTTCCTTCCTCCTAAGCATATCACCTTTGTTCCCAATATCTGAAATTATAAACCCTATTACAATCACTCAGAGTATATTGGAGACAACATCTAAATTCTCTCTGTACATTGTGACCAAATTGTGATTAACTGAATATAAAATGTCTGGTTTTAAGGTGTAAGTATATATAAGGGGAGCTGATAGCATTGTACAACAGGAGCATCATTAGGCCTTAAGGTAAAAACAAAAAAAGTCAAGTTTCCATAGTGTTAAAAGAAAAGACACATAAGTAATATGAAGAAACAAGGGAAGAAAATGTCCCAAACAAATCAACATACCTCCTCAGCAGATTCCTTGGCAAGCACAGTAGATCTAATGTCAGAACAGGAATTCAGGAAATACATAATCCAAATGATTATGGAGCTCAAGGACGAATTCAAGAAGGAGGTGAGAGAGCAAATACAGGTACTAAAAGATCACTTTGACAAAGAACTTTATAAACAAATAGAGAAGCACAAGACTACTTCAATAGAGAGATATGGGTTCTAAAGAGAAACCAAACAGAAATTCTGGAAATGAATGAAGCAATAAACCAAATTAAATACTCTATGGAAAACATCACCAATACATTAGACCACCTGGAAGAAAAGTGGTCAGATAATGAAGATAAAATATACAATCTGGAACAAAATGTAGAAAACACAGCAAAAATGGTAAAAAAAAAAAAAAAAAATCAAGAACAGAACATTCAAGAAATATGGGACAACATAAAAAGACCAAATTTAAGAGTGATTGGGGTAGAAGAAGGTGCAGAGTTCCAAGCTAAAGGAATGAGTCATTTATTCAATGAAATAATAGCAGAAAATTTTCCAAACTTGAGGAATGAATGGGAAAACCAAGTTCAAGAGGCTTACCGAACAACAAACATACAAAATCACAACAGATCCACACCAAGGCACATAATAATGAAAATGCCTAATATACTGAACAAGGAGAGAATATTAAAAGCCACAAGAGAAAGGAAGCAGATTACATATAGGGGAAAACCAATTAGACTATGTTCAGATTTTGCAATCCAGACCTTAAAAGCTAGAAGATCCTGGAATAGCATATTTCAAGCTCTGAAAGAAAAGGGATGTCAACCAAGAATCTTATGCCCAGCAAAATTAAGCTTTAGATTTGAAGATGAAATAACAACCTTCCATGACAAACAAAAGTTAAAAGAGTTCACAACTCAAAAGCCAGTACTTCTGAACATCCTGGGCAAAATATTCCATGAAGATGAAAAGAAAAATAGCAATGAAAATCAACAAAGGGAGATATTAAACTAAAGGAATTAACAACCAGAGGAGAAACCAAATCAAGTTAAATAGCATAAACAAATAACAATGGATGGGAATACGATTCACATCTCAATAATAACCTTAAATGTTAATGGCCTAAATTCACCATTCAAAAGATGCAGATTGTCAGACTGGATTAAAATAAATGACCCAATAATATGCTGTCTCCAAGAAACCCACCTCATAGAAAAAGACATCAATAGACTGAGGTCGAAAGTCTGGGAAAAATCTTACCACTCACATGAGCCTTCGAAGCAAGCAGGGGTTTCCATTCTCATATCAAATAAGGTAGACTTCAAGCCAAAGTTAATCAAAAGGGACAAAGATCGATATTTCTTACTGATTAAGAGAACCATTCATCAACAAGATATAACAATTATAAATCTGTATGCCCCAAATAATGGAGCACCTACATTCATCAAACAAACCTTTCTCAATTTCAAGAGTAAAATAGATCACAACACAGTGATCCTAGGGGACTTCAACACACCTCAATCACCACTGGATAGATCATCAAAACAAAAGCTAAATAAAGAAACTTTAGGCCTCATTAAAACAATTAATAACTTAGACCTAATGGACATATATAGAATATTTCATCCCTCAGTAAGCAAATACACTTTCTTCTCAGCAGCACATGGCTCCTTCTCCAAACCAGACCATATATTATGCCACAAGGCAACTCTCACCAAATATAAAAAAGTAGAGATACTACCCTGCATTCTATCAGACTATACTGGGATGAAATTGGAAATCAATGATAAAACAAGAAATAAAAAAAAAAAAAACTACTCCAACAACTGGAAGCTAAACAACATGCTACTGAATGAACAAGGGGTTGAAGAAGACATCAGGGAGGAGATTAAAAAATTCCCAGAGGTAAATGAGAACCCAGATACATTGTATAGAAATCTCTGGGACACTATTAAGGCAGTATTAAGAGGAAATTTCATTTCACTGAGTTCATTCCTTAAAAGGAAAAAAAAAAAAAAGCAAATAAATGACTTAACATCACACCTCAAAGCACTAGAAAAAGAAGAGCAGACCAACGCTAAGAGAAGTAGAAGACAGGAAATAATTAAAATCAGAGCTGAAATCAATGAAATTGAGACTAAAGAAACAATTCAAAGAATTGACAAAACTAAAAGTTGGTTCTTTGAAAAAATAAATAAAGTTGACAGACCCTTGGCGATGCTAATGATAAGGAGAGAAAAAACTCAAATCACTAACATCCATGATGAAAAAGGAAATATCACATCAAACACCTCAGATATACAGAAGATAATTAGAAATTACTTTGAAAACTTGTACTCTAATAAAATAGAAAGTATTGAAGACATTGACAGATTTCTAGAGTCGTATGAATTGCCCAAACTGGAACTGGAGTATATACACAATTTAAATAGATCAATTTCAAGTGAGAAAATAGAAGACACCATCAAAAAACTACCAGCTAGAAAAAGCCGAGTACCTGATGGGTTTACTGCCAAGTTCTACAAGACCTTCAAAGAAGAACTAATACCATTGCTCTTCAACTTATTTCAAGAAATAGAAAAAGAGGGAGCTCTCCCAGACTCTTTCTATGAGGCCAATATTACATTAATTCCAAAGCCAGGCAAAGACGCAGCCAGAAAGGAAAACTTCAGGCCAATATCTTTAATGAACCTAGATGCAAAAATTCTCAACAAAATCCTGGCAAATCGAATACAAAAACATAGCAAAAAGATAGCACACTGCGATCAAGTGGGGTTTATCCCAGGGATGCAAGGTTGGTTCAACATTCGGAAATCAATAAACATAATACATCACATCAATAGACTTAAAAATAATAACCATATGATCATCTCAATAGATGCAGAAAAAGCATTCAACAAAACATTCCTTTATGTTCACAACAGTAGAAAAGCTAGGAATAACAGGAACATATCTCAACATTATAAAAGCTATTTATGCAAAGCCCCAGGCTAACATTATCTTAAATGGAGAAAAAATGAAAGCATTCACTCTAAAAATTGGAACAAGACAGGGATGCCCCCTTTCACCACTGTTATTTAACATAGTGCTTGAAACTCTGGCCAGAGCAATTTGACAGATGAAAGAAATTAAAGGGATCCAGAAAGGAAAAGAAGAGCTCAAATAAGCACTATTTGCTGAAGACATGATAATATATCAAGTAGACCCAAAAAACTCTACCAGAAAACTCACAAATAGTAAATGAATTCCGCAAAGTAGCAAGATACAAAATCAATACCCATAAGTCAAATGCATTTTTGCACATGAGTGACAAATCCTCTGAAAGGGAAATGAAGAAAACTACCCCATTTACAATAGCATAAAAAAAAAAAATACCTGGGAATCAACTTAACGAATGAGGTGAAAGACTTCTATAAAGAAAACTATAGAACACTAAAGAAAGAAATTATAGAAGACCTCAGAAGATGGAAAGACCTACCCTGTTCTTGGACAGGCAGAATTAATATTGTCAAAATATTCATACTACCAAAAGCATTATACAGATTTAATGCAATTCCAAACAAAATCCCAATGACATTCCTCAAAGAAATAGAATAAGCAGTCATGAAATTCATCTGGAAAAATAAGAGACCCAGAATAGCTATAGCAATCCTTAGCGAGAAAAGTGAAGCAGGTGGCATCACCAAACCAGACTTTATACTATAGAGCAATAGTAACAAAAACAGTGTGGTATTGGCACCAAAACAGACTGGTAGACCAATGGTACAGAATTGAGAACACAGAGACTAATACATATAATTTCAGCTATCTTATATTAGTCAAAGGCGCCAAAAATGTACAGTGGAGAAAGGATAGCCTATTCAACAAATGGTGCTGGGAAAACTGGAAATCCATATGCAACAACATGAAATTAAACCCTTATCTCTCACCATGCACAAAATTCACTTCAAAGTTGTTGCTGCCTATAGCAATTGCCGCTTGCAGCAACGATACTGTGGGAGAAAACTTGGAGGCAGACTGGAAATGAAAAAGTTCTTTTATTCTTCTTTCTTCTAACTTCTCTCTCTGGCTCCAACAACCTCTCCAACTCCAACCCCACCCCTAACTAACCTCACCCTGGTTAAATACATTTTGCCTTAACATGGACAAGTGCTAACAGCTCGAGCTTACAGGTGCGTCACACAGTGTTCACGGGCATAAAAAGATTCTTAGATAAATGCATGAATATCAGGTGAAAATACTTGAACACCTTTATGGCTCTCAGCTAACTGCCATCTTAGCTATCCTCAATTAGGGCTCTTACATTTCCCCCCTTTTGTTTTTAAAAGAGGGGATGCTCTAGGGCATCCCATGCGCAACCAACATTCTTACCCGTCATTGGATTATCAAGGCTGTGCCCTTGACTCCTGTCTTAGGTTGATATGTCGGCCACATGAGACTGTCCCGTGGATGGGTGACGACCTCATCCGGATCGACTGGGCCTGTCTTAGGTTGTCCCCCTCTGGGGATCTTACCCGTCATTGGCGACCAGCGGTCCAATCAAGCCCTTCAGGATTGACTGTGTGTGTTGACTAACAGCCGTCCAATCATGAGGAAATGCTGTGGTTTTAAGGCGGCAAGCCTTCTGCTGACGAGCCAAGTTCCATTGTGAATCAAGTAACACACTAAGTTCCATTAAGTAACGCACTGAGTTCTCTAGACAAATACCCGCAAGGCATTGTCCTGTAATGTCCCATATAATGAAAGATCAAAATGTCCACTTGTTATAACACGTTGATCTAGGAGGCCCCGTGCATGCAGAGCAGAGGCCACACTGCTGATGAGGTTGTTTTAATGCTTGAGGAGCAGGGATGCTTGTAGCAACCGCAATCCCTGCAGCTGTAGCAGCAGCCGTCTTTTTTATGTCTCGACAATGCCACCGGCAAATCTTCAGGGCCCACTACCTAGAAACTCAAGCATCAATTATTAGAGGAAAGGCAGTGCCATTCCAGCACTGAGTCAAGAGGCGAGTTGTCAAACTAAAAAAATAGAATTATTAGATTAGGTAATTAAAGTTGATCTCTGCTCACACACATTGCTGCTGGAGCTCCCACAAATATAAGCTGGCAAAATATCAATTTCAGAACAAATATCAAAGAAAGACTGAGGGTATTTAATTGACAAAAACACTGCATTAAAGATAAATTAAAGAAAAACTAAGAGCACTTTGGAAAAATAATTTGTTAGATGGAACCCCTGAGTCTCTGCATACACAGCAATCTTCTATGAAATTACCTGTTGAAATAATTCAAATTAATCAGCTATTAAACAAATAAAGTTAATTACAATTAAACAATCCCATGTCAAATACCAAAATATCAGGTTATACAGTATTAGTCATATTTTTAGCTGAAGAGAAGCCCCAGAGACACCTATAAATCAAAATTGAAGGTACCTTCACTTTTAAATTGTTACCCAATTAGAATACTCTAAACATAAATGAATTAAAGTTATTTGGATCCAAATATATATATATACATATATATATTCTTATATATATATATTTTATATTAATTTTCATAAGTGCTTTGTTATTTGTGACGTCACACTGGACAGACGCACAAATATATACAAACATATTTGTGACGTCACATTTTCATGAAATCTTGACAAGTGCACAGACATAAAGACATATATTAAAGGAAAAAAAATACAGTTGTGTGTACACTAAAGAGAGATCTTCTCGTCCCGGCCGGAAGGAATGAGACTTACGTTGTGAATTTTTTGAAGGAAAAAGCACGCAGTTTAAAAGTTTCTTAGCTGAAAAGGCAAATATGAGGTTCCCTTGTTGGAAAAAGAAAGAATAATAATGCTTAGCTAGATAATTATTTTGTTATTTGGAGCAGATTAAAAAGGTTGTTTTGGAATAAAGAATACCTGGTAAGGGATGCTTGCTGTAATACTTGTTAAATATTGTTTGTCAGTTTTTTAATAATAGTACTGACCTGAGTTATATAGTGCTAGTAACACAGCTCCCACTCTCATGTGGCTACATCAGTTGCTCATGGTCACAATGAAGTATAAAAGAAGATATAAGCTGCTGAAAATTTCACAGAAGAAACGGAGATATCAGAAACTTCGTGATCATCAAATTTAAACCATCGCTGTCTTACTGCATTTTTACAATAGGCAGTGTAGTGGCCTCCATCCAGCCCACCGTAGTGATTTGAAACAGAAAACAAATTATATTTCTTTAAATTGTTCTTTGGACCAATACCATACTGTGACAAGTCAAGATTTTCTAAAGGGAAGTCCACAGATGTCTGTAATTTTTGCTTCCACCTGCCATCATAGAAAAAACGTTTCAAATGTACTAAAAGAACAGGTGGTAACTTCCAGATTTCTATCTTTTTTAGAGAATCCCGTCAAGCTCTGCAATAACTGCAATAAAATCTGTTGTTATCTGTGAGTTTTTCTTCTTTGGAAAATAATCTAAGGCAATCCTGTAATGTACATTTACTTGTGGATGCTAGTGGTAGAGATAAATACATGAAGGCCTCAAATGTCCTAGATTTTTTGTGACAGGTGAGGCATTGTACTGTGGATTTGAACTGACCCTGAAAAAGTGCAACAATAATAGACTCATTAAGCTGCTTATGTTTCTGCCAAGCATGTTCTGAGCTTTAAAGTCATCGAGATGATCATTATTTTTTTCTTTATGTCTCTTTCGATTATCAGCTTTATTTAGGTCTTCATGGATTCCATCCATGAGGAACAGAAGCAATTCTTGTGAATCTTGTTGGCTGTACCCTGCAAACTGGTTATTGATCTTCCCAATAGTGATTTTAAAGTCTTTTGGACTGATATATCTATACTGTCCTGTCCACAGGGCTTTCATGATTATACCCAACTCTTCTGCCACTTCACCTTTATGCCCCAACAAACTGACCTGTTAATATCATCTTGATAACAGTTTTGGTTGAAATAATCAGCCAAATGTGGGGCATTACATAGGCACTGCAATATTGAGTTCATATACCAAGTATTTCCCAAATTACGAAGTCCAGTGAGAGCTGGCCCAGATCCTCCAAAAACAGGATTGAGGTTCTGAATCTGAGAAGCAGAAAGCCTTGGGATCTTAGCTTTAGGATAGCATACTGGCTTATCAGAAAGCCATGGTATTTTCAAAATTGTTTTCTCAGTGGCCCCTAAAAAAAATCCTTTACCCTTTTGATGATGAATTAGGTTTTTATTTTTAACACCTGCAGGCTTGGTTGCTAGGTGTAGCCCCATTTGTTGTAGAATGTCTCTTCCCTATAGGGTAACTGGCAAGCTGGTCAAAACATAAGGCTGGAAAGTTCCTTTATGCCCTTCATTATCTTCCCATTTTAAAAGTACAGCACTTTGTGTTGGGGTGTTAGTATATCCCAAGCCTCATAAACTGGTTGAAGCCTTCTGCAGAGGCCAGTGCTTGGGCCATTGTTGTAGATTCATGATGGAAGAGTCAGCCCCAGTATCAATCATCTCCTCCATCTCTATACCTTGAATTTTTATTTTGCACATAGGCCTCCGTGAACAATCCTGAACCCAGCAAGCCATAGGTCCCGAGCAAGTGGAACCAAATCCTCTATTGTTCCTATTCTGCGGCATACTCTTGAATGAGTTGTGGAAACTGAGAAGGAGAAGCATCTGAGCAATTCTATCTCCTTGGTTAACAGAGTGAATGCCTGTAGGTGAACTAAGCATTATCTTTATTTCTCCTTGGTAGTCGGAGTCTATAACACCTGATATTACTTGAAAACCTAATAAGCTTTTAGAACTTCGCCTGAGGATAAGTCCTACAGTCCCTGAGGGAAGAGGTCCCCTGACTCCCATGGGAATCAGTTGAACCCCCATTTCAGGTGTTAGTACTATTCGGGCAGTGGAACAGAGGTCTAGTCCTGCACTTCCTCTTGTCCCTCTGACAAGGGAGTCAATGGGTAGGAGGGATTGTGACGAGGAATCATCTGGATGGATGTTTGAGGATATTCCTTCTCTAATGCCTCGTACATTTGTGGGCCCCGGGGGAATTGGGCCCCGTGCCCCGTTTTTTGAATTCCTGGACAAAATGTTTCCATAGATGTCAAATTTAGATCTGCATTTATTGGCCCAATGATTCCCCTTTTTACACCTGGGCAGTGACCTGGAGCATGGTATGAGCTTGGTCTTATTTCTCTTTGGGGATATTGCCTGGAATATCCTGATTGATTATAATTTTTAGGTTGAGCCCTTGTGAAATTTTGAGGGGAAGCACCTCTCATTGCTGCTGCAATCACATTGCCTGTGACAAAGGCATCATTAATGTCTTTACATAATCTAATGTATATTGAAAGGTCCTTTTTATTTTTCCATGGTCTTATAGCATCTTGGCAATATTTGTTAGCATTTTCATACGCCAACTGGACGAATAAGGGCATTGCTTGCTCTACATCCCCGAATATTCTGCCTGCTGTTCTTAAGAGTCTGTCAGCAAAATCAGCATACGGCTCATTAGGCCCCTGAATTACTTTAGACAAGCTGCCTTGCAAATCACCTGTTCCTGGTAAGGTTTTCCATGCTTTAACAGTGGCAGCGTTTATGTGTGCATATACACCAGGATCATATTGCATTTGGATTTGTAGTTCAGCAAACTGTCCTTCACCTGTTAGCATATCTACATTACAGTCTGGGAAGCCTGCAGTCATATTTCTTCTAGATGTTTCTACACAAAGCTCCTGGAATTGTGACTTCCATATCAGGTATTTTCCCCTGCTCAATACTGCCTTGCATAACCCTTTCCAGTCTGAGGGGGTTAAAGGTAAAGTGTTAAGGGACTCCAGCATGCTCAAAGTGAATGGAGCTTGGGGCCCATAGGTCATTATAGCCTCTTTGAAGTTCTTTATTGTTTTGAAGTCTAGGGATTGGTGGTACCTCTGCCCATTTTCATTTTCAAATACTGGTAGGTCCCAATGTTTCTGCAGGTTTTGGCGTTCGAGGGCGTGTAAGCGCTCAGAAAGGCTGTTAATCTCTGCCTCAAGGGCATGCATATGCTCAGAAATACCCTCATGGTTTCTGTAATGGATTCAACCCATGAGGGAGCAGAGAGCACAAGTGGTTCCTCTACTTGACGGTCCTTTCTGGTCTTAACTGACTCAGTGGAGGAGGCTGTTCTTTTATGGTTACTTGGCTCCTCCTTACTACTATCACTTTCACTGGTAGTAACATCCTGAGTTTCAGATTCTATGGAGAGTACGTACTCTTCAGCTATTTCCAACAAGTCTCGGATAGCTTTTGCAGCTCTTATCTTCATTATTTTTGAGTTCACACCAATATTATCCTTACCGGTCTTATCTGACTCAGCGGAGGCTATGCTTTCACAATCACTTTCCTCCACACTATCAGCTATATCAAAAAACTCTTCCATAGCTTTTATTACTCGGTGCTTGGTTATTTTCGCACCCATCTTTATAAATTTCTCATTTCTTACCTGCCAATTCCAAGTGCCCCGCACGGGCCACCACTTGTCACTGCCTACAGCAATTGCCACTTGCAGCAATGATACCATGGGAGAAAACTCGGAGGCAGACTGGAAATGAAAAAGTTCTTTTATTCTTCTTTCTTCTAATTTCTCTCTCTGGCTCCAACAACCTCTCTAACTCCAACCCCACCCCTAACTAACCTCACCCTGGTTAAATACATTTTGCTTTAACAAGGACAAGTGCTAACAGCTCGAGCTTACAGGTGTGTCACACAGTGTTCACGGGCATAAAAAGATTCTTAGATAAATGCATGTATATCAGGTGTAAATACTTGAACACCTTTATGGCTCTCAGCTAACTGCCATCTTAGCTATCCTCAATTACGGCTCTTACACAAAGTCGATCAAGGACCTAGGAATTAGATCAGAGACAATACGCCTAATAGAAGAAAAAGTAAGCTCCAATTTCCAACATGTCAGATTAGGCCCCAAGTTCCTTAATAAGAATCCTGTAGTGCAAAAATTAGTATCAAGAATTAATGAATGGGATAGATTCACACTAAAATGCTTCTTATCAGCAAAAGAAACAATCAGTGAGGTGAATAGAGAGCCAACTATTTGGGAACATATATTTAATACATGCACATAAGACAGAGCACTAATTTCTAGAATATATAAAGAACTCAAAAAACTCAACACCAAAAAAAATAAAAATAAAAATAAAAAAACCCAATCAATAAATGGGCCATGGAACTGAACAGATACTTCTCAGAAGAAGATATATAATCAATCAACAAATACATGAAAAAATGCTCAACATCACTGGCAATTAGAAAAATGCAAATCAAAACTACTCTAAGATTTCATTTCACTCCAGTCAGAATGGCAACTATTAACACAAACAACAATAAATGTTGGAGAGGATGTGGGGAAAAAGGCACATTCATACATTGCTGGTGGGACTGCAAAATAGTGCAGCCAATATGGAAAGCAGTATGGAGATACCTTGGAAAACTTGGAATGGAACCACCTTATGACCCAGCTATCCTACTCCTTGGTCTTTACCCAAAAGACTTGAAAACAGCATACTATAGGGACACAGCCACATCAATGTTTATAGCAGCACAATTCACAATAGCTAAACTGTGAAACCAACCTAGATGCCCTTCAGTAGATGAATGGATAAAGAAAATGTGGTATATACACAGAATGGAGTATTACTCAGCAATAAAAGAGAATAAAATCATGGCATTTGCAGGTAAAAGGATGGAGTTAGAGAATATAATGCTAAGTGAAGTTAGCTAATCCCAAAAAGCCAAATGCCAAATGTTTTCTCTTATGTAAGGAGGCCGACTCACAGTCGGTTTGGGATGGGGAGCATAGAAGGATTAGAGGAACACTAGAAAGGTCAAAGGGGAGGGAGGGGAAGGGAGGGAGCAAGGGGGGGATGGAGGGGAAAAAAGAAAAGGTGGTATAATAAGATGGATATCATTATCCTAAATGCATGATTGAAGACTTGAATAGTATTATATATTAAAGTATATATTCATACTTTGTATACAAACAGTGTTATGTAAAAAGAGGCTCTATATGTGTATTATGAATTGTAATGCATTCTACTATTGCAAATACAACAACTTTGAATAAAAAAATAGGTAGCAGGAAGATGCCAACAGGGGAGGTAAATGTTGAATTTAGATACTAGATGAACAAAACCAGATTGCAGTCACCTATCATTACCCTGTTTCATTTACTGAAAGTAAAAATGACTTTGTAGCACATCATCTCCCTTATAATATTGGGAACATCTTATTGGTAAAGACAATATTTTTGTTTTGATTTGTCCCTGTTGAAAATCCAGTGCTGGATATGCAAGTAGAAACTTAGTAAGCATGTATAATAGCCCACCCCGATCCACTGGGGATGCATTCCAAGATCCCTAGGAAATGTGTGAAGCCCCACAGAGTACCACATCCTATATATACTATGATTTTTTTTTTCAAAAGAAAAAAAAAGCGTTTTATTAAGTACCACATTGTTATAGTATACTTCAAACATAAAATAAGGTAACCCTTAAATCTTAGGTCATCTTTTTTTTTGTTTTTGGTACTGGTAATTGAACTCAGGGGCACTGGACCACTGGGCCACATCCCCAGCCCTTTTTTGTAATTTATTAGAGGCAGGGTCTCACTAAGTTGCTAAGTGCCTCGCCATTGCTGAGGCTGGCTTTGAATTCGCGATCCTCCTTCCTCAGCCTCCCAAGTGCTGGGATTATAGGCCTGTGCCACCATGTCTGGCTCTTAGGTCATCTAAAGATAACAAATGAAAAGAATTCCAAATATTTGAAAGATATGAAGTGCAGTAGTTATAGGTATATTGTTTTGTGTGCACATATGTCGATGATAAATTTTAATTTTTATGAGATCAACAGTAGTAATAATAAAACAAATTATAATATTATGCAGGTGATCCCCAAATTACAATGTATCCAGTTAATGACTTTAGTGACAACAGGATCCCTTTTTTTTTTTTTTTTTTTTTTTTTTTTTGTGGTACCGGGGATTGAACTCAGGGTCACTTGACCACTGGGCCACATCCCCAGCCCTTTTTTTGTATTTTATTAGAGACAGGGTCTCACTGAGTTGCTAAGTGCCTCACCATTGCTGAGGCTGGCTTTGAACTTGCGATCCTCCTGCCTCAGCCTCCCAAAGTGCTGGGATTACAGGCGGGCGCCACCGCGCCCGGCTAACAGGATCCCTTTTGACATAATTTAAAAGCATGGAATATAATTTGTTCTAATTCAGTTCCCAATACTTCCTGTTACCTTTTTGTTTCCTGTTCCTTTCCCTCTACTCTACTGATCTTTCTGCTATTTACTTGTTTTTTTTTTTTTTAAATGAGTGTTTTGTGGATGTACATGATGGTGAGATTAACTGTGGTATATTCATATATACATGGAAAATTTAGGTCAGAGTTATTCCACTCTCTTTCCCTATCCCAGCCCTCCTCCATTCACTTCATTCCTCTGTCTACTCCACTGATCTTCTATTCTTTTTGTGTGTATGTCCCCACTTATTGTGGGTTAGCTTCCACATATCAGAGAAAAATTTCGACCCATGACTTTTTGGGACTGCTTACTTCACTTAGTCTCCTGTTCCATCCATTTACCATCAAATGCCATAAAATCCTTCTTTATGGATGAGTCATATTCCATTGTGTATATATACCACATTTTCTTGATCCATTCATCTGTTGAAGAGCACCTAGTTTGGCTCTATAGCTTGGCTATTGTGAATTGTATTGCTATAATCATTGATGTGGCTGGGTCAGTATACTATGCTGATTTTAAATCTTTTGGATATATACTGAGGAGTGGGATATCTGGGTCATATAGTGGTTCCATTCCTGTTTTTTTTTTTTTTTTAAAGAATCTCAATAATGCTTTCCAGAGTGGTTGTACTAATTTGTAGTCCTACCAACAATGCATGAGTATACCTTTTTCCCTACATCCTCACCAGTATTTATTGTTATTTGTGTTCTTGATAAATGATATTCTGACTGGAACAAGATGAAATTTCAAGGTAGTTTTAATTTGCATTTCTCTAATTGCTAGAAAGATTGAATAATTTTTAAAAATACTTCTTGACCATGTGTTGTTCTCCTTTTGAGAAGTGTCTGTTTGGTTCCTTAGCCCATTTATTAACTGGGTTATTTTTTTGGTGTTAAGTTTATTGAATTATTTATATATATAGGAAATTAATGCCCTAATTTGTAGAGCAGGTGTCAAAGATTTTCTCCCATTATGTTGGCTCTCTCTCCATGCTTTTGTTTCCATTGCTATAAGAAGCTTTATTAATTTGATGCTATCCCACTCAATGATTTTTGATTTTGTCACTTGTGCTTTTATGAGTCTTATTAAGGAGGGCAGTTCCTGATCTGACATGTTGGAGTGTTGGGCCTACATTTTCTTCTAGGAGTTGCAGGTTTTGTTCTAATTCCTAGGTCTTTGATCACTTTGACTTGACATTTTTGCAGGGTGAGAGATAGGGGTTCAATTTCATTCTACTGCATATGGATTTCCAGTTTTCCCAGTCTCATTTGTTAAAAAAGGCTATCTTCTCCAATGTATGTTTTTTGCACCTTTTTCTAGTATCAGATAACTGTATTTGTGTGGGTTTGTCTCTGTGTCATCTATTCTATTGGTCTTCATGCCTGTTTTGGTGCCAGTATCATGCTCTTTTTGTTTTTATAGCTCTGTAGTATAATTTGGGTTCATTATTGTGATGCATCCTGCTTCAGACTGAATGGATTCTCAGCAGAATTCTATCAGACCTTTAAAGAAAAACTATTACCCATTCTTCTCAAATTATTCCATGAATTAGAAAAGGTAAGATCACTGCCAAACTCATTCTATGTAGCCAGTATCACCTTGATAGCTAAACAAGACAAAGAACCCAAGGAAAATAAACTTCAGATCTTGATGAACATAGATGCAAAAATTATTAATAAAATATTGGCAACTGTCATACAAAAACACAAAAAGTTCATTTGACAAATACAGCACCCATTCATGTTTAAAACAGTAGAAAATCTAGGGATAGAACAGAACTTACCTCAACATTATAAAGGGTACATATGACAAACCAAGACTAACATTATACTAAATGGAAAAAATAACTGAAAGCATTTCCTCTAAAAACAGTTGCAAGACAAGGGTGACCACTTTCACCACTCCTAGTCAACATAGTCTTTAGAACTCTAGGCAGAGCAATCAGACAAGAGAAGGAAATTAAAGGGATACAAATAGGAAAATAAGAGTTAATTTTTTCTCTTTGCTCATGAATTGATCCTCTATTTAGAAGACCCAAAATACTCAACCAGAAGACTCCTAAGACTCATAAATGAATTCAGAAAAGTATCAGGATACAAGATCAGCACTAATAAATCAATGTTCCTATCTTCCAATGATGAATCTGCTGAAAAAGAAATTAGGAAATCTATCCCAATCACAATAGCCTCAAAAACCAAAAAAAGAATACTTGGGAATCAATCTAACAAAAGAGTTGAAAGATCTCTACAATGAAAATATAGAACACTAAAGAAATTAAAGACATTAAAAGAAGGAATGACCTCCCCCGTTTTTGGATAGGCAGAATTGACACACTGCCAAAAGCACTATACAGATTCAAAGCAATTATCATCAAAATTCAAATGATGTTCCTTATAGAAATAGAAAGAACAGTTATGAAATTCATTTGGAAAAATCAGAGATCCAGAATACTTAAAGCAATCCTTATTTACCCTTTTAATTAGATTTGTTCTTTTCCATGCTCTTGTGGTCAAGTTTATCTGGCTCTCTGATCTAGATGAATGTTTTCTTTGAGTATCTTCTGTAAGGGTAGTTAAGTGATAATGAATTATTTTTGTTTATGCTTATCTGAAAAGTTTTTTTTTTTTTTTTTTTTTTTTTTTTTTTTTTTGTGGTACCAGGGATTGAACTCAGGGGCATTCGACCACTGGGCCACATCCCCAGCCCTTTTATGTATTTTATTTAGAGACAGGGTCTTACTGAATTGCTAAGTGCCTCGCCATTGCTGAGGCTGGCTTTGAACTCGCAGTCCTCCTGCCTCAGCCTCCCAAGTGCTGGAATTACAGGCGTGGGCCACCACGCCTGGCTTGAAAAGTTGTTTTTATATGTTCTTCTATTCCAAATATAAATTTACAAGATATAGTAACATAGGTGGACAGTTATTTTGATCTTCAGAGTTTCTGCTGAGAAATCTGCTAGTAGTGTGATAAGTTTACACTTATAAGTGACTTGGTGCTTCTCT
Source organism: Tamias sibiricus (assembly GCA_025594165.1). Lineage (NCBI taxonomy): Eukaryota > Metazoa > Chordata > Mammalia > Rodentia > Sciuridae > Tamias > Tamias sibiricus. Next base: position 111,970,234 of record CM046667.1, read on the forward strand.
TATGCTGCTTTTTTTTAAAAAAAATATTTATTTATTTGCTCTTAGTTGTACACAATGTGTTTTTACGTGGTGCTGAGGATCGAACCCGGGCTGTGCACATGCTAGGTGAGTGCTCTACCACTGAGCCACAACCCAGACCCATCTTATGCTGCTTTTAATATTCTGTCTTATATACTTTTGTCAGTTTAACTATAGTATGACATGGAGAGCTTCCTTTCTGATGATTTTTCTTTTGGATTCTAAAGCCTCCAATACCTTGGATATCCATTTAATTCCCATATTTGGAAAATTTTATGAATTTTTTTTCTGAATAGATTTTCTATTCCATGTGTGTATCTCTATGCCTTCCACTAAATCTCTGAGTCAAACATGTGGTCTTTTATGTTCTTGAATGTTCCAATCATAGTTTCTTATTTTTTCTTTATTACTGTCTGAATGTGATAATTCATCCACCTTTTCTTCAAGTGCTTATGTTCTTTCTTCAGCTTTATTTAGTTTATTGCTCAGACATTCAACTGAGTTTTCCAAATTTGACTTATTGATTATTTCATTTATAATAATTCTGTTTTTCTTCAGATTCTCTTTATTTTGTTGCTCTTTGATTTATTACAATGACTTTCTTAATTCATTCAGCTACTTTATTATCCTCATTGAATTTATTGGTTATTTCAATATTTTTAAAATTCTTTGTCAACATTTCACCCAGTTTGATATCTTTGTATTCAGTTTAGAACTTTTGGAGGCATCATTTTGATTTGTTATTTCATATGTGTCCTTTTTTGTGTTGAGATTTGTGCATATGTTGACAGTGATCTCTCTTTCACTTTTAAGTGTGAGTCTTCATACTGAACAGCTTTCTTTTGACAATTTTCTCTGTGATATTGGTTTGTTGTGTGATGTTGAACTTAATTTCCAATGGACTCCCTATTGTAATTTCCTGTGGTTTCTTTGGTTGTCAACAGAAAGGGTGTTTTGCCAGTGTGCGTCCTGTGTTGCAATCTAAGGGACCTGCTCTTTCTGTATGACTTGCAAGAATGGGGTCTTACTGGCAATTCTGGCAGGTATGTTGTAGACAGCAGATATGCTGCTGTCTCTGTCCTTATTCCTGCAGACTCATCAGCACTGTGCCTTATGAAAGGTGTGGAAGCAACCTATGGTGAGCCTGCTTGTGGGTGCAGTGACCACAACTGCAACTTTATTTATTTATGTTGTTGCTTTGGTGGTATTTTTTGTTGCTTTGCCCAGTAGTATGTCTTTAGCTACCCCCATCTGTGCCTACTTGGGACTGTGTTGTTTATTGGCAGGTTTTTTTCCCCTCAATTCTTGGAGTTGAGATTTCCACCAAAAGTTGAGAAGGACTGGGTTATGGCTAGAATATGGTGCAGTTTCTCTTAGGTGGGCTAGAGATTTACCTCAATGGCTAAGCACTTATTCAAAGTGGTTGATGTACTGGGCTTGATTCTCAGCACCACTTTGAGAGGAGAATATAACCAATAGTAACAACAAACTCAAAAGCAAACAAGATACAGACATATACTAAAAGCTTACTAAAACTATATTTAAAGTGTCAAAACTGTATAAAGGAAAGTGTCAGATATTAAAATTAAGATATTAATAAAGGTAAAATTAACAATAGTAAACATGGAGAGTAGAAGGGAAAAATAAACAAAAAGAATAGAGTAAAAAGTGGGAATAAAATTGAGAGCCAAGGAAAGAGAAATAAAATATCAAATGATTTAAAAATGCTAAAATTAGATAAAAGTAAGAAAAAAGTTAATGATTTAAAAATGCCAAAATTAGATAAAAATAAGAAAAAAAAAGTTAAAGAGGAAGGGAGGGAAAAACAGAAAAAAATTCTTCTGAGGACAAGAGGTTTCCTAGAACCTCTAATTTTGAAATCTGCTAGATGTGTGTGTGGGGGGGAGTTTATCCATAGCTGTTTGTCACATAGGGCAAGGCCACTGAACACTGTCACCTTCAGAGCACATGTTCCCCATTGCTTAATCCTCTCAGTGGATTTGTGACACACTCCTCTTCTCCACAAGTGTGGCTGCTTCTCACCCAGACACTGCTGAGAGCTAACTGTGGGGTCTCTGAACCATGGTTGTTCTGTATTTTCTGAGTCCTGGAGTAGCTCAGTTCCTAATAATAAGTTCCTTCTCATGTGGCCCCAGGGTGTAGCACTCTTACAGATTGCCTGGAAATGCAAGGGATTTCTTCTCTAAAGCTGGATTACTATGCAGGAGGAGCCAGTTTTAGACCAAATTCCTGTGCTATAAAGCTTGTGAGAACCATGCGTTTCTCCTGCAGCCTGGGATGCTAGTCTGCACTCTCCCTTATCTTCCACTGGGCATGGCATTTCCTTCCCTTTGCTGAGGGGTCCATGATTGAATTTGAAAATTGCTTGCACTTCTCTTTGAGTTACTATTCTGCTTCTCTGTGCTGTTTAGATTTCCTGTGACCCCTTTCTTGGCACCTATAGGTCTTCTTTTCTTTCTCTCTTTGGAATAAAGTTTGTCCTTTGCCACCCTGACTCTTATCACTCTCAGAATCCTGCAAAAGAACGCCTCTATCATCTTGTGTGAAACATGTAAGTTTTCTTTTGTGAGTGTAATTGTTAATCTTGTTTGTCCTGTTAACTAAATTGCCATCAAGAAAATGGGTAAAGCACACTCCTGGGTATATACATCTGTGAGGGTATAAATGTAAATGGTGTGTGTGAAGGGCAAAGCATCACACCGGGGACAGCCGTGCAGCCAAAAGATTTATTCAACAGCCTTCGTGGCTGGTAGCGAAAACCGGAGAAGAGGTGCTCTGGTCGAAGGTCGAAGAGGTGGGAGAGGGGAGTCAGGGAGAAGGGAGTGTGCAAGCTCTGGTGGGAGAAGAGAGTTAGGGAGAGGGGAGTGTGCAAGCTCTGGACAGAAGGTGGGTGCTTGGTTGCACCGGCTGGGATCTCTGGAGCTGTCGGCTAAAGCAGCTGCTGTCTGGCTGGAGGCTGGAGCTGTCAGCTGGGAGCGGCCGTCGGGCTGAAGGTAGTCAGTCTGGAGCTGTTGGCTGGAGCAGCTGCCGTCGGCTGGAGGCGATGGGTCTGGAGCTGCCAGCTGGGGCAGCTGCCGTCGGCTGGAGGCGATGGGTCTGGAGCTGTTGCAGTGGCTTCCTCCTCTCTGCAGCGACGAGCCGATGTATCTGTCTTCCTCCTCTCAGCAGCGACGATCCGATGTTGTGTCCGTGTGTCTCTCTCTGTCTGATCTGAGTCTCTCAGACAGGGCCTTATATAGGGATTTCTGGTGGGGGGTGCACTAGAGCAACCCCAAACACCATTGGCTCTTTGCCCCTAGAACAGGGTGACCTTTAAGCCTATTGGCTCTTGCCAGGGGAAAAGAAACATCCTGCCTGGGGGAAGAAACATCCTGCCTGGGGAAAAAACATCCTGTCCGGGGAAGAAACATCCTGCCAAGAATGAAACAAGGTTGCTTCTCTCAGGATGTGGAGAACTCTGGGGGGGGGAGGGTAACCTATCTATCATTCCCCCCTTTTTGTTTTCTTAGGAAGTGGGATGTTGTATGTCAGTCTGGTTACTTCCTGCTGAAACGGGGCGACATGGGGTGTTATGGGGGGGGATATGACAAGACAGGTAGGTCAGTCTTGAGGGTGAAAAGGATTCCCAGGAGGTTGGCACCAAAAAGATGAATTCATCCTGAGGTGATGAGAAGTAACAGATGATCCCTAAGGAGAAGCTGGTTAAAGGTTCAGAACAAGAAAGACATGAGCTGTGGAGAAGGAAGGGCTGCAAAGGAGAAGATAGAGATTTAAGGTAGGGTACAATATGGGGGCGGCCTGTCCGTGGGATCAAAATCAAGAAAGGAGGGGTATGGTAGGGGAGCAGCTGGTTGACAGGCTAGGAGGCTATTGCAGGTACAGAGTGAGGGATTCAAACGGAGGCGGGAGAAAGCCTGAACATATGGAATCTCTACCCATTTTTTTGATCGCTTGCAGAAGTTGAAAAGATCTCTCAGTATAGAGGGATCCAGGGACCCAGAAGCAGGCCATTTGTTTTGGTTATCTAAGGGGTATGTGGGCCAATCTTGGGTGCAAAACTTGGTAAGTCTTGTTGGTTGTATATCGGGAGTTAGGCCAAGAGTGGCTAGGTTGTTTAAGAGGCATTGTAGAGGAGAGTCGGCTGGGAGGGGTCGGAGTGGGTACGAGAGAGCGACAAATAGTGAGTGATAGCAAAACCAAAGAAGAGAGTGAGGACAAGAGCAAAGAAGAGAGTGATCAGAGGGTAGTCGGCCAGGAGGGATAGGAGTGAGTCAGCTAGGAGGGGTGAAGAAGCAGCAGCAGCAGCAGAAGAAGCCCCCATTTTCCCGTTCCGAACGGGAGAGATATATTGTCCTGAGGAGCGTCCTCCTCAAGATATATATATCAGAGAGATCCAAGTCCGTGAGACCCAGTCGTCACTGGAGTCAAACAGACATGGGGTCCAAAGGGACCGAAGAACAATGGGCCACCTTGCGCAGGGATTTTCCGTGTCCTGTCCTGGACGGGAAGGAGAGACCCAAGTTCAGAGGCCAGAGGCCGAAAAAAGGGCTTTCTTCAACTACTCCCAGGAAAGGGAGAGGGAGAGAGGGAGATAGAGAGAGAGAGAGAGAGAGAGCCAACAGTCAATTCCCACTGTACAAGGCCTGACAGGTTTAGGAGCCCTGGGGATGAGGAGACCTACCCAGGAAAAGGAGAGAGAGAGACAAAAAGAGAAAGAGCTCCACGAGGTCCACTGTGACTGTGAAGGTCTAGGTGGGGTGCGATCCTCCCTGTACAGGCCACCAGCGGGGCTGCCGGACGATCCACGGTCAGTTCCCACTGTACAAGGCCCGACAGGTTTAGGAGCCCTGGGGATGAGGAGACCAATCCGATGGCCAGTGGTGGATGCATCGGAGCGGCGATCAAAAATGGGTGAAGGCTGAGGCAGTTCCAGGTGATTATGCCCTCTGGCTCAGATAGGATCTGAGTCACGGCACCAATGAAGGGCAAAGCATCACACCGGGGACAGCCGTGCAGCCAAAACATTTATTCAACAGCCTTCGTGGCTGGTAGCAAAAACCAGAAGAGGTGCTCTGGTCGATGGTCGAAGAGGTGGGAGAGGGGAGTCAGGGAGAAGGGAGTGTGCAAGCTCTGAACAGAAGGTGGGTGCTTGGTTGCACCGGCTAGGATCTCTGGAGCTGTCGGCTAAAGCAGCTGCCGTCTGGCTGGAGGCTGGAGCTGTCAGCTGGGAGCGGCCGTCGGGCTGAAGGTGGTCGGTCTGGAGCTGTTGGCTGGAGCAGCTGCCGTCGGCTGGAGGCGATGGGTCTGGAGCTGCTGGCTGGGGCAGCTGCCGTCGGCTGGAGGCGATGGGTCTGGAGCTGCCGGCTGGGGCAGCTGCCGTCGAGCTGGAGGCGATGGGTCTGGAGCTGTTGCAGTGGCTTCCTCCTCTCTGCAGCGACGATCCTATGTTGTGTCCGTGTGTCTCTCTCTGTCTGATCTGAGCCGCTCAGACAGGGCCTTATATAGGGTTTTCTGGTGGGGGGTGCACTAGAGCAACCCCAAACACCATTGGCTAGAACAGGGTGTCCTTTAAGCCTATTGGCTCTTGCCTGGGGAAAAGAAACATTCTGCCCGGGGAAGGAACATCCTGTCTGGAACATCTTGAAACAAGGTTGCTTCTCTTAGGGTGTGGAAAACTCTGAGGGCAGGGGAGGGTAACATATCTATCAGTGTGGATCACCAAAGTACGTGAGAAAGACACACCTTCAACATGAGTAGCCTGATAGGCTGAAGCCCTAGATGGCACAAAAAGCAGTAAGTGGGGGGAGCTCATACACATGCCCATGGTTTACTTTTCTTGAGTGGGACCTTTTTTTTTTTTTTTTTTTTTTCCTACTGCCATTACCCATGGATATCAGACTCTAGATTCTTCAGTTGTTGAATGCTATTTTGTACCAACAGCTCTCCAGGGGCTTTTACATCATTGATTCCTCTTCTTCTGAGGCTATCAACTTATTATACTGAGCAACTACTGGTTTTCCAGGCTGTATAGCCTGCTTGCAGCCCTTGTTGGACTATTCAGCTTCTGATCATATGAGCCAATCTTCTAAATCCATATATAATTGTCTATTAGCTCTGTTCCTTTGGAGAACTCTGACTAATACAATGAGTGACAGACTGCATTTTTTTTTTCAGTTTTGAGGTGCAACAGCAAGACCAGCACAGATATCTCTTTCCTTCTTAACAATTTCTTTGGTAGAATATTATTACCACCATAGATCTTAGCAACCTCAGCACTTAATTTCCTTTTTAAGCCTAGGAATTTTTAGCTTTTCACATAAAAGAAGCACTTTACACTTTCTCATTGGTATATCTGAATTGCCAGCATCACTCCTCTTGTCCTTCTGGGTCATTATTAGGTAAATTAAGGGTTAATTAAATATAAGCACTGAGACTGGATAATTCAGCGTCAGGTGGCTAATGGGTAGGTGAAATATACAGAATGGTATGCTGGATAAAGTGATGATTTATATTTTGGGTGGGACAAAGTGGAGCAGTATGAGATTTTATTACACTAATCAAACTGTGTGTAATTTAAAACTTATGGATTATTTCTGTTAATTTCTGTTTAACATTTTCAGTCCTTAAATGCACATAACTGAAACCACAGAAAGCAAAACCTCAGATAAGTGGGGAACTACTGTATTCATTGAAACTCATGGGAACCTATTTTATAACAAAGGCTTTGGTGGAAGGATTATTCTGAAATATACTTTTCTGGTAAGAAAATTTTAGGTAATTTAGAATATTGTTAAGGGCAATACCAAGCGCATCTAGCCCCTCTTTTTGTCTGTTTATGGGGATTCATGTTTAAAACATTCTCTAAACCTGAATAAAATATAGACATTTTACTTTCATTGTTTTAGATATATATATAAGGTTTGATGGGAAGCATGTAGATTAAAGGCCTTATTTCTCTGATTCAGCTTCTATTGAGATATGCTTTGTGCCCCTAACATTAGAGTTAAAGTATACACCCTGAGGAACCAACATGAAATTTAGTGTTTTGGCCTGATTTTTGGCATAGAAGAAAAAGTAAGCTGTGATTTCCAACATGTTGGATTAGGCCCCAAGTTCCTTAATAAGAATCCTGTAGCACAAGACTTAATACCAAGAATCAATAAATGGGATAGATTTAAATTACAAAGCTTCTTCTCAGCAAAAGAAACAATCATTGAGGTGAATAGAGAGCCCACTAATTGGGAACAAATTTTTCCCACATGCACGTCAGATAGAGCACTAATCTCTAGAATATATAAAGAACTCAAAAATCTTAACATCAAAAAAAAACAAATAACCCAACCAATAAATGGGCCAAGGAACTGAACAGACACTTCTCAGAAGAATGCAAATCAAAACCACTCTAAGATTTCATCTCACACCCGTCAGAATGGCAGCTATTAAGAACCCAAACAACAATAAATGTTGGCGAGGATGTGGAGAAAAAGGCACACTCTTACATTGCTGGTGGAACTGCAAAATGGTAAAGCCAATCTGGAAAGCAGTATGGAGATTCCTAGGAAAACTTGGAATGGAACCACCATTTGACCCAGCTATCCTACTCCTTGGTTTATACCCAAAGGACCTAAAACAACATACTACAGTTATACAGCCACATCAATGTTTATATTTGCTCAGTTCATAATAGCTAAGCTATGGCACCAACCTAGGTGCCCTTCAATAGATGAATGGATAAAGGAAATGTGGTATATATACACAATGGAATATTACTCAACCATAAAGAAGAATGAAATTATGACATTGCTAGCAAATGGATGGATCTGGAGACTATCATACTAAGTGAAGTAAGCCAGTCCTAGAAAAACCAAAAGTCAAATTTCTGATGTATGGATTCTAACCCACTATAAGTGGGAGTAAGGGGAAGAATAGAAGTGCAGTAGATTAGGCAATGGGTAATGGAGGGAAGAGAGGGGCAACTGGCAAAGGAAAAACAGTGGAATGAATCTGACATAATTTTCTCATGTACGTATATCAAAACAGCACAGTGAATCCCACCATCATATAGATCTGTAAGAATGGGACTCTAACTTCAATAAGATATGTTCCATGCTTCTATAATTATATTATAATAGATTCTGCTGTCATGTAAAACTAAAAAGAACCAATAAATAAAAAAGTTTTCCTGACCTGAATTATGAGATATTGAGGCATCTTGTCAATTTATTGTTGTGCTTTAATGGGGAGGTCAGTGTATACCCAGATGGAGAGAACTTACTGTGAGTTTCCTTTAATTTGTAGTTATATTCAGCACATGACAAAAAATAGTGAGGATTAGACTTTGGAGATTAAAGAGACAGGATTAAGATTGTTCTCTTCAGAATTCCGTATCTAGCATGAACCATTTCTGAGTGGCTTTGGCAACATTGTATCAGTCAATCTATTTAAATGGAAAAAAAAGAGGAAATCAGTGTTTGAGATAACAGCATAAATTCATGCACAAGAGATCATTTTACAAATGGTAGAATTTTTAACTGATGTGGGATAAATAGACATCTTATGTGAGTTTTGGCTGTTTCTCTGTTTTCTAGTAAGTGAAATACATTCATTTAAATACTCATCTGTCTGAAGGTAGAGGGCTGGGAAAAATAACTTTTTGGAGTCCTACTGACAATGAAATTCTAAGATTCTGTGCCGTCTCTCAAGTTCCAGCTATAAGGTAACTTTGCTTCTGCATTACTCTCATTTTCGCTTTTGGTGCTTCCCAACTTGTAGTGATTAAGTGAGGCAGAAAGGTAGACCCCCTAAAGGCAGATAGGAAAAGGCCTTGGAAGAGAAGAGGAGAGTATGAGACTATGGCACTTTAGAAGGCGATATCAGGCCTAGGGAACATTCTGTCATTGCCCCTGAAGACTTAAACTGCAATGTCTCTTTCTAAGTGCCCCCTACTGGTACTACTTAAACTAGCAACCACAGAATCTTTCTCTACCCCAAGCACTTCCTCTCGTGCCAACAAAGCCTCATACCTACCCTTGTGCTAATAAAGGCTTAGAAATCACTTTTTTTCCAGACTTGCTGAAAAAAAAAAAAAAAACACAGTAGAGAGAGTTGATTGGCCCCTCTCTAAATCCTATCTGTATTTACATATTATCCCACTAATTACCTATAGAGACAGATCAAGCCCATAAAAAACCCTAGAAAACAGACACCTGTTGGCAACCCTCTCCTGGGGACCCCATCTTTGGGAGCTATGATTTCATTCTTTTCATTACTCTAATTAATCCTATTACTTTGCTCTCACCCTTGTGTACATGGATTTCATTCCTTAAATTGGTGAGACAAAGAACTTACCTGACAACCATACTTCATGTTATATAAACATACATTTTTAGGCAGAGTAGTGAATTAGGGTATGCCAATTAGTCCACCCATTTTGTCAAGTTTAAGTAAATATTCAGTACTGTTAGAGATGTCAAAATATAAGAAATTGTTGTTTTCCTGAAGAACCATGAAGTCTATTTAAATATTGTGGCAAAAATCATACTTGAAACAATTAGAGAGCAACCAGGTAAAATTTCTTTATGTTATCTCTATTTCTATAGCAGCTTGTAGTAAGCCTTTATTTATATGAACTGCAGTGAATGAATTGTAGAGAAGGTAGGTGTTGCGGAAATCCCTGTAGATAAAATGGATTTAGACAAGCTAAGGTCAGGGGCATTGGAATCACAAGTAGGGAAAAGAGATATAATCAAAATTTCCAGAGATCCATCCCTGAAAGTTTTCCTTGACTGAAATGAACACTCTCCTATTTTGTCTGACCAATAGCAGATTTCTATTCCTATGTATCTTTATTATCTTCTGTGAAAATATTTCCCCAATTAAATAGTAAAAATTATCATATTCCCACAGAAAAGATAAAAATTTTTAGACTCCACATCCTGAGTATTGGATTTTGCTTTCTTGAATCTCTTTTTTTATATTATTCAAGGCATCTAATTGTTCTGTTTTTGGCTCCATATGGTGCTAGAATAAGTCCTACTGATTGCTTGATAGCTAGGATCATGTAAGTGTGTGCACGTGTGTATGCGTGTGTGAGTGTGTGGGTGAACTTAGTAGTTTAGTGCCAAGACCCTGCTTTTATTCCTAGCAAGGCATCTTTGCTTTCATGAATCTCTCATCTTTTCTTTCTTCTACTTTTACCCTCTTTTCTCCTCCTTCCCTCTCTCCCTCCCTCCCTTCCTTCCTTCCTTCTTTCCTGTAATTAAACCTAGGCAGGCTTTACCACTGAGCCACATCCCAAGTGCTTTTTATTTATTTATTTTTTAACTTGAGAAAAAGTCTCACTAATTTGCTGAGGCTGTCCTCCACCTTGGGATTCTCCTGTCTCAGCATCCCAAGTCACTGGAATTATAGGTACAAGTCATTGTGCCTGGTTTGAATCTCTGTTTCTAATGGGGTAACATTTTTAGTGGCTAATACCTCTACTAAGAGGTTTGTTAATTTAGGAAGCTTTCTCCATTCATTTAAAAATGCTGTGTAATGGTGGTAGGGTGCATCTGATACCTTGCAGCCTTATTAGTAATGAGATTGGGCCCCAAGGACCTTCTCAGTCAAGTCGCTGATAAGATTGACATATTCCATATTGCAAATTCTATACCTTGTGAGCTGTCTGTCCCATATGTCTGTCTTTCTCTAATATTTGTATTCAGCTTTCTTTTAAGCAGTAACATTTTTAATTCTCTAGTGCTAAAGATTTCCTATGTTTAATGTATCCATGTTTAAATGAATTTATTACATGAATTTATTCAGTTGGTATGAAATTGAAAACAATTTCTGAACATGAGTTTTGGCTTAGATTTTTCTCATTAAATTTTTTTGAAGAAGTTGTATTTTGGTAAATTTATTAGATGCAGCATGGATACAAAACATATATTCTTCATTATTTCTAAGAATGTACTGCATTTGGAAGGTGGCAGTACTCTACAATTAATATTTGGTGAGCTACTTGTGATTTTCTTCAATAATATATTACGCTTCCTTGGGCTTGATTTTGAAATGTTTTGCCAAGTCTCCTTTGGGCTTCATGTCTGATTTCTCATTCAAAATCTATCCTTGGTTTCATGAGAGCTCTTATCTTTGTTGTATTATGATTTATATGAAAATGACATAATGCATGTAGATGATAGTTTAATGAATGGATTACTTGATATAGGGATGACCTCTGTGGCAACCTTTGAAAGAAACTATTCTAATATAAACAATAATCTAGGATACTGCTCTACCAAATAATAGAGAATGTAATGATTGGCTCCCAAGAGAATTATGTTATTAGAGAAAATATATACATTGACTATGTAAATGTGCAATAGATTTGATAAAAATATGCTCAGGTATTAAATCCAGTTCTGCTGAAGATTGTGTATTACTGGGAAATGGGGATTCATGTTGTGAATAATCATCTCAGCCATCTATGTATAGATTAGTCCCATCTAAAATGAAACTTCAAGATTAATTCTTTTCCTCTAGCCCACCTTCATTCAAATTCACTTAGGTTGTATGTACAGGGAATGAGTATGATTCTTAATTTTAATTTGAGGCAAACAAGAATGGAAGTTTACATACGTTTCAGAGGGACTGTTTATAATATGATGTAGTGTTACCAGGTTTATCTCTCTCTCTCTCTCTCTTTTTTTTTTTGCAATTTTTACACCGTGTAGATAGCTCAAATGAGACACCCCTGTTTGGATGAGATGAGCAGTGATAGGGTAATGCTCTGGGAAGTTCTGTGCTATTTTTGTATTTCAGTACCCTCTACATACACATATTAGATGGATTTTATAAAGAAAAAGCACTATTTTTTGAGGCATCATTAGATTTCTGAACTACTAACTGAAGGAAGTTTGGAAACTTCTTGATGAAGAGGAGAGACCTATTATGGATGCCATGTAGAAGACTTTTAAACACATACACACACACACACACACATTCTTTCTCTCACAGAAACACACATACATTAAGGTAAAATAGACTGAGACATAAATAAGGCATCACAATTGTGCTTACTTATTAAACAGGATTTCTTGAAGCACAAGAAAAACCGACTGCCATCTGTGTTTAACTGTTTATGGGATATTGAAAAACCTGCCTCCCCAAAATTGTTTCCTCCCCTTACCAATACTAGTTCCCCAGGCTCTCCCAGTGGTAATATTGTATTTAGTTTAGACCATGCCAGTATTAACATGTAAATATATTAACTGGATAGAGTAAGGCATTTGTTAATTGTCACATTAGCATTCAAATACTTATGAAAAAAGTTAACTGTTGTTAGATAGGAGGTAATTCCTAGAGGAAATATGACCTAGGATAAGGACATTTTGAAATAAATGTGATATAGAAAATAAATTGTTTTCCAGGGTAGATAGCTCAAATGAGACACCCCTGTTCGGATGCGATGAAGAGTGTTGGGGTAGTGCTCTGGATTGCTGGTCAGAGAATGACTTTTTCCTTTATTCACTCTTGCCTTTATGTAATCACTGAGGAAGTATGATAATCAATACATGTAATGGTTCTAGCTGAACTCTTTATAGATTTGGAAATTAGCTTCTGGTCCAAAGATTGTTATCAAAATGTTAATCATGTATTGATATACATTGATTGAATCATTTGAAGCAACTTCCTTTGAATGGGAGAAATTTAGAAATAGAAGGACCCTTCAGAGTCCTGTGTTTTTCAAAACGTGTTGCTTGAAACCCTATGGTTCTGGGGGTGGAGGCTGGGGATTGTCTTGGTTTTATTTAGAGGGCAAGGAGAAGGAATAACAGAGATAACTCCAAATCCATTTCTCATGGTTCAGGAAGAGCAGATATAGTTTAATTTGCATTCTCCGTTTTGTCTTTGAAAAGGTTATTATTTAAAAATGGATTCCATTGATTTTTAAAAAAACATTATTTAAAAAAAACAATAGATCTAAAAAAACAATGGATGTAATCTCTTTCTAATTTAACAGATAGAGATTTTGAGTTAGAGTCAAACTTCACTAATTCAGGATCCTGGAGAAAAGCTCATCTTATTTAAATTGCAATTTAAAAATACTATTAACTTTTAAATATAGCACATGTCAAATAATGATATAAATATGTGATTATAAGCAGAATAAGATAATTTAATGAAAAAATTAAAATTCAGACAAACTCTACATCAAATAATAAACAAAAGATCCTGTTAGTATGCAAGAATTAATTGCAGGACCCAGATGAAAGCATATAGGAGGCTTTCTTAATTTATTGAGTTTGAATTTGTAAACACTACTGATTTAAGACTAGAATCCTTCTTTTAAATAAGACCTTGAAAATTTACAAAGGAAGGCATCCTTTGCAAAGTTGTGCTCAGGATTTTAATATAACATTTCAATTACCAGCATGTAAAAAATTGGCCAAAGTTGTTTCCTACCTGTTCCTCATGAATGTCAAACATATTGATACCCCTGTATTTTTTCTCATTAGTTTGTCCCCTCTTAGACTATCATTAGACACTTCTATGAATCTTACTCATTCTTCAAGATTATACTGATCTGTTTAGAAAGTTTTCTCTGGTTTCCTCAGCCCTCAACTAAACTTGCCTTCCCCTCAGCAAGTAATGTACTTCCTCTCCATGGCTGTTACTTTATGTTTAGGAAATTCTGACTTGTCTTATTTTTCTTTGTCTTGGTATATGTTTATCCTATTTTTTTCTCATTGACCCTACCACATTGTATGCTTTTTAAAGTAGAGGACATCATAAATTTCTTATCTACCCCTGTACTTCAAAAGAAACCTTTTTTGTAGTAAGTGATCATAAATATTTCTTGCATTAATTATTATCATCACTTCCTTTAAATAGTTCTTTTATAGCATTAAATTACTATAAAATTGGCTAAGGAATTTTACATTTTAAGCTCTTAGATTGGTATTAATTCACTATGATTTTGAAAATCAGGCAGGAACATAGAATGGCTTTTCTAATACTTAGATCTTGTCCAAAATGCTTCTGAGTTTATTGTGACTTGATTATGCATCTGTGTTTTGAGTAATAGGATAGGAAATTCTATAATTAACTACATGAAAAATATGACTTTAAAGGAAGCAATTTCTAAAGCATTGTTTTATCCATCTATGGAAATATTTTATGCCCAATTTTAACTGAATATTATTTCAATAACCCAATAAAACTCTTCTTTCTAAGTGGAAATGGGTGTTCTCATTTAATTTTCATGTGAAGCCAATAGGAAGTATTTCTTTTTTATTATAAAGTCCTGATTTTGCAATAAATATTTTACTTGAGTCCTGGAAATGATGTGGCTATGCTTATATTCTTTGCAATTGGGAGTTGTAAGTTCATCCAAATTATCAAGTGCTTTCAAATAGAAAATACTCTCATATTCTAATGTGTACTAACTCCCACATTCAAAAAATGTGCGTTGCATTAAGACATGGGTGGTAAACAGGATCAGTCTTTTATGTTTATATAAACAAGGGGCTGAATTGTGATTGGAATGCTTAAATTGGGAGTTCCCATAGTAAAACAATTTTAAGTACTTTATTAAGCATCTGATGCCTTAGACTTTTGGAATGTCAAGAAAGTGTATGACCTAAAATGATCATTATATAATAGTTTGAAGTAAAGAGAATGCTTCAATGAACAAATTAAATCCACTTATGTGCTGGCATCTTGACAGGAGTCAAGATGAGCTGTGTGTTTTTTGGACTTAGGTAGTCCCCCCCACTGCTCTAAATTGGCTAAAATAAAAGAAAAAGTAAACTCTATGTTATGTTTGAGGTTATACTATCCTTTTCTTAGTCTATGGATCTTTGTTGGTTGATGATGCTAGGGATTCCAGATTTCCTCTGGCTAATCAGAATAACACTACTCTTCTATGGGATTTGCAACTTCATAAGTAGGTTTCAAGTGGGTACCCACCAAACAATGGGTTTCCTGTGAGAAGCCTGTTACTCTTCCACTAACACACATAGGCTCAGGGTATCCCCTTCTGTCCATGAAATTTCTGCACTGAGAATATTGGAACTAATCTATTCAATGATCCTCACCCCTTCTTACGTCTTTACTTTGTATCCAGCTTAAATTTCATAGAAAAACATTATAATTTTTAACTCTTAATGTCTATAATAATTTTTAATCATCTTATTCTCATTATACTTAATGTCAAAACCTGCAGAATTTAACATGACTGGAAGAAATCACATAACCATATTGACTGATCTTATTAGAAGCTCAATATTATTAATAGTGCCTGGCATGGTGGCACATGCCTGTAATACCAGCGGCTTGGGAGCCTGAGACAGAAGGATCACAAGTTCAAAGCCAGCCTTGGCAATTTAGTGATGCCCTAAGCAACTTAGGGAGACCCTGTCTCTAAATAAAATATAAAAAAGGGCTGGTATGTGGCCCAGTGGTTAGGTGCCCCTGATTTGAATCCCCAGTACAAGGAAAAAAAAAAAAAACAGATTATTAATAGTGGATGAGACTAACATTCTTATTTACCTAACCTAATGCTTAATTAATGACCTCATTTCCTAAACTGAAAACAGTTAGCCATAAACTATTAACATTTTTACCCATCAATGCCTGCCTTCTGTTTACCACCCTCTCCTGTTACTTTGGAAAAATGTCTTTACCCCAACTTCCCCCTGTGAGAGACCATCCTCTGTAATGTACATTAAACACCAGCCCTCATGCTCAAGGATATTGCTGCAAATATCCTTCCCTCTATTCCTGTATCACTTTCCCCTATTCTACTGGACATTTTCCACCAGCATAAATATACTATAATTTCCTATAGCCTTAAAATATTCTCAGGCGAATAATAAAAGCAAAGGAAGAATGCCAGCCCATATATGGAGAAGGAATGAAAGATTTATTAAAAAAAAAAACACTATTTCATGACCCTCAATGTAATAATTTGATGTAAGGATTACCAATGACTTCTGTGTTATTTTGCTTTCCATCACTGTGACTAAAGATCTGAGATAAATCAATTTATAAGGAAGAATAATTTCATTTCAGCTTACATTTCAGAGATTTCAGTCCATGGTTATGTAGTCCTATTGCTTTGGGCCCTTGGCAAGGTAGTACATTATCGTGGAAGTACATGGCAGAGGTGGCTGCTCACTTCCTGGTGGTCAGGAAGCATAGAGTGGAAGAAGGGGCCCGGGCCCCAATAATCCCCTTCAAGGCAATGCCCCCAGTAACCTACCTGCTTCCAACCAGGCCCCACCTCTTAATGGTTCCATCATCTTGCAGTAGCACTATGAAATACAGACCAACCTTTAACACATAGACCTTTGGTGTGCATTTCCAATCCAAACATTAGAAGCTTTAAAAAATGATAGGTGAATGGCTTTTGGGGAAAAGTTTTATGGTGTTAGAATTTTATACCAAATAACTTAAAATTTTGCCTCTTAGTTGATTAAAAAATTGCAAAGAAGGAAATTTACCTTCATGGATAAATATGGTGCTCACTATTTTAACCGAATAATCAAACAGCTATATTAATAGTGGAATGACTGGGAATTTTGTGCCTTTATGATTTAATGTGGGCAAAATGAGTAATAGAAAATCACCTTTGAAATATTCTTACTACAAAATGTTCAATCTGAATCTCTAGATCTTAATATTTCAGTATGTATAGGGAATAGCATTACAGATTAAACTATAGCATAAACAAACATTCAGATATTCCCATAATGTTGGATATTCTATAATATAATAGACCTATACTTTTTTTGTACCATGGGTTGAACCAGGGTGCTTAACCACTGAGCCACATCCCTAGTCCTTTTTATTTTGAGACAGGGTCTTACTATGTTGCTTAGGGCCTCACTACACATATACTTTTTCAAGAGGTCAATGCCATGAAAAATAATGGAAAAACTAGATTAAAAATAGACTAAGGAAACTTAAAAATAAAAATGGAATATTTGAATATTTGGGGGTGTCTAAGCTATTCAAAATAATAGTTAATATTTGGGAATAATTGAATAACTCTGCTGGTTCTATTGTCTTTAAATGAGGGGTTGGGGTTGTGGCTCAGTGGTAGAGCGCTCACCTAGTATGTGTGAGGCCCTGGATTTGATCATCAGCACCACATAAAAATAAATAAAATAAAGGTATTGTATTTTTAAATGAATCCTGAAGAAATTTTCTGGTTCAAATTTTTATTGGCCTTCTTTGAAATGTGAAATTCATAGTAGTTAATTTTAACATAGTTATCAATATTTAGAAAATGGGAAAAATCCCAGTCAATATTTTGTTT
Organism: Tamias sibiricus; assembly: GCA_025594165.1. Classification (NCBI taxonomy): domain Eukaryota; kingdom Metazoa; phylum Chordata; class Mammalia; order Rodentia; family Sciuridae; genus Tamias; species Tamias sibiricus. The sequence goes on from CM046667.1 coordinate 111,987,578, forward strand.
CATTATTTAGTATTATTTTCATAGAAGAGTTTTTTCAGGACAACCAAAAATATGAAAAGAAGAGCTACAAAATGAATTTTAAATTTCATGATATTTTTGCTTTCACATATAATGTTTCATATTTATCATTCTTGACAACAACAGATATTCATTGAGCATCTATTATGTTTTAAAGGTGGAAGATAGCAGTGAAGAAATAGGCAAAGCACTTATATTCTTGAATTCTTATGTTCTTATATTCTTAAATTTTAGAGGAGAGGACCAAACCAAACAAATAAATATACATTTGTTGATAATACAAGTGGTGTGTAAAACAAGAAAGCAGAGAAATAGAGTAGGGTGTGGTATAGGACTTGGTGAGCATTTGAAGTAAAATGCTCTGTTGAACGTTTGCCATGAAAGTGACAGTTGAGCAAAGATGTTCAATTATCTGGGAGAAAGGTGTTCCAGGCAGAAGTAACATCATTTAACAGGGAGACAGGGTGACTTGAACACAATGGACTTATGAAAAAGCATAATTAGGAGATGAATTCAGGAAAGTACCAGGTAACGTGAACATATAGTGCTTGATAAGCCCATTTAAAGGATTTTGATTCTTACTCTGATTAAGAGGGGAGCACTCAAGAGTATTGATTTAGGCAGTAACATTTCCTTACTTTCATTTTCATAAGTGTATTCTGCTGTTGCAATGAGAATAAGGTAAAGTTGGATGCAATGAGACCTGTTAGGAGGCTGTTGTAATAATCCAGGTGAGAAATATTGGTGCCTTTCTTTCAATAAAGATATCAGAATCTCATTTCCTGATAGAATAGGTGTCTTGCTGATATGTGTCTTAATGTTCAGGGAAAGTGGACCTCATAGAGACTCAAAAGGCAGGCTTCAGTGACTCAATTTATTCACTTGTGGGTTGGTATGGCAAGGATGTAGGAATTTTCCATAGATAATTTGATCACTGAAGAATGTAGCTGGACCTGACATGCCTTGCTGATAACTCCAGCCAAGAGGGTTATACCCATTAAACAGGCATGCTGGGTGTACTACAAGGCAGTGGGATAGTGGAAGATATGAACAGGAGGCAGATCTCTCATGTTATAATATAATAGACCTATATATTTTTTTTTGTACCATGGGTTGAACTAGGGTGCTTAACCACTAAGCCACATCCCTAGTCCTTTTTATTTTGAAACAGAGTCTTGATATGTTGCTTAGGGCCTCACTACACATATACTTTTTCAAGAGGTCAATGTCACGAAAAATAATGGAAGAACTAGATTCTTGAAATATACAATGAAATATGGTATATAGTAAACAGCCCTTTTTATAGGTTCCTAAAACTCTCATGCATCCCATTTGATACCCAACACAGAGAAAGTGTCCATGGTTAGTCAGTGTTCTCCAGAAAAACAGTGACAACTAGCAAAGGTGACTATGGACAGTTAGGAAAAGATGTTTTTTCTTCTTTATTTCCTCCTAAGTCTTCCCATACTATGTAATTTAGGCATTGAATAGAGAGAGGGAAGAGGAATCCATGGAATAGACTTAATTCTTGAAAGAAAGAAGAAGTGTAAGCGAAGCCCACTCTATGTTCCTATTTTTATTTATGAGTCCTAGAGCCAAAAACCTGGCCACCGTGGAAGAGTGGAGGTGTGTGACAGGTACAGGGAGGAGGATACAATTTAAATTGAAATAGCTGGCACATGGCTCTAATCCTAGGGACTCTGGAGGCCAAGGCAGAAGGATTTGAAGTTCAGAGCCAACCTTGGCAACTTAGTGAGATCCTGTCTCAAAATAAAAAAAAAAAAAAAGGACTAGGATGTAGCTAACTGATAAAGTACCCCTGAGTTTAATCTCCAGTACCAGAAAGTAAATGAAAAATTATAAAATAAAAAGTAGTAAATATGATATTGGATTTTTAAACTAGTTTCACCTATAATGTCTGAAGGAGACTAAGTTTTTTTTTTTTTTTTTTGTCTTTTGTTTTTGAAGTATTCCTAGGAGGTAGTAAGGGACAAAAAATATTCCATAGGATTAGGAAGTGGTGATTGGAAAAAAAATTAAGAATTATTTATTCACAGAGGTGTTACTATGTGTAATTCACTTTATATGTTGTTATATTTAACTTTTCATGAGCAATCTGGTTTCACAAACATACACAAAGATAAAAATACTCTGACTCTGAGACTTAGAGTTTAAGTAACATGTACTATATCTCACATAGGTAAGAAGTAGTAGACCTGGGATTCAAACCCAGGCATTATGATTTAGAACTCAAGTTTTAACCATTATATTCTGTAAAGCTGTGGAATGAGAATCAAGTACATCACTTCTGAAAAGCCTTTTAGGGCTGACCTAGTCACTTATCTATTGTGTTCATTAGCTTCCTTGTCATCAGTATTTGGAATGTAGAATTTGCCTTGTTCCACTGGACACATGCATGTAGGAGTAGAATGAAGTGATAAATGGAAGATAATTTGTAAAGTAAGGCATTATCATATTCATATTTCACTGCATGATTGTTGCAGATTTTATGCCAAATTTTTATTACTAAACTATCTTTGGTGCAAGATTAGGATGTACAGAATACTTGTGTGTATACATTAATGCAGGGGCAATGATTATGCAATAAATATGGTATTATCATCTATTCTTGTAGTATTTTCTAATGAGGCATAAGAGGAAGAATATATGCTAGGAAATGGGGAGTTCTACTCCCCCACTTCTTTTTTGTGGTACTGGGGATTGAACCCAGGTCCTTAAACTTACACATACTTAGCAAGTACTCTACCGCCCATGTGTACCCTCAAACCTGTCTCTCTTAAATTTTTTCAGACCTCCACTCCCACCCTTGGGACATCAGGAAATAAATCCTTTCTTTTCCTTGTGGGTTTACACCAATAAGCTGGAGATAGTAAATGACATAGAAGAAGAGGGCTAGGAAAATTACTGAACATAACAGCAGCTTTGCTCCCTTTGGGATTTCCTGAAGAGTGGCTATCTTTGAGCTCTCATTTTTAAATAGGTCCCAAGTTTCATTTTCTATTTGCATAAAGCTAATTGGGTCATAATTTGTCCACCCTTATTTACAATTAGTAATCTGTTCTCTCTCAATTAGAAGTTGCTTGACATTTGCAAATGATTGCATTTATTGGGCCAACTCATCAATTAAGGATGGGGAAAAATTATTTCTTGTATGTGCTTGCTTCTTTCTTTCCTAATTTTTTGTCCTAGGAAACAGGTGTCAATATGTCTCAGGTCCTTTTTGTTAGCATTCTCAAGTGCAAGGCACTCTGTGATGAAGAAAATATGAAACTATAGTGGAGCTGTTGCAATTTCATCTGAACCAATTTATCTCAAAGAATGCTCAGTTAGTCCGGGAGCAGTGGTGCAAGCCTGTAATCCTAGCGGCTTGGGAGGCCGAGGCAGGGGCATGGAGAATTCAAAGCCAACCTCAGCAAAGGCAAGGTGCTAAGCAACTCAGTGAGACCCTGTCTCTAAATAAAGTACAAAATAGGGCTGGGGATGTGGCTCAGTGATCGAGTGCTCCTGAGTTCAATCCTCGGTACCAAAAGAAAAAGAAGAAGGAGAAGGAGAGGGAGAGGGAGAGGGAGAGGGGGAGGGGGAGAGGGGGGAGGGGGAGGAAGAAGAGGAAGAAGAAGAGGAAGAAGAGAAGAGGAAGAAGAGAAGAGGAAGGAGAAGAGGAAGGAGAAGAAGAAGAAGAAGAAGAAGAAGAAGAAGAAGAAGAAGAAGAAGAAGAAGAAGAAGAAGAAGAAGAAGACTCAGTTTTGTTGTGTTGTTCAGTTGGAAACCATAGCTTTTGTTATCATTAGCCCTCTTGTAAGTGTGTGTAATTACCAGGTGACTATCTTAGTGCAAACCCCGTCTCTCCCTGTAATATAAGTCACAGAGCATGTTCCCATATTGGTAGGGCAGGCTGTTATTGTCTATAAAAGGAGAGAACATTATGAGGAAATGCTCAGTATGGTATGAACAACTCTTAATAAAATAAATATATTAAGATAATAAAATTGATTTTATAATGTCATACTTTGTTTTTATATTCTTAATTTTCTCCCAAATTTATAATTAGAGTTCTCCTTATATGTGATCTTATTAAATTCGGTTTCCTACATTGAATTTTTTTTGTAAAATTGCATATATTTTGTATAAATCCATTGTTGATTAGCTCTGGAGTTCATGTATCCATTATAATCAACATTATTTTTACTTCTATTATGAGATCATTTTCTTTCTTTTTAGATTATATTCAATGAAATTTTCATTAGTGAATAACTGTTGGTCACAAATTCTCATACTTTGCCTGAATATTTCTTTAATTTGCCTTCCTTGGTGTATATCCAAAGATTTAAAATCAGCATACTACAGTGACACAGCCATATCAATGTTTATAGTAGCACAATTCACAATACCTAAGCTATGGAGCCAACCTAGGTGCCCTTTAACAGATAAATGGATAAAGAAAATGTATATATACACAATGGAGTATTACTCAGCTATTATGAAGAATGAATTTATGGTGTTTGCCAGTAAATAGATGGATATGGAGACATATCATGCTACGTGAAATAAACCAGCCCCCCAAAACAAAGGTTGAATGTTTTCCCTGATATGTGGAAGCTAACCCATGACAAGCAGTGGAGAAACAATAACAGTTCAGTAGAATAGCTAAAGAGGAATGAAGGGAAGGGTGGAGGGATAGGAAAAGGAAAGACAATGGAATTAATCTGACATAATTTTCCTATGTACATGTATGAATACTCCTCAGTGAATCCCGCTATCATGTACATCCACAAGAATGGGGTCCTAATTAGAATAGGTATATCCTATGCTTGTATAATTATATCAAAATGGATTCCACTGTCATGTATGACTAAAAAGAACCAATCAAAATTTTGCCTTCCTTCTTAAGATTGTTTTAGAATCTTTTTTAAAATTTTAATTTGTTATATATGAGAGCATAATGCATTACAATTCATATTACACATGTAGAGCGCAATTTTTCATATCTCTGGTTGTACACTAGAATCTTAATTTATAACAATATAGCTCTAAAAGATATTTTACCTCAGCATTTTTAATATGCTTGTACTATAATCTAGCTTTCATCATTACTGTTGTACTATTTATTTTTTATGTTTTGGAATGTATACTTTCTGTAGTGTTTTTTTTTTTCCTTTGACGGCTTTTTGTAATTTTTGTTGTATTTTATTTTGTAATTTCACTGTTATAAATCTTGATGTTGATCTCTTTTTCTGTGTCTCACTTTAAATTTATTCTGCTTTATATGTCTAAGATTTTATAAGAATTTTGGAGCAATTCACAGCCAATATCTCTTTGAATATTTTCTTTCCTACATTTTATTTTTCTTTTCTTTAACTACATCAGATATATATTAGATATCCCTACTGTATCTTCTATGTTTATTAATCTTTTATATTTTCAATCTTCTGTTTGTACTACATTCTGTTACCTCTTTATTTACTTTCCAGTTTATTAAACTTAGCTTCAGCTGTATCTATTCTGTTTTCATACTGTGAATCACTTTATGTTCCTAATTTTTATTATATTTTTTCATGAAATTTTGCTTCATTCTGTACATTTGTAAATCCTCTGGTTGATTAGTAGTACCTTCAATATCCTCTTAATATTTAAACCATTTCTGGACTCCTTGAGAGTGTCATTTTGTAGCATTTTGTGCATATATGTGTGTGCACATGTGTGTATTTTGACTGTTGATCCTAGTGTCTTATTTTCTTAAGTTTCTTTAATTTTTGGTTGTGAAGCTGCATTAAATGGAACTGTATTTATGAGAATTCCCTGGCACCTATATTTAAGCTAATTTCATCCAGAGAAGACTTTAATTAACTTTTATCAAACACTTAAGTTTTCTGTTTAAAACATAGCAATAAAGTAAACTTTCAACTAGGGTTTTTCATCTGAAAAGTATTATAGGTATTTAGGTATTAAAGATCCAGGGCTTTACTTTTTACTTTCTTAAATTCTCAGGAAAGTTGTTTTTTTGTTGTTGTTGTTATTGTTGTTGTTTTTAAATCTCTGGCTTACATCAGCATTGAAACAGGAAAGTATTCTTGCTATTTTCCACTTTGGGTTCTGCTTTCTTCTACTTTACTCTTTTGTAGAGGACATCATTCATTTTATTCCTGGCTTTGTTCAGGGGTCACTTATCAGACTTTTGTCTTTGAGCACCCTACACTTTGTATTTTATTCTCTTCACCATCAAAACAATGGCTTGAGATAGTAGGAATCAGCACAAGTCTTCTTAATAGCTGAAACTTTACTTCCTTAATAAATAAGGTCTGTGAAGATTCCTTTTACTTTCTCTTCAGTTTATGGAAACATGTATTTTTACTTTTAGTCATTTAAGCAATAAGGGTTTTTAGTATATATGATATTAAGCTTATAAATGTATATGCAAGCCAATATTGTGAAATCTACAATATTTATTTGTAAGGAATGTAATGTGAACATAACTTCTCCTTTCCAATTTTTTTTTTTTTTTTTTTTTTTTTTTTGTGGTACCGGGGATTGAACTCAGGGGCAGTCGACCACTGGGTCATATCCCCAGCCCTTTTTTTGTGTATTTTATTTGGAGACAGGGTCTCACTGAGTTGCTAAGTGCCTCGCCATTGCTGAGGCTGGCTTTGAACTCGTGATCCTCCTGCCTCAGCCTCCCAAAGTGCTGGGATTACAGGCGTGCGCCACCGCTCCCGGCACTTCGCCTTTCCTCATGAGATTTTCAGTTTATCTGGGAAGGGGTTAAAATCATTAGAGAATATTCCTAAGAAGTCATATAACAGAGTATTGAATTTGAATTTAAATGTCAAGAGGAGTTTCATTGTATATTGAAGAAGTATAAAACAACTTCTCAGAAGAAGTAAGTTTTAAAGAAATTGGGTAGGCAGTCAAGAACATGATTCTATCTTATATAAATCTGATATCTTAAATATATCAAGTTGCTCTGGTTTTAATGTAAGTTTATGTTTGTGCACTTGATTAAAACTGAAGCTGAGTATAAAAATAATTTTGAATATACATACTGTTTTTTAAGGCCATCTTTAATAATTATAGATGTTACACAGAGGTAAGTGGTAGGCACATGAAGTTAAGGGAATAATTCTATAACTGAGCCCACTGTGCTGTTCCCCATATAATTTCCTCTAAAAATCCATTTGCCAGCTGCCCTGCCTGACTTAAGTCAATAGGATATGCTGAATGCCTCAGAAAACAACCTGTTATCTGCCGAAGAACTGCAGGCTCAAATTGTTAATAAGAACACAAGTTACCCTGAAAAGGAGGATGGGGTAGATTCTGTGGCTCTTACATAGTACAGATCCCATAAACCAGGAAGATAAGAATAATTATCTCTAACCATAAAATCTGTAAGAATAGTTTCCAATTAGAAATAATCAGCATGGGCCAGAGTGACCTAGAGTTGCCTTGTACTATTACTATACCCAGTGAGGACTTGCAAGTATGATGCCATCATGCTTTTAGTCAAAAGTCAAGAGGTGGACCTGACTTCTGAAGATTTCAGAAAGATTTGAAATCTTTCTGGCATGATCACAAGAACCAGTGAGAAAGAACTTCAGTGGCTGCCTCAGCTCTGCAGCAGGCACTTTTCCTCTAACAATAGTCGAGAGAGCTGGACATGTTATTTTAAAAAGCAAAATATTTTATGTTTGAAAATGAGAAAGAGATTGGTGTAGATATTTTAAAGTCCAGGCAATCTAACTGACCATATATTTTAGCAAAACTTTTCCAATATATGTTTATTTGAATTACCCACAATGGCCGGGCTGATTAGTTGTAAAGAAACCCATTTGGTATTCATTTAAATTCTCATTTCAAACACAGTGGTACTAGTTAATTGTTAAAATTTTAGAAAATATAGATAAGCAAAAAAGAAGAAGAAAAATTATTCTGTACCTTAATTACATATATGGAATAATCAATGATAACACTTTGGTTTATATGCTTGTTCTTTTTTAAAATAAAGCTATAACAACATATTATCCTAATAAACATTTTAGAAAATATTGAAAATAAATACTATAAAATTGTTTAATAACTTATACTTGACTTTTTTTTTTTTTTTTTTTTTTTTTTTTTTGGTACCAGGGATTGAACTCAGGGGCATTTGACCACTGGGCCAGCCCTTTTTTGTATTTTATTAGAGACAGGGTCTCACTGGTTTGCTAAGTGCCTTACCATTGCTGAGGCTGGCTTTGAACTCACAATCCTCCTGCGTCAGCCTCCCAAGTGCTGGGATTACAGGCATGTCCCACAGTGCCTGGCTTTATACTTGACATATTGTGAACACTTTTCCATGACATTTAATATTATTTAAAAGTATTATTTTAATGCCTATAAATATATTTTTGCATAATTGTACTGTAGTTTTTAAAAGCAGTCCTTATGTTTTTATACTTAAATGATTTTGAATTTTTCACTACTATAAACAATACAGCACAGAAGTTCTTTATAGCATAATCTTTGAATATATCTTTAGGAGGAACCCTATTTAATAGGGCTGATATGTTCAGTAATATACACTGAATCTTTTAATATTCATTGTGAAATTTTCCTCAAGAAGGATTGTAACAATGTATACACTCTCTTCCAGTGTCTGAGACTGTACATTTTTCTCCTATACTGAACAACATTGGAAATGCTGATAATCCCACAAAGACTGCCAGTCATTTGGAGTGAAAGATACTACTTTATTCTTAAATTGTTTTTTTCATTTCATGTGATTTCTAATGAGATAAGAAATTGTAAATATTGGTTTGAGTATTTGTATTTTTCAATCCCTTCCTTCATTTCTGTTGATTAACTTCTTTTCCTTTATTTTTTGTGTATATTCTCAGTTAGAGGTGCCAATAATTAGGAGACTAAAGGGTTAGAAGAAGCTATGGAGTGGAAATTTATAAAGTATGTTTTTCAATTTATTTATTCTACACATATTTGTGGAGTACTTGCATTTTGCCAGATAAGGTTTTAGGTATTGGGGAAGACCAAATTTGTTTCTGAAAAAAATATCAAATGAACAAATTATGATAAAAACTTATATCTTAATGATAAAAGCCAAGAAGAACATAAAGCAAGTTAGAAGACAGGGTGGTGAAGAGTATGGTAATGGCTATTTTAGTGAGAGGTAGTCAAGGAAGGTCTGTATGAGTAAGACATGTGAGCACAGAACTGAATAAGCTTAGGAAGTAAAGCATGGAATTAGAATTCCATATAGAAAAAAAGTGTAAAAGTCCACTGATTTAGTAAACATTATTAGTATCAATTCACATTCATGAAGGTATAGCACTTTCTCTTGAATCCATCTGTATCTTTTCTCTCTAGTCAGCTTATTTTAAAGACTAATGGATGGTGATGAAAGTCAGCTCTTTCTTCCTAACCAAACTTACATGATAATTGGAATTTTAAGAAAATGCAGAGGAAAATGACTGTTTTAAGTTAAATTTAGTATAACAATGATAGTCTTACTTACGTAGTTTTGAGTACCAGGTAATTACCAGGAAATGGTTTCTGTAATAGTGCTGAGAATCAAGAGTTGTTTATTGCTTTATAAACTTGCAAGTGATGGAAATTATTTCTTTTATTAAAAAATGGAGGATATATAATGGCCTGCAAAAAGAAGCTAATATGATCTAGGACACAATTACAATTTATTCTTCAGAATTGATGGCAATAGTTTTATTTCTAAGAAAATGGCTGACAAGTGGAGCATGTGAAAGTCCTGTGACAGAAGCACATTGATTTCAGGGAAGATTTTACAGAAATTATCATCACTGGGATTATTCACAGTGTGCCACAGTGTTAATTTTGCATTGGATGGCAGATGGCAGTGAGCTTCGATATATAGTGCAGTTTTAGGTTTGAATTTCAGGGCATTAGTGGCTTCCCTTTTCTCTGCTGATTCTGTTCACAATGTCCAATCTTTGTACCATTTCATTATTCTGTTTCTTTTAACCATTGTATTTGTTGGGTTGGCAGTCCTCCCTTTCCCCTCCCCTTCCATGGCCGCTGTGGTTAGGGACTTCCCACCTGGCTGAGGGGACCTGAAATGGCCAACAAGAAGCTGACACGACAATGGACCTCAATGATAAAGTGACCATTTGCTGGCGGATGTGACCACCCTGCCAGCTCACATCATCCTGGACCAATCAGCAACAGATATGATGCCCCTAACTCAGCTCAACCAACACACTGCCTCTTGCTTCCCTTATGAGCATTGTAGTTACTTTTCATGTGGGACTTCTCTGGCCCTCACCCTTTCTTGGACTGGTGAACCTTGCCTGGGAGTGCCCCCCCAATAAATCTTTTTATGGTGCCTCATTCTTGGTCCCTGGTTTCTGGGCTTGCCTGCCTTTTCTGCCTTCCAGTATTCTTATACTGTTCTGATTTCACTTATGTCAATTTGAAGTGTTTTAGCTTTTTTGCACTTTTGTACATTTTTTTGTATAATCTCAAAAAGCATCAGGAATACATAAACCCAGGTCAACTATATAAAGTACTACTTTGTTTTGGGTAGTAGTTATGCTAAACAAATGAAAGTATCAGTAGTGGTAAGCTCCGAGATTTTTCTTGCAGCACTTTAATACTTGGATAAAGATAAATATCTTGTCAAGTATCTTGAATTAGTATTGCAAAATGAAAAAAAAAAAAAACAGATTTTTAATGTCATTTTAGTTAAAATCTGGTCACTGCCATTTGATATCCTTATACCTAAAGTGGAATAATCAATTAGAATTCATTTAGCTGTTAGTGACAGACCTATTTCAGAAATGTTGTAGGTAAAACTGGGAATTTGTTGTCTTGCTGGTTTTGTTATTATTTCCATAAAATTGTATGTATTTAAGGTATACAACATGATGTTTTGAAATACATATATAGGACTGGGTTTGTGGCTCAGTGGTAGAATGCTTGCCTAGCAAAAGTGAGGCACTGGGTTCAATCCCTGGCACCATGTAAAAATAAACCAAAAAATAAAGTAAAGGTATTGTGTCCATCTACAACTAAAAAAGTATTTTTAAAAAGAAAGAAATACGGGGATACAAGATGGCGGATTAGAGGAAGACGCACTTCAGGACAGCTCCGTGGAAAGAATCCAACAAAGCAGATAAATTGCCTTTCATCATATATATATAGGCTGAAAATACCGATCTCCTGGATGGTTTGATTACCACTACCAGAGAGAGAAAGAGACAAGCTGTCTGCAGCGGCTGGAGCCGCGAGGCTCCTGCAAAACCGCCTGGGTGGTGCACAGGCCGTGCGAAACAAAGTCAGTGTGGGGAGACCGCGCTACTACTGCAACCCCAGCCACACTCAGGGCACACCAGCGTGAAACCGGAGATAAAAACCAGCCATAACAGCCGGCGGGATTGGTGCTGGGGAACCACGGGAGACCGCGGGCCCATAACACCAGTTCAAATCCACACTCCACCTGACGCGACCCTCAGTAGTGGGGCCCCGGACAGAGTGGCACAGAGATCTGCGATCAGCAAACAGGGGCAGAGTCGAGCGGGCCACAGTCCAAAGCAGCGCTGTCTGCACCACAGTCACAGTTGTGGCTTCCCGGTGCTACTTCGGCAGGGAGACATCCACCCAACAGCTTTGAAATCGATCGGCGAGGATACGGGAGTCTGCGGAGCTGCTGTTGACTGGAAGGAGAGCACCGCCATCTTTGAAAGCTCCAGACAAAGGGGAGGAGACTGAGAGCGATGGCAGCAGCCATCCAGGGATTCTCCAGCTCTCTGAAGACAATGCACAATTGGGTGAGACTCGGATGGTCAGCAGGGGAAGGCGTTTCTGAGGCTAGCGCAGCAGCAACAAGAGGCTGCAACTGTGGGTGGGCTTGGGGAGGGGGTGCATTCTGGAGGGTCCCCTTCCCGGTGCCATTCATCTGCTGACACACGCAAACCCCCTGGGCCACTCCTTCAATGAACCGTGCAGCCACTGGCCTAAGATGCAGCCTTGATTTCACTGACAGGATCGCAGACTGTCTGGACGTGGTCCAATGGCAATTGGTTTGAACTGGAAAGGAAAAAAAAGAGGGGGGCTTCCCAGGGCCCGTTTTGTCTGAGACTTGGGGTTCGACTTTTTTTTTTTTTTCTTTTCTTTTTGTTGGTTTGATTGTCTTGTTGGATTGCAGGGAGGTTTTTTTTGTTTTGTTTGTCTGTTTGTTTGTTTCTTTTTCTTTTTCTTTTTTTGGCTTTGTTTTGTTCTGCTTTTTTTTTTTTCCTACCGCATTGATTGTTAGTGTGTTTGTTTGCTTCCGCTCCTTTTTTCTTTCCTTCTTTTCTTCCTTCCCACTCTTGTATCTTTTCTTCCTCCTTCATCTTTCATGTTTACATCCTGCCAGTGCATACTAAACAGAGGCAAAAACAAGTTATACGCAGAACTTGGGATTTCTAGAACCGGCGCAATTGAACTGGGTAGCAAAGTGGAGTTATATATAGTTTACTCTCTATTTCCTTGATACTCTCTCTCCACTATCTTACACCAAATCCTACTCTTTTATCATTTTTTTCTTTTCTAACTTAATTTATATACGAATTGATCTTTTCACCTAATTGTCAACCCCATTCTCTTTCTTCCATCGTCTACTGATACTAAACCACTTCCACTAAACCACTTCAATAGATATCTCCTTTCATACTTTCCAAGAAAGAACAATTCAAGACACTTCCTTCTTCCTAAACATAACACCTCTGTATCCAATACTTGAAGCTATAAAACCCTATCAGAAGCGTACAGAGTAAATTGGAAATAATATCTGGATTAACAAAATCTGTACATTGTGATCAAACTTGAATTTTCTGAATAGAAAGTGTTAGGTTTTAAAAGTGTAAAGGAATTATAAGGTGATCTGATAGCATTGTACTACAGGAACAACATAAGGCTTTAAGGTAAAATCGAAATAGTCAAGGTCCCACAGTGCAGGAAGAATAGACACACAAGCAACATGAAAAAACAAGGAAAGAAAATGATACAAACAAATCAAGATACCTCATCGGTAGATGTCATGGCAAGCACAGTTGGTCAAATGCCAGAGATGGAATTTAGAAATTACATATGCCAAATGTTTATGGAACTTAAGAATGAACTCAAAAATGAGATGAGGGAGCAGGTACAGGAGGCAAAAGATCATTTTGACAAAGAACTCCAAAAACAAATACAGGAAGTAAAAGATTACTTCAATAGGGAAATAGAGGCTCTAAAGAGAAACCAAATAGAAATTCCAGAAATGAAAGAAGCAATAAACCAAAATAAAAGTTCAATTGAAAGCATCTCCAACAGAGTAGACCACTTGGAGGAAAGAACCTCAGACAATGAAGACAAAATATATGTCCTAGAGAAGAATTTAGAACATACAGCAAAACTTGTTAGAAATCAAGAACATAACATCCAAGAATTATGGGACAGCATAAAAAGACCAAATTTAAGAGTGATTGGCGAAGAGGAAGGGGCAGAGTTTCAAGCCAAAGGAATGAGTAATCTATGTAACGAAATAATTACAGAAAATTTTCCAAACTTGAGGAATGAATGGGAAAACCAAGTTCAAGAGGCATACCGAACACCAAACAAAATCTCAACCGATACACACCAAGACACATTATGATGAAAATGCCTAATACACTGAGCAAGGAGAGAATACTAAAAGCCACAAGAGAAAGGAAGCAGATGAAATAAAAACCTTCCATGACAAGCAAAAGTTAAAAGATTTCACAACTCGAAAGCCAGCACTTCTGAACATCCTGGGCAACATTTTTCATGAAGAAGAAGAGAAAGATGATAACGAAAATCAACAAAGGGAGATATTAAACTAAAGGAAATACCAACCAGAAGAGAAACCAAATCAAGCTAAAGACCATAAGTCAAATAAAAATGGATGGGAATAAAAATCACATCTCAATAATAACCCTGAATGTTAATGGCCTAAACTCGCCAATCAAAAGACACAGATTATCAGAATGGATTAAAAGAAATGACGCAACAATTTGCTGTCTCCAAGAAACACACCTCATAGAAAAAGACATCAACAGACTGAAAGTGAAAGGCTGGGAAAAGTCTTATCACTCACATGGCCGGCGGAAGCAAGCAGGGGTTTCCATTCTCATATCAAATAAGGTAGACTTCAAACCAAAACTAATCAAGAGGGACAAAGATGGATATTTCTTATTACTTAAGGGAACCATCCATCAACAGGATATAACAATCATAAATCTGTATGCCCCAAATAATGGAGCACCTACATTCATCAAACAAATGCTTCTTAAGTTTAAGAGTAAAATAGACCACAACACAGTTATTCTAGGGGACTTCAACACACCTCTCTCTCCAATGGATAGATCATCCAAACAAAAGCTAAACAAAGAAACTTTAAGCTTCCTCAAAACTATTAACAATTTAGACCTAACGGACATATATAGAATATTTCATCCCTCAGTAAACGAATACACATTTTTCTCAGCAGCACATGGCTCCTTCTCCAAAATAGACCATATTTTATGTCACAAGGCAACTCTCAGCAAATATAAAAAAAATAGAGATACTACCCTGCATGCTATCGGACCATAAAGGGATGAAATTGGAAATCAACGACAAAACAAGGAATAAGAAAAACTACTCCATCAACTGGAAGCTAAACAACATGCTACTGAATGAACAAGGGGTTGAAGAAGACATCAAAGAGGAGATCAAAAAATTCCTACAGGTAAATGAGAACACAGATACATCATATAGAAATCTCTGGGACACTATGAAGGCAGTAGTAAGAGGAAAATTCATTGCATTGAGTTCATTCCTTAACAGGAAAAAAACCCAACAAATAAATGACTTAACATCACACCTCAAAGCATTAGAAAAAGAAGAACAGACCAATACCAAGAGCAGTAGAAGACAGGAAATAATTAAAATCAGAGCAGAAATTAATGAAATTGAGACTAAGGAAACCATTCAAAGAATTGACAAAACTAAAAGTTGGTTCTTTGAAAAAATAAACAAAATTGACAGACCCTTAGTGATGCTAACGAAAAGAAGAGAAAAAACTCAAATTACTAACATTCGTGATGAAAAAGGGAATATCACAACAAACACCTCAGATATACAGAATATAATTAGAAATTACTTTGAAAACTTGTACTCTAATAAAATGGAAAATACTGAATGCATTGACAGATTTCTAGAGTCATACGATTTGCCTAAACTGGATGTGGAGGCTATACACAATTTAAACAGATCAATTACAAGTGACGAAATAGAAGATGTCATCAAAAAGCTACCAACAAGGAAAAGTCCAGGACCTGATGGGTTTACCGCCGAGTTCTATAAGACTTTCAAAGAAGAACTAATACCAATGCTCTTCAAACTATTTCAAGAAATAGAAAAAGAGGGAGCTCTTCCAGACTCTTTCTATGAGGACAATATTACATTAATTCCAAAGCCAGGCAAAGACACATCCAAAAAAGAAAACTTCAGGCCCATATCTTTAATGAACATAGATGCAAAAATCCTCAACAAAATTCTGGCAAATCGATTACAAAAACACATCAAAAAGATAGTGCATCACGATCAAGTGGGGTTTATCCCAGGGATGCAAGGCTGGTTCAACATTCGGAAATCAATAAACATAATACATCACATCAATAGACTTAAAGACAAAAATCATATGATCATCTCAATTGACGCAGAAAAAGCATTTCACAAAATACAACATCCCTTTATGTTCAAAACACTGGAAAAACTAGGAATATCAGGAACATATCTTAACATTATAAAAGCTATTTATGCAAGGCCCCGAGCTAACATTATCTTAAATGGAGAAAAATTGAAAGCATTCCCTCTAAAAACTGGAACAAGACAGGAATGCCCCCTTTCACCACTGCTATTTAACATAGTACTGGAAACTCTGGCCAGAGCAATTAGACAGACGAAGAAATTAAAGGGATCAAGATAGGAAAAGAAGAGCTCAAATTAGCACTATTTGCTGATGACATGATAATCTACCTAGAAGACCCAAAAAACTCTACCAGAAAACTATTACAACTAATAAACGAATTTGGCAAAGTTGCAGGATACAAAATCAATACACATAAGTCAAAGGCATTTGTGTACATCAGCAACAAAGACTCTGAAAGGGAAATGTTGAAAAATACCCCATTTGCAATAACATCAAAAAGAATAAAATACCTGGGAATCAACCTAACGAAAGAGGTGAAAGACCTCTATAACGAAAATTATAGAACATTAAAGAAAGAAATTATAGATGAACTCAGAAGATGGAAAGACCTACCTTGCTCTTGGATAGGTAGAATTAATATTGTCAAAATGTCCATACTACCAAAAGCATTATACAGATTTAATGCAATTCCAATTAAAATCCCAATGTCATTCTTCAAAGAAATTGAAATAGCAGTCATGAAATTCATCTGGAAAAATAAGAGACCCAGAATAGCCAAAGCAATCCTGAGCAAGAAAAGTGAAGCAGGGGGCATCACCATACCAGACTTTAAATTATACTATCGAGCAATAGTAATAAAAACAGCGTGGTATTGGCACCAAAATAGACTGGTGGACCAATGGTACAGAGTTGAGGATACAGAGACTAATACATATAATTACAGCTATCTTATATTAGACAAAGGCGCCAAAAATGTACAGTGGAGAAAGGATAGCCTCTTCAACAAATGGTGCTGGGAAAACTGGAAATCCATATGCAACAAAATGAAATTAAACCTTTATCTCTCACCATGCACAAAACTCAATTCAAAGTGGATCAAGGACCTAGGAATTAGACCAGAGACAATACACCTAATAGAAGAAAAAGTAAGCTCCAATTTCCAACATGTTGGATTAGGCCCCAAGTTCCTTAATAAGAACCCTGTAGTGCAAGAATTACTACCAAGAATTAATGAATGGGATAGATTTAAACTAAAAAGCTTCTTTTCAGCAAAAGAAACAATCAGTGAGGTGAATAGAGAACCAACTAATTGGAACAAATATTTAATACATGCACATCAGACAGAGCTCTAATTTCTAGAATATATAAAGAACTCAAAAAACTTTACACCAAAAAAGCAAATAACCCAATCAATAAATGGGCTAAGGAACTGAAAAGATACTTCTCAGAAGAAGATATACAATCAATCAACAAATACATGAAAAAATGCTCAACCTCTCTGGCAATTAGAAAAATGTAAATAAAAACTAAGATTTCATTTCACTCCAGTCAGAATGGCAGCTATCAAGAATACAAACAACAATAAATTTTGGAGAGGATGTGGGGAAAAATGCACACTCATACATTGCTGGTGGGACTGCAAAATGGTGCAACCGCTATGGAAAGCAGTATGGAGATTTCTTGGGAAAATGGGAATGGAACCACCCTATGACCCAGCCATCCCACTCTTGGGTCTGTTCCCAAAAGACTTAAAAACAGCATATTACAGTGTCACAGCCACTTCAATGTTTATAGCAGCTCAATTCATAATAGCTAGGTTGTGGAACCAACCTAGATGTCCCTCAGTAGATGAGTGGATAAAGAAAATGTGGTATATATACAAAATCGAATTTTACTCAGCAATAAGAGAGAATAAAATAATGGCATTTGCAGGTAAATGGATGAAGTTGGAGAATATAATCCTAAGTGAAATTAGTCAATCTCAAAAATCCAAATACAAAATGTTTTCTCTGATATAAGGAGGTTAGTTTACAGTGTGATTGGATGGGGGTACATAGGATTAGAGGAACACTAGAACGGTCAAAGGAAAGGGAGGGCAAGGGAGGGAGTGCGGGGGGAGAAGGGGGGAAAAATGGTGGTTGAATGAGATGGATATCACTATCCTAAATGCATGATTAAAGATCTGAATGGTACTTATATACTTTGTATACAAGCAATTGTATGTAAAAAGATGATATACTTGTGCATTATGAATAAGTAAATAAATAATCTAAAAATTAAAAAAAAAAGAATCCGGTAGTGCAAGAATTACTACCAATAATTAATGAATGGGATAGATTTAAACTAAAAAGCTTCTTCTCAGTAAAAGAAACAATCAGTGAGGTGAATAGAGAGCCAACTAATTGGGAACAAATATTTAGTACATGCACATCAGATAGAGCACTAATCTCTAGAATATATAAAGAACTCAAAAAACTTTACATTAAAAAAAACAAATAACCCAATCAATAAATGGGCTAAGGAATTGAGAAGACACCTCTCAGATGAAGATACACGATTAATCAACAAATACATGAAAAAATGTTCAACATCTCTGGCAATTAGAGAAATGCAAATCAAAACTACTCTAAGATTTCACTTCACTCCAGTCAGAATGGCAGCCATCAAGAACACAAGCAACAATAAATGTTGGAGAGGATGTGGGGAACAAGGCACACTCATACATTGCTGGTGGGACTGCAAAATGGTGCAACCGTTATGGAAAGCAGTATGGAGATTTCTTGGAAAACTGGGAATGGAACCATTCTATGACCCAGCCATCCCACTCCTGGGTCTATTCCCAAAGGACCTAAAAACAGCATATTACAGTGACACAGCTATCTCAATGTTTGTAGCTGCACAATTCACAATAGCTAGGTTGTGGAACCAACCTAGATGTCCCTCAGTAAATGAGTGGATTAAGAAAATGTGGTATATACGCACAATGGAATTTTACTCAGCAATAAAAGAAAACAAATTAATGGCATTTGCAGGTAAATGGATGAAGTTGGAAGACATAATGCTAAGTGAAGTTAGTCAGTCTCAAAAATCCAAGTACCAAATGTTCTCTCTTATATAAGGAGGATATTTCAAAGTATAGTTGGATGGGGGTACATAGGAGGATTAGAGGAACACTAGAATGGTCAAGGGAAGGGAGGGTAAGGGAGGGAGCAAGAGGGGAGGGATGGGGAGAAAAAAAAAAGGTGGTTGAATGAGACGGATATCATTTTCCTTAATGCATGATTGAAGACCTGAATTGTACGAATATACTTTGTATACAAACAGTTGTATGTAAAAAGATACTAAATATATGCACTATGAGTTGTACATATTAAAAATTATAAAAATAAAATTTAAAAAATGAAAAAAAGAAAGAAATACATATATACATAAGATGATTATTACAGTCAAGCAAATTAAAATATTCATCCCCTATGTAGTTATTTTTTGTGGTGTTGTAATATATTCTCTTATCTAATTTCCAATGTAATCACGCAGTATTATTTATTTTTGTCACTGTGCTGTTCATTAGATGTCTAGATTTATTTATCCTACATAACTGCATCTTTCTGTCCTTTGACTAGCATCTCCCCATTCTCCTCACCTCCCAACCTTCTACCCTTTGTATGTATTTGACTTCTTCAAATTCCACATATACGTGAGATCATGTGACTTCTTTTTTCTTCTTGGTTTATTTCACTTAGTAAAATATCCTCCAGATTTATCCATTTTGTCACAAATGGCAGGATTTCCTTCCTTTTAAGACTGAATAATATTTCATTGCAATGTGTATCAGAAATTTTTTATTCCTCCATTGATGGATACATAGGTTATTTGCATATCTTGGCTATTGTGACTAATGCTGCAGTGAACATGGGAGCACAGATATCTTTTTTTGTGTAATTAAGTTAGCTCTCTATCACTGTGAGGAAATATTTTAGATAATCTATTCATCCTGAAGAAAGGTATTTTGAGTCATGGTTTCAGAGATTTTACTCCATGGTTGCTTGATTCTGTTGTTTTTTGGCCTCTGGAGGCAAAGTATATCCTGGCAGGAGCTTGTGGTAGAAGAGGCCTATTCATTTTATGGTAGTTATGAAGCAAAGAGAGAACAAGGAGGGACCAAGTTCTTACTACCCCTTCAGGGGCCCAACCCAATGACCTATGATCTATCCTCTAGGCCCCAACTCCTAGTATTTCTACCATCTCCCAGTAGTGACACAGGCTTGGGATAAAGACCTTTAATATGTGGAACTTTCTATGACATTTAATGTGCAAACTATAGCAGTAATGGTTTCATTTCCTTTGGGTATTGTGATGATTCAACTTAAGATCTTGTGACCTTATGATGTTGTGAAAGCAATATGCTCAGTAGCAATCATGCTATGAATCTCAAATTTTGATCCTTTCACAGGCTAGCAATATGTGACATAATACTCTTTTGTGATACTGAGGTGTAGGCAAATACAAGTAATCTGAGCAGGTAAGGTAGGTTAGGCTATGGTATAATATAGTATATGTGACTTAGAATAGCTTGATGTAGGTCAGGTGACTTAAAATGGGGTTATTGGGACTCGGAGACAAGCCCATCTTAAGTGAAGGAGTGTCTGTTCTCAGAAATGGCATTGCTGGATCATATTTTTATTTTTAATTTTTAAAGGAGTCCCCATTCTTTTTTTCTTGACAGCTATACCAATTTACATTTCCAGCGTTTGAGGGTTCTCTTTATATGTTTGCCAACACTCATTTTTTGGCTTATTGATAATAGCTAGTCCAAGAGGTGTGAGATCATATCTCTTTGTGACTTTAATTTTAATTTACCTGTTAATTAATGACGTTTAACACCTTTCACATAGATGTTGGCCATTTGTATACAGTCTTTTGGGGAAAAAAAGCATATTTAGGTGTTTAGCCCATTTCAAAATTATGTTCTTTAATTTTGGATTTTAATTTTTGTGTTTTCTTGTGGGGGAGTCTGATTTGTGTTATTTTTCTGTGGTTGAGACATGAGTTTCTAATTTAGTTTGGTAACTAACTCTTTATCATATACATGGTTAGCAATCCATACCTTTTTAGTTTGAGATAGTCCCACTTGTTTATTTTTACTTTTATTGCCTGCACTTTTGGTGTCATACCCAAGAAGTCATTGGAGCTTTTCCCGTATATTTTCTTCTAGGAGTTTTATGACTTGACTTCTTAGGTTTTAAATCTTTAATCCATTCTTACTTTATTTTTGTGTATGGTATTAGGCAAGGGTCCATTTTTTTCATCTTGAATATCCATTTTCAACAAGATTTTCTCTTTTATTGAAGAGATTCTCTTTTCCCTGGTGTGGTGTTCTTATCAAAAAATGAGTTGATAATGCCCTCTTGGTTAATTTCTGGGTGTATTTTCTGTTCCATTGGATTATTCACCAGGTTTTATGCCGGTGCAACTCTGTTGTAATTACTTTGTAATATATCTTTGTAATATATTTTGAAATCAGGAAATGTGGTACTTTCATGTTTGCTGTTTCTTAAGATTGCTTTGGTTATTTGGAGTATTTTGTCTTTATGAATTTTAACATTTTTTTTTTCTATTTCTGTGCAAAATGCCATTTGGATTTTGTAGGAATTGTATTGAATCTATAGATCACTTTTGGTACTATGGATATCTTATTAATAATACTTTTTCAAATTTATGAACACAATATTTGCTTCCATTTGTGTTGTCATCAGTTTCTTTTATCAGTGTTAGTTTTCAGTGTACTGATCTCTTTGGTTAAACTTATTCCCAAGTTTTTATAGTTTTTGATTGTTTATTCTTAAATGTTATTCTTTTTGATACTGTTAGAAGGATATTTTTTCAGAGAGATTAGTGATAATTTTTAAAAAAAGCTCAAACTGATTTTGAATATTGATTTTTATATCCTATAATTTTACTGAATTGGTTTGTTCTTTTTGTTTGGTTTTTGGATTTTGGTTAAATTTTTAGGATTTTCTACAATTAATATAATGCTATCAAAAAGCTAAATTTTACTTCTTCCTTTCTGGTTTGGATATTTTTTCCCACTTTCTCTTGTTTGAGTGTTTTTTCTAGTATTTCTGGCTCTGTGTTAATAGATATCGCAAACGTAGACATATTTGCTTTTACTTAATGTCTTAGGAAAACTTTCACTTTCTCCCTCACCCCACGGATTATGAAATTAGCTGTGGCTGTTTATGAATGGCTTTTAATCATTTGCCTTTTATACCTATTGCATTAAGAGATTTTTATCATGAATAGGATGTTGAACTTTGACAGATGCTTTTTCTGCATCTACTGAGATGATTGTGTGGTTTTTGCCTTTCATTCTATTAATGTGATTTATCACTGTGTATTGATTTTTTTGTGTTAAATCCACAATGCATTTTCTTTTCAAGTGATTACTTTGTCTGATTTTAGTGTCAGCATGATACTGGCTTCATAAGATTGGTTTCAAGTTGGTTTAGTCAGTTTTTTTTTTTTTTTTTCTGCTGTGACCAAAAGACCTGATGAGAACAATTTTAGAGAAGGGAAAGTTTATTTAGGGCTCATGGTTTCAGAGGTCTCAGTTTATAGATGGCCAGCTCCATTCCTCAGGGCCCAAGGTAAGGCAGAAGAACATCAAGGCAGAAGAGTATAATGGAGGAAAGTGGATTGGTTCCTGGCCACCAGGAAGAAGGGAGTCTTTTCTCACCAAGGACAAAATATATTCCCCAAAGGCACACTCCAATGATTCTCCTCCTCCATCCCCACCCTACCTGCCTGCAGTTAGCACCCAGTTTTAGTGCAGTGATTAGGATAAAGCTTTCAGAACCCCATCATTTTACCTCTAAACTTTCTTGCATTGTTTCACACATGAGGTTTGTGGTGATATCTCATTTCTAAACCATAAGAGAAGTAGTCTCTTTTTTGTTTAAGAAAGATGGGTATTAATATTTATTTGAGTCTATGGTAGATTTCATCAGTGAAATCACCTGATTCTTGGCTTTTCAGTGGAATTTTTTGGCAGGTAACTTTCTTGCCAGAAGGAAGTGGGTTGATAAATGTGTGTGTGTGGAGGGGGGAATCTGCCAACAGAAAGTGCTAATGAGAATATAAAGATTTTCTAAGAGAAACAAAGGCTGGGGGAGTTTATCACCACGAGACCTTCCTTAGCAGAAATGATAAAGGAGATTCTTCATATTGAAACAAAAGGATTCTAAAGACCAATAAGGAAGCATAAGAAACTGAAACTTTTGGTAAAGCAAACGATGTAGGAAAGACAGTATACTATATTAATGTATTTATGGTGGGTAAACTGCTTTTAATTTTACTGTAAAATTAAAAGCCAACAGTATGAGAAACAATTATTAGTAAACTAGGTTAATTGTACATAATGTGAATAGCTGTAAACTCTGATATTAATAAGTATATAAGATAGAGGAACAAGAGGTAAAAGTGTATAGTTCTTATAGGAAAGTGAAGCTAATGTGCTTAATGTATCATTGGCTTAAAGTTGATTACTTCCATAAGATATTGCATATAAGTTCCTTGGTGTTCATAGAAAATACCAATAAGAGTTATAGAAAAGATAAAGTGTTCAAACCCTATCAAAACACTAGAAAAACTAGGAATAACAGGAACATATCTCAACATCATAAAAGCTATTTATGCAAAGCCCCAAGCTAATATTATCTTAAATGGAGAAAAATTGAAAGCATTCCCTCTAAAAACTGGAACAAGACAGGGATGCCCCCTTTCACCACTGCTATTTAACATAGTATTAGAAACTCTGGCTAGAGCAATTCGACAGATGAAAGAAATTAAAGGGATCCAGATAGGAAAAGAAGAGCTCAAATTAGCACTATTTGCTGATGACATGATAATATACCTAGAAGACCCAAAAAACTCTACCAGAAAACTTTTACAACTAGTAAATGAATTCGGCAAAGTAGCAGGATACAAAATCAATACCCATAAGTCAAAGGCATTTTTGTACATCAGTGGCAAGTCTCTGAAAAGGGAAATGATGAAAACTACCCCATTTACAATAGCATTAAAAAAATAAAATATTTGGGAATCAACAAACAAAAGAGGTGAAGGACCTCTATAATGAAAACTATAGAACACTAAAAAAAAGAAATTATAGAAGACCTCAGAAGATGGAAAGACATACCTTGTTCTTGGATAGGTAGAACTAATATTGTCAAAATATCCATACTACCAAAAGCATTATACAGATTTAATGCAATTCCAATCAAAATCCCAATGACATTCCTCAAAGAAATAAAAAAGGCAGTCATGAAATTCATCTGGAAATATAAGAGACCCAGAATAGCCAAAGCAATCCTGAGCAAGAAAAGTGAAGCAGGTGGCATCACCATTCCAGACTTTAAATTATACTATAGAGCAATAGTAACAAAAACAGCATGGTATTGGCACCAAAACAGACAGGTAGACCAATGGTACAGAATTGAGGACACAGAGACTAATACATATAATTTCAGCTATCTTATATTAGACAAAGGCACCAAAAATGTATAGTGGAGAAAGGATAGGCTCTTCAACAAATGGTACTGGGAAAACTGGAAATCCATATGCAACAAAATGAAATTAAACCTTTACCTCTCACCATGCACAAAATTCAATTCAAAGTAGATCAAGGACCTAAAAATTAGACCAGAGACAATACACCTAATAGAAGAAAAAGTAAGCTCCAACTTCCAACATGTCGGATTAGGCCCCAAGTTCCTTAATAAGAAGCTTGTAGCGCAAGAATTAATACCAAGAATGAATGAATGGGATAGATTCAAACTAAAAAGCGTCTTCTCAGCAAAAGAAACAATCAGTGAGTTGAATAGAGAGTCAACTATTTGGGAACAAATATTTAATACATGCACATCAGATAGAGCACTAATTTCTAGAATACATAAAGAAATCAAAAAACTTAATTCCAAAAAACAAATAACCCAATCAACAAATGGGCTAAGGAATTGAAAAGACACTTCTCAGAAGAAGATACACGATTAATCAACAAGTACATGAAAAAATGTTCAACATCGCTGGCAATTAGATAAATGCAAATCAAAACTACTCTAAGATTTCATTTCACTCCAGTCAGAATGGCAGCTATCAAGAACACAAACAACAATAAATGTTGGAGAGGATGTGGGGAAAAAGGCACACTCATACATTGCTGGTGGGACTGCAAAGTGGTGCAACGGTTATGGAAGGCAGTATGGAGATTTCCTGGAAAACTGGGAATGGAACTACCCTATATCCCAGCCAATCCCACTCCTGGGTCTATTCCCAAAGGACTTAAAAACAGCATATTTCAGTGACACAGCCACTTCAATGTTTATAGCAGCACAATTAACAATAGCTAGGTTGTGGAACCAACCTAGATGTCCCTCAGTAGATGAATGGATAAAGAAAATGTGGTACATATATACAATGGAATTTTACTCAGCAATAAAAGAAAATAAAATAATGGCATTCAAAAGTAAATGGATGAAGTTGGAGAATATAATGCTAAGTGAAGTTAGTCAATCTCAAAAATCCAAATACTGAATGTTTTCTCTGATATAAGGAGGCTTTCTGACAGTGGTATTGGGTCAGGGTACATAGGAGGATTAGAGGAAGACTAGAAAGGTCAAAGGGGAGGGAAGGGAAGGGAGGGAGCAAGGGGGGATGGAGGGGAAAAAAAGAAAAGGTGGTTGAATAAGATGGATGTCTTTATTCTAAATGCATGATTGAAGATTTGAATGGTACGAATATATATTGTATACAAACAGTGTTTTGTAAAAAGATACTCTGTATGTTTATTATGAATTATAATGCATACTACTATTATAAAGACAACAACTTTGAATAAAAAATAAATTTAAAAAAAGAAGGAAACTGGTGAAATTAATTTGTAATACTATATTTCATTTAACATCATATTTCCAGAATATTTCCGGTTCAACGTGCAATTCCTATAAAAGTTAAAAAAAAGAAAAGAAAAACAAATATATACAAAAGGACACAAAAGATAAAAATAAATTAAATGAACTGCAAGACAAAGAGAAAACAGTTAACAAAAATGATAGTAGTAGCCAGGCGTGCTGGCGCACGCCTGTAATCCCAGCACTTTGACTGGTTGAGGCAGGAGGATCGTGAGTTCAAAGCCAGCCTCAGCAATGGCGAGGCACTTAGCAACTCAGTGAGACCCTGTCGCTAATAAAATACATAAAAGGGCTGGGGATGTGGCCCAGTGGTCGAGTGACCCTGAGTTCAATCCCTGGTACAAAAAAAAAAAAAAAAAAAAAAGAATGACAGTAGTAAATCCTTCCCTGTCAGTAGGAACTCTAAATGTAAATGGACTATGTTCCACCACATAAAGATATAGAATGGTTGAATGGATGAAAATACCCTAACATCTAATTATATGTTTTCTACAGGAAAAATCACTTTAGATTGAAGGAAACACATCGGGTGAAAGTAAAGGGATTAGAAGATATTTCATGGAAATTACAATAAAAAATAAGAATGGCTATACTTATATCAGCCAATGTACACTTTAAGGTAAAAAAGTATTCACATAAGATCTTTACTTAATGATAAAGGCGTAAATTCAACAGGAAGATATAACAATTATATGTCAGATCACCTATAAAACAAATATTGACAAATCTGAAAGAAGAAATGGCAGCAATACAATGAGAGTAGAAAACTTCAATATCCCGCTTTCGACAATGAATAGAACTTCCTGATAGAAAACCCATAAGGAAACAATGTATTTGAACAAGACTATTGGCAAAATAGACATAAGAGATTTATAGAACTTTTTCTCCAAATGTAGAAAACCACACATTCTTTTGAAGCCTACACAGAACTTCCTTCAGATAGATAATATATTTGGTCATAAAACAAGTCATAAACAAATTTTAGGAGATTGATGTCATACTGAGTGTCTATTTTCTTCCCAATGGAATGAAAAAAGAAATCAATTATAGCAATAAAATAGGAAAATTCACAGATGTGTGGGAGTAAATGGGACACCCTTGGACAACCACTAGATCAAAGAGGTAATCGAAAGGGCATGGACAAATATTTCAAGGCAAATTAAGTCACAATGTACTAAAACTTCTGGAATGCCATAGACAGAGTTCTAAGAGGACAATTTTGTGCATTAAATGCCTGTATTAAAATATATTATCTCAAATAGCCTAAATTTCCACCTGAAGAAACATTATAAAGAACAAACTAAACTCAAAGTTAGCAAAAGGAAGGAAGTAATGATTAGAACAGAGATAAATAAAATTGAGAATAGGAAAACCATTGGAAAAATCTGACTATCTACTATTTCAAAGAATAAAATTGTGAAACTCTGTTAGATGAAGAAAGAAAAGACTCAAATAAAATCAGAAAGAAATGACAGTATAATGAATACCTTGGAAATAAAAGGATGATAAAGTACTATTATATGCCAACAATTATATGCCAGCATATTGGATAACCTAGAAGAAATGCATAAATTTCTAGACGTTTACAGCGCACCAAGACTATACAAGATGTACTAGACAGCTGAATATACCAATAACATGTAAGGAGATTGTAATAATCAGAACCTCCTTCCCACAATAAAGCACAGGACCAGATGGCTTTATTGCTTTATTTATATGAGAAATTCAAGTGTAGGATTGACTGCAAGCACTGTCTGATCCAGAGGTTCAAATTCAATAAGTATTCTTCTACCTCTATCCCAGACCATTGACTATGCCACTTTTAGATGAGTTCTTTCATTAGCTGTCATTCTTCATGAGGTTTCTGGACCCCCAATGCTCTAGGATTATAACTCAGATTTTGCAGTTGCATTTGAAAAGATTTCTACTAGCAGAGATTATACAAAATGTCTTAGAATTGATTCTCATTCATCTAATTGGTCCAAATGTACATCTCTGAACTAGGTTCAGAGGTCACGGTAATGGAATATGCTGATTTATCATGCTTGAATTCCATTCCTATGCTTGGAGCTGGGGGATGTAGTGGTATCCATGCAACAGAAATATGGAATCTACAATGGATACTAGGAGTTCTCCTTTGAGCAATGTAAGTGTTGTCATCAAAAATAGAATGAGTGCAGAACAGGCAGAAACAGCATATTTTTTAAAATATCATACCTAATAAAAGTATTCAGATATTTTGTAAATGAATTAATCTTTGAGAGCTTTCAAAATTTGTTTTTTTTCACACCTATGGTAACTTGTCTGTGGTACTCTCTTTTCATTATGCCTAATTTGCAAGGTGAGGAGTAGATAGTATAATGCCTACAATACTAAGCACAGTTTCTGAAACATTATTCTTTGTATTATGTGTTTTGCCTTAGTTTGTATTTAGAAGGATGGCCAAAATTAAACTATCAAGGCCAGATAGCTACTTATTTTACTTTTGAAGTCTTACATAAAATTTATACAATATTAATAAGTAGCTTATCCTTATTCAGTTGATTTGAACTTGCTAAAATTGAATAGCTTCATTTGTTTATGAATGCAACACATAATTTTAAGTTCAGTATATTCTTTATGAGATCTCATTTTCAGAGGCATACTGCAGGAGCCCTGTTTGGGGAGATGGCTTGAATTGTGGTTGACTATGGGCCATGGAGATTTGGGCATTGTCGCCTTCCGTAGTCTCACGGGACTTGGCCCGGGATCTCGAGTGACTTGGCCGAGATTGCTGATCGGGTCAGCGCCATTTTGGTGGTGTGTGCGGTGCGTGTTAGTCGTTGTTAGAGCCAGAGAGAAAAGTTATCAGAATAAAAAGCTGTTTGTCTCCAGTTTGCCTCTGAACTTCTTCCCGCGGCTTCATTGCTCCAAGCGTCCATCGCTTCAAGCAGCAACAGGTGGTGGCCCATACGGGGACTTCGGAGCAGACAGGTAAGAACTGAAAGGTCTCTAAAGATGGGTTCAAATATAACTGAATCCCAAGTGATAGAGGCTATGCAAAGACTCCTTGATATACCTGACTCTGTTCTCAGTGAGGAGTATATAGAAAAAAGTGAAAGTGATCAAAAAAGCGTAGCTTCCACTGGGCCAACTAAGACCAGTAAAGAGAGTATTAGAAGAGTACCAAAAATGACAAAAATCCAAGCTATTAGAGCTATTCGGGAGTTATTGGTGATAGCTGAAGGATACTTGCTCTTAATGGAACCTGGGCCTCAGGATATTGCTGTCAGTGAAATTAGCAGTGGTGAGGAATCTAGTAAAAGTGATCCTGAGAAAATGAGGAAAAAGAAACTAAAAAAGACCGAGAAAAAGGACCGTCAAGTAGAGGAACCATTTGTGTCCTCTACTCCCCCATGGGTGGAATCCATTACAGAAAATATGAAGGGTATTACTAGGCATTTGCATGCCCTAGAAACAGAAATAAAAAGTCTTTCTGATCGCTTATGCGCTCTCGAGGGCAACTCACAGATACATTGGGAACTGCCAGCATTTGAAAAGAAAAATGGACAGAGGGTGCATCAGTCAGTAGATTTCAAAACAATAAAAAATCTCAAAGAGGCAGTAATGACTTATGGGCCCCAAGCTCCTTTCACGTTGAGTATGCTGGAGTCCCTTAACACCTTTAACTTAACCCCCTCAGACTGGAAAAGTCTATGTAAAGCAACATTAAGCGGGGGGCAATTCTTGGTTTGGCGATCGCAATTCCAAGAACTTTGTATAGAAACGGCTAAAAGAAACGCGGCTGCAGGGTTTGGAAACTATAATATAGACATGCTCACAGGAGAAGGGCAATTCGCAGACTTACAGGCTCAAACAGATTATGACCCAGATGTATATGCTCAGATAAACACAGCTGCCTTAGAGGCATGGAAAACTGTACAAGGACCTGGGGATCTACAAGGTAGCTTGTCAAAAGTGATTCAAGGACCTAATGAGCCATATGCTGATTTTGCTGATCGACTTTTGAGAACTGCAGGTAGTGTGTTTGCAGATGTTGATCAAGCTATGCCATTAGTTGTTCAATTAGCATATGAAAATGCTAATAAATGGTGCCAAGCAGCCATCAGGCCATGGAGAACTAAAAAGGATCTTTCCGTATATATACAACTATGTAAAGATATAAATGACGCCTTTGTCACAGGAAATGTGATTGCAGCCTCAATGAGAGGTGCTTCCCCTCGAAATTTTACAAAGGCTAAACATAGACATTATAATCAATCAGGATATTCCAGGCAAAATTATCATAATCAATCAGGCTATTCTAGGCAAAATTTCAAAAGAGAAATAAGACCAAGCTCATACCGTGCCCCAGGCCGCTGCCCCAGGTGTAAAAAGGGAAATAATTGGGCCAATAAATGCCATTCAAAATTTGACATCCATGGAAATCTTTTGTTCAGGAATTCAAAGAACGGGGCACGGGGCCCAATACCCCGGGGCCCCCAAATGTATGGGGCATTGGAGGAGGAGTATCCTCAAGCATCCACTCAGATGCTTCCCTGACACAATCCCTACTACCCATCCACTCCCTCGCCAGAGGAACAAGAGGAAATGCAGGATTAGACCTCTGTTCCACCGCCCGAATAGTGTTAACACCTGAAATGGGGGTTCAACTGATTCCCACAGGAGTCAGGGGACCTCTTCCCTCAGGGACTGTAGGACTTATTATCGGGCATAGTCCTAAAAGCTTATTAGGTTTGCAAGTGACCCCAGGTGTAATAAACTCAGACTACAAAGGGGAAATAAAAATAATGCTTAGCTCACCCCAAAGTATAAGTTCTGTTAATCAAGGAGATAGAATTGCTCAGTTGCTTCTCCTTCCCAATTTACATAATTCATTTAAAATGGGTATGCCTCAAGAAGGGAACAATAGAGGATTTTGTTCCACGGACTCAAGACCCATGGCTTGCTGGGTTCGAGACTGTTCAAGGAGGCCTATGTGTAAAATAAAAATCCGAGGAATAGAAATGGAGGGATTAATAGATACTGGAGCTGACTCTTCCATTATTAATTTACGCCAATGGCCCAAGCACTGGCCTCTGCAAAAAGCTTCAACCAGTTTAAGAGGCTTGGGATATAATAACCTCCCAGATAAAAGTGCGGTAATTTTAAAATGGGAGGATGATGAAGGCCATAAAGGAACATTTCAGCCTTATGTTTTACCTAATCTACCGGTTACTTTATGGGGAAGAGATATTTTGCAACAAATGGGAGTACACCTTGCAACCAAGCCTGCAGGTGTTAAATGTGAAAACCTACAGGGTGATCTTAACCATAAAAGAACTCATTATCAAAAAGTACAGAGTAATCTTAACCCTAAAAGTAATCATTATCATAAAGGAAAAAGATATTTTTTTGGGGGGCCACTGAGAAAATAATTTTGAAAATATCATGGCTTTCTGATAAGCCAGTGTGGGTCCCTCAGTGGCCCCTATCTAAAGAGAAATTACAAGCGGCCCACCTACTAGTTCAGGAACAATTAGAAGCAGGACATATAGAACCTTCCACCTCTCCCTGGAATTCCCCCATATTTGTGATCAAGAAAAAGTCAGGAAAATGGCGATTGTTACATGATCTTAGACAAATTAATAAAACCATGCAAGTTATGGGCCCTACTCAACCTGGACTTCCTAGTCCCGTAGCTATTCCAAAAATTTTCCATCTTATTCCTCTTGATATAAAGGATTGCTTCTTTTCTATTCCCCTACATCCTCTGGATGCCCCCAGGTTTGCTTTTTCAGTTCCTTCTATTAACAATAATGGCCCTGATCAGAGATATCAATGGAAGGTTTTACCACAGGGAATGGCTAATAGCCCCACCATATGCCAAATATATGTGGACAAGGCTATCCAACCCATTAAAAATAAATATCCAAACCTCATGTGTCTACATTACATGGATGATATTTTATTGGCCCACCCTAATCAAAAAATCTTATTTAATATATTCAGTGACGTGGTAGAAAATTTAAAAAAAATATGGATTATATATAGCAGAATAAAAAGTTCAAACCAGATCTCCCATATTATATTTAGGATTTAAAATCATGGATACTTTTGTTAGACCCCCCAAAATTTTAATAAATAAAGAACATTTGACCACCCTCAATGATTTCCAAAAACTACTGGGAGACATTAATTGGCTTCGCCCTACACAAAATCTCACTACTGGCCAACTAAAACCTTTATTTGACATCCTTCGCGGAGACCCTAATCCATCTTCACCGCGAACATTGACTCCTGATGCTAGGAAAGCTTTAAAGTTAGTAGAAAAAGCCATTGAAGGAGCTCATTGTGATAGATTTGATTTAACTCAACCGCTGATGTTGAT
This sequence comes from Tamias sibiricus, assembly GCA_025594165.1. Classification (NCBI taxonomy): domain Eukaryota; kingdom Metazoa; phylum Chordata; class Mammalia; order Rodentia; family Sciuridae; genus Tamias; species Tamias sibiricus. The sequence continues at coordinate 112,019,649 of CM046667.1, forward strand.
TATTATTTCTTCACAATATACACCAACAGGAGTATTTTGGCAACAAGGGCCTTTATTATGGATACATTTGCCCATCTCTCCTAAAAGTATAATTGAATCTTATACCTCCATGGTGGCTAAACTTATTCTTCAAGGACTTAAGACTTCTACTAAAATATTTGGCATTCACCCTGCTACTATTATTACTCCCTATTCATCATCACAGATTGAATACTTATGCTTCAATGATAATGATTGGGCTATAGCTAAATGCTCTACTTCTGCAAATTTTGATAATCATCTTCCTAAGTCCCCTATATTATCTTTTTGTATTAATCATCCTATTATTTTTCCACAGGTAATAAAAAATCAACCTATTCCTAAGGCATTTAATGTATTTACAGATGGGTCCTCAAATGGTACTGCTATAATAGTCACTAAAGAAGAAAATATGACTTACATACCTGCACACAAATCAGCTCAACTAGTGGAATTGGAAGCTGTGGTAAGAGCTCTGGAAAATTTTAGGGACCAGCCCGTAAACATTTTTTCAGATAGCCACTATATTGTACAAGCCATCCCAAAATTAGAGTTAGCAGGACCAATAGCACCTCATACTCCAGCCTTTAAATTGTTTTATCAAATACAAAAACTTTTGTGGGCAAGAAAAGAACCTCTATTCGTAGGCCATATTAGAGCACATACTAATTTGCCTGGTCCCCTCCATGAAGGTAATCAAAAGGCTGATGAACTTACAAAAACAATATTTATACTTTCAGTGCTACAACAAGCTACTTTATTTCACTCCCAGTTTCATGTCAACAGCACCACCTTGCAACGTAGGTTTAAAATCACAAAGGAGCAAGCCAGAACAATTGTAAAAGATTGTAAATCTTGTATGACACATTTGCCCAATCCTCATTTTGGCGTTAACCCTAGAGGGTTAATGCCCAATCATTTGTGGCAGATGGATGGTACCCATGAGCCATGTTTTGGAAAATTGCGATTTATTCATGTGACCATAGATACATGCTCAGGCATGATTTTTGCTTCCTTACATTCTGGAGAAAAAGTTAAAGATGTTACATCTCATTGTTTGCAAGCTTTTGCTGCATTGGGCATCCCCAAAATGCTTAAAACAGATAATGGCCCCGCATATACGTCCTCATCTTTCAAAGAGTTTTGCGCAAAATTCAATATATCCCATAAAACAGGCATCCCATACAATCCTCAGGGTCAGGGCATTATTGAAAGAGCAAACCGAACACTGAATATTATGTTATTAAAACAAAAAGAAGGAAATTGGAAAAGTCCTAAGGACAGATTGGCAGTTGCCCTGTTTACCTTAAATTTTTTAACTTTAGACTCTAATGGTTATTCTGCTAGAGACAGACATTGGAATCCACACCAACAACATAAACCTTTGGTTTACTGGATGGATGTTCTTTCAGGTACATGGAAGGGTCCAGATCCAGTATTAATTTGGGGAAGAGGATCTGTTTGTGATTTTCCAAAACACAAATCCTCTCCAATATGGATACCATCTAGATTAATAAAACAGGTACCACATCAAAATGATCAAGATGAAGTTATTGAAGAATCAAGATTAATAAAAAAGGTACAAAATCAAGAGGACCAAGATGAAGGTATAGAATGATTCCCTCAAAAGAGTCCTTCAAAATATGTCACAACTTAAGTGTCATTCCTCCCGGCCGGGACAAGGAGATCTCTCTTTAGTGTGCACACAATTGTATTTTTTTTCTTTTTATACATGTCTTTATGTCTGTACATTTGTCTACATTTCATGTTCATGTGACGTCACAAATATATGTTTGTATGTTTGTGCGTCTGTCCAGTGTGACGTCACAAATAACAAAGCGCTTATGAAAAAAATATATATATATATGGATCCAAATAACTTTAATTCATTTTAGGTTTAGAGTATTCAATTAAGAGTAAGTAATTTTATAAATGAAGGTACTTTCAATTTTGATTTATAGGTGTCCCTGGGACTTCTCTTTAGCAAACAATATGACTAGTGCTATATAACCTGATATTTTGGTGTTTTGACATAAGATTGTTTATTTGTTATTAACTTCATTTGTTTAATAGCTCATTAATTTCAATTATCTCAACAGGTAAAAGATTGCTCTGTATACAGAGACTCAAGGGTTCCAGCTAACAAATTATTTCTCCAAAGTGCCTTTACCTTTTCTTTAATCTATCTTTAATGCAGTAATTACCCTCAGTCTTTCTTTGTTTTGTTCTAAATATGATATTTTTCCAACTTATGTTTGTAGAAGCTCAACCAGCGATGTGTGTGAACAAAAATCAACTTTAATTTTCTAATCTAATTATTCTATTTTGTAGTTTGACAACTCGCCTCTTGACTCAGTGCTGCAATAGCACTGCCTTTCCTTTAATCATTGATGCTTGAGTTTCTAGGTAGCGGGCCCTGAACATTTGCCGGTGGCATTGTCTAGACATAAAAAAGACGTCTGCTGCTACAGCTGCAGGGATCGCGGCCGCCGCAAGCATCCCTGCTGCTCAAACATCAAACAACCTCACCAACAGTGTGGCCTCTGCTCTACATGCATGGGGCCTCCTACATCAACATGTTATAACAAATGGACATTTTGATCTTTCATTGTTTGGGACTTTACGGGACAATGCCTTGCGGGTATTTGTCTAGAGAATTCAGTGTGTTACTTGATGGAACTTAGGGCAGCTGATTTGTTTAAACAATTTGATATGCTATGCAATTTGGCTCATCACCAAAAGGCTTGTCGCCTTAAAGCCGCAACATCTCCTCACAATTGGACGGCTGTTAGTCATCATACACAGTCGATCCTAAAGGGCTCCATTGGATGGCTGGTTAGCCAATGACGGGTAAGATCCCCAGAGGGGGACAACCTAAGACAGGCACAGTCGCACGGGACAGTCTCATGTGGCCGACATATCAACCTAAGACAGGAGTCAAGGGCACAGCCTTGATTATCTGATGACGGGTAAGAATGTTGGTTGCACATAGACGTCCTAGAGCATCCCCTCTTTTAAAACAAAAGGGGGAAAATGCAGGAGCCCTGTTTGGGGAGATGGCTTGAATTGCAGTTGACTATGGGCCATGGAGATTTGGGCATTGTCGCCTTCCGTAGTCTCACGCGACTTGGCCCTGGATCTCGAGTGACTTGGCCGAGATTGCTGATCGGGTCAGCGCCATTTTGGTGGTGTGTGCGGCACGTGTTAGTCGTTGTTAGAGCCAGAGAGAAAAGTTATCAGAATAAAAAGCTGTTTGTCTTCAGTTTGCCTCTGAACTTCTTCCCGCGGCTTCGTTGCTCCAAGCGTCCATCGCTTCAAGCAGCAACAGCATACCTATATATATCCTTTTCCCAAAATTATTTATTTATTTAATTTGAAAATATCTATCTGAAAAGAAAATTGCTTACAGACAACTATTAAGGTCTTGATAAGATGATGTTGATGCTGTATTTCCTACGTGATATTGCATTAAATATATATATATTATATAATGTTTTATATATATATATGTATATATATATATATATATATATATATAGAGAGAGAGAGAGTGTCAAGGAAATAGGGTTGTGCCAATAATCCTATTTGAGTGATAATTCTTGTACATCTGACATTAATCATCTCCTTGGAATAGATGTGATATGATCTCATTCAATTAGATACACTACTGTTATGCTGCCTATCATCATGTAATTGTGCTACATTGAGTATAATGTAAACATGTTCATTGTTTACCCTTTGCATTGGTGTAAATGTAGAACATGTGTCCTTTTCGATGAATTACATTTGTATGAATATTTTCTATATTTTTCTTCACTAGCAACTGAGTAAAAATGCCATTATTAATCTGTTTTCAATAAGACATGAGCTTGGAATTGTTTCTCTAGGTTTAAAGATGAACTATGCTGATCTGTTTTTACTTTTCCATACTATTCCTTTTAATCAAGGGAACGAATTTTTAATATGAGTACTTAATTGAAAATGTAGATTGTGTTCATATAAGAAATTGAAGAATAATATACCCTAATAGGATATGAACTCTTTAACATGTTTTTGTTTGTGGTGTTTTATAGCCAGCTAAAATATTCACAGACTTAGCATGCTGTGGAATCTCTTTCATAGCCTTTTGTAACCAAAATATTGGAAACAAATGAGTTCTACAAAGAAAGAGAAAGATCAACTTTACATCACATGCTAATGTTATTGTGAGTTATGGCTAGTTCAATTTAAATGTATGCTATTCTCATTCACAGCACCTAGTGTATTCTAATATACTCAATGTTTTAATACTTTTATTCTCCTTAGAATGCAAGCACCATCATGTCAGATTTTTTTTTCCTGTATAATTAACAGCTATATTTCTACCTCTATAAGAGTGCCAGATACATAGCAGGTGGCCATAGAATATTTTATGAATATGTTAGTTGAGTGACTATTATGTGCCAATACTGAGGTTGTGAGATATTAATCTATAGACATATGTTCAACAGGGGTGGATTGGGTGAAGCTTGTTAAAGCAGTAAATGCTAGAGATAAAGATGCAGCAGTTGTTTTCATAGAGATAAGAGATGAAAGCACAAGATTAAATATGTGTTTCTGTAAGCCCAAAATAGATTAGTCATCTTTATATGGTAGAGTTGTCACCACTGGCCCATCTTCTCCTTGAAACATCACCTTTTCCCCTGTTACAGGAAATGCTTTCTCCAATTCTATTCTCTCAAGACTGTACAGTGTTTTCCAGAAGATATGGCAAGTATGCTTATGTGTTCTTGCATTTTGTATTTTTAAAGTATATCAGCTATAATTTTAATACTATAAGCATCCATATAGCTAATAAAAGGTTTTTGTGGACCTCAATATCTCTTTAAGAATTTAAGGAGATCATGAGTCTAGAAAGTTTAAGAACTACTGCAATATAGCCTGTGATATATCTTTTCTCTATTTTCCTTAGTCCTTCTCAACATTAGTCTTCACTTTCTAGTTTTCTATTTCAATTTCTCTGACTGGTCTTAATTTATTTTGACTTAGATGCCTTAATACATATTTTTGCTTTTCTTCTTTCCCTCCTGTTTTCATCATCGTTTTTGCTGCTATGACTGAATGACCAGGCAAGAGCAATTAGAGAAGAGGAAAAGTTTATTTGGGGCTCATGGTTTTAAAGACATCAGTCCACAGGGCTTGAGGAGAGACAGAACATCATGGTGGAAGAGTGTGATACAGGAAAGTGGCTCACATGATGATCAGGAAGCAGAGAGATGCCCCAAAGGCTCACACCCAAAAGCTCCACCTTCTGCAGCTACTCCCTATCCACCATAAGTTACCACTCAGTTAATCCCATCAGGGGATCATTTCACTGATTTGGTTGAGGCTCTCACAACCCAATTATTTCTCCTCTAAACCTTCTTGCATTATCTCACACACAAACTTTTGGGGGATACCTCACATCCAAATCATAACAACTTCTTTATATGCAGCACTTTTGATCATTCCTGATAGCCCTGTTCAAGAATTATCTCTTAGCTGGGCATGGTGGCTGGCACAAGCCTGTAATCCCAGCAGCCCAGGAGGCTGAGACAGGAAGATCATGAGTTCAAAGTCAGCCTCAGCAATGCCGAGGTGCTAAGCAACTCAGGGAGACCCTGTCTCTAAATATAATAAAAAATAAGGTTGGGGGTGTGGTTCAGTGGTTGAGTGCCCCTGAGTTCAATCCCTGGTAACCCCCCTCACAAGAAAAGAATTACTTCTTCTATGATATTCTCCAAGAATTTTCCGGGCAATCTTAGATGCCCTGTCCATGATGCTAATATGGCACCTCCTGTACTCTTTAATAATATATTGGGTGATTCTATATCTATATAAAATGACCTTTTAATATACATTTTAATATCCCAACTAAATCCCTTAAAAGTATGAACTCTATGTATTTTCCACAAAGGGTAGCATATATCTTTCCATCCAGTCTGTGCCCAATAAACATATGTTGAATATATAATTAAGTCATTTGAACTCTTATGTACAGGTGATATTCTTTTTTTTTTTTTCACCCTTTACTTTAAAGAAGCAACAAACTGATAAAGTACTCTAAGAGTTAGAAGAGTTTCTTGTGTGAATTACATATTTGCTGTGAATTTTGTGCTTTGCTAAAGGCCAACTTGATTAACTGTGTTTGCTAAATGCATCCTGAAAGGAAGTGAGGTGACAATGAACATGTAGTTTCTGATAAAATCACATGAAGGCAGATGTAGCTCTGTGTTTGGTGTCCTCCACACACCCTCCACATCTACCTGCATCCTTCTTTTTGTTCTGTATCCAGCAAGCTGACTTCTAAAGATTGCATTAAACATTTCCTCCCTCCTCCCAATTCCCGTTGAGTTCAACAAATGGGAACCTCCAGCAGGAGAGTGGAGTTGGGATACCATTTTCCCTGACTGACTTGCTATTGGGTTTTCTATTAAAGACTGTAGATTCTGTCAAGGGGCCTTGCCACAGTTTGGGTCTCTTGATTTAGAGCAACTAATCCCTACCTCCCTTTCCTTCGATCTCAGGGTCAGTAGCCATTTCTAGCCACTGCTAATTCTAGAGAGCCACATCATATCCCTTACCTATAATATCCTTTTCATCTGCCAGGATCATTGCAAGACAAACAAAAAAGTATGCTCTGACAGTAGTTTATGTTCTTTATGAAGATCTTCTAAATAATTCATGTAACATGTACTAATATAATTTGTTTTCAAATTTTTTTTATTCTAAGTTGTTAGAAATGACAGCAGAATGTATTACATTTCATATTATACTCGTAGAACACATTTTTACATATCTCTGGTTGTATGCAAAGTATATTCACACCATTCCTGACTTCATACATGCACTTAGGGTAATGATATCCATCTCATTCCACCATCTTTTTTTTCTTCACCCTTTGGACCCCTCCCATTCCATCCCTCCCCATTGGCCATTCTAGTGTTCCTCTAATCCTCCTATGCTCCCCATCCCAACCCCACCGTGAATGGTCCTCCTTATTTCAGAAAAAAACACTTGGCATTTGGCTTTTTGGGATTGACTAGCTTCACTTGGCATTATATTCTCCAATTTCATCCATTTACCTGCGAATGTCATGATCTAATTCTCTCTTATTGCTGAGTAATACTCCATTGTGTATATATACCACATTTTACTTATCCATTCATCTACTGAAGGGCATCTAGGTTAGTTCCACAGTTTAGCTATTGTGAATTGTGCTGCTATAAACATTGATGTGGCTGTGTCCCTGTAGTATGTTGTTTTTAAATTCTTTGGGTATAGACCGAGGAGTGGGATAGCTGGGTCATAAGGTGGTTCCATTCCAAGTTTTCCAAGGAATCTCCATACTGGTTTCCATATTGGCTGCACCATTTTGCAATCCCACCAACAATGTATGAGCGTGCCTTTTTCTCCACATCCTCGCCAAAATTTATTGTTGTTTGTGTTCTTAATAGCTGCCATTCTGACTGGTGTGAGATGAAATCTTAGAGTGGTTTTGATTTACATTTCTATAATTGGCAGAGATGTTGAAAATTTTTTCAAGTGATTGTGGATTGATTGTATATCTTCTTCTGAGAAGTGTCTGTTCAATTCCTTGGCCCATTTATTGATTGGGTTATTTGTTTTTTTTGGTGTTAAGATTTTTAAGTTCTTTATATATTCTAGAGATTAGTGCTCTATCTGATGTGCATATGGTAAAGATTTGTTCCCAATTAGTAGGCTCTCTATTCACCTCACTGATTGTTTCTTTTGCTGAGAAGAAGCTTTGTAATTTGAATATATCCCATTTATTGATTATTGATACTAATTCTTGTGCTACAGGTTTCTTATTAAGGAACTTGGGCCCTAATCGAACATGTTGGAGATTAGAGCTTACTTTTCCTTCTATTAGGTGTAGTGTCTCTGGTCTAAATCCTAGGTCCTTTATCCACTTTGAATTGAATTTTTTGCATGGTGAGAGATAGAGGTTTAATTTCATTTTCTTGCATATAGATTTCCATTTTTCCCAGCACCATTTGTTGAAGAGGCTATCTTTTCTCCAATGTACGTTTTTGGCACCTTTGTCTAATATAAGATAACTGAAATTATATGTGTTAGTCTCTGTATCTCCATCGGTACCATTGGTCTACCAGCCTATTTTGGTGCCAATACAATGCTGTTTTTGTTACTATTGCTCTGTAGTATAATTTAAGATCTGGTATAGTGATGCCACCTGCTTCACTCCTCTTGCTAAGGATTGCTTTAGCTATTCTGGGTCTCTTATTTTTCCAGATGAATTTCATGACTGCTTTTTCTATTTCTATGTGGAATGTCATTGGGATTTTGATTGGCATTGCATTAAATCTGTATAGTGCTTTTGGTAGTATGGTCATTTTGACAATATTAGTTCTGCCTATCCAAGAACAGGGTAGATCTTTCCATCTTCTAAGATCTTCCATGATTTCTTTCTTTAGTGTTCTGTAGTTTTCATTATAGAGGTCTTTCACATCTTTGGTTAAGTTGTAAGTTGATTCCCAAGTATTTTCTTTTTCTTTTTTTTTTTTTTATGCTATTGTAAACGGGGTAGTTTTCCTCATTTTCCTTTCAGAGGATTTGTCACTGATGTATAGAAATGCCTTAGATTTATGGGTGTTGATTTTGTATCCTGCTACTTTGCTGAATTCATTATGAGTTCTAGAAGTTTTCTGGTGGAATATTTTGGATCTTCTAGGTATAAAATCATATCATCAGCAAATAATGATAATTTGAGTTCTACTTTACCTATCTGTATCCCTTTAATTTCTTTCATCTGTCTTATTGCTCTGGCCAACATTTCAATTACTATGTTAAATAGAAGTGGTAAAAGAGGGCATCCCTGTCTTGTTCCAGTTTTTAGAGGGAATGCTTTCAATTTTTCTCCATTTAGAATAATGTTGGCATGGGGCTTAGCATAGATAGCTTTTACAATGTTGAGATATGTTCCTGTTATCCCTAGTTTTTCTAGTGTTTTGATCATGAAGGGGTGCTGTATTTTGTTAAATGCTTTTTCTGCATCTACTGAGATAATCATACAGTTCTTATCTTTGAGTCTATTGATGTGATAGATTACATTTATTGATTTCCATATGTTGAACCGTTCTTGAATCCCTGGAATGAACCCCACTTGATCATAGTGTATTATATTTTTTATATGTTTTTGTATCCGTTTTGCCAGAATTTTATTGAGAATTTTTGCATCTATGTTCATTAAAGATATGGGTCTGAAGTTTTTCTTTTTTTTTGATGTGTCTTTGCTTGGTTTGGGGATCAGGGTGATATTGGCCTCATAGAATGAGTTTGGAAGTACTCCCTCTTTTTCTATTTCCTGAAATAAATTGAAGAGTACTGGTATCAGTTCTTCTTTAAAGGTCTTGTAAAACTCAGCTGTGTATCCATCTGGTCCTGGGATTTTCTTGGTTGGTAGGCTTCTGATGACATCTTCTATTTTTTCTCTTGAAATTGGTCTGTTCAAATTGTGTATATCATCCTGCTTTAATTTGGGCAGATCATATGATTCTACAAATTTGTCGATGCTTTTGGTGTTTTGTATTTTATTGGAGTACAAGTTTTCAAAATAATTTCGAATTATTTCCTGTATTTCCATAGTATTTGTTGTGATATTTCCTTTCTCATCACATATGTTAGTAATTTGAGTTTTCTCTCTCTTTCTCTTTGTTAGCCTGGCTAGGAGTCTGTCAATTTTATTTATTTTTTCAAAGAACCAACTCTTTGTTTTGTTAATTTTTTCAATTGTTTCTTTTGTTTCAATTTCATTAATTTCAGCTCTGATTTTAATTATTTCCTGTCTTCTACCACTTTTGGTGTTGAATTGTTCTTCTTTTTCTAGAGCTTTGAGATGTAATTTTAAGTCATTTGTTTGTTGACTTTTTCTTCTTTTGAGGAATGAACTCAATGCAATGAACTTTCCTCTTAGAACTGCTTTCACAGTGTCCCAGAGATTTTGATATGTTGTGTCTGTGTTCTCATTCACTTCTAATAATTATTTAATCTCCTCTTTGATGTTATCTGCAACCCATTGTTCATTCCGTAGCATATTATTTAGTCTCCAGGTGTTGGAGTAGCTTTTATTACTTATTTTATCATTGATTTTTAATTTCATTCCATTATGATCTGACAGAATGCAGGGTTGTATCCCTACCTTTTTATATTTACTAAGAGTTGTTTTGTGGCATAGTATATGATCTACTTTAGAGAAAGATCCATGTGCTGCTGAGAAGAAAGTGTATTCACTTGTTGAAGGATGAAATATTCTATATAAGTCAGTTTAGTCTCAGTTGTTTATTATATTTTTGAGTTCTATACTTCCTTTGTTCAGATTTTGTTTGGAAGATCTATCCAGTTGTAAAAGGGGGTGTGTTAAAGTCACCCAGAATTATTGTGTTGTGGTCAATTTGACTCTTAAACTTGAGGAGAATTTGTTTAATGAACATGGATGCTCCATTGTTTGGGGCATATATATTCATAATTGCTAAGTCTTGTTGATGTATGGTTCCCTTGAGCAGTATATAGTGTCCTTCTTTATCCCTTTTGATTGACTTAAGCTTGAAGTCAAGTTTATTTGATATGAGGATGGAAACCCCTGCTTTTTTCCTCAGTCCATGTGAGTGGTAGGATTTCTCCCAACCTTTCACCCTCAGTCTTTGGATGTCTTTTCCTATGAGATGAGTCTCTTTGAGGCAGCATATTGTTTGGTCTGTTTTTTTGATCCAATCTGCTAGTCAATGTCTTTTGATTGGTGAATTTAGGCCATTAACATTCAGAATTATTATTGAGATGTGTTTTGTATTCCCAGCCATTTTTGTTTATTTTTGGTATTTAACTTGACATGGTTTCTCTTCTGAGTGTTTTTTCCTCTCTCTGTTGATTTTCATCATTGCTATTCTTTTCCTCTTCATGGAATATTTTGCTGAGGATGTTCTGTAGTTTTGGCTTTCTAGTTGTAAATTCTTTAACTTTTGTTTATCATGGAAGGTTTTTATTTTGTCCTCAAATCTAAAGCTTAATTTGGCTGGGTATAAGATTCTTGGTTGGCATCCCTTTTGCTTCAGAGCTTGGAATATGTTGTTCCATGATCTCCTAGCTTTGAGTGTCTGAGTTGAAAAATCTGCTGTGATACGAATTGGTCTCCCCCTACATGTCATCTGATTCCTCTACTTTTGCGGCCTTTAAAAGTTTATCCTTGTTCTGTATGCTAGGCATTTTCATTATAATGTGTTTTGGTATAGATCTGTTGTAATTTTGTACATTTGGTGTTCTATAAGCTTCTTGTATTTGGTTTTCCAATTCCATCTTCATGCTTGGGAAATTTTCTGATATTATCTCATTGAAGAGGTTGTGCATTTCTTTGGTTTGAAACTCTGTGCCTTACTCTATCCCAATTACTCTTAGATTTGGTCTTTTGATGCTATCCCATACTTCTTGGATGTTCTGTTCATGGTTTCTTACTATCTTCATTGTGTGGTCAACTTTATTTTCAAGATTATATACTTTGTCTTCATTGTCTGAAGTTCTTTCTTCCAGTTGATCCAGTGTGTTGGTGATGCCTTCAATTGTGTTTTTTATTTGGTTAATTATTTCCTTCATTTCAAGGATTTATGACTTTTGTTTTTTTAGAGTTTCTATCTCTTTTTTGAAGTAATCTTTTGCTACCTGTATTTGCTCTCTTATATCTTTGTTGTAGTGGTCAATTTTCACCCATATTTGTTCATTTAGGTCATTCTTTGATTCACAGATCATTTTAATTATGAACCTTCTAAACTCCTTCTCTGACATTTCATCAACTTCACTGAGCATGGGTTCTGTTATTATAGAATCCTGGTTTGTTTGGGGTATTTTCCTCCTTGTTTTTTCATGTTGTCTATTTGCCTTACTTTCTTGCAGTGTAGATCTGAGATATTACAGTTTCTTTCCTATAGTCTTATAATATCCTTGCAGGTTGTTTGTATCTCCCCTTAGTGTTGGGCTATCAGAACCTGCCATTGTCCCTCAAATTATGCTACCTGTGGCTGGGTCCATGCAGGTTGGTGTGGGTCAAACTGGTTGAGTCTGAGCTTCTGGGATGGTCTGCTGGGCCTAGTATCACTCTGATGGATGATCCCAGGTCCTGGCCCCACCTGGATTCAAGCAGAGTTGGCAGGTCTGTCCTTGCTGGCTCCTGCTCTGGGGTGGAGGTCGGCGGCCAGGTGATATTCTTAACTCACCACAACTTCAGCATATTTGTAACATTTTATGTAAAAGGATTTATAGATAAATAAGGCTCCATAAAGGTTGACAGTTATTATTGTCACTATTTACCTAATCTTCATCAAGGTATATAAAAAAAGTAAAACCCAAGTTGGTTAATTAACTTCTCCAAAGTTGCACAGTTATTATATGGCAGAACCAATATTTTGATCCTGGAAGTGTGACTCTTGTGCCCATTCAACTTGTACACTTATACATTTTGCATTATGTAGATGTTCTCATGGTTTACGAAATCCAAATTTTTAGAAGAAGGGCTACAACCTCTTTAACCAGAGAATGAAAACATATATTAAGATTTGGTTAGGTAAAGAGTAGCACCATATGATGGGGAAGAGGGTGATTTCTTGACAGTACATTTACTAAACAGTTTCAGTTGAAATGTAGCTCTGCAGCCATTTGCTAAAGAATTTGACAAAGGGTTTGATAGAATATATATAAGCAATTCCTGGATTTTTAGGGTCAGGGAAATATGTACATGCTATTATATCCTTTAAAGATTTGAAGCATTTTCCCAACTGTTCCCTCCTGAACATGGTCAACAGATGGATTTTCAGCTGTAACTACTTGAGCATCAAGGTGAGAACTAACAAATTTAACAGGAGGGAGATTAAGTGTGGACTGAACACTGTTGTATAGACATTATTGGGCTATGTACTTGAAAACAACCTGCACAGGCACCTTTATCAATAGGACAGCTAAATCATACTAGGTAACAAGGACACATACATGTAACTTGTAAACAGGGTTTTAACCATAATAATAATAAGTTGTTTGCATTGGTGTTTTAAACTGTGTTCCTCAGAAGTATAAAAACCATTTAAGAGCCTTACAGAAGCTATCAAAGTAGTGCAGGGGTATGCAGGCAGCACTTAAAGTCACCTATTACTACATTTAACAAAACATCCATTTTAATCTTTTTAAATATTGAGCTACTGCAACATTTCCATTGACCAGAATATTCTGTCTGTAATAAGTTATTTTCAAAACCATTTGGAATTTTGGAATTTATTAAACCACTTAGTCACTTATGCATATATACATAATTTTCTAATAATTGTCTTAGCTACCCTTTTGTATTTGAGAAAGCAGAAGATCAGAACAGTGTGGTGATTAATCTTAGGTCACACACTAGTAAACTGTGGATCTGGAGCTCATACACAATGTTTGAATTCCAATTTCAATTTTTTTTCCCCCATACAACAAAGTATGTGGCACAGTATATTTGATATTCTGGGGGTGTGGATATAAAGATCCAGGGCAAGGACATAAAGCATAGTCTTGGCCCCACAGGAGATTCTGTCGACCCTCATCACTGTGTCAACCCATTATCCAGAATCTATATTCATAAGCTCTGCTTTTCTGTTTATTAGAATAAATGAAATAGTACATGTGCCCTATGCCTCTAATAAAATCAGTCTTTCCACTTTTTGCACTAGGTCTAAACTCTTTTCACCTACTCAAGAATGCTACTTTGGCAAATTTTTCTTCTTTTTTCCACATCATCAATTTTTCTTATTAGTTGATCATTCATCTCAGCTTACAAATATTCTGTATTTCTCTCATCTTAAAAAAAAATCATTCTCTCTGGGCATGACTATAATCCCAGCAGCTTGGGAGGCTTAGGCAGGAGGATACCAAGTTCAAAGCAAGTCTCAACAGTATAGGGAGGCCATAAGCAACTTAGTGAGACCTTATATATAAATAAAAAATAAAAAGGGCTGGAGATGTTGCTCATTGGTAAAGCACTCCTGGGTTTAATTCCCAGTACCAAAAAAAAAAAAGGAAAAAGAAAATCATTCTTTTGACTTAACTCCCCCTTTCCCCTCCACATTTTTCCCCATTCCTTTTTTCTTTTGCTATAAAACTTCTTAGATTTCCCTGCACTTAGTCTTCAAATTTTCTTATTTTTGTTTTGAATTCATTCCAATCCGGCTTTTCCTTCTGTTACTTTACTGATATTATTGTCAAGGTCATTGATGATCTTTGTCTTCATAAAGATTGGGGTCAATTCTCAATCTTCCTCTTGTAAGTAGCAGAAATAGTTATTTCTTGATAAACATCTATCACTTGGCTTTCAGGAAACCACTCTGTCACCTTTCCCCAATATGGCATTATTCACCCATCACTGTTATCTGTGCTTATCTTCATCATCCTCTTTATGACCTCATAATGTAGCAGTACCTCAGGCTTAGTCTCAGGTCCTCCTTTTTCTATCTATACCTATCTCCTTGGTAGTCTCTTTTAGATTCATATCTTTAAGTACCATGTATAAGTCAATTTTATGTTTTTATTTCTTCACCTTATGCTTCTGTCCCAAATTGAGAACTTACACATTCAATGGACTACCCAGTGTTTGTGTTTAAAAAAAAAATTGGTGGAGGGCATATTGTGGATAGAACTCAGGGATACTCAACCACTGAGTCACATACCCAGCCTTATTTTGTATTTTATTTAGAGATAGGGTCTCACTGAGTTGCTTAGAGCCTCGCTGTTGCTGAGGCTGTCTTTGAACTTGTGATGCTCCTGCCTCAGCCTCCCGAGCAGCTGGGATTACATCTGTGCACCACCATGACAGACTCTGTTTTGAAATATGATAGGCATCTCCGACATAACATATCCAAGACTGAGTTCCTGATACACCCCACCCATTGTTTTTGTCCTCTTAGTAAATGGCAACTATGTGTATCCATGTGTTTAAAAGGAACAATTTGCAAGCATTCTTGAGTCCCTTCTTTAACAGACTACATGATATCATTTAGGAAAGGATTGAAGTAAACTCTGCTAGCTTGACCTTCAAGACATAACCAGAATCCCAACACTTCTTATCTGCAATGCTATCATTGTTCCATTAGCTGCCATTATCTCTCACCTGGATTATTTCAACAGGGTCCTCTCTGGTCTCCCTGCTTGCATTAATGCCACCTTATAGCCTATTACCAATATAAGAGCTACAGTATCCTATTAAATTATAAGTGAGATATATTCAAAACCCTCCAGTGCATTGTCATCTCTCAGTATAAAATTCAAAGTCTCTGTTTTTATTTTCTCCTTTGCTGTTTTTATTAGTAACTCATTTTCAGGCAAAATGGTTCCCTTATTTTCATTGAGCACAACAAGCAGGCTATACTTTGTATTTTCTGTTTCCTTTTCCTGGAGCATTCTTCCACAGTTGTTATGGTTTGGATATGAGGTATCTCTCCAAACCTCATGTGCGAGACAATGCAAGAAAGTTTAAAGGGGAAATGATTCGATTTTGAAAGATGAAACCTAATCAGTGGATTATCTAGGTGGTAACTCTGGGCAGGTAGGGTATGAGTAGAGGAAGTAGATCCCTGGGGGTGTGCCTTTGAGGTTTATATTTTGTCCCTGGTGAATGGAGCCCTCTCTGCTTCCAGGGTGCAATGTCCCGAGCTTGTACTATCTGCCAATTTCTTTTGCCATGGAGTTAGCCAACCATGGGCTATACCTCTTAAGCCCTGAGCCCCAAATGAGTTTTCCCTCCTCTGTTGTTTTTGCCACGTCTTTTGGTCACAGTGATGGAAAAGCTGACTAATAGACCAGATATCTCAATGAGGCCTACCCTGTTCTTCTCTTAATCTCAGTGATGTACTCTGTTCATCCATTTTACAACTGCAACTCACTTGTTACTCACTTTTAATTACATTTTCAACATTTTATTTTTCCATATTTTATCACCTTTATTATTCTATGTAATTTATCAGCATTGTGTTTGGTGTTTATTGTCTATCTCTGTTTGCTAGAATGTGAGCTCTACATGTCAGACATTTTTGTTTATTGTGTTCATGCTGTAGTCCCAGTAACTAGAACACTGCCTTGAACATTACAGTAGATACTCAATCGATATTAGATGAACGAAAAAAGCTGGAAAGGATAATCAAAATAAGCTAAAGTGTTTAACATGGTCTTGCATATGATAGGCACACAACAAATAATAGTTTTTCTTCTTTTATTTTTAATATTTTAGTTTTTAAAATTTTATTTTGTTAAGAACATTCAACATGCAATCTACCTTAACACATTTTCAGTGTACAAGATATAGCATTGACTATAGATACAATGTTGTAAGTTACATCTGTAGTATTTATTCATCATCTTCAACTAAAATTTCATGCTTGTTGATTAGTACCTCCCCATTTAATCTTCCTTCAGTAACCACTTTTCATCCTTTGGTTCTGTGAATCTGTCTATTTTAGAATTCTCAAATAAGTAGAATCATGCTGTATTTTTCTGTGACTGGTTTCATTTTGCATAATATGTTCAAGATCTATTCTTGTTGGTGCATATTGCAGAATTGTATGCTGAATAATATTCTAATATGTGAACACACACACACACACACACACACACACTGTCAATCTGCCAAAGGACATTTAGGTTAGTTTCATATCTTAGTAGATGAATGGTGCTTCAGTGAACATAGTAATAATAATGTTTCCTTAAGATTCATATACCAGTTTCTCTGTTTGGATAAATATCCAGCAGTGAGATTTCTGCATCATATGGTAGTTTTGTTTTAAAAAATTTGAGAAAACTTAACATTTTCCATGGAAGCTATACCATTTTACATTCCAACCAATACCATGCAATTTCTCAACATCCTTGTCAAACCTTCTCTTTTTTTCTGTAATAGTCATCCTGACAGACACTAGGTAATATTTCATTTTGCTGTTGGTTTGCATTTCCCTAATGATTAGTGATGTTGACCATTGTGGTCACATTCCTGTTGAGCATTCAAGTTGCTTCTTTGGAGAAATGTCTATTCAATTCCTCAGCCTATTGTTAAAATCATGTTTTTTATTTTTTGTTGCCCTTGAGTTATAGGAGTTCCTCATATATTTTTAACATCAATCAAAAAAAAAAATATATATATATAATATATGATAATATAACCACATATATAATATATAACACAAAATATTTTATAATGTAACCTTATGTAATAATAATATATTATTGTATTATTAATATATTATTATATATTATGTTTCAAAAATATTTCAGTCCATCAATTGCCTTTTCACTCTTTATTTCCTTTGCTGTGTAGAAACTTTGTAGCCTGAAGTACTCCCAATTGTTTTAAAATTTATGAATCAGGATTTCTGTAAATAACTTTCAGTCCATACTAAGAACAATGTGTTAAGAGTAAGTGGCATTAACTTAGGGTATATGTGTAAGGTCAGACTTTCTAGAGGAAATTATAAAAACCTAAACATTCTTATTCTCACCCTTTCTCATTTTGTTGACTGGCTTTATTCTATGATCTTTTCAGAGGTAAATAAAACTTGTTTTATTCCCTTTTCCAACAGAGCTGAGAGCTTAAAACAGAACTGGAGAAGGCAAAAGTCTCCTTTCATCTCATTTTCATCTATGAGGCTTCTTTGCCCCTTTGTAAGTGCTGAAAGAGAGAAGTGAACCCACAACATCATTTACATTTCTAATTTCTGTCCATGAATAATAATGATATGAACAACTCTCTGATAAGTAATGGGAAACAAATTTTTCCCTTGTTTATTCTTGGAGGAAGAAACTTTTATGTTAAAATGACTATTCTAAAGTAAATTTGTTTTCAAATACTGCAGGAGGATTATTTCAGTTTCTTGAGGGTCTCTGTGGTTATAAGCCAAATGAAATCCTCTGGGCTGTCAAAATGCCAAGGTTTGCCCTAAAAATATCCCCCTATCAAGGGAATGCTTATAATTGGAAGGGAGAGCAGAGATTATTGAATGTACCTCATGAGGAAATTTTAAGGGGAATATAAGGTACTTTAAAAAAATCCCTTAAAATTTTAGTGAAATGAAAATTAAGGCATGCCAAGAGAGTTACTTAGTAATTTACTCATGTATGCCCCATCTGTAGAATAATAGAATTAGTAGGGTGTCACATCATATATTACTTTTATTCTTTGGTGCACATTCAGACAATCAACTGGGGCAGGAATGAGAACTATCCACCTAGGGATAGTGAAACACAGTGCCTACCATGCAGGAAACATTGACCATCTTACTTAGTAGAATAGAGATCTAGAAGGCTTAGTAATGGACTTAGTGCCTACAAGTTCTACCTTATCTGTATCACAAAATAGTGCTATTATAATTGTGTAATTACAAAAAGCATTAGCACTGGATATATTGACACTTAGCTTTATGTTGAGCTCCTGTTTATTGAGATATATAAATTATAGATGTACTTGCTTTGAAATTATAGTAACTTGCATTGCTTGTTCTGCTAATTAATGACCTCGGGAAACCCAGTCTTTTTACTTGAATCAGAACATTCGCCCTCCCTGGAAGAATTTAGCATTAATTTCTCTGATGTTTTCCTCAGGAAGAATGTAATTTTTTGTTCATTTGTTTCTTTTCAAAATCCAAGAACTTGACTTCCCCATTGATTCCATCGTAAGTGCCAGTTGTGTTTATACCTTAAATGAGCCATAGTTGTCTTGCAATCAAAATTATCTAATCTTATTCAGGATGATGGTTAATGCAATTTTTTAAGAGAAAGTAAAGAAATACATAATAATTATCTTCTTTGTTGTGTACATACTATGCTGTGATCATCAGTCATAGAGATATATTTTTCCTTGTATAGTGAGTATTTTCCAAAGACATCACATGCTGCTTCCTCAGTACCCAGTATCTCCATGTTAGGGAATCTGTAAATCATGGATAGTTTCTTTCTCCTTTGATAGACTGCAATAGCAATATGTCATGAATTTATACCCCATGACATGCAGGAGAAGCATTGCAGAAATATGGTAGTGTTTATCATAGTAGTTGATACATGACAAATATTCTGTAGTGCTTATTTAATAAATGAAGTAATATTGTTAACACACATTATTTCTTGAGCTCCTAGTAATGATTTCCACTATGTAGTTGCTTTATTTACCAGAAAAGAATTACACATTAAGGCTTCTTTCCTTGGATTGGGTAAACAAGTCTATTAAATGGCTTTGATTATGAAAATTAAACCATTGGGCTAATTTAAGATACTTGAAGTCAGTTTCCTACGTTTGGGATCATGTAGAAAATGCATCACAGTATCTGTAAGATTTGAAAGTTGATTTAGCTGAATATTTTGGTTTAGGATTATGTTTTAGTCAGCTTTTTCACCACTGAGACTGAAAGACCTGACCAGAACAATAGTAGAGGAGGAAAGGTTTATTTGGGGGCTCATGGTTTCAGAGGTTTCAGTCCATGGACAGCTGGCTCCATTCCTCAGGGCTTAATGTGAGGCTGAACTTTATGGAGGAAGAATGTGGTAGAGGGAAGCCACTCACATGATGATCTGGAAGCAGAGATTCCACTTGCCATATAAAAAATAGATAGATACCCAAAGGCACACCCCCAATTCCCACCTCCTTTAGCCACACCCCAGTCTACAGTTACCACTCAATTAATCCCATCAGGTGATTAATTCACTGATTGGGTTAAGGATTTCATTACCCAATAATTTCTCCTCTAAATCTTCTTGCATTGTCTTACACGTGAGCTTTTGGGGGACTCCTCACATCCAAACCATGACAGATTATTATCATTGTTGTGTCTCCATTTCTAATGGCACTGGCCATAATTGTTTATTCAACCTCCTCTCAATTTTTTAAATATATACATTTGTATGTACATATATTTATTAGTCATGTTAACCAAGGGTATACTAATGCTCAGTTAGCATTTTCTTCTCTATTACCAATTCATATTTTAAAATGCATCACTTTCTGCTAAAGCAACTGCAAAATACTATAATCTTCCATGTTATATGTCCTTTGGTAGGAAATGTTTTTACAATTTCAGGAATTTGGAAATACATTGATATATGTAGGTTTGTATGAATGGACATTTCAATAGCTTATACACTTTTTCTTCTTTGTTTTAAAAGGTTTACAGTGCGCATTTGTATACACAAGCATAAATGAAAGACTTTCTGTTGGGTAATAACTGCAGTTTGAAGGAGGCCATTATTTGAATTAGCATTTCATACTAGGACCTAGCATATCAGGTCAAACTGGAATGAAGTCATTTAAACCAAGTGCCACATTCAAAGTGAAGTTTGAAATGGGCCAGTTTTCAAAAACAAGGAACCAGTCAGCTTTTTGTTCGTAATTTCTCCTCTTTTTCTGCCCTCTTCTATCTATAAAGGCAACTTTTCTGCTTAGCTCATAGGAATATTCATTCTACCCTGTAGAAGGAAGTATTGTCTGTTTCTAGAATTGCAAATAATATTTAATTACAGCTTTCAACTAAGTTAGTGACAATTTTGTCTTTTGACAAGGGCATATACATAGAAATAAAATAGCTGTGTCATGGGACTTTTATATCCTCATTATTACTAGATATTGCCATATACATTAGTTTTTATATCTCTATATTCTCACTAATGCTATATGGTTTTTGTTCTCTATAAGAAGGTATTTTTTGTTTTATTTTGATTTTTCTGTGCTGGGGATCAAACCCAGGACTTGGTGCCTGCTAGTTGAATGATCTAGTAGTGTACTACACTCACATTTCAATTTGAGTCTTTGTCTTGTTCAAGAAATCCTTGCTTGTCACAATGCCTGAAAGTTATCCTCCTATATACAAATTTTGCCCCAAATTCAATCCAGTTCATAATTATGTATTTAAGCTATCTGATAGGGCTCTAACATTATGTTTTCCATATGCATAAACAGTAATCCTCCATCAACTTGATAAGTAGCCCATCTATCCCTACTGATTTCTGATGACTATTCAATCATAGTCCATATTTTCATATATATTTGAATGTACTCTTAATCCCTTTATTGTATCTCATTCATCTGTCTTCCCTAGACTAATATCAAAATGACTTATAAAACATTATAATAAGTTGTGTTATAGGGTTTTGCATTTAATCCTTATTTTTCCAAATTCTCTCAACTCTCCTTAAGAGTAGACTCTGGGGTTTTTAATTGATATAACATTAATTTAATAGGTGAATTCAGGGAAAAGATATCACTTTACTGTATTGAATATTTTTATTACTGTATGTGGTATAATTTTATTAAATATTAAATCTATGGTCTTATTAACAATTCAGTGAGATTTTATCAGTTAATCTCCAATTAGTTCCTCCCATAGCCTAATAAAATTTATTTAATACTTTAGCTTCACTTTATTTTTAATTACAATTATTATGTATATTGCTTGTTTGTGGCTATTTTTATTTACATTTATTCTTTTTTAACATTGTCCTGGTTCACTGTTACCTTTTGTATCCTACTTTTTCCTTTTGAGTCATACTTCCTTTGTTATATGATTGCATTCTCTTACAGTTTTTACAGGGAGCTGTTTGAGTAGCAAGATCAGACCTTTTTTCATAAATACCTTTAGTGTCTAGGTATCTATTTATTTTTATTTCTTGTGCTTGGTAATATTTGTAAGTCTCAAATGTGAATTTCTTCAGCTTTGGGAGACTCACCAAAATTATCTATCCAGATATTTCCTCACTTATATTTTGCTATAGTTTTATTATTCCCTCCAAAATTCAGGTTAAATGTCAATAAAACAATACTAGGAGGTGGAGACATAAGATCTGTTTTGGTAAGTCATGAAGACTTCACCATCATGATTAGATTAATGTCATTATTGCAGGAATGAATAAGTTATTTCAGGACTCCCTTTGTTATGAAAACAACTTTCCTGTGCATGTTCTCTGGCTCTTGTCCCTTCTTGAACATGCTGTGTTACCAGTCCATTCCTTCTCAATTTTATGACAGCATGGAGGATCTCAGTAGATGCTGATGCCATGTCTTGGGACTTCCCTTTCTTAGGAACATGATGCAAATAAACTTGAAGTGTTTATAAATTTCCCATTCTATGGTGTCTTGTTAAAGAATTAGGAGTTGGACTGAAGCACAGTTTCTAATATTTCTTTCTGCGACTCATAGTAGATTCATATGTTTCGATTTCTTCCATAATACCATTAAAACTCCCTTTCATTTTTTTCTGTCTATATATCTTTCTATGGGTATTGGGGATTGTACCCAGGAGCACTTTATCACCAACCTACATCTCCAGGCATGTTTATTTTCTATTTTTAGACCAGATCTCCCTAAATTGCTGAGGCTGGACTTGAACTTGAGATCATCCTGTTTCAGCCTTCTCAGTTGCCTACAGTAAAGACTTGTACCATCACTCCTGACCAGTTTTTTGTTGATGTTGTTTTATGTGTTGCATTTTGGATTACTTTCTCAGGTTTGACTTTCAGTTGCAATTTTCTCCATTATTTGTATCTTATTTGTTGTTCCATCTGTTCATGGAATTTTTAATTGATTATATCTTATAGAATTTTATTTGCTTATATTTTGAACTAACCAGTTCTTTTCCTTGTGTCCTGTTTATTCCTTATGGTTTCCATTCATTGTTTTTTTAATTGATTCTTTTAACTTATACATGACAATAGGATTCATTTTGACATATGTATAAAAGCATGGAATACAATTTGTTTTAATTCAGTCCCTAATACTTCCCTTTCCCCTCCCATCTTCCCACCCACCCCTTATCCCCTTCCCCCTACTGATTTTTCTGCTATGTACTTACAGGGTTTTATTTTATTTTATTTTATTTTTGTTGTTAATGGTGCTAGGGATTGAACCCAGGGACTCTACCAACTCAGTTATATCCCCAGGCTGTATGTTTTTTTTATTAGTGTCTTATGGATGTATGTGATAGTGAGATTCATTGTGTTGTATTCATATATGAACATAGGAATGTTATGTCAGATTCATTCCACTGCTTTCCCTATCCCATCACTCTACCCTTCCCTTAATTTGCCTTTGTCAACTCCACTGATCTTTCTTCTATTCTTTTTTAAATACTCCCCCATTTCTCTGAATATCAGAGAAAACATTTGACCCTTTGTTTTTGGGAGATTGGCTTATTTCACGCACCATGATAGTCTCTTGTTCCATTCATTTACTGGCAAATGCAATGTAATTCCACTTTATGGCTGAGTAATACTCCACCGTGCATATATACCACATTTTCTTGATGCATTCATCTATTGAATAGCACCTAGGTTGGCTTCATACCTTGGCTATTGTGAATTGTGGTGCTATAAACATTGATGTGGCTGTGTAACTGTAGTATGCTGTTTTAAATACTTTGGATATATATATATGAACTGGGATAGCTGAAATATATGCTGGTTCCTTTCCTAGAATTTTTTAGGAATCTCCATACTGTTTTCCAGAATGGTTGCACCAATTTGCAGTCCCACCAACAATGTCTGAGAGCACCCTTTTCCCCACATCCTTGCCAATATTTACTGTTACTTGTTTTCTTTGTAAATGTCATTCTGGCTTAAGTGAGATGAAATATCAGTTATTCTTTTGTTTTTTAATCATTTTTAATGACATTATTTCGGATTGTTCAGCAGCAAGTTATTAAGGGTATTTATTACTCTTTCTCTATATTTTGGCTGATTTCTCTCTTGTAATAGATTCTTTCTTCATGTCTGTCTTTGCAGGAGCCCTGTTTGGGGATTGACTTGAATTGCGGTTGACTATGAGCCGTGGAGATTTGGGCTTTGTTGCCTCCCGTAGTCTCACGGGACTTGTTGCGGGATCTCGAGTGACTTGGCCGAAATTGCTGATCGGGTCAGCGCCATTTTAGTGGTGTGTTTGTCGTGTGTTAGTCGTTGTTAGAACCAGAGAGAAAAGTTATCAGAATAAAAAGCTGTTTGTCTCCAGTTCGCCTCTGAAGTTTTTCCCGCGGCTCCGTTGCTCCAAGCGCTTCAGGCGGCAACAGGTGGCGGCCCGTACGGGGACTTCGGAGCGGACAGGTAACAACTGAAGGTCTCTAAAGATGGGTTCGAATATAACTGAATCCCAATTGATAGAGGCTATGCAAAGACTCCTTGATATACCTGACTCTGTTCTCAGTGAGGAGTATATAGACAAAAGTGAAAGTGATCAAAAAAGTGTAGATTCCACTGGGCCAACTGAGACCAGTAAAGAGAGTATTAGAAGAGACCCAAAAATGACAAAAATCCAAGCTATTAAAGCTATTCGGGAGTTATTGGAGAAAGCTGAAGGATACTTGCTCTCACTGGAAGCTGGGCCTCAGGATATTGCTGTCAGTGAAATTAGCAGTGGTGAGGAATCTAGTAAAAGTGATCCTGAGAAAATGAGGAAAAAGAAACTAAAAAAGACCGAGAAAAAGGACGGTCAGGTAGAGGAGTCACTTGTGTCCTCTACTCCCCCATGGGTGGAATCCATTACAGAAAATATGAAGGGTATTACTAGGCATTTGCATACCCTAGAAACAGAAATAAAAAGTCGTTCTGATCGCTTATGCGCTCTCGAGGACAACTCACAGATACATTGGGAACCGCCAGCATTTGAAAAGAAAAATGTACAGAGTGTCCATCAGTCAGTAGATTTCAAAACAATAAAAAATCTCAAAGAGGCAGTAATGACTTATGGGCCCCAAGCTCCTTTCACGTTGAGTATGCTGGAGTCCCTTAACACCTTTAGCTTAACCCCCTCAGACTGGAAAAGTCTATGTAAAGCAACATTAAGCGGGGGGCAATTCTTGGTTTGGCGATCGCAATTCCAAGAACTTTGTATAGAAACGGCTAAAAGAAACGCGGCTGCAGGGTTTGAAAACTATAATATAGACATGCTCACAGGAGAAGGGCAATTCGCAGACTTACAGGCTCAAACAGATTATGACCCAGATGTATATGCTCGGATAAACACAGCTGCCTTAGAGGCATGGAAAACTGTACAAGGACCTGGGGATCTACAAGGTAGCTTGTCAAAAGTGATTCAAGGACCTAATGAGCCATATGCCGACTTTGCTGATCGACTTTTGAGAACTGCAGGTAGTGTGTTTGCAGATGTTGACCAAGCTATGCCATTAGTTGTTCAATTATCTTATGAAAATGCAAATAAATGGTGCCAAGCAGCCATCAGGCCATGGAGAACTAAAAAGGATCTTTCCGTATATATACAACTATGTGAAGATATAAATGACGCCTTTGTCACAGGAAATGTGATTGCAGCCTCAATGAGAGGTGCTTCCTCTCGAAATTTCACAAAGGCTAAACGTAGACATTATAATCAATCAGGATATTCCAGGCAAAATTATCATAATCAATCAGGCAATTCTAGGCAAAATCCCAAAAGAGAAATAAGACCAAGCTCATACCGTGCCCCAGGCCGCTGCCCCAGGTGTAAAAAGGGAAATCATTGGGCCAATAAATGCCATTCAAAATTTGACATCCATGGAAATCTTTTGTTCAGGAATTCAAAAAACGGGGCACGGGGCCCAATACCCTGGGGCCCCCAAATGTACGGGGCATTGGAGGAGGAGTATCCTCAAGCATCCACTCAGATGCTTCCCTGACACAATCCCTACTACCCATCCACTCCCTCGCCAGAGGAACAAGAGGAAATGCAGGATTAGACCTCTGTTCCACCGCCCGAATAGTGTTAACACCTGAAATGGGGGTTCAACTGATTCCCACAGGAGTCAGGGGACCTCTTCCCTCAGGGACTGTAGGACTTATTATCGGGCGTAGTCCTAAAAGCTTATTAGGTTTGCAAGTGACCCCAGGTGTAATAAACTCAGACTACAAAGGGGAAATAAAAATAATGCTTAGCTCACCCCAAAGTATAAGCTGTGTTAATCAAGGAGATAGAATTGCTCAGTTGCTTCTCTCCTAAAAGTACAATTGAGTCTTACACCTCCATGGTGGCTAAACTTATTCTTCAAGGACTTAAGACTTCTACTAAAATATTTGGCATTCACCCTCCTACTATTATTACTCCCTATTCATCATCACAGATTGAATACTTATGCTTCAATGATAATGATTGGGCTATAGCTAAATGCTCTACTTCTGCAAATTTTGATAATCATCTTCCTAAGTCCCCTATATTATCTTTTTGTATTAATCATCCTATTATATTTCCACAGGTAATAAAAAATCAACCTATTCCTAAGGCATTTAATGTATTTACAGATGGGTCCTCAAATGGTACTGCTACAGTAGTCACTAAAAAAGAAAATATGACTTACATAACTGCACACAAATCAGCTCAACTAGTGGAATTGGAAGCTGTGGTAAGAGCTCTGGAAAATTTTAGGGACCAGCCCGTAAACATTTTTTCAGATAGCCACTATATTGTACAAGCCGTCCCAAAATTAGAGTTAGCAGGACCAATAGCACCTCATACTCCAGCCTTTAAATTGTTTTATCAAATACAAAAACTTTTGTGGGCAAGAAAAGAACCTCTATTCGTAGGCCATATTAGAGCACATACTAATTTGCCTGGTCCCCTCCATGAAGGTAATCAAAAGGCTGATGAACTTACAAAAACAATATTTATACTTTCAGTGCTACAACAAGCTACTTTATTCCACTCCCAGTTTCATGTCAACAGCACCACCTTGCAACGTAGGTTTAAAATCACAAAGGAGCAAGCCAGAACAATTGTAAAAGATTGTAAATCTTGTATGACACATTTGCCCAATCCTCATTTGGCGTTAACCCTAGAGGATTAATGCCCAATCATTTGTGGCAGATGGATGTTACTCATGAGCCAAGTTTTGGAAAATTGCGATTTATTCATGTGACCATAGATACATGCTCAGGCATGATTTTTGCTTCCTTACATTCTGGAGAAAAAGTTAAAGATGTTACATCTCATTGTTTGCAAGCTTTTGCTGCATTGGGCATCCCCAAAATGCTTAAAACAGATAATGGCCCCGCATATACGTCCTCATCTTTCAAAGAGTTTTGCGCAAAATTCAATATATCCCATAAAACAGGCATCCCATACAATCCTCAGGGTCAGGGCATTATTGAAAGATCAAACCGAACACTGAAAATTATGTTATTAAAACAAAAAGAAGGAAATTGGAAAAGTCCTAAGGACAGATTGGCAGTTGCCCTGTTTACCTTAAATTTTTTAACTTTAGACTCTAATGGTTATTCTGCTGGAGACAGACATTGGAATCCACACCAACAACATAAACCAAAAAAATATAAAAAAAAAAAAAAAAAAAAAAAAAAAAAAAAAAAAAAAAAAAAAACACATAATCCTTTGGTTTACTGGAAGGATGTTCTTTCAGGTACATGGAAGGGTCCAGATCCAGTATTAATTTGGGGAAGAGGATCTGTTTGTGTTTTTCCAAATGACGAATCCTCTCCAATATGGATACCATCTAGATTAATAAAACAGGTACCACATCAAAATGATCAAGATGAAGTTATTGAAGTATCAAGATTAATAAAAAAGGTACAAAATCAAGAGGACCAAGATCAAGGTACAGAATGATTCCCTCAAAAGAGTCCTTCAAAATATTTCACAACTTAAGTGTCATTCCTCCCGGCCGGGACAAGGAGATCTCTCTTTAGTGTGCACACAATTGTATTTTTTTTCCTTTTTATACATGTCTTTATGTCTGTACATTTGTCTACATTTCATGTTAATGTGACGTCACAAATATATGTTTGTATGTTTGTTCGTCTGTCCAGTGTGACGTCACAAAGAACAAAGCGCTTATGAAAAAGAAAATATATATATATATGGATCCAAATAACTTTAATTCATTTTAGGTTAAGAGTATTCAATTTAGGTAAATAATTTTATAAATGAAGGTACTTTCAATTTTGATTTATAGGTGTCCCTTGGACTTCTCTTTAGCAAACAATATGACTAGTGCTATATAACCTGATATTTTGGTGTTTTGATTTAAGATTGTTCATTTGTTATTAACTTCATTTGTTTAATAGCTCATTAATTTCAATTATCTCAACAGGTAAAAGATTGCTCTGTATACAGAGACTCAAGGGTTCCAGTTAACAAATTATTTCTCTAAAGTGCCTTTACCTTTTCTTTAATCTATCTTTAATGCAGTAATTACCCTCAGTCTTTCTTTGTTTTGTTCTAAATATGATATTTTTCCAACTTATGTTTGTAGAAGCTCAACCAGCGATGTGTGTGAACAAAAATCAACTTTAATTTTCAGCTCAACCAGCGATGTATGTGAACAAAAATCAACTTTAATTTTCTAATCTAATTATTCTATTTTGT
Source organism: Tamias sibiricus (assembly GCA_025594165.1). Taxonomy (NCBI): domain Eukaryota; kingdom Metazoa; phylum Chordata; class Mammalia; order Rodentia; family Sciuridae; genus Tamias; species Tamias sibiricus. The sequence goes on from CM046667.1 coordinate 112,048,054, forward strand.
AGTTTGACAACTCGCCTCTTGACTCAGTGCTGCAATAGCACTGCCTTTCCTTTAATAATTGATGCTTGAGTTTCTAGGCAGCGGGCCCTGAAGATTTGCCGGTGGCATTGTCTAAACATAAAAAAGACGTCTGCTGCTACAGCTGCAGGGATTGCGGCAGCCGCAAGCATCCCTGCTGCTCAAACATCAAACAACCTCACCAACAGTGTGGCCTCTGCTCTACATGCATGGGGCCTCCTACATCAACATGTTATAACAAATGGACATTTTGATCTTTCATTGTTTGGGACTTTACGGGACAATGCCTTGCGGGTATTTGTCTAGAGAATTCAGTGTGTTACTTGATGGAACTTAGGGCAGCTGATTTGTTTAAACAATTTGATATGCTATGCAATTTGGCTCATCACCAAAAGGCTTGTCACCTTAAAGCCGCAACATCTCCTCACAATTGGACGGCTGTTAGTCATCATATATAATCGATCCTAAAGGGCTCCATTGGATGGCTGGTTAGCCAATGACGGGTAAGATCCCCAGAGGGGGACAACCTAAGACAGGCACAGTCGCACGGGACAGTCTCATGTGGCCGACATATCAACCTAAGACAGGAGTCAAGGGCACAGCCTTGATTATCCGATAACGGGTAAGAATGTTGGTTGCACATAGACGTCCTAGAGCATTACCTCTTTTAAAACAAAAGGGGGGAAATGCAGGAGCCCTGTTTGGGGATTGACTTGAATTGCGGTTGACTTTGAGCCGTGGAGATTTGGGCTTTGTTGCCTCCCGTAGTCTCACGGGACTTTTTGCGGGATCTCAAGTGACTTGGCCGAAATTGCTGATCGTGTCAGCGCCATTTTAGTGGTGTGTTTGTCGTGTGTTAGTCGTTGTTAGAACCAGAGAGAAAAGTTATCAGAATAAAAAGCTGTTTGTCTCCAGTTCGCCTCTGAAGTTTTTCACGCGGCTCCGTTGCTCCAAGCGCTTCAGGCGGCAACATGTCTTTCTTTTCTTTCTTTCTTTCTTTCTTTCTTTCCTTCTTTCTTTCTTTCTTTCTTTCTTTCTTTCTTTCTTTCTTTCTTTCTTTCTTTTTCCTGGGGATTGAACTCAGAGGCACTTGACCACTGGGCCACATCCCCAGCCCTTTTAAAATTTTTAATTAAGGTAGGGTCTCACTGAGTTGCTAAGTGCCTCGCCATTGCTGAGGCTGGCTTTGAACTTGCATCCTCCTGTCTCAGTCTCCCAAGTGCTGGGATTACAGGCATGTGCCACCACACCTGGCTCATGTCATTTGTTATTATTTCATTAGCAGCACATGTTTAATTTTCTTGTGCAGTGGTTATTGGAGTTTATGTGTCCCTAGTTGTAAAAATATTGTATCAGAATAGTACTTCATTTGCTTCTGCCTACAGCCCTTGAAATTTTTATAGTTTAAAACCCTTTTCATGTTAACTTCATACTTCAGTCTTAACCCTATTATATATGTAGTTTAAATTCAGATTTCACACTTGTGTGGCACATATACAGGGACATGACTTCTTGTGGGACACTTTTTCCCTATCATAAACCCAAGTTAATCAAAATTCAAAGTTTCCTCTTCATACCTAGTTGTATAAACTTTTAAAATGTTCTTTAAATAAGAAGAAAGTACCTTCACACTCTTTTTCATTTTATGAGCCCAAGGTCTCTTTTCTCTCTGTAAGCATTGCAACCCTAAAACCCTAGAAACTATAAATAGTCAGCTAGCCCTCTGGGCTTCCAAACTTCTGATCAGGGGTTATTTGCTTTTGGCATAAATTCCATGTATTTTTATATTGAATTCCTATGTAAATTCCTATGTAATTCCTAATTTCACAAATAAGAATTTCTCCTTCTTTTCAAACTCTTGTACTTCATTTGTTTTTAATTTACAAATTCCATATGTCTTCAGCTGGGGTGGGGTTCCCATGTTAGCTCATCTTTCCATACTGCTATAACCCTCTCTTTATACTTTCTCTTAATTACTTACTTACTTTTCATTTATTTATTTATTTTCCAATTCATGCCTTCAAGGCTAAACTCTAGTGGGTTGGAAATCCATGTTGTGTGTTTGTGTGATGTGTAAACATGGGATTTGTATGTCTGCATCCAATTTGCTTTCTGTATTATGTCCATATCTCTTTATTTCTCATCTTGCTTGTCACACAAGGTAAGATCCTTCCTTACCTATTTTACATTAGTATTTTTAGGCTTTATTTTTGTTTCTTGTTTGAAGCAATTTTGTAGGGGTTAGTGTATTTTCCATGATTTATTTTGTCTTCAGTCCTTTGATTTTTAAAATGGTGGAAGATTTCCTCTGTATAACTTTTAAAATCTGTTATACCTCTATAATTTGGTAAATACTTGTACAGTAGAATTCCCCTTTAGGAATGCAGTAACTTTTAATTTTCTTAAGATTTAGGTTCATCTTCCTTTTGCTTATTCTGATATGTCTTATTGGAGTTGATGGAGTTGCAAATCAAACTTCCTTTGAGAAAAAGAAATAACCTCATTTAATTTAGAAAGTTTTTTATGTTAATGTGCATTATTTATAGAGGATTCACTTTGAGGAATTCAATTTGCAGCATGAATAGTTCAATTTCCAGGTATGGTATGATTTGGGATATACTTTAATTACAGTTAAGAAGTGTCATGGAACCAGTGAAGCATTTGGCTAACAAAATCCAACAACTCTTTGTAAAAATATATAGGGTTTTCCCCTTGAAAAAATCCATAAAATATGTTTAATAAATAATACATAAATGTGGCATTTAAATACTTAAGGATTCAAAGTTGAAGTGATGCACAATTTTCTGTTGGCATATTGACTTTGGAGGTACTCAGTTATTTTGGTAGGATAAGAGTTACCCAGAATATAAATGTTCTGTAAAAGTACATTTAACTATACCTTAATTTAATGATATTTTAATGTATTGCTCACTTATGAATCATACACTAAGGAGAATGCTGTTAACAGTTGGTTCTATGTTTTGAATCATACAGTATACTATTCTTTGTTTAAGCTTAGGATTGCATTTATGAGTCCAGATGGCAGTTGTTATATAAGGCAGTTTGCCAAAAGTGTACCTAATTAATATTCATATAATGTGCACAAAAGTCAAAGGACTTCATCTTTATAGTTCCCTATAATGTTGCCTTTCAGATGCTCCCTATGCATACTTCGTGCTAATTCATTTTTCCTGGCATGCATGCTTTTCTGTCAGATTTTCCTTATTCAGACGTCTACTTACACCAGTTTCTGGCTTTTAGTAATGTCCGGAAATGCATCAATCAGGGAAAATCACCAAATTGTTCCCTATGAACAAATGCTGGTTGCTGATTGCAGTTACCTCAGTTTGGAGCCTTAGAGGATTTGAGGCCTTTTATGCAGCATTAAGGGTACTTGTCTGCACCAGTATTGTATTTATTAAATCCTACCAGTGCTGTGTTGCATGTTCCACATGTACAAGATTGCTAATGGCACATGTAATTTTTTTAAAAAAGTATTTATATAAATAAGACAATCTGATACATTGGGATTTACTAATTATTATTGTGTTGAAAATTATTGAGTATCTTGGCAATATCTGGAAAATATAGTTTAGAAGGAAACTTTTTTTTTTTTTTAATCTGGTACTCACAGCAAGGTTAAAGTTTGAGACATTTGCCTTAAAAGTATCAATGAGGTGTATAAGGGCTTTCAGGTTTCTTGCTATTGAAGTCACTATAAGCTTGTACCCTGGTTTCATTTTAGCAAGGAGGAAAATAATGAAAGAGTTCCCAGAGGGTGGGAATTAAATTGAAGGAAGCCAGAGCATGTAGAACCAAGCTTCCTCTCCTTATTTTTGTAATGAAGCAACTTATTAAAATGTCTGTTATTGCTAATAAGGACAGGATTTTCAGAGGTCCCTGGTGAAACATGACCTGGATATTAGTAGTAACATTTCTTTAGTGGAGATATTTTACTGTGGAAGATCTTTTCAATAAGAGCCCCTAAATTCCTCTGGCCCATTGTACAAATGCCCTATGAAGTACCATTATCTACCCCCTTCATCATCAATTCACTTTAAATCGCTTCTGTTTTGGTGTCCATGGATATCTCTTGCTTCTTTTCCTCATAAAGTAAGAATACTGACAAAGCAACATTCAAGCCCTTTAAATTGCTTTCATTTTATTAACATAAATATCTTGAAATTTTTTATTTCTAATAAAATTGTAAGGACTTATTATGTGTCACATTATACTGCCTAAGTCAGTCAGAACCTCAACAGTAAGCAAATGGAACCTTCATAGTACAATGATTTGAGGAGGGTTTATTCACAAAACCACTGGTCATGGAGATGTGGGCAGTGTATATGGTAACCACAATATATAGTGTAAGAGCCAGTGAATGTTGACATTGTTACCATCACTAGTCCTGAGAGACAAGGAGGAATAGTTAATGGAATGCAAAAGGAGATAGGTTTATGCAAATATTGTTGCATTAAGAGCTGTGACTTTCTCCTGAGAGTACTTGCATGAGTAAAACTTCATAATAATGGAACGATAATAATGGGTGATAAATAACCTCACTTCACTCTCTTCTACTGGTGCTTCTCATGGGGCTAACTCAGCTGAAGGCCATAGATTGTGGAATTTCAATGAGGTATCATACACCTTACATGCTGTGTCTCCTGAGGCAGAAAGTCATGAAAGAGTAGAGGATGAATCCAGAGTTGCCAACATAAGTCACTTATATATATTTAGCATGTATGTTGTGCCACTCTCCATAATAGATATACATATATGCACATAAACATATGTGTACATGTTTACTACATATGTATAGTTTCTTTTAAGTCATATAATTCCCTGAGACAATAGTTTTAGACCCACTTTACTGATGAGTTATTGAAGCATAATGCATATATTAATTTGCCCTGACTCACACAGATAATGAACTTAAATCTGGATTTATCAATATCATTCCATATTTCTTCTCTATAAAACCCATTATTATTAGCTAGTATTTATTGAAAATTTATTGAATTTAAGCCTATTGGCTTTCCTAAAATGTAGTTTCTATTCTTGTTCCCAGTTGACAAATAAGGAAACTGAGTAAAAAGAGAAGTTAAACAATTTAAGATTTTAGAGCTAATAAGAGGTAGAAGCAGGATTTAGACCTAGAAAACCTGGTTCTACAGCTCATGTTGTTAACCACTTCATTATAGTAACTGCTGACCTTCTATTTGTTTTCTGTTTTATTAGATTTTATTTGTTTATCTTTTCCTTTATATAACAAAGCATCAATTAGAATAGCTCATATGACCTTCATAACTTTCCTAAAGAAGGGGGGAATTCTTTTCTCCATATTAGTGATAATAGCCTTCTGCTTCAGTCTAGACCAGCATTTGCCCCTAGGTTTCTGGAATTGAGTTTGTGAGCCATACATTTAAGGTGGCAAGATAGTCATATACAAGGACTGGTTGTAAAAAAAAAAAAAAAAAAAAAAAAAAAAACTCGTCTTAATAGTTTCAAATTCTAATGCAAAGTATATCATTTATTTTCTTTCAGAAATAAACCAGAAACTACTACCATCCATATTACAACAAAACAATGGAGTCAGTGTTTCTAAATATTTTTATATAAAATTAAATAAGTCTTCATATTAAATCATAGACCTAAGGCTAAGTGACTTCATAATTCATAATTTGTATTGTTATTATTATTATCATCATGTTTATGGATGATTGAACCAAGGGTAACTTAACCACAGAGTCACATCCCCAGTCCTTTTTTAATTTTTAATTTTGAGACAGCATCTTGCTAAGTTGCTTAGGACCTCATTAAGTTGCTGAGGCTGGCTTTGAACTTGCAGTCCTCCTGCCTCTGCCTCCCTCTATGACTGCATAATAGTCCCCTGTTCAGAAGTACTGCCTCAGTTTCTTATTTTTTGTTTCATATTTTATGCATAGTTTTGATAAATATATTTATTGTTAAATATTTGTAATTTTCCAATGCGATTTCTTTACGCTAAATGTCAGACTTAAATTTTTATATTAAAAAATGATGTGGATTCCCATATCAAAAGAAATAGACACTTTTATTTTAATTCTATGTTTGTGGGGCTAGGGATTGAACCTAGAGATCTGCACGTGTTAGGCAAGCTCTCTTTCACTGAGTTACATCCCCAGTCCAGGAATAGATACTTCTTTGTTTCTTGTTTAAAAAATATATGAAGTTGTTCAAAATCAACTGATGGTTGGAAGGTTCATATCATTACTTTTCTCCTTTGTATCATTCTTTCATTTTATTTTTCCTGCAGTATTTCATCTTACTTTATGTGATTTAGTTTTATAAATGTTTATATCTCTGGAGATATTTATCTGTATATCTATTTATTTGAAAAGTTTAGATTCCCTATTAGTATACAGCTATAAGTTTTGAATTTTATTCCTGGAATGGATTATCATTACAGATTTTGAGTATATGTTTCATCAAAACAACATAAGTATGTTACCATTTTGACAAATAATTAAAGTATAAATTATTATTGGAAATATAGCTCTTAAAATGATAGGAGCTGTTTTTCAATTAGTTTTTGTATTTGAAGAATTTATTTTTACAAGAACAAGACATATTTTATCACGTTTGTTTCTGGTTTTCTTTGATTTTTAAAATGTAAGCATAAAGGAACTTGTTATATATTTATAATGGAATGAAAAGAGTTTTGTTATAGTGATGTCTCTTAATCCTTTGAACACTTTTAGAATTATATGCCAAAAATCACATACTAATTTGTTATTAAAATTATTTTTAATGATTTGTCAGCAGGCAATTCAATTAGGTCTTCCTTCGATTTTGTTAAAGGCAAAGAATTAGAAACCACTTAAGTTGCAGAAGGGTATTACTCAGCTATTAGTCATTCATTTTATTAACTTCATTAATGTAACTTCAAATTTTCTCTTTGGCACACCACAAATTTTTCCATCCTGTGGCAATTTAGTATGGTAATATTGCTGATAAAAAGGAGGTATGCTTTTGTTTCATGAAGTAAACGAAAGGGATTATGAATGGGTTCGAACAAAGAGAATCTTCAGATTACAAGTGTGATCTCAGGTAAACGACTATTATGAAAGAATTCATTCATTCCAGGAATGGGCACTTTTAAATTATTGATATGTATTTTTAAATTATTTCTAAGGAAGAATTAATAATGTACATTTTCCCTAGTGGTATGAGAGTACCTGTTTTTCCATGGAAGTTGAAGATCTGAAATTGTCTCTAAAACCTTCCTTTTCCCACAAACCCATTGGAAAAAATTTTCATACACCTGTAGCATTATATGCACCATGATTTATGATCTTTGACTTGGAATATTATGTATTATTTCTTCATATACATTATTTTTTTCCTGCATTAAAATTGTAAAATCTTTTTTGTTGTTGTTTTTAATGATGTTGCTGTATTTTTATGACTTTATTTAATTAATTTATTTATGTTTATGTGGTACTGAGGATCTAACCCAGTGCCTCATACATGCTAGGTAAGCACTCTATCACTGAGCTACAATCACAGCCACCAAATTATAAAATATTTGATGGAAGATATTGTGTTTATTTCTTTCTAATGATTCTGTGCACATAATAGAAGCCTATAAGTATAGTTTTAACCTTAATGGGTACTTGAGGCTCTTGTTTCTGTAAAATAAGAACTGAACTAAGTCAGTCATGTGATGATTAATGATCAGAATACATCCTGAGAAATGTGTCCTTAGGTGATTTTATCATTGTGTGAACATTATGTTGTACTTCCACAATGTAGGGTGGTCTAATCTATTACACCCTAGGCTGTATAATGTACAGGTACAAACCTGTACAGCATGACACTATACTGAATACTGTAGGTAGCTTTAACTCTGTGGTAAATATTTGTATATCTAAACACAGTATAGGTACAGTAGAAGCCTGGCTGATAAGAATTATTCTGCTCCATTATAATCTTATACTACTATCTTAGTATATACACTTTGAGGTTGGCCAAAATGTCATTATGAAGCTCATGACTATATAAGAATAGTGGAGGAAAAGTGGAGGCAGTTCCAGGAGATAGCAGGTTTGTAGAACAGGAGCCCAATGAAAACAAAATATAAATAATATGGTGCAACCAACCAAGGACATTTCTGGATCCAAATCATGATCAATCATTTCCATTTTTTTTGTAAAATTAATTGCAATTTTAGGAATCTTATGTTCATTTTCATTTGGACTTGGTAGTTCTGAGCCAACCTTCTGCTTATCTGAATGCTACTCATACTTAAAGACTTTCTTCTTAAATCTGCCCTGAATAGTTCAGCCTTCTTTGATCTCTCTTTCTGAAATAGAGTATTTATAAACTATACAAAATATTTGAGTACTTAGATATTGTGCTACATTTTTTGAAGTTTTGACTGAGTTTATCTAGTTTCCCCAAGTAGATTGATTCAGGAATAAATGTGTTTGTTTTTTGATACTGTGGATGGAACCCAGGGCATGCCAGGCAAGTACTCTACCACTGAGCCAGATCTCTACCCAGGGAGTAAGTTTTATTGTATTTTGTAAGTACAGTCTGATTTTAAGTTCTCCGAATGCTTTGAAGATCAGAAAAACTGAAGTGCTTAGAAATGCCAATCCTAAACTGCAAATGACTTGCTTGAGAATCAGATTGATTATCTGCCTCCTGCTTTTTGTTTTACATTAACTTTAAGCTTCTTTTGAAATTGTTAATTTAATTACCAGTTAAAAGGAGAATATGCTATTGTTTATGAAAAGAGGTATCAACAATGGCCTTGATTACATAGTTATTTAGCAACTATGTAATTACAAAGAACCGTCTACCACAGATTTTGGTCGTTGTTGCTAAAGACCAATTAGGTTTCTACTACTATTAAAATTTCAGTGTTATAAAGCTTCCATCCTAATATAAGAGCTAATAACCTTGAAACTATTTCCTTCCTCTAAATATCTCTTGTGTTTATTAGTAGGGAAACGATTTTCCATGTTATATTTTCTTCCTTGAGTCTGAGCTATGCTTAGAATTTTCAAAGCAGCAATGTGATTGAAATATTGTCATTAAGAATTTCTAGAAGTTTGAGCTTCTGCTATACATCATATGAAAAGCATTTCCTCTATATTACTTGATCAGTGTTCCTCAAAACATTGGGTTTGAATTTTAAAAGTTAATTGATTTTTTAGCTTTGATTTTATATTAACCTTGCATTTACTTGAGGCTTATCAAAGATAAAACAAATGCAACATAAAAAATGACTCTAAAAGGAATGAGAGAGGGAATTGATTTACTTAAGACCCTGCACTTGAAAATCATTGCTCTAGTTTGTAAACTTCTTGAGGAAATCTGTGTCCCTTAGGCCTCACATTGTCTGGCACAATATTCACATGTGAGAAATGGATCTTGAATGATTGAATTAAAAGTACAATGACTGTGTATTACTATATTATAGATTAGACTATCAATGCATAAGAGTATATGAAGCTGTTAATAATGATACTTCATAACCATGTCTGAAATAACAAAACAATAATGACATACTATTGAGTGAACAAAGCATATTTAAAAAGCATATTGTACTAGTGAAATTTTATATATGTTTGTCTCTATGTATTTTTACATACTTATGGATTTTTTGCTTCAAAATATCCAGGTTACAGCTTTAGTATTGTTAAAGTAGTTACATTATCCTACAACTAAATCCAGTTCAAATATGTAACTGAATTTGAATATTCCTGTATCTCATTAACTACCATTATCTTATTATTACTTGAGGCAAATTTGGATTTTGACGGGTAAATGTAATTTCATATCCTGAGAAGAACTGTATCCTTCACAAAATTCCTGTGAATTCCATGGTCATATGTTCTAATTTAAGGTCATTTCTGCCTCTAAATTCCTTCTTCTGCTGAACTTTGAGACTTGCTCAAATCTCACCTAACATCAGTGTCCCTTAGTGCTGGACTGACCTTGTTGTCAAACTTGTCTTTTTATTTGGTTTTTCCATAATGTGTGCATATGTAAACATGTACAGACAGTTATTGTAGGAGTCATAGATTTGATGAGCAGGACATTTATGTTATATTAATAATAATTATTCAAATTTGAATATTATGCTGTATTTATCCTAATAGTCTATGCCACCCTGCCAATGGTAATATCTTACCTTGTATATTTCTTCTTAAGACACAATCATTAAGTTCTTAACTATCTCCTTGCTTTTTCTACATCTTCATACTTGTCTCTTATCAGCTTCCTTTGTTTCATAACACACCCCTCACATAAGAAAATAAAGCTATTTCCCTTAGGGTTAGGGTCCCCTTTGTAAGAGTATACAGAACACTGTATAGTTCTATTATCTACTAGAAACAGAAGCATTTTTATTTATTTACTTATTCCTAATGTCAATTTGCTAAACAAGGGCCATAGACTAGCAATAGATGCTTCCTAATTTTCGGAGGCTTTGAAATTGTCTGTTTTCTTCTTCCTTTACCAGTTTCCTAAAGCAGGGAAGTGTCATAGAGTCTTGATGAAGATAGGTATTTGAAGACAGAAGTGCTTAAAGTTTGTTTTAATTTATAACAATGTTTCAATGTTATACATACAAATGGCTAATTTCATGTAAATGCTTCTGAATTCAGTAGCTCAATGCTTGTCTGACATGTACCAGGCTCTGGGTTCAGTCCTCAGTATCACAAGGGAAAAAGAAGCCCTATTTGAATTTAAAGACTGTCTGCTTAAGCAAATAGTTGTAATCTTGATTTTGTTTTCATGATACCTTGCTATTTCTCCTATGTTTCTTTACGGTTTCTATTGTTATTAGTACAAGTCAGTAAGTTAAAAGGACAAAGGGTAATGCGATGCACTCATTAGGTCAACATTTGCCTCAGAAACATATGCCTTGGGTTTACTTTTTAAAATATACATTTTGAAGTAAATGTAAAGTTGTTGAAAGGGTGCCATTTTCAAATCCATAACTGATCAAAGTTATAATTTGTTAAAGTCATGATATAGTAAAAGAGATGTTTTTGCTTACATACTTTCTTGTCTTCATTATTGAGAAATTAATTCAAGCTCCAGGTAATTCCCCTAGGCTGACAGTGTGCTGGGATCCTGCACACTTAAAGACTTTCTAATAACTGCTAAAGAGGTGAGAATTGTGCTTATCCTGTGTTCACTGCTCTTTCACTTAACTTTTAAGTCTTTCCCTTAGGGTTGGGGATGTAGCTCAGTGGCAGAGTGCTTGTCTCCATTCATGAAGCTCAGGGTTCATTCCCCTTTGTATGAGTATACAGAACACTGTACTGTTCTATTCTCTACTAGCAACAGAAACATTTTTATTTATTTACTTATTCCTAACGTGAATTTACTAAACAAGGGCTATATACTAGCAGTAGAAGCTAGTATAAAGCAGGGAAGTGTCACAGTCTTGATGAAGATAGAAATTTGAAGAGAGAAGTGCTTGACTGAACTGGCATTGGGGATTTCTCATTTTTGTTAGGACATTATTACTATGTAATCTTCATTCCCTTTATCAGAGGTAAAAATTATCCAGAAGCAAATGGACAAAGTATATGGGATAATGTACTGCATGCTGTCCCTTAAAAGAGTTAATCAACCTTTCAGTCTTGATTTGCTAAAACTTCCTTACATTCTTTGAGTCTTTTACTTTCTTCATTTATCTCTTTTCTAATTTCTCTTTTTGTGCATTGCTTACTGATACTTTGCTTTCCACCTTATTGTGGGTAACTGAATATGCAGGTCTGTAAAGATTTCCTTAAAAAACTGACCCACTGCAAATATCATCTCTGCATAAATGACTTCCAATGAATTATTCTGGCCCCTGTCAATATGTACTTCGGTTGTCACTTACGAATTCTGTTTTTCTTTTGAATTTTTCTTTGATTTTTTTTGGGGGGAGTGCTTAGCATTGAACCAAGGTGCTCTGTACCATTAAGCTGCATCTGTATCCCTCTTTTAAATTTTTCTCACTAAATTGCCAAAGGCTAGACTTGAACTTGCCCTCACTCTGCCTCAGCCACCTGACTTGGGATCATAGGTGTGCACCACTATACCTGGCTTCTGTTTCTTTCTTTAAAAACAAAACAAAACTGAGAATAGCTTTATTTATAAAACCACAGGGGGAAAATACAATCAGAAAAGAAATATATGCTCAAATTTCCTATTAACATAGATGCAAATATCATACAAGGATTGCCAAGTGTACCAGCTGCATGCGAACACACACACATACACATCCAAACAACCCCACCCATTTTCTTACACAAAATGAGAACACTGCATGGTCTTATTTCTGGAGGTCCCTTCATACCAGTGCAAAGAGTTTTTAAAATATTTTTATTGGTAGATCATAATTATGCATAATAGTGGGAATCATTTTTGCAAAAAAAATAGAAGGGAGGCCAATAGGGTAGAAGAAGGAGATCAGGGAACAGAGGAGAGGAGTAAAAGGGGAAGTACTGGGGAATGAAGTTGATCCAATTACATTATGTATGTATCCAAATTCTGCTTCTATCTTTTATTATTTTTTCCAATTTCCTTGTATAACCCCTGGAGATAATGTAGGTTTTTTGTGATATTTCATAGACAAGTTAGTTCTGCCATTTTACAGTCCTACTCCTGATTCTCTGATTTATTACTATATTTCTGGTCAAGGCCCTACCAGCTATCTTGATTTGACCTTATTACTTATCATAAAATGTGCTCTTAAGTTAATGAACATTAATATTAAAATTTTAAATCTATCTAAATATTTAGATACAAATTCAGTATCCTTTTCTATAAGCTCCAACTAATTAATGCTAAATTCAACATTGGGTTATTTCCTTACTTTAAGTAGAAAACAAATCCATTAATAGGTTTGGACATTTTCACAGTTAAAAAAGTTTTACAGATAAAAATGTGTACATATTTCTGGTTTTTAAATTTCAAAGTTTCATGCAGGTCTAACAAATCACTTTGGAAAAATCCTTAATGTCCTTATATAATTTTTCAGTAGTGAAGCATCATAAGCAATCCTCGGTTCTTTAGCATATTATTTATTTTTCAATTCTGTAGGGCCCAATGTGAAAATTATAGTTTGGGTAACTTATTTGGGTGATGCAGGCATTATGAATCCTTCTATCCAGTTGGATCTAATATTCCACAGGTCCTTAGAGCCCTGTACTGGATTCTTACTTCTGTCTACCAGTGAGCATGATGAAACAGCAACATTTTAACAATCCCAATTGCGAATGTCATATATCATTTTTGCCTACTTTTATTGGTCAGAACTACTCCAGTAACTCCACCTACATGCAAAAGTATTGAGAGATATGGTTTGTATGCCACAAAGAAATGATTTTAGTGAACATTTAGCCATTCTTTGCTACAGATGATGTTTATTTCTCTTCTGAATTATTCCTATTTGCATTTTGGTTCCTGAGTCATTTGTCCATTTGCCTACTGTTCATAGCAAAGATATTTTGGATTTTTAAGTTCCACATAAATATTATAAGCTGGAATAGCCAAATTCCCTTCATCTGTTTTCAATGATCTCATTTAGCCATGGTATTAGTGATAATGATAGATGGGTGATGAAGTTGTATTGTGAACTTAATCACAAAATGAATGTGAGTTGTTGATAAAAATATGGCTGCTGAAAAATATTATTTTAGTAAAAATTAACCTCATACATCTCATCTCTTCCTTGATGGAAAATTAATGTTTCTGTTCTATTCATGCCTTCAACTGATTGGATGAGGCCCACCTACATTAGTTATGTAAATCTGCTTTATATATTCTACCAAATTTAAATGTTAATTTCATGTACATATATTCTCACAGAAACATCCAGAATAATGTTTGATCAAATATGTGGGCACATGATAGCCCAGTCAAAGTGATGGATATGAGTTATTTTTATGGTGGTTTCTCAGGGGGTTACAATTGAAATCTAAGTTTATAAAATTAGGTTCAGATTAATAAGTGTGATATTTCAATTGCATATAAAGCTTTACTTCTGTATAGCTCTATATTTTCTTCTTTCCTTTGTGATTTTATTATCATACAAATTAAAGGTTTATACCTTGTATGCTAGTAAATAAGTATATGTACACACATATACACACACTCTTATGTGCATATATAAATTATTGCTTTATGCAGGGGTCTTTATATCAGACAGAGATAATCCTTATAAGCCAAAAGTAAATTGATTCTGTCTACTTTTGCAGTTACCACGTGATGTAGCCTGTATGTAACTTATATTATTAATTCCATGGAATTTGATGTCCTTAATTTTCCATATGGATTTAAGGTACGATTCAGTGTCTCAATATCAGCCTGAAAAACTCCTTTTTGTTGTTCTTGTAGGTCAAATATGTTAGTAATAATTTCACATTGTTTCTGTTTGAGAAGATCTTAATTTCTATTTCATTTTATTTTGCATATAGAATTCTTGGTTTATAGTATTTTTCCTTAACACATTGAATCTCTCATATCCCTGCCTTCTTGCCTACATGGTTTCTGATGATAATCCACTGTTAATCTCACTGAGGATTCATTTTATGCATGGAATCACTCCTGTCTTGCTGATATCAGGATTCTCTGTATGTCTTTTGATTGTTTAATGCTCTCTTCTTGGAATTCATTGAACTTCTTGCTGAGTAGATTCATATATTTTATCAAATTCGGAAATATTTCAGGTATTATTTCCTTACTAATAATTTCTGCCCATTCTCTTTCCACTCCTTCTGGAGCTTAATTTGTGTCTATTTTGCTGTGCTTACTGGTGAACCTAAAATCTCTTAGGGTCTGTTCATTTTTCTTCATGTTACAATCTTTCTGTTCTTTACAGTAAAGAATCTGTTGATGTATTTTATGCTTTCTCTTGCCAAATCAAGTCTTTTGCCAATCACAACTAGTCATTTTCTATTTTACTTACTATACTTTTGAAATCCAGCATTTCCATTTTATATTTTTTATAAAAATAAATTATTGATTGATTGGTGAGATAATATTTTTATACTTACTTTCTTTGTTCCTTAGACATAGTTTTCCTTAATTCTTAATACGTTTAAAATAGGTGATTTAAATTTTTTGTCTATTTAGTCTGATGTCTTTTGTTTCTCAGGGAGAGAAAATTTTGTGTATGGACCATCCATTTTTGTTCTTTTGCATGCCTCATGATTTTTATTGTTGAAAACTGGACATTTTGTATAATATAATTTGGCAACTCTGAAAATCATATTCCTCCTTTTCTCTGGGGTTTTGTTACAGTTCACTGTTTATTTATTGAATCTTCTGAAGAAATTATGCAACGTCTGTATTATTTGTCTTGTGTAGCCATTGAAGTCTCTGCTTAATTAGCTTTGTTATAACCTGTGTTGATCAGAGATTTTCTTGTATACCTGTGATCAGAAAGTCTCCCTTTCTTTTCTAATGGATTGTGTGTTGTTATGATATATCTGAAATATTGTGACTGGAAGTTCATTTCTTTTCCCTAGTCTTTATTACTTGCTTGTGCAGAACCTCAAGGTTTACCAGAGCTGAGAGCTTAGGGCCTTCTCATATTTTTCTCTAGCATGAGCAAAGTCCTTTACAGCCACAAGGCCTTCCAGATTTCTAAGAATTACCCTCCTGTGGACATCTCATTCTCCATTTTTTTCTTTTATGTTTTTTGTTAACTTGTTTGCATTAGCTGTGTCCTATGCATGTGTGATTTTAAACCATTGCTACTGATTATTTTTCAGTAATACTCCTAGTAAAATAATTGTTCTGTGTAAGCTGAGTCAAATCCAAGATAAACAGACCTTGTTAATGAAGTCTTTCAGGAAACCTCCTGAATAGTTAAATAATGATATACTTAAATAATGATAATTGTTTAAATAGTTAAATAATGATAATTCTAAAAAAAAAAATGGAGCCTTGATGGCTCATCAACCCTGTTCTTGCTCCATTGACTATCTACTTGATAATTTTCACAGTTACAAAAAGATTTTGGTTTTCAGAAGTGGCACAGAACTGGGGAAGTTCAGGAGAGAATATAGCAAATTGAGATATTAAAAACACTTCTATTCCTACTGAAATTCTGCCTTTTTCTTAATGAAATTCTACCTGATTGCTATAAACTTTAGTTTCCATAATCCTGCACAAGTTTATTCTGACAATTTTTAAGAAGGTTCTTTTTTACTTTTATAAAGGTTAAGATTCTTAAGGGCTCTTTGCTTTTCTCACTGATACCCTTTTACTATGATCTGGATATGGTTTAAGTATGCCCCAATAGGGTTCATATGTTGAAGCCTGGGTCCTCACTGTGGCAATTTTGTAAGGTGGTATACCTTTAAGAGGTGGGGCATAGTGGACAATTTTGAAATCTTTGGAAGTGCTGTCCCTGGAAGGAATTAAGGTAATTATCATGGGTTCCTGAGTTACTTTTCACAAGAATGATTGGTTTCATGCCACAAGCTCAACCCCTCATACCCAGTCTGACTTTTGTTTTGTGATGTTATATTTCCCACTTGCACATATTTCTGCCATGACACTACCAGCTGTTAGGGCCTCACCAGAAGCTGAACCAACAGGACCACCTGATCTTGGAATTCCAACTTCTAAGACCATAAGCTAGATAAACCTTGTTGTCATAATTAGCCTTTTTCAGGTATAAATTTTATAATGATGAAAATTGATACATATACTGCCTAAAAACAGTAAGTCTCCCTTGATTTTATGAAGGAATCTGTGTTGTTATGACATGTATCAAATACTAAGTCAGGCAATTAACTTCTTACTCTTAGTCTTTATTTTTTTGTTTTTACAAGGATTCAAGGTTAGCCCATGGTATCTGCTCAGGGCCTTATTTATTTATTTATTTTATGTCTCTCTTCTCTTACTTTATTCCAACATGTCATTTTGTAAAGGTCATAGAATGTGGTCCCCTCACTATGGAAATATTTGCATTAAAAATGAAGAACTAGATTTTATAGATTAATGTTATAGGGAGGAAGTTTTTTTCATAACAGAAAAAAATGAATTTTGAAAAATTAGAATTACTTCAAAGGCAGGACAGATCACTTTGTCAAGTAAGCACTTTCCTAGATAATTTTTCAAGGATACCACAGAAGACATCCTTCTTGGTTAGTGATGCAGCTGTAAGTTAAATGAATTCTAAAGTCTGTTATAATTATAAATATCACCTAAAAACTATTCAACATGTTTAAAAAACTCATAAAATTCCAATTATAATTACTTCATGAATCTATGTGTGAGTATTTTGTCAGTATATAAATGATATCTTTTAGAGAAATTGGAAGGTGGCTTTATATAGATATTTATGCAAACATGTACTTTCATGCATATACACATTTGGGGATTGAGACTAATATTAAAGTATGTTGTCATAGAAATATGCTATTTGTCCTTCTGTGTCTGGTTTAATATAATATGACCTCACTCATATATGGAAACTAAGGAAGTTGACTTCATAGAAGTAGCAAAGAGAATAGTAGGTAAAGGATACTGGGGCAAGAAAGGGAAAAGACATAAAGAAAGATTGATCAATGGATATAAAGTTACAAGTGAAGAAGAGGAATAAATTCCTGCATTCTCTTGTAGAGTCAGTGCCTATAGTTACCAGTAATATATGTTTTAAAATAGGTACAAGAAGGTTGGTTGGTTGGTTGGTTGGTTGGTTGGTTGGTTGGTTTTAGTGGTACTGGGGATTGAACTCCATGCCTCACACATGCTAGGCAAGAGCTCTACCACTGAGCTATATACCCAGACTGAGAAGAAATTTTTTGAATACACTTACCACTAAAGAATAATAAATACATGAGGGGATGGTTTTGCCACTCATGCTGATTTGATCATTCCATAATGTATACACATATCAAAACATCATATTATAGTTCATAAATATACATATTTATCTTTCAATTAAAAATAATAAGGAAACATACTGTTCAAATAGACACAATAAATCTAGATTAACTTAATGTTATTTTTTTCTTACTTGTGATATTTGTGTTAAGAATGAGCTGTTTTATATCTTAATGATCAACCTTTTCTCAGGGTTACATATTACCATTATAATTATTGTGAAAAACAGAAATTGCTACAAAACATCTCCAGTTTTCCATGGCTATAATAAAAATAGAAAACATCATAAAATAAATGTGATATTCTAACATTTTTTATAATGAGAATATGAAGTATTACTGCATGATTTAATTTCCTTGGTAATTTAACTCTTGGATTTTTGCTGTTTCCCATTACTGATTTTCTGTTTGAATGTTCACTCTGCTTAATGTCTTCTTAGGACAATTATAGTCACATCATTGGTTGTGTATGATGGCTTCTGAATATGGTAAAAATTAAACACTGTCAATATTAAGGACAGCTTGGAATCCCTGAAACTGATTGGTGTTTTGTAATGGAAATGAGTAAGGATTATCTGTCTCTGCCTCGGTGAATTAATTACACCCATCCCCAAACTGACTTCCATTTACAAGATCATGCTTCCCAGGTGCATGCCTTACTCAAAATAGTTCTTGCATTTTAATATATATTCTTTAAACATATATGTATTTATAAATTCACTTCAACATATAACTTGAATTCATTTCATGGTATTGGATACCAAAGAATATAAACAACAACAACAAAAAAATGGTTTGGTTCGAGTACCTGCAAATTTTAAGTTTATGTAACTTCTTACTTTCAGTCTACCTGTGTTCAAGGAAAGAAAATGAGAAACAGCATTGCTTACTCCTTTCTGAACAAAAGATCAAGAATAGAACATTGAGTACATTTTATATCCATTCCTATTTACCCTACTATACCACAAAAAACTCTTCTTGGAAGGATAAATAATGTGAAAGTGGAATAGGCCAATTAATCAAGCATTCTTGGTGTCTTTCCTTCTAGTTAAATTCTTTTGAGCACTTCCAAGTGTTCCATAATCCTTTTGGGAAAAATAATCTCTTCATAAGTGGCAAAAATCCAAATGGCTATTAGGCTGAGGTTTGAAAACAGTCTTCCCAGATAAGGATTATTCAGTCTAGAAAAATTAAATTTCAGAAGACAAAGAATTGACTACTCTAAAATTACAAAAAGGAGTATGTGATTTGCCATTGAATCTATTTCTTTTTTTAATATTTTTAAATTGTACATGGATACAATATCTTTATTTTTTTTTTTTTTATTTTTATGTGGTGCTGAGGATTAAGTCCAGTGCCTCACACACACGAGGCAACCCCTGTACCACTGAGCTAACAACTCCAGCCCTCTATTTCTTTTTGTACATAATTTTTTTCATAAAAATTTGAACCCCCACAGAAATATAGCAAAAATAGAGTCCCACTTCCATAGCCTATTTGATTGCCCTCCCCTGTCTATGCAAATGTATCCTTCTACTAGTTTTCTATGAATTTGCATGCATAAAATAATTTGTAACCACACTGCTATGGTTTGAATCTGGAATGTACCCATAGACTCATGAGTTGAAGGATTGGTTCTCAATGTAACAGTGTTCAGAGGAGGGTCTTTTGAAAAGTGGTTGGATCATGAGGGCTCATTAGTACACTAATAGTTTGATGCATTATTAGGAGGTGGTGGAAACTGTAGGAGGTGGGATGTTGTTGAGGAGTGGGTTTTTGGGGACACACCCTTTGGAGTGATATGTTTCCCTGAATTCTCCTTCCCCATCCCAGCTTCCTGGTTGCTTTGAGCTGATAGCTTTGTTGCACCATTCTTCTGCCATGATATTCTGCCTTGTCTCAGGCCCAAATCCATGGAGCTGGCTGATCATGTGGTAAAAAACTTAAAATCTGTATACAATAATAATCTTTCATTCCTTAAATTTTTTCTGGTGTTTTGTCCCAGTGATAAAAAAGTGACTAACATTTATATACATACTATTGTTATTATTTTGTAGTCTTCTTTATTTATTTGGCAATGTTTCCATGTTACTCATGAGATGTAATTCACTCAACTACTGCAGAGTATATGCAATAATGTATTTATTCACATTCTTATTGAGGTAGGTATAGGTTCCAAAATTTGCTATTACAATAATTATAATATCGTCAGCTGGTTTTTCTTTATTTCTTTTCTTCAGACCAATCAACTCCTAATAGACATGTTTAATTCATAATCTATTGTTGTGATGGCTAATATATTTACATTTATTTTTAATTTTTTTTGTTTTTTATACATTTACATATACATAGAATATAATAGTCAATGTTATCCAAGGGGAGCTACATGGATGCCTGAAAAAACAGTGCTTGACCCGATATATACAATGCTGTTTTCCTATACATACATATAATAAAGTCTAATTTATAAATTAGGCACAGTAAGAGATTAATAACAATTTATCATAGATCTATGAAACCTCAGTATATGATTTTTATTTCCTAATTAAATTGAGAAATTTTGCCCTTTTGCTTTAAGGAGGCACTTTACAGCTTCTCTTTGGTGTATTGGAATTGTCAGAGTTACAACTCTTTCTCTGCTGAGCCACTGTTAAGTATAAAAAATGGTTCTTTGAACATAGGCAGTGTGATAATGTGGCATCAATCTGATATGTGAAACTGCTCTACTAAGCGACTAACTGGTTTGTAGCCTGCACAGCATGGTTATGGTAGATAAAGGGAGGATTCCTGTCATAGGTGGGACAGAGGAGGATGGCATGAGATTTCATCATGTTATTTAGATTGGCATAAAATTTAAAACTTATGAATTATTTACTTCTTAAATTTCTTGTTTAATATTTTCAGACCATGGTTGACCACAAATAACTAAAAACATGGAAAGCACAGTGGGGTGAACATAGCCAATCACTAAAATAACACTGTTCTGATTTACATTTACAACTAGCACTCTAGGAGCATCTTTCATAAATGTCTTTACATAGTGTATTATATGTGCCACATTGAGAACATTCATTCACTGAAATACTACCTGGATGCAATGAAAATCTAGCAGTCTTAAAACACCTTTTGTACATGTCTTTTCAGAGTATATTACCTGTAGCACAGTGTGCTAAACACATTCATTCACTGAAATTACACAGTGATGTTGCAATGAATAATGAACAATATAGAAACGTCTTTTATCTTGTCTTTAGGTGGTTTCACATGCATCCTAGTGTTAGGAATGCTTTTAAAATAATTGTGGTTATAAACACATGAGATCTTGCTCTCTAAATTTTTGTTACTCTAATTTTTTTTGTTACTGAATTATCTTACTTAGCATAATGGAATACAGGTTATCCATGTTGTAGCATATGACAGGATTTCCTTTTTATGACTGAAAAATATTATCTTGTATATACTATATTTTTTTTATATATACATACATTGGTGGGCATATAGGTTGTTTCCTCCTCTTAGCAACTGTGAATATTGTTTCACGAATGTGATAGAGCAAATATTTCTTCAAGATACTGGTTTCAATCTTTTGGATAAATTCCCAGAAGTAGAATTGCCAGATCATATAGTAGTTCCATTTTTTAAAGAAATTATACTTTTTTAATTGGTCCATTATAATTATACATAATAGTGGGATTGGTTGTTAAATTCTTGTACATGCACTATTTGTAATTTTTTGAAGAGTCCTTATAATATTTTATATAGCAGTTTCACCATTTTAAATTCAAACCAATATTACACAAAAGTTCTAATTTCTTTACATCCTTGACAAGGCTTGTCTTTTCTGGTTTTGATTATGGCCATACTAACAGGTATGACTTATTTATGGTTTTGATCTTCATTGCCTTGATGATTAATGATGCTGAAAATCTTTTCATGTAACCGTCATTTGTGTATTTTCTTTGGAGAAATGTCAATTTATATCTTTTGTCCATTTTTAAAGCAACTGACTTTTTTTTCCTATTGAGTTATGTGAATTCTTTATGTATTTTAGAGTTGGCAAATATTTCTCCCATATAGGTTGCCTTTTTACTGTCTTGATTGATCCATTTGCTTTGCCAGTAGTTTTTTCATTTGATATATTCCTTTTTACCTATTTGCTGCTTTCGCTGTCTCTACTTTTAATAATATATCCAAGAAATAATGGGCAAATCCAGTGTCATTAAGATTATCTGGTTTTGTTTTTTTTTTTGGTAACAGGGGATTGTTCCCAGGGGCATTTAACCAGTGAGCCACATCCCCAGCCCTTTTTATTTTTATTTTTTTTAGGATAAATTGCTTAGGGCTTTGCTGAGTTGCTGAGGCTGGCTTTGAAAGGGTTATCCTCCTGCCTCAGCCTCCAGGCTGCTGGGATTATTATAGGTGTGTTCCACAGCTCCCTGCAGTTTCAGGTCTTATATTTAAGTCTTTAATTCATGTTGAGTTGATTTTTGTGTGTGGTAAAGATACACATCCCATTTCATTCTTTTAAATGTGGATATCCCATTTTTTTCTTTTTTTTAAATTTTTTATTCTAAGATGTTATAAATGACAGCAGAATGCATTACATTTCATATTACACATATAGAGCACTTTTTTACAAATCTTTCCTAGCACCATTTATTGAAGATGTTATCCTTCCCCAATAATGCATTCATGGGATACTTGTTAGAAACTGGTTTTGTTTCTGAGTTCTCTATTGTGTTACATTGTTCTGTATGTCTGCTCTTATGTTAGGAGCATACTTTTTTGTCTACTGTTGTTTTGTAATATGTTTTAAAAATATTTTTTAGTTGTAGATGGACACAATAACTTTATTTTATTTTATTTATTTTTATGTGGTGCTGCAGATTGAACCAAGTGCCTCACACATGTAAGGCAAGCCCTCTACCACTGAGCCACAACCCAGGCCCTGTAATATGTTTTAAAATCAGGAAGTGTGAGGCCTTGAGCTTTGTTCTTGTTTCTCAAGGTTAGTTTTTTTTTTTTTTTTTTTTTTTTTTTTTTTTTTTTTTTTGAGGGGAGTTCTTTGTCGTTTTGTGTGAATTTTAAGATTATTTTTCCTACTTCTGTAATGAAAATTGCCACTGAGATATGGGTAGGAATCACATTGAGTCTATAGACATTTAACAATATTAAGTCTACAAATTCATGAGCATGAGTTATCTTCCAATTGTTTGTGTCTGCTAATTTCATTTCATGAAGTTTTGCAGATTTAAAATAGACATGTATTTCGTCTCCATTGTTAAGTTTACTTTGAAGTATTTTATTCGTTCTAACATGGTTGTGGATAGTATTGTTAATTTACTTTTGACATTGGTCATTCTTAGTGTATAGAAACAATGGATTTTTGTGCATTAATTTTGTATATTAAAACTTTATGAATTTACTAAGAGTTTTGTGTGTATGTAATCTTTTGGGTTCTTTACCTGTAAAATCATGTCATCTACAAACAGAAATAATTCTAATCCTTCTTTTCTGATTTAGATGTCTTTTTTTTCTTGCCTCACTATTCTGGCTAGGATAGCAAATATTATATTGAATATATCTTGAAAGATTGAACATATCTGCCTTGTTCCTGATCTTAGAGAAGATTTCTAGTTTCACCATCGAATATAATATTAGCCATGAGATTTTACATATAGTTTTTATTCTGTTGTGGTAATTCTTTTTTTAAAAAAAACATATTTTTGTTGTAGATGGATACAATACCTTTATTTATTTTTTATGTGGTGCTGAAGATCAAACCCACTGCCTCACATGTGCTAGGCAGGCACTCTACCATTGAGCTATAGCCCCAGTCCCTGTGATAATTTCTTTCTATTCTTAGATTCTAGAATGTTTTTGACATGAGTGTTGAATATTGTCATATACTTTTTCTACACATACTGAAATGATCATTTGATCTTTATCATTCTGTTACTGATTTATTTTGGTTAGTTAAATCATCCATTTATCCCATGGATAAATCCTACTTCATCATGGTGTAGGATCCTTTATGTGCTATTGAATGTGATTTGCTAGTATTTTGTTGATGTTGATTCCATCTCTACTCAATAGGGATATGTCATGCTGTTTTCTTATAGTATGGTGCTTTTCCCTAGCCTTTGTATCAGTAAAGATTACTGCATAAAAAAGAGCTTGGAAGAGTTTTTTTGTTTGTTTGTTTTTGTTTTTAATACTAGGGATTGATCTCAGAGATGCTTAACCACTGAACCAAGTCTTTTATATTTTATTTAGAGATACGGTATTGCCTCACTAAGTTGCTGAGGCTGGCTTTGAACTTGTGATCCTCCTGCCTTAGCCACCCAAGCTGCTGGGATTACAGGCATGCATCAAAGCACCCAGCACTTGGAAGTTTGGGTTCTCCTTCAATTCTTTGAATAATTTTGAGGAAATTTTGTGTTATCTCTTTAATTGTTCAGTGAAACCATTTTGTCCTGACCTTTGTGTGTGTGTGTTGGGGGGAGATTTTGACTACTGATTCAATTTCATTACTAATTGTGAAGTCTGGTCAAATTTTGTTTGTTTATTTATTTATTTTTGATATCAGGGATAGAACCCAGGGACACTTAACTACTGAGCCACACCCCCAGCCTTTTTTTATATTTTATTTTGAGACAGGGTCTGGCTAAATTTCTTAGGGCCTTGCTAATTTGCTGAGGTTGGCTTTGAACCCATGATCATCCTGCCTCAGCCTTGGGAACCACTGGGATTATAGGTGTGCACCACCACACTTATTCCTAAATTTTCTGTTTTGGATGATTTAATCTCAGAAATGTTCTATTTCCAGAAATTATTTCATTTGTTCTAGATTACCTAATTTGTTGACATGTGTTTGTTCATAATCTCATAATCCTTTTTATTTCTTTGGTATCAGTTCTATTGTGCCTTCTTTCATTTTTGGTCTTGAGTTTTCTTTCTTTTACTTAAAATCATACTTAATATGATTTCAGTATTCTTAAGTTTATTGAGACTGTTTTTTCATCTAACATATGGTCTATTGTGGAGAATATTCCAAGAGCTTTTTTTTGAATTATATGTATTCTTCTGCTGGTACATGAATGGTTCTGTATATGTTTATTATGTCCACTTGGTCTATAATGTTGGTCAGGTCTTGATTAGTCAGTTTTTCCTATCTTGACAAGAATACCTGACAAGAACTGTTTGGAAGAAAGTTTTATTTTTTAATTATGATTTCAGAGGCACAGTCTGTTGATAGCACACACACCCCAAGGCAGAAACATCATGGCAGCAGAGTGTGTTGGATGAAAGCTGCTCAGCTTATGGAAACTGGGATGCAGAGAGAGAGAGGAGAGGAGAGAGAGAGAGAGAGAGAGAGAGAGAGAGAGAGAGAACGGGGCCTGGCACAAGGTACACCCTTCTAGGATGTGCCCTCAGTAACCTACTTCCTCCAATTAGATCGTACCTCCCAGTAGTCCATCATGATTCTATCATTGTGTAAAGGCCACACATCTGACCTTTGAAACACTGGGGACTATGTTTTTAGCACATGAGCTTTTGGGGGGATATTGCAGATTCAAATTATAACAAGGTACTATGTTTACTTATTGATTTTTTGTTTGACTGTTCTGTCCATTATTGGATGTGGGGTATTGAAATGTATTATTATCTGTTACTTTCTACTTCTTGTTTAAATATGTTAATGTTTGATTCATGTATTTGGTGTTCAAATGTTGGTAAGTATATCTCTCCCTGTGAATCAGTCCTTTTATAACTGTGACATCTTTGTCTGTAATGGAAATTTTTGATTTAAAGTCAATTTTGTCTACATATGGCCACCTTTCCTCTTGTATGGTTATTATTTGCATGGAATATTCTTCCATGCCTCATTTGTAGCCCATGTATGTTCTTAAATCTAAAGTGCATATCTAAATTGAGTACAGTGGTGCACACCTTTAATCCCAGCAACTTGGGAGGCCAAGGCAGGAGGATCACCATTCTGAGGCCAGCCTTAGCAACTGAATGAAATCTTGTCTCAAAATAAAATTATAAAAAAACGGGCTGGAGATATAAATCTATGGTAGTGTGCCACTGAGTTCAATCCCCAGTACAACTGAAATAAACTAAAATACATAAAATAAAGTGGATGTCTAATTTATAGCATATAGTTTTATATGTTATTTTTATTCTTTTAGCCACTCTGAATTGGGGAGTTTATCCTTTTAAATTCAAAATGCTTACTGATTGAGAAGAACTTACTATTTCTCTTTTGTTGTTTTCTTATCTATATTGTAGCTTCTGTTCTCTCATTTCCTTTCTTGCTGCCTACCTTTGTGTTTTGTTGCTTGTTTTTTTTTTTTTTTTTTTGTAGTGACATGGTTTAATTTCTCTATCAGTCTATTTTCTGTTGCTACAACAAAATTCACGAGGCTTAAAACTTTATGAAGAAAAGATGTTCAATTATTTAGCTCATTGTTTTGGAGTTTAAACATCTGAGACTGGGCATATCCATTTGCTTGGCCTCTGGTAATAGTCCCCTTAGCTATATCACAACATGGCTTATGAATGGAAAGGGAATCAACCTGGCAGAAGGGGGCAACTGTGTATGGTGATTTCACTTTTTAAGAACTTGCTCTCAAAAAATTAACTGGGGTCCCACTAGAACTACATTAATTTCTTCCAATTGTGGTACCCTCAATGACCCACATCCTTTCCACTAGACCTCATCTGATAAAGATTCTGCCATACTGGGAATCAAGCTCCTATATTGGAGGCCTTTGGGGATAATCTTAAGCCTTATCCTCACTGTGCAATTTCTTTTTCATTTTCTTTTATGTGTCTTCGATATATATTTTCTTTTTATTAACTATAGCACTTATGTAAAATATAGTTGTAACAACTGAATTTAATAACAACCTCCATTGCTTGCAAAACTCTAGGGTTTTAATTATTCCCATTCCCATTTTGTTATTGGTGCCAAAAATTTCATCATTTTAAATTGTGTATTAATTAACTTATTTTTATATTTATAGTTATTTTTCAACTTCTTTGTTCATGGCTTACAACAGTTTATCATATATTTTATGAACAACTTAAAGAAAGGAGTTTGAAGGCTCCCAACACAAAGAAAAAACAAATGTTTAAAGATATGAAAATGTTATTTATCCTGGTTGTTTTTTAAATATTTTTACTTGTAGATTGTCATAATAACTTTATTTATTTGTTTTTTTTTAATGTGGTACTGAAGATCAAACCCAGTGCCTCGCATGTGCTAGGCAAGGGATCTACCACTGTACCACAATCCAAGCCAATTACCCTTAGTTCATCATTATATATTGTATACCTGTACTAAATTAACACTCTGTACCCCATGAATTATTATGTGTCAGTTTGAAAAAAAAAAACTAAAAATAATAGCATTTGCTGGTAATCTACATTTATAGCAACTTAATTCATAATAGCTAAAGTATGGAACCAACCTAGGTGCCCTTCAACAGATGAATGGATAATAAAAATATGGTATATATATATATATATATATATATATATATATATATATATATATATATACACACACACACACACAATGGAGTATTACTTAGCCATAAAGAAGAATGAGTTTATGACAGTTTCCAGCAAATGGATGGACATGAAGACTATCATGCTGAGTGAAATAAGCCAGTCCCATAAAGCCAAAGGTAGAATGTTTTCTTTTTTAACTTTTATTCCAGAATTACAATCAAAACAACATACATTCATTCCAGTATTACAGTATATTCCTTATTTTTCACATATATGTTAACTTCAGCAATGAATTTTTTATTTCATATGCTTTCAGTTGTTGCTTACTGTCATTTTTTCAACTTGAAAACGTTCCTTTAGCATTTCTTATAATTCAGAAGTAATAGTATTTTATGAAAGTCTTTTTGATTTCTTCTTCATTTTTCAGGGACAGTTTTTCCAGATACTATGCTCTTGGTTGTTTTATTCTCTCAGAACTTTGAAAATGCCATCCTAATTCCTTCTTCTGTCTTACATGTTTTCTGCTGAGAAATCCACTTAGGGTCTTAAAGGGTTTCCTCCTACACGGTGAATTGCTTTTCTGTTTTTGTAAAATAGCTCTTTTGTCTTTGACTCAATAATTTGAGTATGATGTGTCTTGATGTGAATTTTATTGCATTTCTTCTAGTTCATGTTCAGTGGGCTTCTTGATTCTTGTTATTCATTTACTTCAGAGTCTTTGGAAGCTTTCAATTATTTTTTAAAGAAAAATACAAATCTGTCTTTGATTTTCGTTTTCCCCTTCTCTTCTTCTTAGACTGCCATGATATGTGTCCATCCATCCATCCATCTACTTGTTTTCTTCCTCTAAACTTCTTATGCTACCTTCACTCTTCTTCACTTTTTTTGTTATTGTTCCACTGACTTGATAATTTCAAATGATCTATATTTGAGTTCACTGAGAGTTTTTCTGATTGATAACTGTACTGTTAATTTCCTCTATGGAATTTTTCAATTAAGTTTTTGTATTCTTCCAGTCCAAATTTTGCTGTTTTTAAAATAGATGCTCTTTGTTGAAATTCTTACTTTGTTCATTAATGCTCTTTGAACATCTTTGTTATGGTTATTTCAAAATTTTTGCCAGGAGTTGCATTTTCTTTGTTTCTATAATGTTAAATTCTGGATATATCTTTCTTTCCTTGATTGAGCCTTGTTTCTTCTTGGTCTTTTCCAAGGCCCTGTTATCCTTTGTTGAAATTTAGACCTTTGAATAAAGAGTCACTTCTCCAAGTCAGTCTTTACAAATCATTTTTGTTGTTGTTGTTGTCACCAGCTAACATAAAGATTCTGGTGGCCTCTTAAACCTTTGCTTTATGTCTTTGGACTTGTGAATATTGACTCCTAATTGAAGGGATTAGTTTTTGTTGTTGTTGTTTGGTTCTGTTCTGTTTTTTAAAAATCTTATAATCTCTTGCTCCCTCTGGTGTCTTGTCCCTTGGGTCCTCTGATGCTGTTGTGTCCTTCCCTGCTTCTTTCTGTTCTCAAATTCCCCAGTCATCTAGTGTATGGAAAATTCTGTCATTTTCCTTATTCCTTTGTAACAGAAATCTGTCCCTTAGGCAGCCCCTTAAAAAATGGAACATGGGACTCACTCTTGTCTTGGGTAAGTGTAGATCCTCCCCACCAATGAAAAGGCTGTTGAGCTGCGTTGGCCTCTGTCTACTATACTCTGTATTCTATGGATCAGCAGCATTCTATCCAACTCAGCATGTCCCTGGTATCTGTAGAGACAGGTGACACAGATGGTAGTCAGGAAGTTCCCTGAAAAGTCAGAATATTGGATGTATGGTCCAGTTTCCACTTTCCCTCTGCAGGGTAAAACTGGGAAAATGGAATTTTACCTTAATTGCATTGTACAGTGATAGAAGCAGGAAATGTGGTGTGAGGGTAACAGATTTTCCTATCAGCTTCAATGTAGCTGTTTTCATGCTTACCTGGGTTACAGGATCCTATTAAGTGTTTCCTCAATTTCTCACATATGGGGTTGCTTTTTATAATGGTGAATTGGCATTATGGTTTAGATATGTGCTGTCCCACAAAAATTCATGCGTGAGATAATACAAGAGGGTATAGAGGTGAAAGGATTGGGTTATGAGAGTCTTAACCTAATCAGTGCCTTAATCCCCTGATAGGGATTAACTGAGTGTGGCTAGAGGAGGTGGAGCACTGGAGAGTTGTGCCTTTGCAGTTTATATTTTGTCCCTTGTGAGGGGAGTTCTCTTTGTTTTGTGATTGTCTTGCCCTGAGCTACTTTCCCCATTTACACCCTTCAGCTATGATGTTCTTGGTATCCTCTGGCCCAGAGCAATGGATTTGGCTGTCTTTGTACTGAGACATCTGAAACCATGAGCATCAAATACACTTTTCCTCCCCTAAAATTGTTGTTGTCAGGTGTTTTGGTCACAGCAGAGAAATAGCAGACTGAAATAATTGCTGATCTCATAGAGAAAGAAGAGTCTGTGCTGTGTGTTGTGCCATTGTAATAACATTATTACCCACCCCTATGTTGCTGTATTGCAACTTCATGAATGTTCTTTTCTACTTTGTTTTCTTCCAACCTGTCATCAGGTTGATGAAATTATTAGTTATCTGATCTACCAGTCTGGAACTCATATATTCTATCCTGTTCTCTTTTTTTAAAAATATTTATTTATTAGCTTTAGTTGTACAAATGCGTTTATTTTTTTAAAAATATTTATTTATTTGCTTTAGTTGTACACAAAGGAATGCACTTACGTTTACGTGGTGCTGAGGATCGAACCCAGGCCACGCATGTGCTAGGCAAGCGCTCTACTGCTGAGCCACAACCCCAACACCTCTATCCTGTTCTTTTAGAGAGTATTCTTATAATTTTAATGTGAATACTTGATTTTAACATGTATACATTAAATTATAATCTGGAATCTATTCCAAGTAATATAACAATATTAGAGTGCCTTATATTTAATTGCCCCTCCAATTTTCTGTTTTATATTTCCTGAATTTTTTTTGTTCTATCTTTCCATTACATTTGATATTCAGTAATTAGTGTGATTACTTTAATCCCCTAGTTTATTTCCTTATCCCTGAATTTCCCATTTCTGTACTCACTTGTTATTCTCTGTTCCTACAATTACTTTTTGGGTTAAATGTTATTCTTAATGAATGTACCTTTAGTCATTTAAAATGATTTTATGTATGATGAAACATTTAACTTAGAAATTTTAAGTTCATTCTCATTCTTTTTTTTTTTTTTTTAATCTTAAAGGATTGGAGAACCTTATAGGTCCAGTCCACACAGGAGTTAGAGCTAGACAATTAGAAAATGGCTCCTGTTGTTTATTTAAGGTGGTACATCAAAGGCAGGGATAAGGTTTCAGGGGTAGAGTTTTGCTTCCAGACATCTTGCAGTCAGCAAGTTGATTGGCATCTTGGTAGGTCACACCCATCTCAGAAGGGCTGTAGAGCTACAGCAGGTCACCCCATCTCTGGTGCTATGTGGGACCAGGCAGAGCACAATACTCATTCTTTTTTTTTTTTTTTTTTTTTTTTTTGAGAAAAAGGAAAAACAAGTTTTATTGCTTTGCTAGTAAGGGAGAAACACTGGGGACTCCTGTCCTAAAGGCGGTGATTCTGCCCATCAGCAGGAACAGGTGGCTTTTAAAGAGGTGATTCAAATGTTACATTCCAGGAGTTTCTGTTGGAGTTGTAATTCACTTGTTAATTTGGGAGATTGTCATTTCTGAGATCTTATGGTGCCAAAGTCTGAATTACTTTGTTCCTTTGGTGGGTGTGTGCTCAAGAGCAGATAAATATGCCTAAAATGGGGAAGAAATGTAATCCTGTTTCCCCTGAGATTAGGGATGAAGAGAGTTAGGGAGGAGCAGGGAGAGAAGAAAATAAAAACTTGTTCACTTTAAAAATAAGTCACAGGGGCTGGGGTTGTGGCTCAGTGGTAGAGCGCTTGCCTCCCACATGTGAGGCACTGGGTTTGATCCTCAGCACCACATAAAAATAAACAAAATAAAGATATATATATATATATATATATATATATATATATATATATATATATATATATTTTAAAAGTAAGTCACAGCAGAGCAGCAAGGGCTATATTCAAAGCATACAGTGGACCACTTTTACTTTTCCTCACTGTCAATTGGTACATTTCATTTCTATGGAAAAATGGGCAAGGGCATCTCCAAGCTGCTTCCTGCTAAAAGAGGGTGAAGTTGGGGCAGTAACCCAAAGTCCTTGTTCTGTGTCAGGTGGGGCATGGACAGTTAAGGGTGTTCAGTATCAGAGCAGTTCAGAGGTCCACAGTGGCAGATGGCAAGTGATTAGACAAGGTATACATAGGGCAGCATTTATGCTAAGACAATAAGACAGCAAAGTATTACTTTTTTTTTGTAAACAGCACAAAAGCAATTAGTATTTCAGCCTGTTTCTGAAAACCATGAAGACAGTAACTCATACACATATCAGTGAAAAACAGATTGAGTTTATCAATGTAGGAGGTTAGGAAAATTTGTAGGTCTAGGAGATCAAGCTCAAATTAACTCAGAACAAACTTGCAACACTAGAGTCCTACGTGATCATTATTAGGTACTCCCACACTAGATCTCTTCCTTTGTAACCTCCAGCTTTACTTTTGGTAGGGGCATTCTCATTCTTAAAAGAAACTTAAGCTGGGTGTAAAGTTATTGGTTGATGTGTGTTTTTCTCAGCAAAATTTGGATCTTAAAAATTGGCTTTAAGTATTTGTTCCTGATGAGATCTTTGCTATCTTAAATATGCTTCTTTGTGTATAATACACAATATCTCTATTGCTTTCAAATTCATAGAATGAAATATTTAGAAAAGGATAATTTTTTTCAGACTCATAATCTAAGATTCTTCCTTAAGAGATTCAGAAAACAAGCCAAAATTTACCCAAAGCAAGGACAAGGAAAGCAATAATAATGTTAAGAGCAGAAATCAATGAAAGAGAAAAGAGAGAAAAAAATAGAGAAAAATCAATGAAACCAGAAGCTGGTTCTTGAAAGGATCAATAATATTATTGAATCTCTATTTAGTCTGACTAAGTAAAAAAGGGAGATTACACAAATTATCAATATCAGGAACAATAATAAGGCACTAGTAGGAACAATTATTTGCTTGTAAATTTAAGAACTTATATGAAGTGGTCCAATTGCTTGGAAGGCACAAATTACCAAAACATATGAAAAATGGATAATCAGATATAGTTCTATATCTTTTAAAGAAGTAGTATTCTTTTTTGCAGAAAATTTTTCAACAAAGAAATTTCTATGTCCAATTTAGTTATTTATAACATTGAAGAAAAAAGAAAGTAACATCACTTCTACATAGTCTCTTTCAAGAAACAGTAGAGGAGGGAACACATTAAAGCTTATTTTATGATTTCAAGGTTACTCACATAACAAAGAGCATAAGAATAACACACAAGTACAGACTAATATCCAACATTAACATGCATGTGAATATCTTTTTAAAAGTATATTAGTAAATAAAATCAAGCAATGTATAAGGTAGAAATAGTACTTTGACCATATACAGTTTACCCTAGGAATGCAAAGCTGATTCAAAAGTAGAAAATCAACAAAATCCATATAATCATATTCACATTTTGCATGGTCATATTATTAGATGCATAAAAGACACTTGACAAATTTAACCATCCATTAATATTGAAACTGTTAGCAAAGAGGAATAGAACTTCAACTGATAACTGGTTAACTACTAAAAGTACTATTTTACATCATATAATATTACTAAAATCATATATTTTGTGGCAAAAGACTAATTATTTTCTCCCTAATTCATAACAAAACAAAGATGTCTTCTTTAACCACTTCTAATCCTATACAGTACAAGGAAGAATGAAAAATAAAGGCATATAGATTGCAAAGGAAAGATAAAAAATTATCCCTATATACACATGTCATGATTATCTACATAAAAAATCCCATGGAATCTCTAAGAAAGCTGATTATTATAGAGGCAAAGAATTCCTTATTAAAAAGCAACAGAAAAATATTTTTTCTAAAATGCAAAAATAAAGATATGAAAGATATGCATGTTAGTTAACTCTATTACACACATGTGTAAAATTAATTTTTTGCAGTTCCTTGAGGTGTCTTGGGACTTTACTTTGCCACTGAATTACATTCCTAGCCCAAAACTATATTTAATACCAAAATAAATATTTAAAATAAAGAATGAAGAAATAATTTCTTTTTGAGAAAGAAACACATAACAACGGAAAATTGTGTATGAGAATTGAATGGGCTTACCACAAGTAGTTAAAGAAAAAATTTTCCAAATGTCTTTGCCAAACCTTACTATATTCTGTATTCAAAACACACACTTAGGGTTTGGAATATATAGCTAGTGGTTGTATATTTGCTTAGGATGTACAAGGTCCTGGGTTTAATCCCTACCACAGCAAACAAAAGAAATACTAAAATACCTAAACCAAAAGAAACAACACACTTCTAAATACATATGTATAACAAGGGGGAAAAATCACAATGGTGGTTTCTCTTAGGTCTTCTGGTTCTCCTTTTCTCCCATGGTTAAAACTTATGGTAGAAGGTATTCCCTTGGCATTGAGATGTATCATCCTGTCTGCTTCATCTAGTTGTATGTGTGTGTGTGTTTTTCTTCACTGGGTTGCTGTTGCTTCTTAATTGTACTCTGGAACTTTTCCAGAGTTGTTTTCATCTGTGAATAGTTTTAAAATCATTTTGTGAGGGCATAAAGGCTGGGACCTCCTTGTCATTCTTGTTGCTGATATCTAATTTTCATCTCCTTTTAAGATTTAAGATGGATTCATAGGTTATTACTTTTCAACCTTTCCTTCTCTAATACATACATTAATGTGGAACATTTCCCTTTATAATTCACTTTAGATGATTCTCATAATTCTTAATATATTTTGTCATTCAATTCAAATATTTTCTAGTTCCTATCTTATATAGCAGATAAAATTTTAAAAATAATGCATATTATGTGGTTATTTATTAAAAAAAACCCATGATAATCATAAGAATGCAGTATTCTTTATCTATTTCTTGGTTTTCATCATGGTCTAATTTACTTGAGCATTTTGTGTTTTGCTTTGTTTGCAGTACTTGGGATTAAACATTGAACAATATTGCAGAGCTACACTACCAGCTCCTTTCATTTAGAGACAGGGTCTTGTCAAGTTGCCCTTTCTGTACTTTACCTTGTGATCCTCCTGCCTCAGCCTCCTGAGTTCCTCTGATTATAGCCATGTACTACCACACCAGCAAATGTCACTATTTATTCATATTTATACATGAATATCTAGGTTCGGCAGTCTATGTATCTTCCATGAATTTTCTCTTCAGTGGTGTAGATTTATTTCCTCACAAAAAATTCTTTTTGAGGGTGATATTGTATATAAGGTGATACTTTATTCAGTTCTTGACATTGGTAACATCTGTCTATTCCTTTCCTCCTTCTCCTCCTTTTTCTTTTTCTACATTCTTCCTGGTCTTCTTCCTTTGCTCCTCTTCCTACACTTTTGCCTCCCCTTCCCTCTTTCATGTGGCTTCCTTGGTAGTATACTTTATGCTTTGGTTTTCATGATTTCTTTCATTTTTACATTCATTCCTCCTCTTATTGCCACTGGAGTATAGATATTTCCCAATATGTGACCTAGTCTCTGTCTTTCATTCAATTATCACAAGTTCAGGTAAAACTTAGAAAACAGCTAGACTCAAAAATATTTTATCTCTATCTCCAACCTTAGTTGTGTGCTTCAGGGATGCAGGACAATAAATACCTTGAGTCTATTTGTGAAACATTAATTTATTCAAACATTGACTAAACATCTACCAGATTCTAGGTACTGTGTAACATGCTATTTGTGGTACAAAGTCTTACTTCAGTAAATACAATTAAGTTCTATAAGTTCTACTTCTTTGTGTTGAAGTGGTATAGTGTACTACAAAGGGCATAGTTCTTTTGGTAAAATAGTCACCAAAATATTATTCATGGACAAATCTTGATTTGTTGAGTGCTAAAAAAAAAAAAAAAAAAAAAAAAAAAAGACTGGAGTGCAGCCAGGCCAAGATCAGTCTCACTGACCTCCACCCTAGAATGGCCAGGCTCAGGTCAGTTCCGCTGATCTCCCCTTGAGTGTGACAAGGCTCCAGTCAGTCCTGCTGACCTCCACCCCAGCACAGAAGACTCAAGAACAAACCCACCCATCTCTGCTTGAGTGCACGTGGGCCAAGACCAGTCCCAGGGACCTACACTGGAGTGCAGCCAGGCCCAGGTCAGTCCTGCTAACCTCCACCCTAGTATGGCTAGGCTCAGGTCAGTCCCGCTGACATCCACTTGAGTGTAGCCAGGCTCAGTGGAGTCCGCCAACCTCCGCCCGAGCACAGGCGGACCCAGGTCAGCCCAGCCCACACCCGCAGAGCTCAGGCAGGCCTAGGACAGCTTCACTGACCTCTGCTCAGAGGACTGCCTCTTCCAACCAGCAGACCACCAAAGGAGCTCAGATTCAACCAGGTAGCTGGTTGAATCAAGGGACACTGGCAGGTCCTGAAAGCCCAACATTAAAGGGAGGCACAGACAACCTGCATGGATATTACAAGAATATAGGGTAGAAACTGTAATATCTCAGATCCACACTGCAAGAAAGGAAGGCAAATAGACAACGTGAAAAAAAAAAAAAAAAGGTAAGAAAGTACCCCAAACAAACCAGGATACTGCAATAACAGAACCCATACTTAGCAAAGTTGATGAAATGTCAGAGAAGGAGTTCAGAAGGTTCATAATGAAAAAGATCTGTGAATTAAAGAAAAACCTAAATTAGCAAATACAGGCAAAAATTGACTACTACAGCAAAGATATAAGATATAATACAGGTAGCAAAAGATTACCTCAAAAAAGAGATAGAAACTCTGAAAAAAAATCACAAATCATTGAAATGAAGGGAACAATTAACCAAATAAAAAAAACACAATAGAAGGCATCACCAACAGACTAGATCAACTGGAAGAAAGAACGTCACATAATGAAGACAAAGTATATAATCTTGAAAATAAAGTTGACCATACAGTGAAGATAGTAAGAAACCATGAACAGAACATCCAAGAATTATGGGACAGCAGAAAAAGACCAAATCTAAGAGTAATTTTTTTTGTGATACTGGGGATTGAACTCAGGGGCATGTGACCACTGGGTCACATCTCCAGCCCTTCTTTGTATTTTATTTAGAGACAGGGTCTTACTGAGATGCTAAGTGCCTCACCATTGCTGAGGCTGGCTTTGAAATTGCAATCCTCCTGCCTCAGCCTCCAAAAGTGCTGGGATTACAGGCATGCGCCACCGTGCCCGGCTCTAAGAGTAATTGGGACAGAGGAAGGCACAGAGTTTCAAACCAAAGGAATGCACAATCTCTTCAATGAGATAATATCAGAAAATTTCCCAAGCATGAAGAATGAATTGGAAAACGAAATATAAGAGGCTTATAGGACACCAAATGTACAAAATTACAACAGATCTACGTCAAGACACATTATAATGAAAATGCCTAGCATACAGAATAGAATTTTTTTAAAGGCCATGAGAGAGGAATCATATCACATATAGGGGGAAACCAATTTGTATCACAGCAGATTTTTCAACTCAGACACTCAAAGCCAAGAGATCATGGAACAACATATACCAACCTCTGAAAGAAAAGGGATGCCAACCAAGAATCATACCCAGCAAAATTAAGCTTTAGATTTGAGGACAAAATAAAAACCTTCCATGATAAACAGAAGTTAAACGAATTTACAACTAGAAAGCAGCACTACAGAACATCCTCAGCAAAATATTACATGAAGAGGAAATGAAAAACAATGATGAAAATCAGCAGAGGGAGGTATTACACTAGAGGAAATCAGAGGAGAAACCATGTCAATTTAAATAACCAAAAATAAACAAAAATGGCTGGGAATACAAATCGCATCTCAATAATAACTCTGAATGATAATGGCCTAAACTCACCAATCAAAAGACATAGATTAGCAGATTGGGTAAAAAAAAAAAACAGTCCCAAAAGTATGCTGCCTCCAAGAGACTCATCTCATAGGAAAAGACATCCACAGGCTGAACATGAAAGGTTGGGAGAAATCCTACCACTCACATGGACTGAGGAAACAAGCAGGGGTTTCTATCCTGAAATCAAATAAAGTAGACTTCAAGCTAAAATCAATTAAAAGGGATAAAGAAGGACACATCCATGTTCATCCAACAAACTCTCCTTAAGTTTAAGAGTCAAACTGACTACAACACAAAAAATCTTGGAGACTTTAACACACCCCTTTCACCACTGCATAGATCGTCCAAAGAAAAGCTGAACAAAGAAACAATAGAACTCAAAAATACAATAAACAACTTAGACTTAACTGACTTTTATAGAATATTTCATCCTTCAAAAGTGAATACTCTTTCTTCTCAGCAGCAAATGGATCCTTCTCTAAAATAGACCATATATTATGCCACGAAACAACACTTAGCAAATATAAAAAGTTAGAGATACTACCCTGCATTCTATCAGACCATAATGGAATGAAATTTGAAATCAGGGATAAAATAAGAAATAAAAGATATTCCAACACCTGCAGACTAACTAATATGCTACTGAATGAACAATGGGCTGCAGATGACATCAAAGAAGAGGTTTAAAAATTCTTAGAGTTGAATGAAAACACAGACACAACATATTGAAATCTCTGGGACACTATGAAGGCAGTTCTAAGAGGAAAGTTCATTGCATTGAGTTCATTCCTCAAAAGAAGAAAAAGCCAACAAGTGAATGACTTAACATTACATCTCAAAGCTCTAGAAAAAGAAGAACAATCCAACACCAAAAGTGGTAGAAGACAGGAAATAATTAAAATCAGAGCTGAAATCAATGAAATAGAAACAATTGAAAAAATTGTCAAAACAAATGTTGGTTCTTTGAAAAAATAAATAAAATTGGCAGACCCCTAGCCAGGCTAACAAAGAAAAGGATAGAGAAAACTCAAATTACTAACATACATGATGAAAAATGAAATATCACAATAGACACTATGGGAATACAGGAAATAATTCAAAATTATTTTGAAAACTAGTACTCCAATAAAATACAAAACACCAAAGTCATCGACAAATTTCTAGAGTCATATTATCTGCCCAAAATAAAGCAGGAATATATATATACACAATTTAAACAGGCTAATTTCAAGCGATAAAATAGAAGATGCCATCAGAAGCCTACCAACCAAGAAAATCCCAGGACCAGATGGATACACAACTGAGTTCTACAAGACATTTAAAGAAGACCTGATACCAATACTCTTCATTTATTTCAGGAAATAGAAAAAGAGGGAGCACTTCCAAACTCATTCTATGAGGCCAATATCACCCTGATCCCAAAACAAGGCAAAGACACATCAAAAAATGAAAACTTCAGACCAATATCTCTAATGAACATAGATGCAAAAATTCTCAATAAAATTCTGGCAAAATGGATTACAAAAACATATCAAAAATATAGTACACCATGATCAAGTGCAGTTAGTTCATTCCAGGGATGCAAGGATGGTTCAATATACGGAAATCAATAAATGTAATTCATTACATCAATAGACATAAAGACAAGAACCATATTATTATCTCAACAGATGCAGAAAAAGCATTCAACAAAATACAGCACCCCTTCATATTCAAAACATTAGAAAAACTAGGGATAACAGGAACATATCTCAATATCATAAAAGCTGTCTATTCTAAGCCCCAGGCCAACATCATTCTAAATGGAGAAAAATTGAAAGCATTCCCTCTGAAAACTGGAACAAGACAGGGATGCCCTCTTTCACCACTTCTATTTAACATAGTACTTGAAATGCTGGCCAGAGCAATAAGACAGATGAAAGAAATTAAAGGGATACAAATAGGTAAAGTAGAACTCAAATTATCACTATTTGCTGATGATATGATTTTATACCTAGAAGATCCAAAAAATTCCACCTGAAAACTTCTAGAACTCATAAATGAATTCAGCAAAGTAGCAGGATACAAAATCAACATCCATAAATCGAAGGCATTTCTATATATCAGTGACAAATCCTCTGACAGGGAAATGAGGAAAACTACCCCATTTACAATAGCATAAAAATAATAAAATAAAATAATTGGGAATCAACTTAACCAAAGATGTGAAAGACCTCTAAAATGAAAACTACAGAACACTAAAGAAAGAAATTATGGAAGATCTTAGAAGATGGAAAGATCTACATTGCTCTTAGATAGGCAGAACTAATGTTATCAAAATGACCATATTACCAAAAGCGCTATACAGATTTAATGCAATTCCAACTAAAATCCCAATGACATTCCTCATAGAAATAGCAAAAGTAGTCATGAAATTCATCTGGAAAAAATAGTGTTTTGTAAAGAGATGCTCTATATGTTTATTATGAATTATAATGCATACTACTATTGTAAATACAACAACTTTGAATAAAAAAAAGAGACTCAGAATAGCTAAAGCAATCCTTAGCAAGAAGAGTGAAACAGGTTGCATTACTATACCAGACCTTAAATTACACTACAGTGCAATAGTAACAAAAACAGCATGGTATTGGCACCAAAATAGACTGGTAGAGTAATGGTGCAGAATATAGCACATAGAGACTAATGCATATAATTTCAGTTATCTTGTATTAGACAAAGGCACCAAAAAAGTACATTGGAGAAAATAGCCTCTTCAAAAAATGGTGCTGGAAAAACTGGAAATCCATATGCAACAAAATGAAATTAAACCTCTACCTCTCACCATGCACAAAACTCAACTCAAAGTGGATCAAGTATCTAGGAATTAGACCAGAGACACTACACCTAATAGAAAAAAAATTAAGCTCTAATCTCCAACATGTCAGATTAGGCCGCAAGTTCCTTAATAAGACTTCCGTAGCACAAGAATTATTATCAAGAATCAATAAATGGGAGCCGGGCGCGGTGGTGCACGCCTGTAATCCCAGCACTTTGGGAGGCTGAGGCAGGAGGATCGCGAGTTCAAAGCCAGCCTCAGCAATGGCGATGCGCTTAGCAACTCAGTGAGACCCTGTCTCTAAATAAAATACAAAAAAGGGCTGGGGATGTGACCCAGTGGACGAGTGCCCCTGAGTTCAATCCCCGGTACCACAAAAAAAAAAAAAAAAAAAAAAAAAAAAAGAATCAATAAATGGGGTATAGTCAAACTGAAAAGCTTCTTCTCAGCAAAAGAAGCAATCAGTGAGGTGAATAGAGAGTCTACTAATTGGGAATAAATTTTTACCCCATGCATATCAGATACAGCACTAATCTCTAGAATATATAAACAACTCAAAAATCTTAATACCAAAAAAACAAATAACCCATTCAATAAATGGCCCAAGGAACTGAAAAGACACTTTTCAGAAGAAGATATACAATCAATCAACAAATACATGAAAAAAATGTTGAACATCTCTGGCAATTATAGAAATGCAAATCAAAACCACTCTAAGATTTCGTTTCACAGCAGTCAGAATGGCAGCTATGAAGAACACAAAGAATAATAAATGTTGGTGAGGATGTCGGTAAAAAGGCACACTCATACATTGCTGGTGGGACTGCAAAATGGTGCAGCCAATATGGAAAGCAGTATGGAGATTCCTTGGAAAACTGGCAATGAAACCACTTTATGAACCAGCTATCCCACTCCTCAATCTATACCCAAAGGACTTACAAACAGCATACTACAGGGACACAGCCACATCAATATTTATAGCAGCAAAATTCACAATAGCTAAACTGTGGAACCAACCTAGATGCCCTTCAGTAGATGAATGGATAAAGAAAATGTGGTATGTATACACAATGGAATATTACTCAGCAATAAAAGAGAATAAAATAATGCCATTCACAGGTTAATGGATGAATTTGGAGAATATAATGCTAAGTGAAGTTAGCCAATCCCACAAAACCAATTGCTGAATGTTTTTTCTGATATAAGGAGGCCGATTCACAGTGGGGTTGGGACAGGGAGCCTAGGAGGATTAGAAGAACACTAGAATGGGCAATGGGTAGGGAGGAGAAGGGAGGGGGCAAAAGGGTGAAAAAAGAAAAGATTGTAATATATGACATGGATAGAATTACCCTAAGTGCATGTATAAAGTCACGAATGGTGTGAATATACTTTGCATACAACCAAAGATATGTAAAAATGTTCTCTATAAGTATAATATGAATTGTAATGCATTCTGCTGTTATTTCTAACAACTTAGAATAAAAATAAATAAATTTTAAAAAATAATAGAAAAACTAACAAAAAACTAGGAAATAAACAAATGAACAAACTCAAATGCCTATAAACTATGAAAATCTTTTGTATGAATTACTGGGCCATAAACTTAATGTTAAACCAACAACATCATGTCAAACCTGTCTCATAGGCAAATATCAAAATGTCTGATGAGCCAAATATATTCACTTTCTTCCATATACATGAACTTTCCTTCCTGTATTCGTTGGCTGACCTATATGGAAAATATCAATGGATCCCTTGCCCTTTTTCTTCTGGTTGAGTTCAGCAAAAGAGGGTGAGTATAAAGCTAGGTCAGGATATTTATTCTCCTTGTTTCATCTTTATGGTGTTGACTTTGAATGGTTTCAACCCTTGGATAAATACCAGTATTGCTTTCAAGACAGCCTTTTCTCTGTATTTTTCTCCTAAGTTCTGAACCGCAAGAACTACTCTTATTCCTTTAGTACCTAGGAATGGTAACAGTTTTGAGATATACTATGATATCTATTTTGGTTATAGTACAGTATGCTCAATCCTTGTTTATAATTTCCTACAGTATTATTATTTGAGAATTTATTCTGCTTTCTGCTAAGTTCTTGACTGAGGCAGTAATTAACACTGAAGTGAATACAGGAAATGCTGCCAAAATACTATTGTAAAATTGAATTTTTTGACATAATTGGGGAATAAAGAAATAGTTTTTTTCTGCTGAGGAGAAATTATGCCCGAGCAGTAATAAGCATTTAGTGGCTCTCCTAGTCCATTTAGGTTGATATAAGAAAATGCTATGATTTGGGTAGCTTGAAAACAACAGTAATTAATTTCTCATAGATGTAAAAACTGTCAAGTCTAAGATCAAGCTTTAGTTCCCCACAGCTTAAGTTTCTGGTCATGCCTTATCTCAGGGCTACTCACAACATGGTGATTGGCTTCCCAACAGCAAATTATCCAAAGTAGATTGAGAGTAAGTTCCCAAGATGGAAGCCATGGTCTTTATGTAACCTAATCTTGGACAGCTTCCCCTCGCTTTTGCCAGATTTGGCTCGTTAGAAGAGATTCACTTAGTTTGGTACATGCTTGGGGGAAGGATTACATCAGGGCATGAATAACAGAAAGAAGGAATTCATTGGGAGCCATCTTAGTGACTATCACAAATGAACATGACACACACTAAAATACAAGATAATATTTACTTATAGAGAGGGGCAAAGGAAGTGAGGAAAGATATGGTGTGGCATGTGCTTCAGGTCTACCTATAATATTTTGTTTTAATAAAAGTATTTTCTTATTTAAAATGTGATTTACAGAGAGAGCATTCAAGGCAGAGGGAATATTTAGAGTAAAGGCAAGGAAGCATGGGATAGCCTTGTAAATATGGGAAAAGCAAGAAACTTGTTATGATTGATGACACATCTTTCTACCTTTGCTTATAACTAGTGCTTTATGCACTATCTTCAACACAATAAACTCTTAATCAATTTTCAGTTTTCAATTTTGAGTGGAAATAGAATAATTTATTCCTTAAAGAATTACTTTGGTAATAGTGTCATCTGCTACCAGGTGTTTACAACTATACCACACTTGGATTTCCTAGAGATTGGACAGATAATATATTCCAGTCCTCAGGGATGGTATATATGAATTTCAATGTATTAGTTTAAGTAAACCTGACTAAAAGAGTTACATGTAAGTAATAGAAGCCATTGTGCTAAAAGTACTTATAGTTCTCTTGAAATGAGTAGATGTCTGTGCTATGAATATGTAACTTAATGAAGTTAGTGTTTTCTTGTATCCATTCACCCTGGAAGAATTTGAGTTTTCAGTCAAAACAGTTCTCTCAGTGATTGGGCCAGGATACTTCTCTTTTTGGAATTCTTATCTTTTCCCAATTTGAGCTAATTAAGGTTTATATACCTTTTAGGAAGTAAATCTCCAATTTTTCTTATTTATAAGCAGGAGAAGAAGAACAAGAAGTAGATAAAATGTTTCCATGTAAAAACTATGCAAACAATATATAAAAGAAGAATGTCACCTTACAGAATAACAGTAAATATTTGCCAACCATATA
Organism: Tamias sibiricus; assembly: GCA_025594165.1. NCBI lineage: Eukaryota > Metazoa > Chordata > Mammalia > Rodentia > Sciuridae > Tamias > Tamias sibiricus. Next base: position 112,091,939 of record CM046667.1, read on the forward strand.
TCTGATGGAGGATTAATATCTGGAACTTATGAGGAACTAAAAAACTTTAAAAATCTAATTTAACGGGCTGGGGTCGTGGCTCAGCGGCAGAGCGCTCGCCTCGCACGTGCGCGGCCCGGGTTCGATCCTCAGTACCACGTAAATATAAATGCATTGCATTGTGTACAACTAAAAGTAAATAAATAAATAAATTAAAAAAAAATCTAATTTAAAAAATCATCAAGTAGGGATCGTTGGTGTAGCTTATTGCTGGCAGATTGCATGCTTATTATGTGCAAGGCCCTGAGTTCAATCCCTAGCACCTCCCTCCACCAAAAGGCAAATGATCTAAATAGATGTTTCTCAAAAGCAGAAATATAAAGGGCCAACAAATATGCAGGATAAATATTTAATATCATTAGTCATCAGGGAAATCATAACCACAATAAGATATCATCTGACCCCAGTTAGAATTGCTATGTCAAGAACACAAAAATAACAAATGTCAGTGAGGATATGGGGGAAAAAAAGGACTCCTAGCACATTGTTGAGGGGAATGTAATACACCATTACAGAAAACAATATGGAGATTCTTCAAAATGTTAAAATTAGGATATTGTATGATGCAACAATCCCACTCCTGGGTACATATATAAAGGAAATTAAATCTGTATGTTGAAGAGATATCTTCATGCCCATGTTCATTGCTGCATTATTCACAATAGCCAAGAAATTGAATTAATATTTGTGTCCATCAACATATGAGTGTATAGAGAAAATATGGTACATATACACAATGGAATATGATGCTGGCATAAAAATGAAATCCTGTAATTTGTGACAACATGGATGGAACTGGAGGATATTGTATTAAGTGAACTAAGATACAGAAAGATAAATATTCCATATTCTGTTTTGTATGTGCTAAGAAAAAAGTCAATTTGAAGTAGAGTAATGATTATTAGAGGCTGGGAATGGTGGGGAGTTTCAGGGGGTAAGAGGAAGTTGGATAATGGGTACCAAAATACAGTTAGATAGAAGGAATAATATCTGGTGTCCTACAGCTCAGTTGCAATAGTTTATAATAGACTTTTACATATTTAATAAAAATCTGGAAAAGAGGCACTTGAAAGTGCCAAACAAATTATAAGAAGGGGGAAATCTAATTAACTGATTTGATTTGTACATGCTGTATAAATGTGTTGAAATATCAAGCTATACCCCATAAAGATGTGCAATTAGTAAAATGTTAAAATAATTTTTAAAAATCACATAAAATGTAACAAAAAATTAAAAGTCCAGTATCTTGCTACTGAACAAGTAACTTTAACTTTGGGCTTTTGTTTCTTTCTTTTCAAGAAGCAATTTAAGGGCTGGAGATGTGGCTCAGAAGTAGAGCACTTGCCTAACATATTTAAGGTCAAGGGTTCAATGCCCAACACACAATTAATCCCTTTTAGCAACTTCTTAGCTGTTTTTCAAAATAATTTCCCTCAATTAGAGAGACTTTATCTCTTAAACATATTGGGCAGATATTACTAATGTTTTAAACAAAACATTAGCTCATTTCATTACAAATAAGAAAGGATTTGTTATTCACACCCCAGAGAGTTAATATCGAGGGCTCTATTTAACTGTAGAAGGAGAAAAAAATTAGGACAACAAAAACCTTTTTTACTAAATAGATTGAATAGGAACTCATTATTCCATGAGGTGTAATCAGAAAATACAAATACTCAAAATATTTTGATAAATTTATGGATAAGGATATCATGGGGAAATCAGAACACTGTAGGAATTCTTGACTTTAATTATACTTTAATATTTTCTTTTGTAAATCACAACTAGGATTATGTAATATAATAGTCTTAATATTTTCAGTTTCTCTGCTTTCTAAAGATCCCAGTTTGAAACTTACAGATAATGAAGAATGTTTAAAACTATGCTTCATCTTTGAAGTTGAACCATAAAAGGCAGCCACACCCTTCAAAAAACATCATTACTATAGCATAACTGAAATGCTAAAATATTGCAATATTTTAAAATTTTTTCAAAGATATTTGGTTCAGTTTGACCCTCTCTTTGTTTCTATCCATCCTCTACAGTACATGAATGACCTTATGGAGCAAATTCTTTGACAACAGTTTTGCCCAATGAAGCAGACAATAAACAGGTTCAGCATATTTTTACAAATTTAACCATATTTTTTTCTTGGAGACTTGAGCTTGTTTTCATACTCCTTTTAAGATGTCAAAGTTCTAGAACAGTTTGTGGGCCATGAAATAGTATTCCTGTTAATTACTGATGAATATAGGAGGAAAAAATAGTTTTTATGTGCTTTCATAAGCTTGGGATATGTTGGGATTTATTATACACTTCTTACTATAGGACTTTTATACTATAAGACTTTTCATATACTTTAATATGTTAATATACATTATGAATCTCTGAGTTAAGTGATTTATTGCAGAGAAACTCAAAATAATAGTGTACCAAAAGGTATGTTTTCAAGAAATTTTTCAGGAGTAGTTGTTCTGGAGGACTGGTCCACTGGCCACTGGATCCCTGAGACTCTTTCAATGGGACCATGATATTGAAATTACTTCACAATAATGCTAAGACATCTTTGCCCTTTTTACTGTTGACAATTATACTGATTGCACAAAAGGGAGCAAATATAGTGCACAATCATTATCCATTTCAGAATAAGAAGAGGGGTAGAGTTTGAACAATCTCAAAACATAGAAATTATAATATTGCAGGAGATGGAAATGCTAATTGTCAATACACATTGTATTCATGAATCAAATTATTATACTCTATGCCATAAAGTATAAATATTATATGTCAATCAATAAAATAAAAATAAAATGAAATTGTGAGTAAAACTGCTGATGCCTCAGTATAGATTGAGGCAGTATTACCAAAACTTCCCAGTACTTCTCTTCTTTGCTCAAAGTTTTAAATACTCAAAGTTTTAAAAAGTGTGGCAAAGAAAGTACAATCACATAAAAATATCCTTAAAGGAGCACTCAAAATTATTAATTTTTGAAATCCCTCTATTGGAGCACACATTCTTTTAATATTTCTTTTTGTGGTGCTTAGATTGAACCTAGGGCCTTGTGCATGTGAGGCAAGCATTTTATCAACTGAGCTATATCCCCATCCCTTAATATTTTAAATGTGTAAAAAAAATGGGAATTACAAATATAGCACTACTTTTGCATGTTAAATAGTATTTTGATAATATTTCAGAAAATTGCTTGTGTGATTGAGTTTCTAGCTGAATTGGTCAAGTTTCTCATCAAAAACCGTTTTTATTTGAAAGACTGACAAAATATATTTAGGGGAGAATTAGTTACATGAGCTTGTCACTTCAAGGAAAATATCAGAGTATTTGTTGTTAAGAATAAAATTTGTATTTTCAAATAAAAATTCATATTTTGGAAAATTTCTATTCACCAGTATTATGGTTTGGCTCTTAAATGTACCCCAAAGGCTCATGTGTTGAAGGTTTGGTCCTAAGGCATCTATGTTCAGAGGTGTACTTTTAGGAAGTGATTAGAACATGAGGCCTCTGATCCCACCAATGGATTATCCATGGATGTTTTCATAATTGAGTTGATTGTTTGGAGGTAGTGGAAACCTTTGGAATTAAAGTCTATTGAATAAATTGGTCACTAGAGGGTGATGGGGAAGGATATCTCTTGTCCCCTTTCTCACCTCCTTCCTCCCCTACCTTCCCAGCTGACATGAGGGCAGTGGTTTTTGCTTCAACACACCCTTTAATTATTATATACTACTTCACTACAGACCCAGAAACATTGGAGCCAGCCAACCATAATAGATTGAAATCGCTATACCTATGAGCCAAAATAAATCTTTCCTCCTCTAAGATGATTATCTCATGTATTTTATCACAGTGATAGAAATTCGAGTAACTTAACCACTGAGAAGTTACAGCTTCCCAGTTTAAAAAACGTTTCTTATAGGATTGGTGATATTAATGAATATGACTTTTTACTGTATAATAAATATTCCAAATGAATGTCCATTTGGAAGATCTGCATAATTCAATGTATAATGTTAAAAAAATTAATCATGGATGAAAATTTACACTCAAGGTAGAAAATTACCATTGGATTTTTATGTAACTGAGTAAAAAGTTTATTGTTATTTTATTTTTCATATTAAATTAACCTTGAACTAAAACTTGTCAAATTTCAGTGTACTATCAAAGAAGAACATCTACAAATATCTGAAAATGCTATTTAAATATTCCTTAATTTTTCAACCACATATCTAAGTTAAAGCATATTTTCTTCATACATGTAAAGAAAACACTGTAGAAGATTAAATTCAGAAGCATATACAAAGATCTTCTGTTAAGATACTAAAGCACTTGAGGAGATCCAAGATGGTGGATTAGAGGAAGCTGCACTTCAGGGCAGCTCCGTGGAAAGAATCCAACAAAGCAGATAAATTGCCTTTCATCGTATATATATAGGCCGAAAATGCCAATCTCCTGGATGGTTTGATTGCCACTGCCAGGGAGAGAGGGAGACAGGCTGTCTGCAGCAGCTGGAGCTGCGAGGCTCCTGCAAAACCGCCTGGGTGGTGCACAGGCTGTGCAAAACAAAGTCAGTGTGGGGAGACCGTGCTGCGACTGCAACCCCAGCCACACTCAGGGCACACCAGCGTGAAACCGGCGATAAAAACCAGCGATAACGGCCGGCGAAATTGGTGCTGGGGGACCACGGGAGACCGCGGGTTGACAGCACCAGTTCGAGTCCACACTCCGCCGGACGCGACCCTCAGCAGTAGGGCCCCGGAGAGAGCGGCGCAGAGACCAGAGTACAGCAAGCAGGGGCAAAATTGGAGCGGTCCACGGTCAAAGCAGCACTGTCTGCGCCGCAGTTACAGTTGCGGCTTCCCGATACCACCTCAGCAAGGAGACATCCACCCAACGGCTTTGAAATTGATCGGCAAGGACACGGGAGTCTGCGGAGCTGCTGTTGACTGGCAGGAGAGCACTGCCATCTTTGAAAGGTGCAGTGGCTGACCCAGACAAAGGGGAGGAGACAGAGAGTGACAGCTGCAGCCATCCAGGGAACCTCCAACTCTCTGAAGACAATGCACACTTGGGTGAGGCTCGGGTGGCCAGCAGGGGAGGGCGTGTCTGAGGTCAACACAGCGGCCATAGGAGGCTGCAACTGTGGGTGGGCGTGGGGAGGGGGTGCCTTCTGTAGGGTCCACTTCCCGGTGCCGTTCATCAGCTGACACACAGAACCCCTGGGCCACTCCTTCACTGAGCCGTTCAGCCACTGGCCTAAGGTGCAGCCGTGATTCCACTAACAGGATCTCAGACTGTCTAGACGTGATCCAATAACAATTGGCTTGAACTGGAAAGGAAAAAAAAAGGGGGCTTCCCAGGGCCCGTTTTGTTTGAGACTTGGGGTTCGACTTTTTTTTTCTTTTTTGTTGGTTTGCTTGTTTTGTTGGATTTCGGGGAGATTTTTTGTCTGTTCGTTTGTTTCTTTTTCTTTTTCTTTTTTGGCTTTGTTTTGTTCTGCTTTTTTTTTTCTTTTTCCTTCCACATTGACTGTCAGTGTGTTTGTTTGCTTCCCCTCCTTTTTTCTTTCCTTCTTTTCTTCCTTCTTACACTTGCATCTTTTCTTCCTCCTTCATATTTCATGTTTACACCCTGCCAGTGCATACTAAACAGAGGCAAAAACAAGTTATACGCAGAACTTGGGATTTCTAGAACCGGCGCAATTGAACTGGGTAGCAAAGCGGTGTTATATATAGTTTACTCTCTATTTTCTTGATTCTCTCTCTCCTCTCTCTTACACCAATTCCTACTCTTTTATCATTTTTTTTCTTTTCCAACTTACTTTATATATAAATTGGTCTTTCCACCTAATTGTCTACTCCATTCTCTTTCTTCCATCGTCTACTGATACTAAACCACTTCCACTAAACCACTTCAATAGAAACCTCTTTTCATACTTTCCAAGAAAGAACAATTCAAGACACTTCCTTCTTCCTAAACATAACACCTCTGTATCCTATACTTGAAGCTATAAAACCCCATCAGAAGCGTACAGAGTAAATTGGAAATAATATCTGGGTTAACCAAATCTGTACATTATGATCAAACTTGGATTTTCTGAATAGAAAGTGTTAGGTTTTAAAAGTGTAAAGGAATTATAAGGTGATCTGATAGCATTGTACTACAGGAACAACATAAGGCTTTAAGGTAAAATCAAAATAGTCAAGGTCCCACAGTGCAGGAAGAATAGATACACAAGCAACATGAAAAAACAAGGGAAGAAAATGACACAAACAAATCAAGATACCTCATCAGTAGATGTCATGGCAAGCACAGTTGGTCAAATGCCAGAGATGGAATTTAGAAATTACATATGCCAAATGTTTATGGAACTTAAGAATGAACTCAAAAATGAGATGAGGGAGCAAGTACAGGAGGCAAAAGATGATTTTGACAAAGAACTCCAAAAACAAATACAGGAAGTAAAAGATTACTTCAATAGGGAAATAGAGGCTCTAAAGAGAAACCAAACAGAAATTCCAGAAATGAAAGAAGCAATAAACCAAAATAAAAGTTCAATTGAAAGCATCTCCAACAGAATAGACCACTTGGAAGAAAGAACCTCAGACAATGAAGACAAAATATATACCCTAGAGAAGAATTTAGACTATACAGCAAAACTTGTTAGAAATCAAGAACATAAAATCCAAGAATTATGGGACAGCATAAAAAGACCAAATTTAAGAGTGATTGGCGAAGAGGAAGGGGCAGAGTTTCAAGCCAAAGGAATGAGTAATCTATGTAACGAAATAATTACAGAAAATTTTCCAAACTTGAGGAATGAATGGGAAAACCAAGTTCAAGAGGCATACCGAACACCAAACAAACAAAATCTCAACCGATACACACCAAGACACATTATGATGAAAATGCCTAATACACTGAGCAAGGAGAGAATACTAAAAGCCACAAGAGAAAGGAAGCAGATTACATATAGGGGGAAACCAATCAGACTATGTTCAGATTTCTCAACCCAGACATTGAAAGCAAGAAGATCCTGGAATACCATATTTCAAGCTCTGAAAGAAAAGGGATGTCAACCAAGAATCTTATATCCAGCAAAATTGAGCTTTAGATTCGAAGATGAAATAAAAATCATCCACAAAAGCAAAAGTTAAAAGATTTCACAACTCGAAAGCCAGCACTTCTGAACATCCTGGGCAACATTTTTCATGAAGAAGAAGAGAAAGATGATAATGAAAATCAACAAAGGGAGATATTAAACTAAAGGAAATACCAACCAAAAGAGAAACCAAATCAAGCTAAAGACCATAATTCAAATAAAAATGGATGGGAATAAAAATCACATCTCAATAATAACCCTAAATGTTAATGGCCTAAACTCGCCAATCAAAAGACACAGATTATCAGAATGGATTAAAAGAAATGACGCAACAATTTGCTGTCTCCAAGAAACACACCTCATAGAAAAAGACATCAACAGACTGAAAGTGAAAGGCTGGGAAAAGTCTTATCACTCACATGGCCGGCGGAAGCAAGCAGGGGTTTCCATTCTCATATCAAATAAGGTAGACTTCAAACCAAAACTAATCAAGAGGGACAAAGATGGATATTTCTTATTACTTAAGGGAACCATCCAGCAACAGGATATAACAATCATAAATCTGTATGCCCCAAATAATGGAGCACCTACATTCATCAAACAAATGCTTCTCAAGTTCAAGAGCCAAATAGACCACAACACAGTTATTCTAGGGGACTTCAACACACCTCTCTCACCAATGGACAGATCATCCAAACAAAAACTAAACAAAGAAACTTTAAGCCTCCTCAAAACAATTAACAATTTAGACCTAACAGACATATATAGAATATTTCATCCCTCAGTAAACGAATACACATTTTTCTCAGCAGCACATGGCTCCTTCTCCAAAATAGACCATATATTATGTCACAAGGCAACTCTCAGCAAATATAAAAAAATAGAGATACTACCCTGCATGCTATCGGACCATAAAGGGATGAAATTGGAAATCAACGACAAAACGAGGAATAAGAAAAACTACTCTATAAACTGGAAGCTAAACAACATGCTACTGAATGAACAAGGGGTTGAAGAAGACATCAAAGAGGAGATCAAAAAATTCCTAGAGGTAAATGAGAACACAGATACATCATATAGAAATCTCTGGGACACTATGAAGACAGTAATAAGAGCAAAATTCATTGCACTGAGCTCATTCCTTTAGAGGAAAAAAAAAAACAACAAAGAAATGACTTAACATCACACCACAAAGCATTAGAAAAAGAAGAACAGACCAACAACAAGAGCAGCAGAAGACAGGAAATAATTAAAATCAGAGCAGAAATTAATGAAATTGAGACTAAGGAAACCATTCAAAGAATTGACAAAACTAAAAGTTGGTTCTTTGAAAAAATAAACAAAATTGACAGACCCTTAGTGATGCTAACGAAAAGAAGAAGAGAAAAAACTCAAATTACTAACATTCGTGATGAAAAAGGGAATATCACAACAAACACCTCAGATATACAGAATATAATTAGAAATTACTTTGAAAACTTGTACTCTAATAAAATAGAAAATACTGAATGCATTGACAGATTTCTAGAGTCATATGATTTGCCTAAATTGTATGTGGAGGCTATACACAACTTAAACAGATCAATTACAAGCGAAGGAATAGAAGATGTCATCAAAAAGGTACCTACAAGGAAAAATCCAGGACCTGATGGGTTTACCGCCGAGTTCTATAAGACTTTCAAAGAAGAACTAATACCAATGCTCTTCAAACTATTTCAAGAAATAGAAAAAGAGGGAGCTCTTCCAGACTCTTTCTATGAGGCCAATATCACATTAATTCCAAAGTCAGGCAAAGACACATCAAAAAAGAAAACTTCAGGCCCATATCTTTAATGAACATAGATGCAAAACTCCTCAACAAAATTCTGGCAAATCAGATACAAAAACATATCAAAAAGATAGTGCACCACGATCAAATGGGGTTTATCCCAGGGATGCAAGGCTGGTTCAACATTTGGAAATCAATAAACATAATACATATCAATAGACTTAAAGACAAAAATCATATGATCATCTCAATAGACGCAGAATAAGCATTTGACAAAGTACAACACCCCTTTATGTTCAAAACACTGGAACAACTAGGAATATCAGGAACATATCTTAACATTATAAAAGCTATTTATGCAAGGCCCTGAGCTAACATTATCTTAAATGGAGAAAAATTGAAAGCATTCCCTCTAAAAACTGGAACAAGACAGGGATGCCCCCTTTCACCACTGCTATTTAACATGGTGCTGGAAACTCTGGCCAGAGCAATTAGACAGACGAAAGAAATTAAAGGGATCCAGATAGGAAAAGAACAGCTCAAATTAGCACTATTTGCTGATGACATGATAATCTACCCAGAAGACCCAAAAAACTCTACCAGAATACTTTTACAAGTAGTAAACGAATTTGGCAAAGTTGCAGTATACAAAATCAATACACATAAGTCAAAGGCATTTGTGTACATCAGCAACAAAGACTCTGAAAGGGAAGTGATGAAAAATACCCCATTTACAATAGCATCAAAAAAAAAAATAAAATACCTGGGAATCAACCTAACGAAAGAGGTGAAAGACCTCTATAACGAAAATTATAGAACACTAAAGAAAGAAATTATAGATGAACTCAGAAGATGGAAAGACCTACCTTGCTCTTGGATAGGTAGAATTAATATTGTCAAAATGTCCATACTACCAAAACCATTATACAGATTTAATGCAATTCCAATCAAATTCCCAATGTCATTCTTCAAAAAAATAGAAATAGCAGTCATGAAATTCATCTGGAAAAATAAGAGACCCAGAATAGCCAAAGCAATCCTGAGCAAGAAAAGTGAAGCAGGGGGCATCACCATACCAGACTTTAAATTATACTATAGAGCAATAGTAACAAAAACAGCATGGTATTGGCACCAAAACAGACTGGTGGACCAATGGTACAGACTTGAGAATATATATAATTTCAGCTATCTTATATTAGACAAAGGCACCAAAAATGTACAGTGGAGAAAGGATAGCCTCTTCAACAATTGGTTCTGGGAAAACTGGAAATCCATATGCAACAAATTGAAATTCAACCCTTATCTCTCACCATGCACAAAACTCAATTCTAAGTGGATCAAGGACCTAGGAATTAGACCAGAGACAATACGCCTAATAGAAGAAAAAGTAAGCTCCAATTTCCAACATGTCGGATTAGGCCCCAGGTTCCTTAATGAGAATCCTGTAGCGCAAGAATTACTACCAAGAATTAATGAATGGGATAGATTTAAACTAAAAAGCTTCTTTTCGGCAAAAGAAACAATCAGTTTAGGTGAATAGAGAGCCAACTAATTGGGAACAAATATTTAATACATGCACATCAGATAGAGCACTAATCTCTAGAATATATAAAGAACTAAAAAAACTTTACACTAAAAAAAACAAATAACCCAATCAATAAATGGGCTAAGGAATTGAGAAGACACCTCTCAGAAGAAGATATATGATTAATCAACAAATACATGAAAAAATGTTCAACATCGCTGGCAGTTAGAGAAATGCAAATCAAAACTACTCTAAGATTTCACTTCACTCCAGTCAGAATGGCAGCTATCAAGAACACAAGCAACAATAAATGTTGGAGAGGATGTGGGGGAAAAGGCACACTCATACATTGCTGGTGGGACTGCAAAATGGTGCAACCGTTATGGAAAGCAGTATGGAGATTTCTTGGAAAACTGGGAATGGAACCACCCTATGACCCAGCCATCCCACTCCTGTGTCTATTCCCAAAGGACTTAAAAACAGCATATTACAGTGACACAGCTATCTCAATGTTTGTAGCTGCGCAATTCACAATAGCTAGGTTGTGGAACCAACCTAGAAGTCCCTCAGTAAATGAGTGGATTAAGAAAATGTGGTATATACGCACAATGGAATTTTGCTCAGCAATAAAAGAAAATAAATTAATGGCATTTGCAGGTAAATGGATGAAGTTGGAAGACATAATGCTAAGTGAAGTTAGTCAGTCTCAAAAATCCAAGTACCAAATGTTTTCTCTGATATAAAGAGGCTATTTCAAAGTATTGTTGAATGGGGGTTCATAGGAGGATTAGAGGAACACTAGAATGGTCAAGGGAAGGGAGGGTAAGGGAGGGAGCAAGAGGGGAGGGAGGGGGAGAAAAGAAAAAAAAAAACGGTGGTTGAATGAGACGGATACCATTTTCCTTAATGCATGATTGAAGACCTGAATTGTACGAATATACTTTGTATAAAAAGAGTTGTACGTAAAAAGATACTAAATATATGTACTATGAGTTGTACATATTAAAAATTATAAAAAAAGATATTAAAGCACTTGATAAAATGTAAAACAAGGCCCTTTAAAATATTTTTTCATTAAAATATTTATTTTAACATGAGTTTATTATTTTATATGGTATATAAAAATAGGTTAAAAATCACATATGCAAAAGCTTTTAGGTATCCTCAATAATTAAGATTATTAAGGTTTCCTAAGATGAAAAGGTAAAGACCCCGCCTAAGACATCATTCAGAAAGTAAAACCAAAGGACCTCTGGCCTTTTTATTTATGAATATTAATGTTTATAACATGTACACATCATCTAAAGATATAATTTATTGATATATTCTAAATGATAAATCATTCTCTAAGAGTTTGTTTATAAAAATCACCATATTTTGTATTAATATCAAACTTTGATGAAACCCCCAGATTGACAATCCATATTCATTAAAAAAAATGTTAGAGTTGGAAGAGGCCTTAAAAATAATTTAGTCCATTTACTTTTATTTTTTAATTTGTTCTAAAAAATTGTTTAGTCCAGTAATTGTCCAATATTTTGGACCTGCATTTAAATGGTTTCAGGAGCTTGATCCTTATAGATTCCTGGGTCTTATCCCTGGGATTTTGATTCAGTATGGGGAGTGTTCTGAATTGTAAAAGCACCCCAAAATTATTCTGATGATTAAACAGATTTGATATTAATAGTTTTGTTCAACCCTGCTACTCCCATGGTGGGCAAAATCCAGCCTAGAACCTGTTTATGCAAATACAATTTTATTGGAATATAGCTGTGCTCTTTTGTTTATGCACTGTTTATGCTTTTTTGCTACATTGCCTGAGTTGAGTAGTTGTGACAGAGACTCTGTGGCCTCCAAAACATAAAATATTTAGTATCTTGACCTTTTAAGAAAGAATGTACTGACTCCTGTACTGTAATAAAAACAGTAAAATTAGGACTTATAAGGATTTTTCATTTGGTGGTGCCTTATTCTGTTCAGGCAGCTATAACAAAAATACCTTAGAGTGATTGATTTATAAATAACAGATATGTACCTCTCACAATTCTGGAGACTGGGAGATTCAAGATCAAGGTATCAGAAGATTCCCTATCTGATGAGCACCCCTTCCTCATGGTGTATTCTATATGTCCTTATGTGGTAGAAGGGCGAAAGGGCATGCAACTTCCTTCAGGCCTCTTAGTAGAGCTACTAGTCTCATTTTTTGAGAGCAAAGATTAGAACCTAATTTCCTCCTAAAAGCCCTACCAATTAATACCATCACTTTCAAAGTTAGGATTCTATATGTGAATTTTAGGGGAATGTAAACATTCAGACCATAGCCAGGTATCAGTGCCTGAATTCAGACTAGAAATCAGGTACCTTAAAACTGGTCTAGTGCACTCTCCACTATACCTCATGGTTTCCTTTCATTTTGTTTCTTTTTTTTTCAGTACCAGGGATTGAACCCAGGGGCACTTAACCATTGAGCCACATCCTCAGCCCTTTTTTGTATTTTATTTAGAGACAAAGTCTAGCTAATTTGCTGAGGGCCTTGCTAAATTGCTGAGGATGGCTTTGAACTTGAAATCCTCTGGGATTATACTTCATGGTTTCTTCAACACAAAAAGAAATTTAAAGATAATTATTGAAGCTGCTATTGAATTTATAAGATAATGATGTTAAATAGTAAGCTATGATTTTATACTTAAATTATAGTTTTATTTGAATAAATTAGACTTGGAGTCATTGTTTTCATAATAAGCTTCTTATTGTAAGGCAACTGGAGCAAGATGATTTTGCTTCTAACTTATAACCATTGATCCATGATTCAAGTTTTCTTTTCAATGGTTGCTTTGAAGGATGTTAGGATGTTGTCCAAATAATGACAACTGCTGTCATTTATTTTCTCCTAACTGTATGGCAAGAATTAGAAAAATTACACACATAATCACAATGATTTTCAAATTTCCTTTGTAATTTTTCTCCTTACTCAGTGGCTTCAGCAATAGTTCTGCTCTGTGTTTTTTCCATTGTACATGTTGTGTTTCTCCATAAGTTTTGGTTTGATGAAAATTGTCTTAAAGTAAAAAAAAAATATTTGTAAGCCAAAATTCCCTAGTATTATGATCACTTTGGAGATGAACAAATTGTTCATTGTGAACATGTGTCAAACCAATGATTGAATTTGAAATCAGTTCCTCAGACACTAAATGGTGTGTCCATAATATCATATCACTTAACCAAACTAAGAAAATTCAGCAGTAGAGAAATATTACAAAAGTTATCTTTGATTAGAGAAGATGATGGAAGAGATTGGTATTCTCTATGATAAAATGAGAAAATAATGACAAGTTCTGCTTTGAAAGCAAATTGTCATATTTACAACAGCACTTTTTTGATTCCTGTAACTGCAGTAATTTTAATTCATTATTCCTGTTGTTCACCATCCATTTGTTTGTTCAATGAGACAAAGGAGATTAGGTCTCAGGCCCTACCAGCCTGAGAAAAAGGCAACTACAGTATGATCATGCAGAGTTTGGTAGATTGACTTTACAAAGATTAATTCAGTCTTGTCACAACATTTCTCAAAGCCAATATTGTAACTTTTGGAGTTTGTCCAGGTAACTGTCAGTTGAACTTGTCTGGTGTGAGGAGTGTTTGCTTGCTGAAAAGGCCTAAGTTTTAGTTCTTTCTTTTTGCCTTACACTGTTTTCATCTAGATCACCTACTTAATTTAGCAGTGTCTCTTGGACCATGTTTATTTCTGTTTTTAGTAATCTCTTAGTCACAAATGAAATAGAAGAGTAGATGGCTCCCTGAAAATTCAGTCTTATTACTTAGAAAACAGTACCTTCATATTTAAAAAATGGGACAGTTGATCATAGTGTTAGTTTATATAGTACCCAAATAGAATGAGGATGAGCTTTGGGGTTTGAGAGACCTGGATTAAAATTTTATTTTTTACCATTGATTAGTGATGTGATCTCGGGGTAGCTGCTTTAGGTCTCTTAGTCTGAGTTACATGCAAAATGGGGTTAACAGTCTTATTTGTCTCATAATGTGGCTATACATGTATTTGTGAGCTATATATTGATTTGTAAGATAACTGTCTCCGAAATAGATGAAATACCTATGAAGTATCTCGAAGTATGATAACATGAATTAATATATGTAAAATGTTTCAAAATTCACTTAGGAAATACTCAATAAACATTACTTCTCTAATTATCAGAATATCAGAATACTCATTAAATATCTGGGATTTTGAAAAATCCATGCTTATTTCATCCATTATAAATGAGATGGGCTTCACTGAAACCACTACATCCTTATAGATTAAAATTTTTAAAATGTCAATAATACTGTCAAAAGAACCATTTCATTCATTCACATCCTAAAAGTACAGTTCTCAATGATTTAGGGAAAGCCTTAATACTTTTTTTCAGAACAATAGTAAATAATGGGAAGCTAATTTTTGAGAAATTTAAATATTTCCATAATTTGAATTTATTTTTATCTTTTCTATAATTTGAATTTTTTCATAATTTGAATTTATTTTTCTTATTTTCTCATTCTAAACATTTTTGTTCACTCACCCTTCTTTTATTTCTTCCCCCTTGTGTAGCCACTGATAGCAATGGAAAAAGAAATTGAACCACTTCACATCGAATGCCTTTTATTTGTTTATTTTTATGTGGTGCTGAGCATCGAACCCAGTGCTTCACACATGCTAGGCAAGCACTCTGCCACTGAGCTACAGCCCCAGCCTTAAACCACTTCACATTGAAAGTATAATACTTACTCCTTTAATAGAAGTATTAACTGAATTTGATGCTACATGGAAGCATCCCAAAATTTGATTGGGGCAGAATTCCTTCATTGTTTACTTTCATTCAAATGTTTTTGAATTTATCATCTTTTGGTGAGATTTTCTGCCTCAAAGGCCTGAAAACACTCTGCAGAAATATTTTTCTGTAGTACTTATTGCTTCTAACAAACATTCAGGTTTATAGATTTTAACGTTGTTGTAGAAAGACTTTACATTTGTCAATGATACTTTTAAAGAAAACGTTGCTATTTTGAATATGATTTAGTAAGACATTCTGCTGTAATCATAGTCACCAGTTCCCTTAAAAAATACTAAAGAAATTAAAAAACCCTGCATGAATGGAAACAGCTGCCTTATTGTACAAAAACTGAAACAAAAGCTTTATAAAATTTGCTTGGCATGTTATACCCCTAGTATTAGGATACATAATGTTTGAATTTCTTTCTTCATGCATCTTTTGTGCACTTGAAATAGTGTATTTGCATGTGAATGGGAGAAAGTAAAATTATATCTAAAGGTTCATGAAAAGAAATTACTGATTAGCTCTCTAATTGGTCAAACACCATCTGATCCACTTTCTCCATTTATTTTCAGCTTTGACGTTAACTCAATCCTTTGCTTTAGCAAAAATAGTGTTTGTAGCATGAAGTTCTAAGTCTAAATATTACATCATCATCTTTAAGGAAGAGAATGTCTTAACACCTGGTCCTGTTGTTGGCACTCTTTAGAGAGTTGGCTCTTAAGAAAATCTACAAAGTAAGGTAAAAGTTTACTTTAGCACTGCTAATCATTTTATAAGATGTCCAGTGTCCTCACTAAGTATTTTTAGTTCTCACTGTGTTTCTAATTTACTCACACTTTCCTATTTGATGGCATGTTCTTTTCTCTCACTTCTAACTTCCACAGATAAGTTACTTGTTCTCCTCTCTTAGGGCACTATATCAAGCAGCTGGATTTGCCAGGCAGCTGAAATAAATGAATGAAATAAGTCAGGTAGGGAATGAAAACAAAAGAAAAGCCCATGCCCAGTCTAAAAGAGACAATGGATGATTGCCACTTAGAAAGATTGAGCCTATATTGATAGATCTTCCAACTTCCTGAGAAAATTGAAACTCCTGGGTTTTTAAAAATTTTGTTTGGTTGTAGATGGAGACAACACCTTTATTTTATTTATTTGTTTTTTTAAATTTAGTTATTTATTTACTTATTCATAATGCACAAGTATAGCATCTTTTTACATACAACTGCTTGTATACAAAGTATATATGTACCATTCAGATCTTCAATCATGCATTTAGGATAATGATATCCATCTCATTCAACCACCCATTTTTTTTCCTTTCCCCCCTCACTCGCCCCATGCTCCCTCCCTTCCCCTCCCTTTCCTTTGACCATTCTAGTGTTCTTCTAATCCTGTGTACCCCCATCCAACAACACTGTGAACTAGCCTCGTTATATCAGAGAAAACATTCGGTTTTTGGATTTTTGAGATTGACTAATTTCACTTAGCATTATATTCTCCAACTTCATCCATTTACCTGCAAATGCCACTATTTTATTCTCTCTTATTGCTGAGTAAAATTCCATTTTGTATATATACCACATTTTCTTTATCCACTCATCTACTGAGGGACATCTAGGTTGGTTCCACAACCTAGCTATTGTGAATTGCGCAGATACAAACATTGAGATAGCTGTGTCACTGTAATATGCTGTTTTTAAGTCCTTTGGGAATAGACACAGGAGTGGGATGGCTGGGTCATATGGTGGTTCCATTCCCATTTTCCCAAGAAATCTCCATACTGCTTTCCATAGTGGTTGCACCATTTTGCAGTCCCACCAGCAATGTATGAGTGTGCCTTTTTCCCCACATCTTCTCCAACATTTATTGTTGTTTGTGTTCTTGATAGCTGCCATTCTGACTGGAGTGAAATGAAATCTTAGAGTAGTTTTGATTTGCATTTCTCTAATTGCCAGAGAGGTTGAGAATTTTTTTCATGTATTTGTTGATTGATTGTATATCTTCTTCTGAGAAGTGTCTTTTCAGTTCCTTAGCCCATTTATTGATGGGTTATTTTCTTTTTTGGTGTAAAGTTTTTTGAGTTCTTTATATATTCTAGAAATTAGTGCTCTATCTGATGTGAATGTATTAAATATTTGTTCCCAATTGGTTGGCTCTCTATTCACCTCACTGATTGTTTTGTTGAGAAGAAGCTTTTTAGTGTAAATCTATCCCATTCATTAATTCTTGGTAATAGCTCTTGCGCTACAGGATTCTTATTAAGGAACTTGGGGCCTAAAACAACATGTTGGAAATTGGAGCTTACTTTTTCTTCTATTAGGTGCATTGTCTCTGGTCTAATTCCTAGGTCCTTGATCCACTTTGAATTGAGTTTTGTGCATGGTGAGAGATAAGGGTTTAATTTCATTTTGTTGCATATGGATTTCCAGTTTTCCCAGCACCATTTGTTGAAGAGGCTATCCTTTCTCCACTGTACATTTTTGGCGCCTTTGTCTAATATAAGATAGATGAAATTATATGTATTAGTCTCCGTGTCCTCAATTCTATACCACTGGTCCACCAGTCCGTTTTGGTGCCAATACCATGCTGTTTTTGTTACTATTGCTCTATAGTATAAAGTCTGGTATGGTGATGCCCCCTGCTTCACTTTTTCTTGCTCATGATTGCTTTGGCTATTCTGGTTTCTCTTGTTTTTCCAGATGAATTTCATGACTGCTTTTTCTTTTTTTCTTTAATTTTATTTTTATAATTTTTAATATGTACAACTCATAGTGCATATATTTAGTATCTTTTTACATACAACTCTTTGTATACAAAGTATATTGTACAATTCAGGTCTTCAATCATGCATTAAGGAAAATGATATCCATCTCATTCAACCACCATTTTTTTTTTTCCCCCCTCCCTCCCCCTTGCTCCCTCCCTTCCCCTCCCTTCCTTGACCATTCTAGTGTTCCTCTAATCCTCCTGTGTACCCCTATCCAACAATACTTTGAAACTAGCCTCCTTATATCAAGAGAGAACATTTGGTACTTGGATTTTTGAGACTGACTAACTTCACTTAGCATTATATTCTTCCAACTTCATCCATTTACCTGCAAATGCCATTAATTTTTTTCTTTTATTGCTGAGTAAAATTCCATTGTGCGTATATACCACATTTTCTTATCCACTCATTTACTGAGGGACATCTAGGTTGGTTCCACAACCTAGCTATTGTGAATTGTGCAGCTACAAACATTGAGATAGCTGTGTCACTGTAATATGCTGTTTTTAAGTCCTTTGGGAATAGACCCAGGAGTGGGATGGCTGGGTCATAGGATGGTTCCATTCCCAGTTTTCCAAGAAATCTCCATACTGCTTTCCATAATGGTTGCACCATTTTGCAGTCCCACCAGCAATGTATGAGTGTGCCTTTTTCCCCACATCCTCTCCAACATTTATTGTTGCTTGTGTTCTTGATAGCTGCCATTCTGACTGGAGTGAATGAAATCTTAGAGTAGTTTTGATTTGCATTTCTCTAATTGCCAGCGAGATGTTGAAATTTTTTCATGTATTTGTTGATTGATCGTGTATCTTCTTCTGAGAAGTGTCTTTTCAAGTTCCTTAGCCCATTTATTGATGGGTTATTTGTTTTTTTAGTGTAAAGTTTTTTGAGTTCTTTATATATTCTAGAGATTAGTGCTCTATCTGATGTGCATGTATTAAATATTTGTTCCCAAATAGTTGGCTCTCTATTCACCTCACTGATTGTTTCTTTTGCTGAAAAGAAGCTTTTTAGTTTAAATCTATCCCATTCATTAATTCTTGGTAGTAATTCTTGCGCTGCAGGATTCTTATTAAGGAACTTGGGGCCTAATCCGACATGTTGGAAATTGGAGCTTACTTTTTCTTCTATTAGGTGTATTGTCTCTGGTCTAATTCCTAGGTCCTTGATCCACTTTGAATTGAGTTTTGTGCATGGTGAGAGATAAAGGTTTAATTTCATTTTGTTGCATATGGATTTCCAGTTTTCCCACCACCATTTGTTGAAGAGGCTATCCTTTCTCCACTGTACATTTTTGGCGCCTTTGTCTAATATAAGATAGCTGAAATTATATGTATTAGTCTCTGTGTCCTCAATTCTATAACATTGGTCCACCAGTCTGTTTTGGTGCCAATACCATGCTGTTTTTGTTACTATTGCTCTATAGTATAATTTAAAGTCTGGTATGGTGATGCCCCCTGCTTCACTTTTCTTGCTCATGATTGCTTTGGCTATTCTGGGTCTCTTGTTTTTCCAGATGAATTTCATGACTGCTTTTTCTTTTTTTCTTTAATTTTATTTTTATAATTTTTAATATGTACAACTCATAGTGCATATATTTAGTATCTTTTTACATACAACTCTTTGTATACAAAGTATATTCGTACAATTCAGGTCTTCAATCATGCATTAAGGAAAATGATATCCGTCTCATTCAACCACCTTTTTTTTTTTCTCCCCCTCCCTCCCCTCTTGCTCCCTCCCTTACCCTCCCTTCCCTTGACCATTCTAGTGTTCCTCTAATCCTCCTATGTACCCCTATCCAACAATACTTTGAAATAGCCTCCTTATATAAGAGAGAACATTTGGTACTTGGATTTTTGAGACTGACTAACTTCACTTAGCATTATGTCTTCCAACTTCATCCATTTACCTGCAAATGCCATTAATTTGTTTTCTTTTATTGCTGAGTAAAATTCCATTGTGCGTATATACCACATTTTCTTAATCCACTCATTTACTGAGGGACATCTAGGTTGGTTCCACAACCTAGCTATTGTGAATTGTGCAGCTACAAACATTGAGATAGCTGTGTCACTGTAATATGCTGTTTTTAAGTCCTTTGGGAATAGACCCAAGAGTGGGATGGCTGGGTCATAGGATGGTTCCATTCCCAGTTTTCCAAGAAATCTCCATACTGCTTTCCATAATGGTTGCACCATTTTGCAGTCCCACCAGCAATGTATGAGTGTGCCTTTTTCCCCACATCCTCTCCAACATTTTTGTTGCTTGTGTTCTTGATGGCTGCCATTCTGACTGGAGTGAAGTGAAATCTTAGAGTAGTTTTGATTTGCATTTCTCTAATTTGCCAGCGATGTTGAAAATTTTTTCATGTATTTGTTGATTAATCGTGTATCTTCTTCTGAGAGGTGTCTTCTCAATTCCTTAGCCCATTTATTGATTGGGTTATTTGTTTTTTTAGTGTAAAGTTTTTTGAGTTCTTTATATATTCTAGAGATTAGTGCTCTATCTGATGTGCATGTATTAAATATTTGTTCCCAAATAGTTGGCTCTCTATTCACCTCACTGATTGTTTCTTTTGCTGAAAAGAAGCTTTTTAGTTTAAATCTATCCCATTCATTAATTCTTGGTAGTAATTCTTGCGCTGCAGGATTCTTATTAAGGAACTTGGGGCCTAATCCGACATGTTGGAAATTGGAGCTTACTTTTTCTTCTATTAGGTGTATTGTCTCTGGTCTAATTCCTAGGTCCTTGATCCACTTTGAATTGAGTTTTGTGCATGGTGAGAGATAAAGGTTTAATTTCATTTTGTTGCATATGAATTTCCAGTTTTCCCACCACCATTTGTTGAAGAGGCTATCCTTTCTCCACTGTACATTTTTGGCACCTTTGTCTAATATAAGATAGCTGTAATTATATGTATTAGTCTCTGTATCCTCAATTCTGTAACATTGGTCCACCAGTCTGTTTTGGTGCCAATACCATGCTGTTTTTGTTACTATTGCTCTATAGTATAATTTAAAGTCTGGTATGGTGATGCCCCCTGCTTCACTTTTCTTGCTCAGGATTGCTTTGGCTATTCTGGGTCTCTTATTTTTCCAGATGAATTTCATGACTGCTATTTCAATTTCTTTGAAGAATGACATTGGGATTTTGATTGGAATTGCATTAAATCTGTATAATGCTTTTGGTAGTATGGACATTTTGACAATGTTAATTCTACCTATCCAAGAGCAAGGTAGTCTTTCCATCTTCTGAGTTCTTCTATGATTTCTTTCTTTATTGTTCTATAATTTTCATTATAGAGGTCTTTCACCTCTTTCGTTAAGTTGATTCCCAGGTATTTTATTTTATTTTTTTTTTTTTGATGTTATTGTAAATGGAGTCGTTTTCATCATTTTCCTTTCAGAGGATTTGTCACTAATGTACAAAAATGCCTTTGACTTATGGGTATTGATTTTGTATCCTGCTATTTTGCCAAATTCATTTAGTAGTTGTAAAAGTCCTGGTAGAGTTTTTTGGGTATTCTAGGTATATTATCATGTCATCATCTAATAGTGCTAATTTGAGCTCTTCTTTTCCTATCTGAATCCCTTTAATTTCTTTTGTCTCTCTAATTGCTCTGACCAGAGTTTCCAGTACTATGTTAAATAGCAGTGGTGAAAGGGGGTATCCCTGTCTTGTTCCAGTTTCTAGAGAGAATGCTTTCAATTTTTCTCCATTTAAGATAATGTTAGCTCTGGGCATTGCATAAATAGCTTTTATAATGTTGAGATATGTTCCTGATATTCCTAGTTTTTCCAGTGTTTTGAACATAAAGGAGTTTTGTATTTTGTCAAATGCTTTTTCTGCGTCTATTGAGATAATCATATGTTTTTTATCTTTAAGTCTATTGAAGTGATGTATTATGTTTATTGATTTCCGAATGTTGACCCAGCCTTGCATCCCTGGAATAAACCCCACTTGATCGTGGTGCACTGTCTTTTTGATATGTTTTTGTATCTGATTTGCCAGAATTTTGTTGAGGATTTTTACATCTATGTTCATTAAAGATATTGGCCTGAAGTTTTCTTTTTTGGATGCGTTTTTGCCTGGCTTTGGAATTAATGTAATATTGGCCTCATAGAAAGAGTCTGGAAGATCTCCCTCTTTTTCTATTTCTTGAAATAGTTTGAAGAGCATTGGTATTAGTTTTTCTTTGAAAGTCTTGTAGAACTCGGCTATAAACCCATCAGGTCCGGGACTTTTCCTTGTTGGTAGCTTTTTTTATGACATATTCTATTTCTTTGCTTGTAATCGATCTGTTTAAGTTGTGTATAGCCTCCAGATCCAGTTTAGGCAAATAATATGACTCTAGAAATCTGTCAATGCATTCAGTATTTTCTATTTTATTAGAGTACATGTTTTCAAAGTAATTTCTAATTATCTTCTGTATATCTGAGGTGTTTGACGTGATATTCCCTTTTTCATCACGAATGTTAGCAATTTGAGTTTTTTCTCTTCTTCTTTTCATTAGCATCACTAAGGCTCTGTCAATTTTGTTTATTTTTTCAAAGAACCAACTTTTAGTTTTGTCAATTCTTTGAATGGTTTCCTTAGTCTCAATTTCATTAATTTCTGCTCTGATTTTAATTATTTCCTGTCTTCTGCTGCTCTTGGTGTTGATCTGCTCTTCTTTTTCTAGTGCTTTGAGGTGTGATGTTAAGTCATTTATTTGTTGGGGTTTTTTTCCTTTTAAGGAATGAACTCAGTGCAATGAATTTTCCTCTTACTACTGCCTTCATAGGGTTCATAGGGTCCCAGAGATTTCTATACGATGTATCTGTGTTCTCATTTACCTCTAGGAATTTTTTAATCTCCTCTTTGATGTCTTCTTCAACCCCTTGTTCATTCAGTAGCATGTTTTTTAGCTTCCAGTTGTTGGAGTAGTTTTTCTTCTTCCTTGTTTTGTCGTTGATTTCCAATTTCATTCCTTTATGTTCTGATAGAATGCAGGGTAGTATCTCTACTTTTTTATATTTGCTGAGAGTTGCCTTGTGACATAATATATGGTCTAGTTTGGAGAAGGCGCCATGTGCTGCTGAGAAAAAAGTGTATTCTTTTACTACGGGATGAAATATTCTATATATGTCCGTTAGGTCTAAGTTATTAATTGTTTTGAGGAGGCCAAAGGTTTCTTTGTTTAGCTTTTGTTTAGATGATATATCCATTGGTGAGAGAGGTGTGTTGAAATCCCCTAGAATAATTGTGTTGTGGTCAATTTTACTCTTGAACTTGAGAAGAGTTTGTTTGATGAATGTAGGTGCTCCATTATTTGGGGCATATAGATTTATGATTGTTATATCCTGTTGATGAATGGTTCCCTTAAGTAGTAAGAAATATCCATCTTTGTCCCTTTTGATTAGCTTTGGCTTGAAGTCTACTTTATTTGAAATGAGAATGGAAACCCCTGCTTGCTTCCGCAGGCCATGTGAGTGATAAGACTTTTCCCAGCCTTTCACCTTCAGTCTCTTGATGTCTTTTTCTATGAGGTGTGTTTCTTGGAGACAGCAAATTATTGGGTCGTTCCTTTGAGTCCATTCAGATAATCTGTGTCTTTTGAATGGCGAGTTTAGGCCATTAACATTCACGGTTATTATTGAGATGTGATTTTTATTCCCATCCATTTTTACTTGTATTATGATCTTTAGCTTGATTTGGTTTCTCTTCTGGTTGGTATATCCCTTAGTTTAATATCTCCTTTTGTTGACTTTCATTGTTATTTTTCTCTTCTTCTTCATGAAAAAATTTGCCCAGGATGTTCAAAAGTGCTGGCTTTCGAGATGCGAAATCTTATATTTTTTCCTTGTCGTGGAATGTTTTTATTTCGTCTTCGAATCTAAAGCTCAATTTTGCTGGATATAAGATTCTTGGTTGACATCCCTTTTCTTTCAGTGCTTGAAATATGTTATTCCAGGATCTTCTTGCTTTTAAGTTCTGGGTAGAAAAATCGGAACATAGTCTTATTGGTTTCCCCCTATATGTTATCTGCTTCCTTTCTCTTGTGGCTTTTAATATTCTCTCCTTGTGCAGTATATTAGGCATTTTCATTATAATGTGTCTTGGTGTGGATCTGTTGTGATTTTGTATGCTTGGTGTTCGGTAAGCCTCTTGAACTTGGTTTTCTCATTCATTCCTTAAGTTTGGAAAATTTTCTGTAATTATTTCATTAAATAAATTACTCATTCTTTTGGTTTGAAACTCTGCCCCCTCCTCTACCCCAATCACTCTTATGTTTAGTCTTTTTATGTTATCCCATAATTCTTGAATGTTCTGTTCTTCGTTTCTTACCATTTTTGCTCTGTAATCTAGATTTTTCTCTAGGATATATATTTTGTCTTTAATGTCTTTGGTTCTTTCTTCCAAGTGATCTACTGTGTTGGTGATACTTTCGATTGAGCTTTTATTTTGGTTTATTGCTTCTTCCATTTCCGGAATTTCTGTTTGGTTTCTCTTTAGAGCCTCTATGTCCCTATCGAAGTGATCTTTTACTTCCTGTATTTGTTTATGGAGTTCTTTGTCAAAATGATCTTTCACCTCCTGTATTTGCTCCCTCATGTCATATTTTAGTTCATTCTTAAGTTCCACTAACATTTGGAATATGTAATTTCTAAATTCCATCTCTGGCATTTCACCAACTGTGCATGCCATGGAATCTACTGAGGAGGTATATTGATTTGTTTGTGTCACTTTATTCCCTTGTTTCTTCATATTGCTTGTGCGTCTATTCTTCCAGCACTGTGGGACCTTGACTATTTTGATTTTACCTTAAAACCTTACGTTGCTCCTGTAGTACAATGCTATCAGATCCCCTTATATTTCCTTTACACTTTAAAATAAAAAAAACTTTCTATTCAGAGAATCCCAGTTTGATCACAATGTACAGATTTAGTTAACCCGGATATTGTTTCCAATTTACTCTGTATGACTCTGATGGGGTTTTATATTTTCAAGTAATGGACTCAGAGTTGATATGTTTAGGAAGAAGGAAGTGAGTGTATTGACTTGTTCTTTCTTAGAAAGAATGAAAAGAGAGTTCTGTGGAAGTGGTTTAGTATCAGCAGACAAGAGAGGAAAGAGAATGGAGTGAATGATTAGGTGGAAAGACCAATTTATATATAAACCTACCTTATGCAGCGGTTGAGAGAAGAAATAAAGAAAGATGGAAAAGAAAAAAAAAAGAAGAAAAAAAATGACCAAGGAGTAGAAATTAGTGTAAGAGAGAGGAGAGAGAGAGTGAGTCTAGAAAATAGAGAATAAACTATATATAACACCACTTTGCTATATATTTCAATTGTACCCGTTCTAAAAATCCCAATTTCTGGGTATAACTTGTTTTTGCCTCTGTTGAGTATGCAATGGCAGGGTGTAAATAGGGAAGATGAAGGAAGAAGAAAAAGTACAAAAGTAGGAAGGAAGAAAAGAAAGAAAGAAAAGAGGAGCAGAAGCAAACAAACACACTGTCAATCAAAACAAAAACAAATCAAAAACAAACAAACAAACAAAAAACCCTAAGAAACAACAAAACAAACAAACAAACAAAAAGAAAAACGTTGAACTCAGGAACAAGTCTCAGACAAAATGGACCCTTGGAAGCCCTTCTTTTTTCCCTTCCAGTTCAAGCCAATTTACCCGGATCATGTCTAGTCAGCAATCCTTTTAGTGGAGTCAAGGCTGCACCTTTGGCCAGTTGCAGAATGGCACAGTGAAAGAGTGGAGGGGGCTTTTCCTCAGGTCTGGCCCTGCGTGCAGCAGCAGGGAGCTGCCACTCTGGGCCCTGGAGGCCAGGCAAACTGGCAGCTGGGTCTCTCTTTCTAGGCAGGCAGTTGCCTACCTCTTGCTCTGGTGGCAGCTGGGCAGGTCTCATTCCCCCTGGGAGTGAAGGAAGCCCTTCCCCAGGTCTGGCCCTGCGTGCAGCAGCAGAGAGATGATACTCTGGGCCCTGGAGGCCAGGCAAACTGGTGGCTGGGTCTCTCCTTCCGGTGGGTGGGTGCCTACCTCTTGCTCTGGTTGCAGCTGGGCAGGTCGCACTCCTGGTGGGAGTGGAGGAAGCCCTTCCCCAGGTCTGGCCCAGCGTGCAGCAGCAGGGAGATGCTACTCTAGGCCCTGGAGGCCAGGCAAACTGGCAGCTGGGTCTCTCCTTCTGGCGGGCGGGTGCCTACCTCTTGCTCTGGTCGCAGCTGGGCCTATTTATTTGTTTTTATATGGTGGTGAAGATCGAACCCAGTGCCTCACACATGCTAGGCAAGCATTCTACCACTGAGCTACAACCCCAGCCCACACTTTTTTTTTTTTTTTTTTTTTTTTTTTTTTTTTTAAGGAATCTCCTGATTTTTAAATCGTGGTTACCAATTAAAAAAAAATGTTCTGGATCACACTGTATGAGTTCAATAAAATGTATCTATGGGCTGCATGTAACTTGAAATGATACCAGTTTACAGCCTCTGTTAACGGAATTTCTTTCTGCTCTTGGTGATAAAATCTTAGTAATATGAATTTCTCTCATTCTAAGTTCTAATTTTTTTCTTCATTAGTTCTTCATTCAGTTATATATTCATGGAATATTTAGAGCATAGTTGGCTTTGGATACTATCAGAGGCACTAGAAATACAATCCAATTGTTCCCTTTCTCTAAGAATATAAGAGTTTAGCATAGGTTAGAAAATAAACTATCATGATTCAGCATGATGAATATCATGAGAGAAAGTGGCACATGATATTATGATAGCACAGAAAAAAAGTTAATACAGTCTCTTAAAGGAGTAAAATGAGTATATCTCCCTCCAGCAGGTCTGAGAGAAGATGGTAATGGCAGGATATGAAACTTGTCCTGATGGTGAGGGAGCGATTTGTGGGCCCATGGGGCTTTCAATTCTTTCATTTGATCCAAAAGAGAGTGTCTTCAGCATTTGGCAATTGAAAAAGATGATGCTTTCATTTTATCCTTTGACATCTATTGAGTGTTAGTTTCTAAAGTGAAAGGCTCAGAAGAGTCAGTAGACTGTTCCCTTTTTATATTGCTTTGACTAGGTGTCAGCAATTGCAATGATATCAGATCATTTATTACTCTGAGAAAATCCCTTGACAAACTCAGAGATTAATTTGTTGTTGGTGGGCTACTCAGGAGATATTTCTACTACTTACAATAGAGAAAGGTGCTCACAGTTCAGGACGTGTTTGGTATTATGGCTTTGTATGAAATATAAGAATCTAAGAGGAGGGAATCCAAATGAAATCTTGAGTAGTTTTCAAATCAAAACCAAATCTCCACACACTGTCAATATCCTCAGCTTTCTTTATTGCAAGGGCAGTTCATGCAGAGAAAAGATAAGAGTGCCCAGTAAACAAGTAGCTTTTGGATAGCAGATAAAACTGCAAAATGAAAGCACTTCACTGATAGATGGAAAATGTTATTTTTCTGCCTTGAGTTGATGTTATATTTTATGGGAAGTGTGTTAATATCTGCCCTATAGACTTACTCAAGTGAGAACAGGAACATCTTCTAAAATTGTCCAGTTGATACTAAGTTTATAGAACTTTAAGGAAAATTGGTATTAGGTGCTGAGTCATTTCTAAAGGAAAACTCCAGAAGTTTCTAACGGCAGTATTCATTGGAGGTTGGAAATGGGATGATAAATACTTCACAAGCCCACAGCAGATACAAAATGGCAGATCACAGAGCTGCTTGTTGTGTTACATGAACAAAAGTTCTTTCCAACCACAAAATCTTCTGCAGAGCAGGTTAAGTTAAAGTAATTCATATAGCTAGGAGCAGAGCATCTCAAAGGTAAATTTCTTTAACATATAACTTACAGGTATTTCATTTACTTATTCATACCTGCCAAATAAGCAATTTCAAACCTATAGGATAATCCATTGTTTCTCCTCTTCGACTGACCCTCAGCAATAAACTGAAGGTATTTGAGGGCCTCCATGTTATGAGCATAGGAGGTGGAACATTATACCTAGATGTTAATGATTCCCCAGCCACTTGTTAGCCTGTGGCCCTGTACTATTTGTTGAGCTTCCTAGCATCTCAATTTATTTTAAAAATGGACATAATCATTATTTATTGACTTTGTGTGAGGACTGAGATACTGATGTACTTCCTTGAACCTGGTAAATGTACAATTATTATTAATCACACTCCTTCCTTCACAGATTTCTCTTCCCTCAGAGAAGTCCATTGCCTTGAAGTGTCTCAATCCTAGAAAGGACAGAGAGGTCAGAGTTATGTGGTGAAGGAGTATAATTAATGATCCTCAAATTAGGCAGTATCATTGGTCATCTACTCTGCCTTGCTGACTGATAAGCCTGGATCCCTGAACTTTGGCATTCTTGGAAGACTCTGAGTTGTGGAGTTTGTGTACAAGTTTAAGGTGATAATTTCCACTAGGCTCCAAAGAATAGCAGTGAAATTTTTCACCAAAATCTCTTTGTTTCTAATTTTTTTGTATATGTTTGAGTCTGAAGATTTGCCTGCAGGGATAAAGGTAATTTTATCCTACCTCCAGGCTCTAGTGAGTTAGGAATCCTTGTACAGAGAAAGCTCCTACTGAATACAAAGGGAACTCTGCCTAAAAATGAATTATAGGGCTTGGCCTACTGTAAGTAGTTACTCAAGAGAGATTTGAAGATGTAGTGAGCATAGTTTTCTTTCTACCACTTCCAGTGCACATTTTAAACAAACATAGCAACAGAAATCTGCATTCTCTAAGGGTCAAAATACTTGTCTGTTCTACTTCTACAGCCTGGACTTTCAGAAATCTGAAAGAGGGAATCGTGTAGTACATTCATAAGTTCAAAATTTTAACTCTTTCTGGAATAAAGGATTAATATGATAGAAAGAAAAGCTCTATAACTGTTAATTTTTGGATTTGGAAGTCATTACCATAGTGGAAATGGAATTATCATAATTTTCTCTGATTTTATGAAGAAGGAGCAGATAATTCAAACCTACTTCTCACTCCATGGGAAATATCAGGAAATATAACTAGGATATAATTAATGGTTATTTATCAGCCAGGCAAATACTGAACATACATTTTTTAATTATACATGTACACAAGGTCTTTGTTTATTTATTTTTATGTGGTGCTAAGAATTGAACCCAGTGCCTCACAAGGGCAAGTCAAGTGCTCTGCCACTGAGCCACAACCCAAGCCCCATTTTACTCTTTTTTTAAAAAATGTTTTTAGTTGTAGATGGACACAATACATTTATTTTATTTATTAATTTTTATGTGGTGCTGAGGATTGAACCCAGTGCCTCACACATGCAAGGCAAGCGCTTTACCACTGAGCCACAACTGCAACCCCCTTTTTATTCTTGAATTAGTACTCAGCAACATATCTTTAGGATATATAGAAAACATGACCCCTGCCCTCAGAATATTTACAGAATACTAGAAAACATATTATATATAAAAGAAGAAGTGGTACAGACTGCATAGTATTTTGATTACTTTACACTTTTGAAAATTTTTTAAGTCTTTTGAGTTCTATCTTTTCCTACCAAAGTTATAAGTAACTTTATATGGTATATGTTGTTCCAGGCTCTCCTTGCTTTGAGGGTCTGTGTTGAAAAATCTGCTGTGATATGAATTGGATTTCCTCTATAGGTTATCTGATTTTTCTCTCTTATGGCCTTTAAAATTCTATACTTATTTTGTATCCTAGTCATTTTCATTATACTGTGCCTTGGTGTAGATCTGTTGTAATTTTGTACATTTGGCGTCCTATATGCTTCTTGTATTTGGTTTTCAAATTTGTTCTTCTTGTTTGGGAAATTTTCTGATATTATTTCATTAAAGAGATTTTGCATTCCTTTGAATTGATTATCTGCACCTTCCTCAATTCCAATAGATCTTATATTCGGTCATTTGATGGTATCCCATAATTCTTGGATATTTTGTTCATGGTTTCTTACCATCTTCACTGTGTGGTTAACTTTATTTTCAAAATTATATATTTTGTCCTCATTGTCTGAGGTCCTATCTTCCAAGTGATCCAATCTGTTGGTGATACTGTCTATTGAGTTTTTAAAAAATGGCCTATTGTTTCTTTCATTTCAAGGATTTCTGTTTAGTTTTTTCCCAGACTCTCTATCTCTTTCTTGAAGTAATCTTTTGCTACCTGTATTTGTTCTCCTATCTCTTTGTTGGTGTGATCGATGGTTGCCTGTATATGATCTCTTATTTCTTTGTTGGAGAGATCAATTTTTTCCTGTATGTGCTCACTTAGGTCATTTTTAAAATCCAGAATCATTTTAATTATGTATATTCGGAACTCCTTTTCCAACATTTCACCTACTGTGCTTCCTATGGATTCTATTGCTGTAGTATCTTGTGTGGTTTCGGGCATTTTCCTCCCTTGTTTTTTTCATGATATCTATGTGTTTTCCTCTCTTGCAGTGTTAGTCTGAGGTATTGCTGCTTCTGTCCTATTGTCTTATAGCACCACTACAGGTTACCCAATGCTTCACTTTTAAGGGAAAGATCAATATTACAGCATTCAAAGTACCCACCATATTGTCATATATCAGTTAGTTCATATTTTTATATTTAGAATTTTGACACTTTAAACATAAATGATGAGATCAATTATCTTCTACCATTTAGCCAGTATTTTTGTGTGGTGGTTCACAGTATCTAATGGTAGAGGGGGCACTTAGGGGTTGGCTAAGACGTTTGTTAGGTAGGATGTGAGAAAATAGAGGTATTAGATTATTTGACTATGAGAGGGTAATCATGGGAATTAGGGTGTTAGTAGAAGAAACAAAAGATAGGTATCCCCATGTAATACTCCCTGTTCCTGGGCCCGGGCTCTGTTCCCTGAACTGCAGGCAGAGGCGACGACTACCTGTGGCTCCAGAGTGGGTGGGCAGAGGTGGGAATGCATGCAGGCTGGCCGGGGCTTTTTCCCCCACCATCTCAGGTGGCAATCAAACCTTTTTTCTTTATATGTTGGTTATCTCTGGTTTATGTTACAATGATTGAAAGCTGCTACACTTTCTGAAAGTTAGCTACTGTTCTATAACCCTGTATTACTTTGCCTATTTTTGATCATTAATATGAAATGAATTATATGCATTCTTTTTGTGTCTTATGCTTTTAAATTATTATTATAAATCATGTTGTTTAATTATTATTTTTCAATTCTTTATAATATTTATATTTTATATATGCTTATATTGTTATGAGCACTTCTAAATATGCACGTTTGCATATTTAGAGTGGAGTTGCTAGTTTAAAAGAAAAACATAGTGTTATTAAATAGTGCCAAACAGTGTACCGAAGTGGTTCTACCAATTTTCAGTCCCATTATTACAATTTGAGCATTTTGTTTGCTCTAAGACTTGCTATTGGCAGCTGAAAAATACACCACCACAAAACTCATAATAACAATGATTTTTCATTATTGTTGATGTATCTGCAGGTGGTCCTATGGATAAAAGGTTAGGTTTTCCTGGATAACTCTGTTCTAAACAGTGCTTTCGATTGAGGTTGACTACTTACTGTTGGTCTGTTCTGTTTGTGTTTATTTAGGGGCACAGACCAGAACATGAAATGGAAGAAGTTTCTCTGGGGAAGCTGTTCTCACATAGAATGGTGTAAGTATACGAGTGCTAGCATAAAAACACCCAATGTTCTTAAGTCAGGCTCAAAAATTGTTGCCCCATTACTTTCATTCCATTCTATTGGTTGAAGCATGCCACAATTCCAAAAGCAAATTTAACGAGCAGAGACATATACTCCACAGTTTTATGTGAGTACTAAAGCCTATAATACATTCTATGGCAATAATTTATTCTTTTTTTGTTATTCCGTTTGGGGTATGGTGATGATACATTGTGTTTTTAATTTCTCTGATGATGATTAAATTTTAAATTTTTAATAAATTTTTGTCTACTCACATATCTTCTTTTGGGAAGGGCATTTACCCATTTTTGCCCATTTTAAAACTCGAGTTGTCTGCCTTTTTCTTATTGATGCATAGAATTTATGTAAACAAAACTATATTCTAGAAAGGGGTCCTTCATATGATATGTGTATTGCCAACATCTCCTCCCATACACTGTTGCAGATTTTTGCACTCTCTTAATGGCATCTTTGGATAAATAATTATTCTTTTTTTTCCAGTGGTGCTGGATGTTGTCATTGACAACATCCCCACCCCTTTTAATTTTTTTTTTTTTTTTATTTTGAGACACGGTCTTTCTAAATTGTTTAGGCTAGGCCCAGACTTTGATCCTCCTGCCTCAACCTCCCAAACAGTGGGATTACATTCATGAGTGATCATACCTGATTGTAAATAACTATTATTAATTTTTGATGAGCTATAATTGTGTTAGCTTCTCATAACTGTGACCAGAATATGTGGAAAGAACAACTTAAAGAAGGAAAATTTTATTTTGGCTAATAGTTTCAGAGATCTTGATCTCCAGTAGGCATACTCCATTGCTTTGGGCCTGAGGTAAGGCAGTGTGTCATGTGCATCATGGCAGAAGGGTATGGTGGTGGAGAGCTTTTCAATCCTTAATAGCCAGTAAGCATAGAAGGAGAAGAACCAGGGATGATGAACCTCCTGATTAGGTTGCTGCTGTCATAATCTAATCATTTCACCTCTGAACATTCCTGCCTTGTCTATCATATGAGCTTATTCAGGGACCACATATCCAAATCATACCAATAATTTATCAATTTGTGGTTTAGGGTTTGTGTGTTAATATCCCATTTAATAACTATTTGTTTATGGTAAATAAATTAAGACATTTCTTTTGATATTTTGGGGAATTTTTTTTTTTAATTTTAGCGTTCAGTTCTATGATCTGCAAAAATTGAGTTTGTATGTGCTTGTTTCATTTGTTTTTCCCATATGGCTATCCAACTAGCATAGTATCATTTACTAAAGAGAAACTAATTTCCCTACTTTATCACATACATGTCCCATGATTTGTGAAAAAGCATAACTATCAATATGTACGTATCTGGTGGCACACAGTTATTTTTTTAACTGTGTTTTATCTTACATAAAAGTAGCATTCATTTTGACATAATTATAAAAGCATGGAATTTGTTTTAATTCTATTCCCATACTTCCCCTTTTCCTACTTCCCCCCTCCCCTTTTCCCGTCCCTCTATTTTACTGATCTTTCTGCTATTTACTCACAGATTTTTAAAATTAGTGCTCCCCAAGATACCACACATTGTTTTCTTGAACCTTATAAATATGATGGATGATATAATGTCCCCATAAATATGATATGGAAGGTTGCACCATAATGTGGACAGGTAGTATCTAAGTGGTCTGAATCTAATCATATAAGCCCTTAAATGCAGAGTACTTTGTCCTACTAGTGGCAGAGGGAAAGCCAGAGAGATTTGAAGCACAAGAAAGAATTAATGCTCTATCGATGGTTTAATGATAGAAGGAGCCAATTGAGACAGTATTTGGGCAGCCTCCAGAAGAGGAAAAGAGCTCTCAGTTGATAGCCAGTAAGGAAATAAGGATCTTGGATCTACATCTTAAGAAATCAGCCTGGCATATTGGCACACACCTGTAATTCCAGCAGCTCCAGAGGCTAAGACAGGAGCATTTTGAGTTCAAAGCCAGCCTCAGCAAAAGCAAGGCACTAAGCAACTCAGTGAGACCCTGTCTCTAAATAAAATAAAAAATAAGGCTGGGGATGTGGCTCAGTAGATGAGTGCCCTCGAGTTTAATCCCCATTACCCACCCCCTCCAAAAAAAATAAGAAATCAAATTCTGCCAGCAATTGAATTTACCTTGGAAGCAGATTATTCCTCCAAAACTTCAAATAAGATGC
Source organism: Tamias sibiricus (assembly GCA_025594165.1). Lineage (NCBI taxonomy): Eukaryota > Metazoa > Chordata > Mammalia > Rodentia > Sciuridae > Tamias > Tamias sibiricus. The sequence continues at coordinate 112,125,849 of CM046667.1, forward strand.
CAACCAGCTGATTAATTTTAATCTTATGAGAACCTGAGCAGAGAATTCAGACAAACCCATCTGGACTTCTAACATATAGAGCTTGATATTATTAAATGAATGTTGTTTTATGCTGCTAAGATTGTGGTCAGATCAACAGAAAATTAGTATGGTCTACTTCTAGATTTCACATTCTGTTTTATTAGTCTATATTTTTCTGTTTCTATCACAATAATGATACTACAGTGCCTGAATTACTATACATTTTATTACTATAGCTTTGATTTTTGTAGTATCATAATTACTTGTTCAAGATTATCTCCAATCTTCTTGCATCTGTACCTTCTTACATTTCCATACAAGTTTTTGAATTGCTTTGTCAAAACAAAATATAGCTGTGATTTTACGTCCAATTACACTGAGTAGAATTATCTTTAAAATTTGAAATTTCCAATCCATGAACATGATATATTCCCCCATTCAATTTATTTATTTAATATTTAATTATTTAATATTTAATATTTAATTATTTAATACTTAATTATTTAATACTTAATTATTTAATATTTCTTAGTAATTTTTTGTGGTGCTGGGGATTGAACCCAGGGCCTTGTGCATGTGAGACAAGTACTCTACCAACTGAGCTATATCCCCAGCCATTAGTAATGTTTTTTTTTTTAAACAGCTTCATTGAAGTATAACTTATATACCATAAAATTAACTTATTTTAACTGTACAATTTGGTGTTTAATTTATACAGTTGAACAATTATTGGGGCAGTCTAGATTTGAAACATTTCCATCAGTTCAAAAACTTCCTCATGCCTTCTTACATTAAATTCTTGCTCCCATCCCCAAACCTAGGTAATCACTGACATGTTTTCTGTGTAGATGGTTTCACCATTTCTAGAAATCTAATGCAATGGAGTCATACATTATGCACACTAAGTCTTTTGTTTATGATTTTTTTCACTAATCATTGTGTCTTCTATATTTATACATGTCATTGCATGTAATAACACTTTATTCCTCTTAATTGCTGTGGGAGTATTCCTTTGAATGGATATGTCACATTCTGTTTATTCATTCATATGGTGGTAGACATTTAGGTTATTTCCATTTGAGGCTGTTATGTGTTACACAATAATAAATATTTGTATACAAGTGGGTTGTTTCTTGCATGTATATGGACATAGGTTTTCATTTCTTTGGGATACTTACCAGGTACCATTTTATATTTCCACAGACAACTTATAAAATTTCCTATTTCTCCAAATCCTTACTGACATTCCTGTGGTTATATAGTGGCATGTTGTTGTGTTTTAATTATTTTCATTTTCCAAATGGATAATGTTTTCAGTTTTTCTTGTGCATATTTGCCATTTGATTGTCTTCTATTGTGAAGTGACTATTCAATTATTTTGTTCATTTTCATTGACTTTCCTTCTTGTTAAGGTGGTAGAATTTTTTAAGTACTCTTGATACAGGTACTTTATTTAATACATATTTTTCAAATATTATCTTTAATTTTGTGACTTGTATTTTTTCATTTTATTATAGGTGTCTTTTGAAGGGCAAAAGTTTAGAATTTTGCATAACTCTAGTTCATCAATTTTTTTCTCTTAATTTTCATACATTTTTGTCATAGTCCAGAAATCCTAAGGTCACAAAGATTTTCTCCTATGTTTTTAATAGAAGTTAGATGATTTTATTTATTTTATTTTAATATAGTCCTGGGGATTGAACCCAGGGATGCTCTTCCACTGGGGTACTCTCAATTTTTCATTTTGAGATAGAGTCTTGCTAAGTTGTCCATGCTAGCCTTAAACTTGTGATCCCTTTGCTTCAGCTTATCAAGTCTCTGGGGTTATAGGCATGTACCACCACATCTGACAAGTTTTATGATTATAGATATTACATTTATATACTTGATACGTTTCAAGTTAATTTTTGTGTCTAGTATCAGGTAAAGTTCGAACTCTTTTTATTTTTATTTTTTTTTGCAAATGGATATCCAATTCTTTTAGTACTTTGCATGGAAAAGACTGCTGTTTCTTCATTGAACTACTTTGATATCTTTGCCAGAAATCAATTGAATACATATGTGATAACCTATTTCCATACTATCTAGCTATCTAAATAGATAATTCTGGATCTATTTCCAGACTATCTATTTCCAGATATGTGAACATATATAATACTGTCTATTGTATATGTTCATATATCTATCCTTAAGCCAATTCTACACTTTCTTAATTATGATATCTTTACCTGAGGCCTTGATATCAGGTGGTACCTCATGCCAAATTTATTTGTTCACTTGCTTTGGTTATTCTAGGTATGTTTTTCACATAAATTTTAGTATTCGCTTCCCAATATGTACAAACAAACTTGGGACTTTTATTAGAATTGTGTTAAGTGTATAAATCCATTTGAGGAAATCTTAAGGTATAAGTCTTCCAGTCTACTAGCTTGGTATATTTCTCTCAAAAATATGTTTGCATTATATAGGTGTTGCACTTTAGTTACATTTAATTTTAAATGTTTTATTCTTTTTGATGCTGTTAATCAAGATCTTGTGAAACACTTATTTTGTATCTGTTGGTATGATCATACCAGTAATATTTTGCTATTTTCTGGATAGACTTCATATATATCTTTCCTTACTAATATGGTTATGTTAAAATAGATTTTTGACCATGTAACACTTGTGGTGCTATTATAAATAGAATTGTTTTAAATTTTATATTTTTATTCATTGGTATACAAAGTACACATAATCTATACATGTCAAATTCATATGCAGTAAATTTTATAAATCTGCTTAATAATTATCATTTTTATCTGTAGATTCTTTTTCATTTTCTATGCACTCTTGTTAATAAATATATATAACAAATAATGAGAGTTTTATTGTTTTACCTTCTTCATTGTTTTCTTTATTTATCTCACTCTTTTTTTTTCTTACCGTTAATTATTAAACACAGGGCTTCATGCATGCTAAGCATATATTATATCACTGAATGACACCAAGTAGAATATTGAATAGAAAAGTTGATAATAAATATATTTGCTGACTTGTTTCATGGTGAAAACTTACAAAATTTCACAATAAAGTCCAATATTTGTTGTAGGGTATTTGTAGATATATTTATATAAGTTAGATTTTTCTTTTCCTAATCTGTTAAGAATTGTTATTATAAATGGATTCTTAATTTTATCACAAAGTTTTTATACATCTGTCAGGATGTGTTTAATGTGATGAGATATTGTTTTAGTCAGGGTTTTTGCCACTGTGACCGATAGACCAGACAAGAAGTGTATCAAGGGGGAAAAGTTTAATTTGGGGCACATTGTTTCAATGGTCTCAGTCCACAGACAACCTTATACCTAAACCATAACATATTGATTGATTTTAGAATATTAATCCAAGTTTGTCTTACTAGCTAGGTTTAGGTTGATTTATTTTTTCAGTTTTGTTTCTATGTTCATATGAGACATTGACCTGTAATTTTTTTGCTTTTAATTCCATTTTCAGGGTTTGGTACCAAAGTTATTTTGGAGTCATAATATGGTTTGGGTACATATTTTTCTTTGATTTTAAAAAATGCTTTTAGTTTATGAATTTTTTGAAAAAATCACCACAAAAGATAATCTGGTACTGAAATTTTCTTTATTGGAGGTGATTTGTTAATGACAGATTTAGTTTTATTTTGGTGGGTTTTATTTTAAAAGTATTTGTTCATTTTTTATGAATGCATGTACTTTTTTTTTGCTTTTGGTACTGGGGATTGAACTCAGCGGCACTCAACAACTGAGCCACATCCCCAGCTTTGTTTTGTATTTTATTTAGAGACAGAGTCTCACTGAATTGCTTAGTGCCTTGCCATTGCTGAGGCTGGCTTTGAACTTGTAATCCTCCTGCCTCAGCCTTCAGAGCCCCTGGGATTATAGGCATGCACACTGTGCCTAGCATGAATACATATTTTGACATTAGTTTTTTTATAATATAGCATTAGCTATTTATCTCTCAGAATCTGTTATATTTCTTTTTTTATTCCCAACATTGGTAATTCATACTTTACTTTTTGGTCTTTTTTATCTGAGAATAACAAATATTTTAATTATTTTAAATGAACTAATTGTGCATTACTTATTCTCTCTAGATGTTTTAGCTCTTTTTTTATTTTTTTTATTTTTATAATTTTTAATATGTACAACTCATAGCTCTTTTTTTGCTGTGACAAAAGACCTGATAAAAACAACTTAAAAGTTTATTTTGTCTTACATTCAAAGTTCAGTCAATGGCCAGCTAACTCTACAGCTCTGGGCCAGAGTTGAGGCAGAATATCTTGGAAGAAGGACATGGTAGAGGAAATCTGGACATGGCAACCAGGAAGCAGAGAGAGCTCCCTTCACCAAGGACAAAATATAAACTACAAAGTCACTCCCCTGGTGACCTACTTCCTCCAAGCACATTCTACCTTCCTACAGTTACTGCCTAGTAAACCCAAATAAGTGGATTAATCCACTAATTATATTACAAGGTTCATAATCTAATCATTTCGCCTCTGAACATTCTTTCATTGTGTCACACATGCTTTTTAGGCGACAATAAAACCATAATAACAATTTTTTTTTTGTTTTTGTTGATTTCAGCTTTATTCTTTATTATTTCATTCCTTCTGTATTCCTCAGGATTAGACTATTCTTTTCTGATGAAAATTTAAGTCATTGTTTTTCAGCTTTACTTCCTTTCCAAAAATGTGTATTTAAATTACATACTCCCCTTCATTTAGAATTTTAGTTAAAGGTTACAAGAAATTTCATTATTTTTCATTAAAATATTTTAAAAATTTCCTTTTCATTTGTTCCTTGATCACATGCTTTCTTCAGCTATGTTTTATATAATTTTCAAGAAGAGATTTTGTACTTAACATTTTGTAAGTGATTTTGTTTGTTTTCTTTTTTAAAATCATTTTTATTTACACATGGACATGATATCTTTATTTTGTTTACTTTTTATGTGGTATTGAGGATCGAACCCAGTGACTCACATGTGCAAGGCAAGAGCTCTGCCACTGAGCCACAGCCTCAACCCATTAAGTTTATTTTCAATGGTACCAGGGCATATAGAATTAATTTTGTCAGTATGATGATATTTTCTCTCATTCTTTGATATCTATGTGCCTATATTTTCTCTAGCATGTGTCATATATCCTATGACATATATAATGGATACACTTAAAAATACATATACTTTATAAATATCAGATATGATTATAAATATATAATATCATATTATCCATACCAATCTTAGCTTTTATATCTTCCTAGTAAATTGACACTGGGATAATTATGAAATTTTATCTTATTTCTTCTGGTTATCATTACACAAGATTTCCTTTCCATTGAAATTAAGAATTTTGCTGCTCAGAAATTTAATTACATGAAATTGACACAGAATGAGAGAAATATTTGTAAAACATATCTGACAAAGGGATCATATGTACAATTTATAAAAAGCTCTTACAATCGAAAAAGTAAGTAGACAGATAATACATTTAAAAATGGGGAAAATATTTGGATAGATACATCATCATTCAAGATATAGAGAGGGCAAATAAACACATAAATTCATGCCAAGTATTATCAGACATCAGAGAAATGAAAATTAAAATTACAATAACATCATCACCATATACATATTCAAATGGATAAAATCATAAAATCTGACAGTGCTCACAGTGTTAGTAAGTATTTGGGGTAATTGAAACTCTCATTCAAGAATGGTGCACTTGAGAAATGACACATCCACTTTAGAAAATAGTTGAGTAGTTTAGTAATGTGGAAAACACTCCTTCCATATGGACACAGACCATTCCACTGCTATATATGTTCATAAAAGAGAATAATCTTTACTTCCAAAGACTTACACATGGATATTCATAGTCATTTTACCTTTAATAGTAATAAACTAGAAAATAACCAAAATTCTTATACACATATGAATATATAAGTAAGAACTGAAAAATGGCAAACTGTTCAACAACAAAAGATACACTATTTCAACACATGTATTAACATGGATGATTATCAAAATAATTAAATAAAAAAAGAGTTTATACTATATAACTCCATTCATATAAATCACTAATAAGCCTAACTATAGTGACAAGAAAGCTGATCAGTGGATGACTGTGAATGAGGCCAGGAGAGGGGCATAGAGGTATTACTTAAGAAATTTTGGGGAGATAAATATGCAATTCCTTGTAGTGACTGTGATGGTGGATTCATATATTCGCATGTATATCAAAACTTAAGAAATTGTACACTTTAAATATGTGAGGTTTATTATATGTGAATTCAACCTTAATAAAGTGATAAAAGAAATATTCTCTTTTTGTATGGTGGATCATTATTATAAAAACGTAATTTTTTTAAAATTCAAAAAAATGCCTATTAAAATACCAATGTGCTTTGTTGAACCAGAGATCCTTTTTCTGAAATGTATATGTAAAAGCTAACAATAATAAAATATGAGAAAAGCAGGGATTATAAAATGAAGTTGAGCCAGGCGCAGTGTCGCATGCCTGTAATCCCAGCACTTGGGAGGCTGAGACAGGAGGATTGCGAGTTCAAAGCCAGCCTCAGCAATGGTGAGGCACTTAGCAACTCAATGAGACCCTATCTCTAATAAAATACAAAAAAGGGCTGCGGATGTGGCTCATTGGTCAAGTGCCCCTGAGTTCAATCCCCAGTACCAAAAAAAAAAAAAAAAAAAAAAAAAAAGGAGTTGATAAAGCCTGAATGAAAAAGATGTATGAGATAATACTATCCAGCCTCTCACTGATTTTTCTTGCAAAATTACTGGTATCAACCACAAATTATCAGATACCAAAATTAAACCAAATAAAAACAATGAAGGAACAGTCTGTAGGACCTTGAAATAACAATAATATATTATTAAATATTAAAACTATAATATATTCTCAAATATATGGAAATTTCATTAGCATTTTGAAATTGGCAATAATAGTAATTAAAATTGAGTGATAAATAGATGAGTTGTAGAGCAGATTAGACAGTTGAAAAAAAGATAATTGTTGTGCTGGACAGTAGACTAGCAGAAAATAACCAGGATAAATCATAGAAAGCAAATAAAGCAAAGTTTGTAAGATACAGGTAAGACAATTAAAAGATACATTAGTAATTGAGTCCTAGAAAGTGAGTAGAGAGAATAGGTCAAAATCAATGTTCAAAGAGGTGATGGGCAATAATTTTCCAAAATCAGTAGAAGGTATCACAGTATATATTTAAAAATGATATATCTTTGGAGAAGCTCTATTCAAACTTTCGAGCATTTTAAAACTTGGAGGGAGGTTTTGTTTTCTTTCTTCTTCTTTTTTTTTTTTTAGTTTTAGTTTTCTTTATATATTCTGTGAAAAAGTACTTGACTTGGTAATTCATTTGCAAATATTTTCCCCAGGGTATGGCTTATCTCTTCATTGTATTTCCAGTATGTTTTGCAAATCAAACCTTTCTTAGTGGGATGCATTCCAATTTATCAGTTATTTTCTAGGCCACACATTTTGTAACATAAGATCTAAAAACAATGAACAGTCACATAGAGTAGAGTAGTGGTTTTTTGTGGAGGTATTTCAGCACCATTTGTTGAAAATACTATCATCTTTTCTTAACCATTGTTCTTTATACATTTATCAAAATTCATTAATCATATTTGTCTTTTTAATCCTAGACTGTCTCTTCTGTTCCATTGATCTACATGTCTATCCTTTTATCACTACAAAACTGTCATAAGAACTTAAACTTTAGTATTGTAAGCCTTGAAATAGGATGATATAATTCTTCCAGCTTTGTTATTCTTTCATAAAGTTTTTGGGTTAATCTACTTTTCTATTTCATGTATATTTTTGAATCATATTGTTTACAGACACCAAAAATAGCCCTCCTAATATTGCATTAAATTAACCATTTAAGAGAGAATTTACATAATAAGTATATTGAGTCTCTATATATGAATCTTCATATAAGATGAATATCTTTCTCAATTTAATATATTTTCAATAACTTTCATCAATATTTTGTAGTTTCCTGCATGCTATTCCTATATATATTTACTTGGATTTATTCTTAATATTTCACTTTTTAAGATTTTTTAATGATTTTTACATGAATATGTGTACAAATAAGTGCAGGTTTAGTACTTTAAACTTAATGAAAATGGTAAAGGATAAAACAACCTGTCTTATCATTGATTTCTAACTTATTATCATTGTGGACATACAAGATACTTTACATGATTGAAATCTTTTAAATATTATGAGACTTGTTTCCTTTGTGCAGGATAAGTTTATCTTCATAAATGTTCTAAATGTGTACTTTGAAAGAGTATTTTGCTATCACTGGGGGAAGTGTACTTTAAATGTTAGATCAGTTTGAATGATACTATGTTTCAAGTATTTTATACTTTTACTGGATTTCTATCTTCTTGTTCCATTATTGAGAGAATGGTATTGAAGTCTCCCATCATAATTATGTATTTCTCTATTTCTCTTTGTAGTTCTATCAATTTTTTGTTTCATGTATTTTGACACACCATTCATTAGTTGTATCAGCTATTATGATTATATCCTTTTAATGAATTGACCCCTTTGCTCCTATGAAATGACAATTTTTTGTGTGTGTGTTGGGGATTGAACCCAGTGCCTTATGTATGCTCAGCAACTACTTTACCATAGTTATATGCCCAGAATGTCAGATCTGAAATGACATTCCCTATATTTCATAATATTTTTACACTTAAATATACTTTGTAATATAGTGATAAACTCATTACAGGTTCCTTTTGATGTTGTCAGAGTATTTTTACCATTCTATTACTTTTCAAATGTCTTTATATTTGAAGTATGTTTTCTACAGGCAATATAGAGTTGGGTCTTTTTAAAAAAATTCTGTATTATAATCTCTGCTTTTAATTGGAGGCATTTAGACCATTTACAATTTTAGTGATCATTGATGATGAGATTAATTCTAGATCTAACATTTTAGTATTTGTTTTGACTTTGTTCCCTCTTTATGTTGTTTCCTTTTTCCTCTTTTTCCCAAGGCTTTTGGATGTTGTAATTATTATCATTTCATTTTTTGGAGGATTATGAGTAATTACTGGTTATTTTGATATTTTAGTTTTCAACTTTAACCTTTCACATTCACCTTCACATCATATTATACCATGTATAAGTAGTAGCATCACATACTTGTTGACTTCCTTCTGACCTTTGTGATATTGTCATTTATTCTACCTCTCAGTATGTTTTAAGCCCTTATAATACATTCTTATTACTTTTGTTATAGTCTTTCAAAGAAAATCTTAATATAATGTTAATTTATTTTGTTTACCCAAATATTGAACTTTCTGATATTTTTCACTCTGTTTTGTTGATTTATATTTCCATGTGAATCTATTTCTTTTTACCTCAGAGACTTCTTATAATGTGTCTGTTAATCAAGGATACCGGTGATAAGTTATTTTTATATTTTAAAGTAGAAGTTTTGTTTTGGAAATATATTGTCAAGGTATAGTATTCTTGACTGATACCTCTTTCCCCCTTTTAAGAACATTATAACTACTTCTTACTTATTTTCTGGCTTGTATCTACATCATTTAATGGCATAAGTTTCCTGTTTTGGTGACGAAAATATTTTTGAATTAGTGACAATGAATGTATGAAATTATGAATATACTTTAGATCACTGAGTTGTACACCTTAAAAATGTTTTAAATGGCTAATTTTATATTATGTGTATTTGACCAAAATAAAATTGGGCCAAATATTTGAGTAGCCCCTTCTTTGAATAACATACACTAATGATGTATGCATCACCCATATTGAACAGTTGTTAACATTCTACCATTCATATTTTATCTAACATTCCATGTCTATTTTTGCTGGAATTTTTGTAAAGCAAATCCTGGCACCACACCATTTAAATTAAACTTTTCAGAGTGTGTATCAATGTGATAACCTTAGTCCATGCTGCTCCTTATGTATCCTGTTGTCTAGTCTATTGCTTTCAACCACTGAATAACATTACAGAGTGAGTGAACACCTCTGTTTGCTTTTCTATGCCTCACGGATGAACACCTGGTCTATAATCATCCACTATGACAGAATTGATATGAAGACCAGACTTGCAGATTTGTAATGGGATCCCACATGAGGATTTCTCCAGGATTCATACCCACAAGTGAGCATATACATTTAATTAGAGGATAGATAATATACTTTATTCTTTATAAAATTTGTTTTTATAAAACTGCTATCTACCCAGTGAGTGGTGTTAAGTACTACAAGATTTAATGTAAAAAGTTCCTCAACAGTTGACTCAACAGGCTCTTGTTTAATTTTTCTTTTGTGATCTACATTAATTGACATACTTATTTGTACATATATCTTAATTCCTGAACTTTTACTGAGGGTGGGGATTTGTAATGATTCATCAGATTTCAGAGAATTTACAAAAGTGTCAGCTTAATACTTTTAAACATAAGTATCATTATGCTATGACCTAGCTCCACAAAACTGGCCCCAAATCCACAACTATAACTAAATCTGTTTCCTTCTGAATCCTACCACTATTCTTCAGTATAACCTGTGGGGCCTGTCTAGCTGTCTTACCTCTACCAAAAGCAATACTATGCCTCAAACTCTAGAATGTTTCCAATCATTATGCTTTGTTTTACATCTCTTATCTTCTGCCCAAGCTTCTCTGATCCCAAAGCCACTGTCACCATTGTTACATTGTACTATACTATTAATACTGGTGGCCTATGACAATTGAATGAAGATGTTGTAAATACTCACTCTGAGGTAGTATTCTTTCTGGAGAATGAAGAAAAATGATAAGATCACATCAATAAATAAATTGCTGTTTTGGAGGAAGTTTGGCAAAGAAGATAATGTCATAAGATAAGGTTTGTTTTAATGAAGGTCTATACCAACTTGCACAAGAGCTTGAAGGAATGTAACAGAAAGGACATGTAATCCTTAGTGAGGTGATGGTACTCTACAGAATTCTGAGGGTTAAGAAGGAAGAGGGCTTAAAAACCACCCAGGAAACGAAAAGATAGGAACTGAAATCTTGATGATATGATCCAAAACAACTCATTTATGATCCTGATAGTCTAGAATGTCCCTTTAACACTTTTCTTGGATTGAAACTTCTTTGGAAAGGTACCATGTCATCTTCTACTGTGTGTCATTGCACATCTCTAGCATAGCACTTTACTCAAAGGAGGTGCTTCATACATTGTGTATGAATTAATGTACCTTATGAATTTTATGTACCTTATGAATCTATTGCTACTTTAACAAGTTATCACAAACTTACCAGCTTAAAAAAACCAAAATTATTTTTTATTAGAAGTTGTAATATATGACAGTAAAATGCATTACAATTCATATTACACTTATAAAGCACATTTTTACATATCTTTGGTTGTATAGAAAGTATATTAACACCATTCATGCCTTCATACATGCACTTAGGGTAATGATATTCATCTTATTCTACCATCTTTTATTTTCCTTTATACCTCTTTGCCCCCTCCTTTCCACTCCCTTCCCATTGACCTTTCTAGTGTTCCTCTAATCCTCCTATGCTCCCCGTCCCAACCCCACTGTGAATCAGCCTCTTTATATCAGAGAAGACATTCAGCATTTGGGTTTTTGAGATTGGCTAACTTCACTTAGCATTATATTCTCCAATTTCATCCACTTACCTGCTAATGCCATTATTTTATTCTCTTTTATTGCTGAATAATATTCCATTGTATATATATGCCACATTTTCTTTATCCATTCATCTACTGAAGGGCATCTAGGCTGGTTCCACAGTCTATCTATTGTGAATTGTGCTGCTATAAACAATGATGTGGCTGTGTCCCTGTAGTATGATGTTTGTAAGTCCTTTGGGAATAGACCCAGGAGTGGGAGGGCTGGGTCATAAGGTGGCTCCATTCCCAGTTTTCCAAGGAATCTCCATACTGCTTTCTATATTGGCTGCACCATTTTGCAGTCCCACCAGCAATGTATGAGTGTGCCTTTTCCCCCACATTCTCTCCAACATTTATTGTTGTTTGTGTTCGTAATAGCTGCCATTCTGACTGGAGCGAAATGAAATCTTAGAGTAGTTTTGATTTGCATTTATCTAATAGCCAGCAATGTTGAACATTTTTTCATGTATTTGTTGATTGATTATATATCTTCTGAGAAGTGTCTGTTCAATTCCTTGGCCCACTTATTAATTGGGTTATTTATTTTTTTGGCATTGAGATTTTTAAGTTGTTTATATATTCTAGAGATCAGTGCTTTATCTGACGTGTGTGTAGTAAAGATTTGTTCCCAATTAGTAGGTTTTCTATTCACCTCATTGATTGTTTCTTTTGCTGAGAAGAAGCTTGTTAGTTTGAACTCATCCCATTCATTAATTCTAGTTTTTAATTCTTGTGAAATAGGAGACTGATTAAGGAAGTAGGAGCCTAATTCGATATGACGGATGTTTTGGCCTACTTTTTCTTCTAATAGATGCATGGTCTCTGGAACAAAACCAAAATTATCATCAACAATTTTTGCAGTGAAAGTCTGACATGAGTCTCGTTTCTATAAGAGCAAGGTCTTCATTTTTTTCTGAAGGCTCTAGGGATAATCTGCTTTTTTGAACTTTCCACCTTATAGAGAACACATTTATTGCTTGTATTCTCTTTCCTACATATTCAAAGCTAGCAAAGGTGAGTTTAATCTTGCACTACATCACTTTCATTGTCATATGTGCTCTGATCCCTTTATTCTACTTCCCTCTTCTACCTTTATGGACTCATTGCAATAATTCAGTATAATCTTCCTATCTTAATGTTACCTGATTATCACTGATAATTTCATCTGAAATCTTAATTTTCCATTGCCATACAACTTTACATATTCACTGGTTCTGGTGGTTAGTACAGGAACATATTTGAGGACTAGTCTGTACCACATAAATGAGCACCTACCTTGACAACTGAGAATTATCTGGAATTATTACTCATTGCTGATGTGCATGCTAGGTGAATAAACCACCAGTGCTCACCAGGAAGGAGTACTCCTTGGGAAATCTAGGAATGATCTGCTTGGCCAAAAGGTTATATGCCCAAGTGAGGACCACAGTGAATGAACCTACTAGGATCATAAGATCTGTGGCTTAGAATAACCCCATTATTCTTTCCTAAAGAGAAAAAAAAAAAAAAAAACCTGAATATGGATCCCCTAGTGAACTAAATGGAAAGAACATGGATATAGGATTTGTCTCCTTCAAAAAGCTGGAATTTTGTTACCATTGTTCATGGAAATAAATTCTTTAAATATTCTTCCTGAGGTTAGAGCCTTTTTTTAACAGTTGCCCACTTTATGCTTTGAATATATCCCTTGCTACTCTGCCACAGCACTTATGTTTAGAATGGACATGTTTCTTTCTCTTCCTTTCTCCATGCTCCTCCCTAATCTTTCTCCCTCCCTAATCTCAGGGGGAACAGGATGACCTTTCTTCCCCATCACAGGCAGAGTTATCTGTCCCTGAGTACACACCCACCATAGGAAGGAAGTAGTCCAAACTTTGGGGGTGGTACCAGAAGATCTCAAAAATGAGAATCTCCCACATTAACAAGTGAATTATAACTCCACACAGAGAACTCAAGGAATGTAGCCTTTGAGTCACCTCTTTAAAAGCCCCCAGTGCCTGCTGATGTGCAGAATCACAGCCTTTGGGACAGGAGTCCCCTGTATTTCTCCTTTGCTAGCAAAGCAACAAAATTTCATTTTCCTTTTTCTCAAAACTATGTCGCCATTATTGGATTGGCATTGGGGATAAGGACCCAGCTTTGTGGCAACATTTTCTCCAGAAGACCTCAGGAGTGGCAAGGTTGGTCGGATACTGTTACCACCAAAAGTAAAATTAATTTAGAAAAGTGTCTATTGGGTGCTGACATATATTGACAAAAACTTTTCATGTAAAGCATAGCTCTGGCAATGCAAATCCCTTCACTGGGGGTATTCATCAGTCTTGCATTGCAATTCAGGGCATGTGAACACCCAGCATGAATTCCATTCAATAAATATTTGTTCTAACCTCCACACTGTTAAAAACTAAATCTGAGTACCATACCTACTAAGATTAATGTGAACACCCCCTATATTTCAGACAAGACCAGGATAGCCAATACAGAGTTTCTCTAGTAGATTCTTAATAATGTAAAGCAGTGACTTCATTCTAGAAAACAGAAAAGTGAAATTACTTATGTAGACATTGGATAAAAGATGTAGGATGGGAAAGTTACCTGGTAGTATCCAGGAAGTGAATGGTACATGAGGGAAACGTGTTGCAGAGAAGTGGGATGCATCATACCTTCATTGATGTTTATATACGACCACATTACCTTGGAGATATTATAGAGAAGACATTCAAAATATTAGTTAATGATGGGCATGACATCACAGGACAGTATGAACTGGGGAAATGGAGAGTGGCTATGAGGAATGGCTGGAAGGAAACACATTCTCTCTATGAAGAATTGAACTTAGGAGGATGAGGAATGATGGAAGGTCAGTTTGGGAAGGCTCTTTAAGGTTGTTAAGGATATCCCTGTTTCCCAACCAGAGAACATTATCACCCCACCACCAGCATCCTCACCCTTCTGGAATGTGTCAAGATTTGAGGTTTGGAGCTATAATTCTTCCATTGTTGCTATTGACTAGGGGAAGTACTTTGATGACCAATAACAGCTGAAAGGGTGTGGTTCATTATCCTGTGGAGTGGTATAAAAAGGGAAGCAGAACCCTGTAGGCAGACAACACTGATGTTTTAATGTGGCTGAGGTGACCAAGAAACCACTGGGGCCTAGTGTACTTAGGAATTTATGTGCCAAAACACCATAGGTAGGAATACAGGGAAGATCTTTCAACTGAGGTCTGGGGGTGGTAGCAAGGTCAGATGATCTTACTCAAGGTTCTGTTCTTTTTCATTATAGCCCCCTCTGATTTGGCTCCCTGCCCTTACCAGGCCCATACCTTATCTTGAGCCACTCCCATTCTTATTAAGCTCTTATTTCCATTTACCTTTCATTTTCTTCTTCCAACTTAATGCCCTTTTAGTTGCAGCAGACACAGAGGAAAGTAAAAGGAGTAATTCAAACAAGTTGAAGCAATATATGTCCTCCTTGAACAAAGCATAATGGAGGAAGAGGGACCAAAACATAATAACCCTTAACACATCCTGAATAGGAGCCGGAGCCAATTGCAGCTAGGCCAGGGATAAGTAATGCTGTTGAACTACACCATTCCAAGATATGCTACCAACATAGTGACAATTAAAATTTATGGGCTGAAATTGTAATACATGCTACTGTTATAAATACAACAACTTTGGAAAAAACAATTTGCATGCTGAAAGACATCCCTCCTCCAAGTAGATAGGTTGTGTATCTCAGTGAATTCTCTGATGATGGTAAGAGAGGCAAGAAAGGAAGAGGCAAGTATATAAAAAGGAAAGGAGATTAAACCCTGAATTATAGGGACCCAGACTGATAGGATCACAGAAGATATTTGGGATAAGAACTAGGTGAAAACTGAGTACTGAAGATAGACATCCCTCCTTAACACTTTAACTCATGTTAAACACGTTTCCCTCATGTACCATTCACTTCCTGGATACTACCAGGTAACTTTCCCATCCTACATCTTTTATCCAATGTGAAAAGATCTTGGTGTTTGTGCGAAGAAGAAAGGTAACCTAGTATCAGGGTTTAGATTTCCACAGCCTAAATACAATGAGGGTATAATTAGTGTTCAGTGACAGTGATACCTCTAAAAAGAAGCAAAGGAATCACCTCCAGGATACCTCATGGTGATGTTCATTGCACCTCACTCTATACTGCAAGCAACTGTAGATCTTCCTAAGCAGGAACCAAACACTAACCCAGCTAAAAGTCACCACTAGCAACTCAAGAAATAAATAATGGTGTTTGGAGTTCACAAGCCTAATTCTGAGAAGGAAAATTTATTGCTCAGAAACTTGTAGTGGAATGATGGTCTTCCAAGGGGAATGCAGTAAGAAATATATCTATTGATACCCCTTGTAAGAAGTTATGAAATTATTTCACAACTATTGTGATCCACTTCCGCACTCCTGTATACTATCTGGTTTTAGTTAATTATGCTACTCTTTTTGATATAACAATTATTCACTATTATAGATTTACATATATGCATATTCCATATTTGGCAACATTAAAGGTATGTTTTGTTTTGCAGCAAAGATGTTCAGGAAATTTATTTATAAGACTTTTCAGCTTTCTATCTCCTTTATTGTCTTTGAATTGTTATTTATAAGTATTTCTATGCACTTATGGTTAAAACATTTACATTCTGTTTTGTAATAATTCTCACACTCCTGTACTGTATTAAAAGTCCTCAGCGACAGGTTCCATACAGTAGTTCCTCAATTATGCAGTAAGGTGTAATTAGAGTACATGTACTGAGTTATTGCATATTTTTTTAAAATATTTATTTATTTGCTTTAGTTGTACACAATGCGTTTTTTTTAATTGTACGTGGTGCTGAGGATCGAACCCGGGCCGCGCACGTACGAGGCGAGCGCTCTACCGCTGAGCCACAATCCCAGCCCGTTATTGCATATTTAATAATATCTGCCTGTTACTTTGTATTAAAATGGCCACATCTTAGAATAAAATGTGTGGATCAGTTTACATTGTAACTTTTGCTACCCCATCTTTTAACAGTGATGTTACAGTGGATAATTCTCAGGACCAATTGGTATTTTCTTTTTATAAGGCCAACCTTGATCTTTTGCTTGCCAGGTCAAGCATTCCTCCCTCTCTAAAGTCAAGTAATTGAATTAAGCTCTCTCTCAGTGTTTTGTTTTGGTACTAATTTATCCTGTGATAGTGTGGAAGGAAATTTTCAACCCAAAGCCTAAATATTTTATTCTGCATGATTTACTGAATTAAACTTCCATTTTATCCCTCTTCCATTTCTTTGGTTCTCTTCTTCAGGAACACCCTTTTTCATTTATTGATGCCCCTTACCATTTTTATGTTCATTCCATTGCTTACTGTACTCAACCTATGCTTTCTCTGTAGCTATTGGCTATCATTTCAGAGGGACATATCCATTTTATTTCTACTTCATTATTCTTCTCCTGTATCTTTGCTTAGAACGTTTATTCTAAAGTCAATTTGGAATTCCATTTCAGCTCCAACACTCTCAAACTTACTATTTAAAAATCTACACAAAGTGAAAATCTGACTTTCTTTAGACCAAAGAACTGAGACTACATAGCATAAAACCACTCTAAAATCTAGAGGAATAGGTACATCCAGGGAGTCATCGTCAAAGTTGTCTTATCTGGACCAAAGCCATTCAAGATGTAAACTGCCCAAAACACTGAAGTGGTAAGTGATGAATCACTGGAGGTTGAATATAGAGCCTTCATTAGACTGAAAAAAAATTCCTGAGGTCTTCACTGGTAGGGTAATCCTGACATTTTCAGAAGCTTCAATTAAAGGAACACTACAAAATTCTCATGGTAAGTATCCAAGAAAGATCTATTTGTGGCTCTGGATGGTGGAGGAAAAAGTAATTATAAAAGAAAGCAAAAAACTTATACATAAAAAGTTCTACTCTCTAGAGGGAAAAAAATTTCTAAAGTCTTATCCCAGCTGAATGATGGGATTTCCTTTGATTCCAATCTCATTGAAGCAGGGAAAACAATCAACAGGATTGAAGGATTCAAGGGAATAGATTGGAAATTCTAGAGCCAGCCAATGCAATAGGGAACTCGGGACAAGGAAGCTATTCAAATGGTAAAATATGTTTTTAAATTTTAAGTGATATAAAAAACATAAAATAACCTACTGTAAAGAATAATAACAAAGAACAGACACAGAGACAAGGTGCAGAGGCAGGAAGGTGGCAGAGTTGCCCTTTGTCCAAGTGGCCACCGTTTCTTTATAACAGTAGGTTACATTAGGTCATTAGTACCATAACTACATTATTGTTTAGAGTATCAGTAAGGCTGCTTATTCTATAGTTACATTCTACAGTTACAATATGTAATGTTAGGAGCTTTGTACAGTTCTCAAAAAAGCCCATTTTCTGAAGTTACTGTTAGGTGGGCAGATCCAGGAGCACTGAGCTTGATGAAACATTGTAAATATCTAGCAAACAAGTTATTTTGTTCCCAGGAGCTATGTGCCTACAATCAAGGTAGAGGCTTGATGAGGCTCTAACACAGAGGCTTCTCAGGGCATTGCCATGCCAGATTGACAATGCACATATATAGCTATATTATTAGATCCTAAGAGAAATAGCAGGGCATTCTAAGAGTGGGTAACAGGGTGCCTGTTACATGCCCCCCCCCCCCCCCAGGAGTTTGCTCACCAGGGGAATGCTTCCCTGTACATTTCCATGGTCAGAATCCCTACAACCTACCTTGTCTCTTTTTCCATTTTTATTTAAAGTCCATTTTATTTGATATTAGGATGGTTACTCCTGCCTTATTTGGGGTTTCATTTACATAGAACATCTTATTCCATTCCTTCACTTTAAGTTTGTATGTGTTAGAATTGAAGTGAGTTTCTGATAAGCAACATATAGTTGGGTTTTGGTTTTTGTTTGTTTTGTTTTAACACCTTATGTTAGTTACTCTGTATCTTTTAATTGGAGAATTGAGTCCATTTGCATTCTCAGTAATTATTTTTTGGTAAGGTCTTATTACAGCCGTTATGTAGCTTGTTTTCTAGTTTCACTGCAGTCTGCATTCCTTCCCTATTTCTCCTTCTCATAGTCTTTGTGGTTATCTGTATTACTCTGGTGGTTTGTTCTGATTCCTTGCTTATTTTTGTTTTAAATATTATAAGTTCCTGCTTTATGGTTTCCATAAAGTTTACCAAAAACATTTTATGATTATGAAAGCTGTTTTAAAATGGTAGCAGCTTAACATGATGTAAAGAGAAGAAAAAGAAACAAATGAACAAAAGAATAAGAGAAAAATAAAATACACTCATAAGAAAACTCTACAGTTGAATTCCATTTCTCCCCACATTTTGCATTTTTGACATCTCATATCTTTCTAATTTGCCTATTAATTTACATATCAATATATATTTTATTTTTTTGTGTGTTTTCATACTAAAAATGAGTGATATATGCACCACACTTAACAAATTTAGAGCAATTTGAATTTTAGTATAATTATCAATAAATTTTATGCCTCTCTATATTTTCTTCTTATTTATTAATGTCTCTTTCCCTAACTTTGAAGAACTTCCTTTAGCATTTGTTGTGGGATAGATCTGGTGGAAATATGTTCTCTCAGCAATTGCTCATCAGAGAAAGTCTTTATCCCTCCATCTTTTCTAAAGAATAGCTTTGCTGAGTACTGTGTTCTTAGTTGACAGTTTTTTCCTTCAGTAC
Organism: Tamias sibiricus; assembly: GCA_025594165.1. NCBI lineage: Eukaryota > Metazoa > Chordata > Mammalia > Rodentia > Sciuridae > Tamias > Tamias sibiricus. The sequence continues at coordinate 112,145,374 of CM046667.1, forward strand.
TATGAACTTCTCATGCAACATTCCTGGTTTGTTAAGGATTCTTCTGAGAAGTCATCTTTCAGGTCATTGTGGACACCTCTCTATGTTGTTTCTTTTTTCTTGAAACCTTGAGAAAATTCTGTTTTTCTTTCACCTGTGAGAGCTTGATTGTAAGATGTCTTCAGATAGACTTGGTTGGAGACTTTCAACCTTCCACTATCAGGATATTTATGTCTTCTAGGCTTGTGAAGTTTTCTGTTACTGTATTTTAGGATAAACTTTTATCCTTTTGGCATTCACAAACCCTTCTTGAACCCTTGTAATCTAAATATTTGCTCTTTTAATACTATCCAAAGTTTCTTGGTATGCTATCTTCATTCTTATTTTCCCCCTCCTCTAACTGTATATTTTCAAATAGCTTTTTTTCAAGCTTACTAACTCTTTCTTCTGTTTGATCTATCTTGCCTTTAATGCTTCACATTTTTTAAATGATTACAGTATATCTTTTAGCTGAGAGATCAACAATAAGATAAAAATAGAAACTACTGTAATTCCTAGAGACTAAATAATATGCTATTGAATGATAAATGGGTAGAAAAAAATCAAGGATAAAATTTTAAAAAAAACTTAGGTAAATGAGAATAGTGATACAATATATCAAAATACCTGGGACACTATGAAGGTAGTTCTAAGAAGAAAGTTCATAACATTGAACTCATTCATTAAAATTATAGAAAGACACCAAATATACATCTTAAGACCCTAGAACAAAAACAAATAAACACCAAAATCAGGATATGATAAGAAATAATTAAAATCAGAGCTAAAATCAATGAAATTGAAACTTTAAAAAATTCAAAAAATTAACAAAACAAAAAGTCGTTTTTTTCAAAAATATACAAAATTGATAAACCCTTAGCCAAGCTAACCAAAACAAAGAGGGAGAAAACTCAAAATTTTTAAAAAATTTGTGATGAAAAGAAAATATAATCAATCAGACCGAGCCACCAGTTCACCTGGCCTCCAGGGCCCAGAGTAGCAGTTCCCTGGTGCTGCACACAGGGCCCGACCTAAGGAAAAGCCCCCTCCACTCCCTGGGGAAGTGCAACCTGCCCAGCTGTGACCAGAACAAGAGGTAGGCACCCGCTGAGCCACTCTTCTACTGTGCCATTCTGCAACTGGCCAAAGGTGCAGCCTTGACTCCACTAACAGGATCGCTGACTGGAAGAGATCCAGAACAATTGGCTTAAACTGGAAGGGAAAAAAAGAAGGGCTTCCCAGGGTCCATTTTGTTAGAGACTGGTTCCTGGGTTCAACTTTTTTTGTTTGTTTGTTTGTTTGTTTTGTTGATTTTTGGGTTTTTTTTTTTTGGTTTGTTTTTGCTATGTTTTTGTTTTGATTGACAGTGTGTTTGTTTGTAGAAGCCCTGATTGAAGAGTCTGTGGAGACCATTTGTTTACATCGGAAATGTCTTCCGGATCTCGCTCGCCTTAAAATCTCACGGGACTTGATGTGAGATAGAAAAACCTTTTTACCAGAGGAAATAACCAACAGGGGCCATTCTCTCTCTCCTGCCGGACCGCGTGGTAGTGGGATCTTGCCCGGGAGAATTAAATTAATCTTTTCTTTTCTATTTTGTCTTTTGAGTTCTTTCCACAGCTTCGCCGTAACTTGCCCACAGCAGGTTACAGTTGGTGGCCCGTACGGGGACACAGACAACGAGTTACACAGAGATACAGCCGACACGACCTGACACGACAGCGGCGGCAGCGGCACAAGTAAACAGCGCACAGAGATTAACTGTAGTGTACAAAAACCAGGCTCGCTTCTTCTCCTCTTTTCTTTCTTTCTTTTCTTCCTTCTCACCTTTGTATTTTTTCTTCTTTCTTCATCTTCCCTATTTACACCCTGCCATTGCATACTCAACAGAGGCAAAAACAAGTTATACGCAGAAATTGGGATTTCTACCGGGTACAATTGAAATATATAGCAAAGTGGTGTTATATATAGTTTATTCTCAATTTTCTTGACTCACTCTCTCTCTCTCCTCTCTCTTACACTAATTTCTACTCCTTTGTCATTTTTGTTTCTTTTCCATCTTTCTTTATTTCTTCTCTCAACCGCTGCATAAGTTAGGTTTATATATAAATCGGTCTTTCCACCTAATCATTGACTCCATTCTCTTTCCTCTCTCGTCTCCTTATACTAAACCACTTCCATAAAACTCTCTTCTCATACTATCTAAGAAAGAACAATTCAATACACTCACTTCCTTCTTCCTAAACATATCACCTCTGTGTCCAATACTTGAAACTATAAAACCCCATCAGAAGTGTACAGAGTAAATTGGGAACAATATCTGGGTTAACTAAATCTGTACATTGTGATGAAACTGGGATTTTCTGAATAGAAAGTGTTTGATTTTAAAGTGTAAAGTGAATATAAGGGGATCTGATAGCATTGTACTACAGGAGCAACATAAGGCTTTAAGGTAAAATCAAAATAGTCAAGGTCCCATAGTGCAGGAAGAGAAGACACACAAGCAATATGAAGAAACAAGGGAAGAAAGTGACACAAACAAATCAATATACCTCCTCAGTAGATTCCATGGCAAACACAGTTGGTGAAATGCCAGAGATGGAATTTAGAAATTACGTATTCCAAGTGTTTTCAGAACTTAAGAATGAACTAAATATTGAGATGAGGGAGCAAATACAGGTGGTGAAAGATCATTTTGGCAAAGAACTCCATAAACAAATACAGGAAGTAAAAGATTACTTCAATAGGGAGATAGAGGCTCTAAAGAGAAACCAAACAGGAATTCCGGAAATGAAAGAAGAAATAAACCAAAATAAAAGCTGAATCAAAAGTATCACCAACAGAGTAGATCACTTGGAAGAAAGAACCAAAGACAATAAAGACAAAATATATATCCTAGAGAAAAAATCTAGATTACACAGCAAAAAATGATAAGAAACCAAGAACAGAATATTCAAGAATTATGGGACAAAATAAAAAGACCAAACTTAAGAGTGATTGGGGTAGAGGAGGGGGCAGAGATTCAAGCCAAAGGAATGAGTAATTTATTTAATGAAATAATTATAGAAAATTTTCCAAACTTGAGGAATGAATGGGAAAACCAAGTTCAAGAGGCTTACCGAACACCAAACATACAAAATCACAATAGATCCACACCAAGACACATTATAATGAAAATGCCTAATATACTGAGCAGGAGAGAATATTAAATGCCACAAGAGAAAGGAAGCATATTACATAGGGGGAAACCTATCAGACTATGTTCAGACATTTCAACCCAGACCTTAAAAGCAAGAAGATCCTGGAATAGCATATTTCAATCTCTGAAAGAGGAGGGATGTAAACCATGAATCTTATATCCAGCAAAAATGAGCTTTAGATTCGAAGATGAAATAAAAACCTTCCACAACAAGCAAAAGTTAAAAGATTTCACAACTCAAAAGCCAGCACTTCTGAACATCCTGGGCAACATTTTTCATGAAGAAGAAGAGAAAAATAACAATGAAAATCAACAAAGGGAGATATTAAACTAAGGGAAATACCAACCAGAAGAGAAACCAAATCAAGCTGAAGACCATAATACAAATAAAAATGGATGGGAATAAAAATCACATCTCAATAATAACCCTGAATGTTAATGGATGTTAATGGCCTAAACTCGCCATTCAAAAGACACAGATTATCCGAATGGATTAAAAGAAATGACCCAAAAATTTGCTGTCTCAAAGAAACACACCTCATAGAAAAAGACATCAATAGACTGAAGGTGAAAGGCTGGGAAAAGTCTTATCACTCTCATGGCATGCGGAAACAAGCAGGGGCTTCCATTCTCATTTCAAATAAGGTAGACTTAAAGCCAAAGCTAATCAAAAGGGAAAAAATGGATATTTCTTACTACTTAAGGGAACCATTCATCAATAGGATATAACAATCATAAATCTATATGCCCCAAATAATGGAGCATCTATATTCAAATATAAACTCTTCTCAAGTTCAAGAGTAAAATAGACCACAACATAGTTATCCTAGGGGACTTCAACACACCTCTCTCACCAATGGATAGATCATCCAAACAAAAGCTAAACAAAGAAACTTGAGGCCTCATTAAAACCATTAATAACTTAGACCTAACGGACATATATAGAATATTTCATCCCTCAGTAAACGAACACTTTTTTCTCAGCAACACATGGCTCATTCTCCAAAACTAGACCATATATTATGTCACAAGGCAACTCTCAGCAAATATAAAAAAATAGAGATACTACCCTGCATTCTATCAGACCATAAAGGGATGAAATTGGAAATCAACAACAAAACAAGGAATAAGAAAAACTACTCCATCAACTGGAAGCTAAACAACATGCTACTGAATGAACAAGGAGTTGAAGAAGACATCAAAGAGGAGATCAAAAAATTCCTAGAGGTAAATGAGAACACAGATACATCATATAGAAATCTCTGGGACACTATGAAGGCAGTAGTAAGAGGAAAATTCATTGCACTGAGTTCATTCCTTAAAAGGAAAAAAAAAAACCCAACAAATAAATGACTTAACATCACACCTCAAAGCACTAGAAAAAGAAGAACAGATCAACACCAAGAGCAGCAGAAGACAGGAAATAATTAAAATCAGAGCAGAAATTAATGAAATTGAGACTAAGGAAACCATTCAAAGAATTGACAAAACTAAAAGTTGGTTCTTTGAAAAAATTAACGAAATTGACAGACCCTTAGTGATGCTAATGAAAAGAAGAAGAGAAAAAACTCAAATTGCTAACATTCGTGATGCAAAAGGGAATATCACGTCAAACACCTCAGATATACAGAAGATAATTAGAAATTACTTTGAAAACTTGTACGCTAATAAAATAGAAAATACTGAATATATTGACAGATTTCTAGAGTCATATGATTTGCCTAAACTGGATCTGGAGGCTATACAAAACTTAAACAGATCAATTACAAGTGAAGAAATAGAAGATGTCATCAAAAAGCTACCAACAAGGAAAAGTCCAGGACCTGATGGGTTTATAGATGACTTCTACAAGACTTTCAAAGAAGAACTAATACCAATGCTCTTCAAACTATTTCAAGAAATAGAAAAAGAGGGAGCTCTTCCAGACTCTTTCTATGAGGCCAATATTACATTAATTCCAAAGCCAGGCAAAGACGCATCCAAAAAAGAAAACTTCAGGCCAATATCTTTAATGAACATAGATGTAAAAATCCTCAACAAAATTCTGGCAAATCAGATACAAAAACATATCAAAAAGATAGTGCACCACGATCAAGTGGGGTTTATTCCAGGGATGCAAGGCTGGTTCAACATTTGGAAATCAATAAACATAATACATCACATCAATAGACTTAAAGATAAAAATCATATGATTATCTCAATAGACGCAGAAAAAGCATTTGACAAAATACAGCACGACTTTATGTTCAAAACACTGGAAAAACTAGGAATATCAGGAACATATCTGAACATTATAAAAGCTATTTATCAAGGCCCAGAGCTAACATTATCTTAAATGGAGAAAAATTGAAAGCATTCCCTCTAAAAACTGAAACAAGACAGGAATGCCCCTTTTCACCACTGTTATTTTTTTTAGATTATTTATTTACTTATTCATAATGCACAAGTATATCATCTTTTTACATACAACTGCTTGTATACAAAGTATATAAGTACCATTCAGATCTTTAATCATGCATTTAGGATAGTGATATCCATCTCATTCAACCACCATTTCCCCCCCTTTCCCCCCCGCTCCCTCCCTGGCTCTCCCTTTCCTTTGACCATTCTAGTGTTCCTCTAATCATATGTACCCCCATCCAATCACACTGTGAACTAACCTCCTTATATCAGAGAAAACATTTGGTGTTTGGATTTTTGAGATTGACTAATTTCACTTAGCATTATATTCTCCAACTTCATCCATTTACCTTCAAATGCCATTATTTTATTCTCTCTTATTGCTGAGTAAAATTCGATTTTGTATATATACCACATTTTCTTTATCCACTCATCTACTGAGGGACATCTAGCACAGCATATTACAGTGACACAGCCACTTCAATGTTGATAGCAGCACCACTGTTATTTAACATAGTACTGGAAACTCTAGCCAGTGCAATTAGACAGACAAAAGAAATTAAAGGTATCCAGATAGGAAAAGAAGAACTCAAATTAGCACCATTTGCTGATGACATGATAATATACCTAGAAGACCCAAAAAAAACTCTACCAGAAAACTTTCGCAACTAGTAAATGAATTCGGCAAAGTACAGGGTACAAAATCAATACCCATATGTCAAAGGCATTTTTGTACATCAGTGAAAAAGCCTCTGAAATGGAAATGATTAAAACTACCCCTTTTACAATAGCATAACAAAATAACTGGAAATAAACTTAATGAAAGAGGTGAAAGACCTCTATAATGAAAATTATAGAGCACTAAAGAAAGAAATCATAGAAGAACTCAGAAGATGGAAAGACCTACCTTGCTCTTGGATAGGTAGAATTAATATTGTCAAAATGTCCATACTATCAAAAACATTGTACAGATTTAATGCAACTTCAATCAAAATCCCAATGTCATTCTTCAAAGAAATAGAAGAAGCAGTCATGAAATTCATCTGGAAAAATAAGAGACCCAGAATAGCCAAAGCAATCCTGAGCAAGAAAAGTGAAGCAGGGGGCATCACCATACCAGACTTTAAACTATACTATAGAGCAATAGTAACAAAAACAGCATGGTATTGGCACCAAAACAGACTGGTAGACCAATGGTACAGAATTGAGGACACAGAGACTAATACATATAATTTCAGCTATCTTATATTAGACAAAGGCACCAAAAATGTACAGTGGAGAAAGGATAGCCTCTTCAACAAATGGTGCTGGGAAAACTGGAAAGCCATATGCAACAAAATGAAATTAAACCCTTATCTCTCATTATGCACAAATCTCAATTCAAAGTGGATCAAGGACCTAGGAATTAGACCAGAGACAATACACCTAATAGCAGAAAAAGTAAGCTCCAATTTCCAATATGTCGGATAAGGCCTCACGTTCCTTAATAAGAATCCTGTAGTGCAAGAATTATTACCAAGAATTAATGAATGGGATAGAGTTAAACTAAAAAGCTTCTTCTCAGCAAAAGAAACAATCAGTGGGGTGAATAGAGAGCCAACTAATTGGGAATAAATATTTAATATGTGCACATCAGATAGAGCACTAATTTCTAGAATATATAAAGAACTCAGAAAACTTAACATCAAAAAAAAAATAATAACCCAATCAATAAATGGGCTAAGGAATTGAAAAGACACTTCTCAGAAGAAGATACACAATCAATCAACAAATACATGAAAAAATGCTCAACATCGCTGGCAATTAGAGAAATGCAAATCAAAACTACTCTAAGATTTCATTTTACTCCAGTCAGAATGGCAGCTGTCATGAACACAAACAACAATAAATGTTGGAGAGGATGTGGGGAAAAAGGCACACTCATACATTGCTGGTGGGACTGCAAAATGGTACAACCATTATGGAAAGCTGTATGGAGATTTTTGGGGAAAATAGGAATGGAACCACCCTATGACCCAGCCATCCCACTCCTAGGTCTATTCCCAAAGGACTAAAAAACAGCATATTACAGTGATACAACTACCTCAATGTTTATAGCAGCACAATTCACAATAGCTAGGTTGTGGAACCAACCTAGATGTCCCTTGGTAGATGAATGGATAAAGAAAATGTGGTATATATACACAATGGAATTTTACTCAGCAATAAAAGAGAATAAAATAATGGCATTTGCAGGTAAATGGATGAAGTTGGAGAATATAATGCTAAGTGAAATTCGCCAATTCCAAAAATCCAAATACCGAATGTTTTCTCTGATATAAGGAGTCTCGTTCACATTGTTGTTGGATGGGGGTACATAGGATGATTAGAGGAACACTAGAATGTTCAAAGGAAAGGGAGGGGAAGGGAGGGAGTCAGGGGGAGGGAGGGGGTGTAAAAGGAAAAAAAAATTGGTGGTTGAATTAGATGGATATCATTATCATAAATGCATGATTGAAGATCTTAATGGTACTTATATATTTTCTATACAAACAGTTTTATGTAAAAGATGCTATATATGTGCATTATGAATTGTAATACATACTACTATTATAAATAAAAAAGAAAGAAAAAATAAATAAATAACAGGGAAAAGAAAAATAAAAAAATATAATCATCGATACTATTGAAATACAAATGATAGTCAGAAACTCTTTTAAAAATTTATACTCCAATAAATTAGAATAGTTTCTTTTCTTTTGCAATCTTGAGAACATTTTCTTTATTGTCCACTCTTTATCATTTCAACAAGTGTCTAGCAACATATGACCTTCCCAGATTGAACCAGTAGGACCTAGAAAATTTAAATAGATCAATTTCATGAAATGAAATTGAAGACACCATCAATAGTTTATCAACAAAGAAAAGCCTAGGACCAGATGAATTCACAGCCCATTTCCACCAGACCTTTAAAGAGGTACTAATATAACTCGTCCTCAAATTATTCTACAAAATAGAAAAGGCGGGAACCCTTCCAGACCCATTCTATGTAGGTAGTATCACCCTAATACCAAAACCAGAAAGAGACACATTAAGGAAGGAAAACTTTAGACCAACATCCCTGATGAATTCTGATGCAAAAATTCTTAATAAAATATTGGCGAATTACATAATAAACACATTAAAATATAGTATGCCATGATCAAGCAGGGTTTATTCCAGGGATGTAATGTTTGTTCAACATAAGGAAATCAATAAATTTAATTCACCATATAAATAGATTTAAACACAAGAATCACAGGATTCTCTCAATAGATGCAGAAAAAGCATTTTATAAGATACAGCACCAATTCATATTTAAAACACTAGAAAAACCAGGTATAGTAGGAATATACCTCAATATTGTAAAAGCTATGTATGACAAACTCAAGGCCAACATTATTATAAATGGAGAACATTTGAAATCATTCCCTCCATTAACTGAAACAAGACAAGGTTGCCATCTTTCATCACTTGTGTTCAACTTGAAACTCTAGCCAGAGCAATTAGGTAAAAGAAAGAATCTAAAGAGATACAAATAGGAAAAGAAAAGCTCAAACTATCTCTGTTTGCTCACAATATAATCCTATATTTAGAAAACCCAAAAACTCCACCAGAAAACTTCTAGAACTCATAAATGAATTCAGAAAAGTAGCAGGATAGAAAATTAACACCATAAATCAATTGCACTCCTATACCCATAATGAATCAGCTGAAAGAGAAATTAGAAAATGTATCCCATGCTCAATAACCTAGAAAAAATAAAATATTTGAGAATCAATCTAACAAAAGAGGTGAAATATCTCTACAATGAAAACTATGAAACACTAAAGAGAGAAATGAAGAAGCCCTTAGAAGATGGAAAGATCTCCCAAGTTCTTGCATAGGCAAAGTTAATGTTGTCAAAATGGCCATATTATCAAAAGCACAATATAGATTTAATGCAACTCCTATTAAAATTTTAATGTCATTTTTCATAGAAATAGAAAAATCAGTCATGGAGTGTTATGGAAAAATAAGAGGGCCATAATAGCCAAAGCAATCTTCAGTGAGAAAAGTGAAGCAGGAGGCATTATAATACCAGACCTTAAATTATACTATGATGCTATAGTAACAAAAACAGTATAGTATTGGTACCAAAACAGACATGAAGACCAATGGAACAGAATAGAAGACACAGAGAGAAACCCACATGACTACAGTTATCTCATACTGGACACAGGCATTGAAACCATACACTGGAGAAAAGGTAGCATCTTCAACAAATGGTTCTGGGAAAACTGAAAATCTGTATGTGGTAGAATGAAATTAAACCCCTGTCTCTCCTGCACAAAACTAAATTCAAAGTGGATCAAAAACTTCGATGTTAGACCAGAAACTCTGTACCTACTAGAGAAAAATGTAGGCCCAGTACTCCAAAATAAAGGCTCAGGAACAGACTCCCTCTGCAAGACTCCAAAAGTACAAGAGGTAAAATTAGAAACTAATAACTGGAATGATATCAAACTAAAAAGCTTTTTCACAGCAAAGGAAACAAACACAAGCATGAAGACAGAGCCCAATGAATGGGAGAGAATCTTTGCCACCCACACCTCAGATAAAATGTTAATTTCCAGGAGATAACCAAGAATTCAAAAAGCTTAACACACACACACACACACACACACACACACACACACACACACACAATTAATTTAAAAAGAACTAAACAGATATTTCTGAAAAGAAGAAATACAAATTGCCAACAAATATATGAAGAAACGTTCAACATCTCTAGGAATTAGAGAAATGCGAATTAGAACTATACTGAGATTTCACCTTACTCCAGTCAGAATGGCAACCATCAAGAATATAAGTAAAGCCGGGCGCGGTGGCTCACGCCTGTAATCCCAGCACTTTGGGAGGCTGAGGCAGGAGGATCGCGAGTTCAAAGCCAGCCTCAGCAATGGCGAGGCACTTAGCAACTCAGTGAGACCCTGTCTCTAAATAAAAATACAAAAAAGGGCTGGGGATGTGGCCCAGTGGTCGAGTGCTCCTGAGTTCAGTCCCTGGTACCACACACACACACACACACACACACACAAAAAAAAAAAAAAAAAAAAAAAAAGAATATAAGTAAAAATAAATGTTGGTGAGGATGTAGGGGAAAAGGTACACTCGTATGTTGCTGAGGTGACTACAAATTGGTGCAACCACTCTGGAAAACAGTATGGACATTCCTCAAAAAAAAACTAGAAATGGCACTACCATTTGACCCCATTTTTACACTATTTCTATATGTCTATAGGATTTTAAATTGGCAAAGTACAATGATGCAGCCATATCAATGTTTATAGCAGCTCAATTCACAATAGCTAAGCTATGGAACCAACCTAGGTGTCCTTCAACAGATGAATGGATAAAGAAAATGTGGTATATATACACAATGGAATATTGCTCAGCTATAAAAGAGAATGATTTTATGACATTCGTCTGTGAGTGGATGGAACTGGAGACTATCATGCTAAGTGAAATAAGCCAATCCCCAAACACCAGAAGTCCAATGTTTTCTTTTTTATGTGGATATTAGCCTACAATAGGTGGGGGAGGGGAGGGAAGAATAGAAGTTGAGTGGATTAGATAAAGGGGAATGAAAGGAAGAGAAGGGCAATAGGGAAAGGAAAGACAGTGGAATTAATCTATTATAACTTTCCTATGTACATATAAGAATATATCACAGTGAATCTAAGCAGTGTGCACATCCACAAGACTCAGATCCTAATTAGAATAAGGTATGTTCCATGCTTGTTTAAATATATCAAAATAGAGGGTTTGGGGTTGTGGCTCAGTGGTAGAGCGCTCACTTAGCATGGCCCGGGTTCGATCCTCAGCTCCACATAAAAATAAATAAAGGCATTGTGTACAACTAATTAATTAATTAATTAATTAATATTTTAAAAATATATCAAAATAGATTCTACTGTCATATATAACTAGAAAGAACAAATTAAAGGAATGGGTTTATTAATAAATTGTTAAATCTTTGTAGATATTACTCTAAGTATGTTTATAGTCACTTTAAATATGTGTAATCTATACCAAAAGAAGGTAGATTATTTGGTTGGGAAAAAGATTATAAATTTTTTAAAATTTTGTTTTTTGGTACTGGGGATTTAACTCAAGGGCATTCGACCAGAGAGCCACATACCCAGCCCTATTTTGTACTTCATTTAGAGACAGGGTCTTTTGCTTAGAGCCTTGCCATTGCTAATGCTGGCTTTGAACTCGTGATCCTCCTGCCTCAGCCTCCTGAAAAACTGGGATTATAGGCGTGAGCCACCATGTCAGGCTCTAGATTATAAATTTTTGATGTCTTGGTTGAAGTGGGCCATTTCCTTGAAAGATAATGTACCATAATTTATATGAGTTGAAATATGTAACCCAAATAACTCTAAATCAATAAAAGCAATTGACTTAATAGTCAAGAACTTGAAGGAAGGGCCAAAATCAGATTATTTTACTAAATAATCCTATCAAACATTTCAAGAAGAAATTTTTCACAATCTACTCTGGAAATAGAAGCAGACAGAACACTTCCTAACTCATTCTTGAAGCCAGGATTACATAATAATTAAACCAAGTAAAATATTTTAAGGTAAGCAAAATCATAGACCAGGTTTCTTTTGAATATGGCTGCAAAAATCGTCAACAAAATATCAGCAAATTGATTCAAAAAATTTCTAAAAACATTTCCAAAAATATTTATGCAATAATTGAGATTTATTCAAAGAATGTATGATTTATTCAACATACAACATCAATGTAATCTACCCCATTAACTGGTTAAAGAAAAAAATCAATTGATATAGAAAAGTCATTCAGAAAAACTAATATCCATTCATGATAAAATTCTCCGCAAATTAGGCATGAAGAAACATTCTCTTTGTGGCAACATTTAAAGAGCCTACAGTTAGCATTATACTCAATGGAAGATTGAGATCTCTGTCATTTTAAGCTTTGCAAAAAGGCAAAGATTTCCTCCTACACCACTTTTAATTAATATAGAGGAAATCCTAGATATAATAAAATTGATTTTAAAAGGTGTATAGACTGAAATGAAAATAATACACTTTACTTACATATACCATTATTGTCTAAATAGAAAGTGCACCCCCAAAAACAATTGAGAAAGAGAAAGCTCTATTGGAAGCAATAAGGAAGTGTTGCAATTTTTCAGGATACTAATATAGAAAAGCCATGTTCTGCACCATACATGAATAATGAACAAGTGGCATTAGAATTTTTCGAAAGTATAATGTTCACAATGGCACAAAAATAAACTTCTGGGTATGAATCTAAAATATGATGAAAGGAATCAAAATGAAAGGAATCAAAATCTAAATACATCCATGTTTACAACAACTTATTATTGTTATTATGTCAGTTCTTCTAGACTTTTATCTGTAGATTAAATGCAATTTCAAATAGAACCCCTCCAAGCTATTTTACAGATATTGAAAACAGCTACTCAAATTTATGTAGAAAGGTAAAAGGCTTGAACCCCCAATAACATAATGAGGATCAAAGTTGAAAGAATAACATTCCAAGATTTTAATATTTTTTAAAATAAAGTTGAGGTAACCAAGACAGTGTGGCATTCATGAAAGAATATACACATATCAATGGATCAGAATAGAGAGCATACAGCCAGGTGCAGTGGCCCATGCCTGTAATCCCAGCACTTTGGGAGGCTGAGGCAGGAGAATCACGAGTTGAAAGCCAGCATCAGCAATGGCGAGACACTTAGCAATTCAGTGAGACCCTGTCTCTAAATAAAATACAAAAAAAAGGGCTGGGGATGTGGCCCAGTGGTCGAGTGCCCCTGACTTCAATCCCAGGTAAAAAAAAAAAAAAAAAAAAAAAAAAAAAGAATAGAGAGAACAGAAATAGACAAAGAAATGTAGTCAATTGATGGTTACTAAAATCACAAACTATTTTTTAAACATTTTATTGTTACATTTATAGTTGAACATAATGGTGGGATTTGTTGTTACATAGTTACACATGCACAGGATATCATAATATAATATGGCAAATGTCATTCCCCAGTATTTCCCCTTTCTCCTCCTCCCTCTCCCAAGCACCTTTACTCTACTCTATTTAAATAATTTCCTTTATATTTTCTTGAGACCCCCTCCAATACTTCTTTTTCTTTATCAAGTTTCTGCAATAAGTGAGAAAACTCTTGACCTTCTGAGTTTGGCTTATTTTGCTTAAGAAGATGATCTCTAGTTCCATCCATTTTCCTGCAAATGGTATGATGTATTTTTTTCTTTGTGGATGAATAAAATTCCATCATGTATATATTTGACATTTTCTTTATCCACACTCACTCATCTGTTGATGGACACCTAAGCTGTTTCCATAGTTTGGCCATTGTGATTTGTGCTGCTGTAAACATGGGTATGCTTTTATTGCTATATTATGATGACTTTAATTCTTGAGAATAAATACCAAGGAATGGTATAGCTGTGTCATATGGCTGTTCCATTGCTAGTCACAAAGTTTAAGTTAATGGAGAAGACTAGACTTTTCAATAAATGTTGGTGGAACAATTGGATACCAATATATAAAAAATGAAACACTCAACTATTCTTTTCAAAAAATTAATTTAAAAATGATTATAGACATAAATATAAAATCTAAAACTATAGAACTTCTAGATGATAGGTGAAAACTTGTGTGACCTTTAGTTTGATGGTAAGATTTTAATAAAATACAAAATGCATAATCTATGAAACAATTTTTTTTGGCTGAACCACACTAAAATTAATAACTTCCAGTCTGAAAAAGGCACTGTTGAAAGAATTAAAAGACCAGACAAATGAGGAGAAAATATTTATATAACCCATAACTAATAAAGAACTTATATCCAAAATATATAAATCATACTTGAAGCCCAAAAATAAGAAAAAATGAATGCAAATTAAAAAATGGACAAACATACATTTCATTAAATAAATGTATGGATGGCAAGTGAGCATATGAGAAGATTCTCAACCTATATTCCATTAGGAAAATATAAATTATAAAAAAAGTGCTGTGAAACTACACACCTGGTAAGATAATTAATATCTTAATATTAACATTAAATATTCTTGGGTATGAAGCAAAAGGAACTCTCATAGATGGTGGGAATGCAAAATAGTACACAACTTTTAAAAAATAATTTGGAAGTTTCCTACAAAGCTAAACAGAGTGTTACTATATGATCTACCAATCATATTCCTAGGCATTTACCCAATCAATTTGAAAACTTAGGGTAATATAAAACTTGTACATGAATATTTGTAGCATGTTTATTCATAAACAGGAAATACCAGAAACAATCAAGATGTTCTTTGATAGTTGAATGGATATATGATATATTCACACAATGGAATACTACTCAGTGATAAAAAGAATGAGCTATCAAGCTATGCAAAGACCAGTCCAAAAATAATATGTACTTAATGATTCTATTTTTGTGGCAGGGAAAAGGCAAAAGTTTAGAAATAATAAAGAGGTCAGGTGTTGCCATATGTTCAAGGTAGGATAGGTTGAATATGTGAAGCACAAGGAAATTTTCTGGCTAATAAAAGTAGTCTGTGATACTGTATTGGTGGCTACCTGATAGTATGCATTTTTTGAAACCCGTAAAACTTTTTATGACACAGAATGAACCTTCACATATACAAATTTTTAAAAAATTATTTGGAGATCAGTGAATCCAAGGATAGAACGCATAGTAAAAAATTAATCTGAATGAATTTTAAATACATTATATCACTTCACTGAATGGGATAGATGAAAAAGATTCATACTTAAATACTTTGAAAAAAGAATGAAGACTTAATACTACGTGTAAAATGGACTTATGTAAGCAATATATTCTGTGATTTCCTAAAGTACATGGATTCATAATTCTACAACCACTGTTTATGTGAACTGGAATTTAACAAATTAGTAATATGATCACAGATCCCTCACTATTGGAGTGACTATACACAAGAGGGAAATGCAAGGGTGAGCCATATGTTGCCATATCAGATTTTGAAATATTAGTAAGAACTTTGTTTAACTCAACATAGATACATATGTATATATATGGCAATAATTATGTTATTTGGGGGTTAGCATATGCACATACTACCTAGCTTTGTCCACTGAGAGTGCACTATAGCAATAAGCACACCCACACACAGATCTTATTTCCTAATATCATTTTCTGATAAAATCCCAAATTTTTTTAGTACATGGTAGATTATTGTGCTAGGGCAGGAAATATATAAGTGAGAAATGGAGCATCTTTTTGTGAATGAGAATAATGACATTCTCCTAAGAAACAAACAGAAGCCCCAATTGATCACTATTTCTCAAAGGAACACAGGAATCTACTGAAAGACCTGTCAGGGAAGAAGGCATTAATAATTTGAGGAAAAAGATAAAATATTTGATTTAAAATTTTAAATGTATATTGCATTTTACCATCAGCTAAACAATGAATATCCAAAATCCATACTGACAAACTTTTGAATACATAAATAAATGATGGAAAATTGACCAATATTCCCTTTAGAATTCTAAATTGCTGGGTATAGTATATCTTCAAGGAGGTAGAACATGATTCCTTTTCCTTAAATGGAGACTGTACTTTGTTATTCCTTCCAAACCTACACAAATGAAAATGGAGTTAAAGAATAACTTTGTAGGGCTGAGGCTGTAGCTCAGTGGAAGAGCACTTGCCTAGCATGCGCAAGGCACTGGGTTGGATCCTCAGCACCACATAAAAATAAATAAAATAAAGGCATTCTGGCCATCTACAACTACAAAAAAATGTAACTTTGTAGTGGATAAATCTGACAAATAACTATGTCAGCCAGGGGTTTATGGTTGATGCCCATAGTGATGAAACATGTTGATGGTATGTTCCCTTGATATGATGAGATGAAAATAGCACTTGCTTCTGTGGTATTCTTCCCCCCAAACACTTAAGTCTAGTGTAACCATAAGAACACAACAGACAAATCTCAGTTCAGAGACAATGTACAAAATGCCTGAGGAGTATTTCTTCAAAACTGTCAAGGTCATCAAAACAAGAAAATCTGAGAAACTGTCATAGCCATAAGGAACCTGAAGGAGACATGACTACTAAATGCAAAGTTTCCAGGATGAGATACTGGAACAGAAAAAGGACAATGGGTAAAATAATGATACATGAGCAAATTCAATATTGTTTCGTTAATGAGACAAATATACTTGACTATTATAAAATATTAATAAAATCAGAAACTGGAGTGGAGGGCTATGTGATATATATATATATATATATTTGTGTAATTTCTGTGTAATCTATGTGATATATATATATATATATATATTTGTGTAATTTCTGTGTAAATCTAAAACTTATTTGATAAAAGAATAAGTTAATGCCTGAAATTATCAGTTATCCTATTAAGTTATTAGAGTTAATTATGTCATCAATTCTATGGCAACATTTTTCTTTTGTATGTTTCTTTACTGCTATTTGCCTTTTTTCTTTTAATGTTAAATATTGGATCTTCTTTTCTTTTTAATTATTATCTTAAATAAGGCAAATTTTCTGTAGTTATTTGAAAGTAATTTGTGCTGTGAATGATCACAGTTGAATTTGTGGTTAAGCAGAAGTTTATGGAAGTTTGTATTTAATTTTCTCATGAAAAGTTTGTGAGAGAATTTGTTTAGCCTTTATTTCTCCACAGGGAATTGCAGCTTCTAAGATTGCTCATAATTCCAAGGTCTCTTCTACCCATTGTGGTAGAAAAATTGCATCTTGTTATGATGGCTTACCTGTGCATATCCTCAATCAGCTGCACTTTTCATATTATTACTTAGAGCCAAATGGGCTCTCAGAGTCATTCTGTGTACCCAGACCAAGTAGTGCACTCCTGTTAATTTACTTTGAAATTAATGCAATTGCAATTATTATCCCATTGGGTTAAAAAAAAAAGCTTAAAGTTCATCTTCCACAATTTAATAGCAAAACATAAAAAAACAATCAAATAACAAATTAAAAATAGGGAAAGAACCTAACAAGACATCTTTCTTAAGAAGATATAAAAATGGACAATAGTTATATGAAACGATGCTATGCAACACTAATCATCAGAGCAATTCAAATCAAAGCTATAAAGAGTTATCATCTCACACCTATTAAGATGGTGTGCTGGTTTACGTGTCAACTTGACTGGGTTAAGAGATGCCTAAGTAGCTGATTAAACCTTATTTCTGGCTATGTGTCTGAGGGTATTTCCAAAATAGCTTAGCTTTTGAAACAGTAGACCTATTAAAGATCCAATCTCAACAATGTGGGCAATCATTATCTAATCCATTGTGGGCTGGGATAACAAAACAGGAAAGGAAAGATTAACTCTATCTTTTTCTCTTTGAGCTGGGACATCCATCTTTACCAGGATTCAGTTATTGGACCATCTTCTGATTTGGGGGCTTTCAGATTCAAGGACTTATACCAGTGGTAGACTTCATTTTCTCATCAAGTAACTTTGGTTTCTAGACCTTCAGACTCAGACTAAGTTTCCACACTTGTTTCCTGGTTTTATAAGTTGGAGACAGCCTATAATAGGATTTCTTCTCCTTCATTATCACATGAGCTCATTTCCATAACAAATCTATCAAACTACCTACCTATCCATCCATCATTCTATTAGTTATGTTTCTCAGGAGAACCCTAACTAATAAGAAGGTAAAAAACCAAAGGTTGAATGATCTCTTTGATATGAAGATACTAACTTATAAAGGCAAGAGAGAGGGAATGAGAGTAATGAAAGAGCTTTAAATAGAACAAAGAGAGGGGAGGGGGGAGAGGGGACAAGGGGATAGCAATAATGGCAGACTGAGTTATCCACGATTACCCTAAATACATGTATGAAGACACACACACACACACACACACACACACACACACACACACACACAAAGAAGGTGAGAATGTGGAGAAAAGGGAAACCTTGTCTACTGTTAGTGGGATTGTACATCATTACTGCCATTATGGAAAACAGTGTGGAGGGTTCTCAAAAAATTACAAATAGAACTACCATATGATCCTGGAGTCCCACTTCTGGGTATATATCCAAAGGAAATAAAGTCATTATCTCAAAGAAATGTCTATACTCCCACGTTCAAGTGTCATTCATGACAACATGAAGGACTATAGATTAATATGCCAAGTTAAAAAACAGACACACACACCTGTAATCCCAGTGGCTTGTGAGGCTAAGGCAGAAGGATCCCAGGTTCAGAGCCAGCCCGAGCAACTTAGTGAGACCCTGTCTCAAAACATAGAAAGGATTGCTTTAGCTATTCTGGGTCTCTTATTTTTCCAGATGAATTTCATGACTGCTTTTTCTATTTCTTTGAGAAATGTCATTGGGATTTTGATTGGAATTGCATTAAATCTGTATAATGCTTTTGGTAGTATGGACATTTTGACAATATTAATTCTACCTATCCAAGAGCAAGGTGGGTCTTTCCATCTTCTGAGGTCTTCTACAATTTCTTTCTTTAGTGTTCTATAGTTTTCTATAGTCCTTCACCTCTTTTGTTAAGTTGATTCCCAGGTATTTTATTTTATTTTTTTTGATGCTATTGTAAATGGAGTAGCTAAAGCAATCCTGAGCAGGAAAAGTGAAGCAGGTGGCATCACCATACCAGACTTTAAATTATACTATAGAGCAATAGTAACAAAACCAGCATGGTATTGGCACCAAAACAGATGGGTGGACCAATGGTACAGAATTGAGGACACAGAGACTAATACATATAATTTCAGCTATCTTATATTAGACAAAGGCGCCAGAAATGTACAGTGGAGAAAGGATAGCCTCTTCAACAAATGGTGCTGGGAAAACTGGAAAACCATATGCAACAAAATGAAATTAAACCTGTATCTCTCACCATGCACAAAATTCAATTCAAAGTGGATCAAGGACTTAGGAATTAGACCAGAGACAATGCACCTAATAGAAGAAAAAGTAAGCTCCAATTTCCAACATGTCAGATTAGACCCCAAGTTCCTTAATAAGAATCCTGTAGCGCAAGAATTATTACTAAAAATTAATGAATGGGATAGAGTTAAACTAAAAAGCTTCTTCTCAGCAAAAGAAACAATCAGTGAGGTGAATAGAGAACCAACTAATTGGGAACAAATATTTAATACATGCACATCAGACAGAGCTCTAATTTCTAGAATATATAAAGAACTCAAAAAACTTGACACCAAAAAAACAAATAATCCAATCGATAAATGGTCTAAGGAATTGAAAAGATACTTCTCAGAAGAAGATACACAATTAATCAACAAATACATGAAAAAATGCTCAACATCGCTGGCAATTAGAGAAATGCAAATCAAAACTACTCTAAGATTTCATTTCACTCCAGTCAGAATGGCAGCTATCAAGAACACAAACAACAATAAATGTTGGAGAAGATGTGGGGAAAAAGGCATACTCATACATTGCTGGTGGGACTGCAAAATGGTACAACTGTTATGGAAAGCAGTATGGAGATTTCTTGGGAAAATGGGAATGGAACCACCCTATGACCCAGCCATCCTACTCCTGGGTCTATTCCCAAAGGACTTAAAAACAGCATATTACAGTGACACAGCTACCTCAATGTTTATAGCAGCACAATTCACAATAGCTAGGTTGTGGAACCAACCTAGATGTCCCTCGGTAGATGAATGGATAAAGAAAATGTGGTATATATACACAATGGAATTTTACTCAGCAATAAAAGAGAATAAAATAATGACATTCGCAGGTAAATGTGTGAAGTTGGAGAATATAATGCTAAGTGAAATCAGTCAATCTCACAAATCCAAATACCGAATGTTTCCTCTGATATAAGGAAGCCGGTTCACAGTATTGTTGGGTTGGGGTACATAGGAGGATTAGAAAAACACTATAATGGTCAAAGGGAAGGGAGGGGAAGGAAGGGAACAAGGGGGGAAGGGGGAAAAAGTGGCTGAATGAGATGGATATCATTATTCTAAATCTATGATTGAAGACTTGAATGCTGCGAATATACTTTGTATAAAACTGTTTTGTGTAAAAAGATGCTATATATGTATAGTATGAACTGTAATACATACTACTATAAATAAAAATTAAAACAAACGTAGAAAGGGCTGGGGATATGGCTTGTTGGTTAAGTTCCCCTGGATTCAATCCCTGATACAAAACAAACAAACCAAAACAAACAGACAATAAAGACAAATATTGTATGATTATATTGCAATGAAGAAAGAATTGGCTTTCAACAAATTGTACTGGAGCAATTGCAAATCCATATGCAAGCAAAAAAAATCTGGATGAAGATAATATGTCTTTCACAAAAATTAAATCAAAATAGAACATAAACCTAAATATAAAATGCAAAAAAGTTAAAATTCTAGAAGATGGCATAGGATGAATGACCTTTGATTTGGTAGTGAGTTTTCAGTATAACAACATGAGCATAATCTATTAAAGAAGACAGCAGTATGTTGGTATATACTAAAATTAGAAACTTTTCTTTGAAATACTAAGAGAATGAAAAGACATAGACTGGGACAACATATCTATAAAATATATCCTACAAAGGAATTACAGCCAAAATATATAAAACTCTTAAACTAAACAATATGAAAAGAAATGACCCCATTAAAAATAGGCAAAAGATCTGAACATACACTATCAAAGAAAATATTCTGCAGCAAATAAGCATATGAAATAATTGTCAACGTTGTATATCATTAGGGAATTACAAATTGAAACAACAGCAAAAAACTAATAGACATGTATTAGAATAGCAAATATCCAAAATACTGATAGGTATGAAGATCAATTGAAACTCATATATAGCTGGAGGGAATGCAAAATGGTACAGTCACTTGGGAAGATAGTTTGATAATTTCCTATAATTCTAAAAACAGTCCTGTGATATAATCCAGTAGGGAGACTCCTATATTTAAGTTGAAAACTTTACATCCACACAAAAACCTGTGCTTGAATGTTTATGGCAGCTTTATTTGTAATATGCAAAAACTAAAAGCAACCAACACTTCTTACGATAGGATAATGGGTAGAAAAACAGTGGTATACCTAGACAATGGAAGAGTATTCAGTGATAAAAAGAAATGAGCTATTAAGCCACAGAAGTGTATGGAAGAATATTACATGAGTATTGATGAGTGAAAGAAGCATTTCTGAAAAGGCTTCAATGCTTTATAATTCCAACTATATGACATTTTGAAAAAGGCAGTATCACAGGAAGAGTAAAAAAATCAGTGGTTGCCAGGTGATTGAGAAGATAATGGATGGTTGAGTAGGCAAAAAAATCAAGGGAATTAATAGGGAGGTGAAACTATTATCTGATACTGTAATGCTGGACATTTATTTGTGTAATTGTCAAAACTCATAGGATTGTACAACACAGAAAGTAAATCTTAATGTAAAAACTGTGCTTAGTTAACAATGTGTAATAAAGTATCACTCCATTAACTAGTAAATTTATCACACTAATATGAGATGTTAATAGCAGGAAATTGTAGATAATAGTATAAAGGGACTCTACGTTATCTGCTCATTTATCATATAAAAATTTTAAATGCTTAAAAATAAAAAAAAATTTAAAAGAAAAACCATAAGTATACCAAGGTTACTAAACTTATAATTATTCTCTATATAATGGAAAAATGGTACCTTTGTGACTATCATGTTCACAAAATCATGATACAACTTCAGATATCAGAATTGAAATATGAAGGAAAATTTGTGATTTTTTGAGGAAATTAATAACTTAAAGGAGATTTCCAAGATGTCAAATAACTTGGAGATCGAGAAAAGATAGCTCGATTGCATTGTTTTTGTCTAATTTGTACTTCTAAGTTTTAATTTTTTCTGAATGTGGGATGTTATATATATGAGCATAATAGTGATAGGACAGATTGTCAGTTTTGCTTTCACTGCTATTTGTATCATTTTTTCCTGCCTCAAGTTTTCCCTGCAAAATGAAGTTGTTGGTTTTGATACTCTTTGGAAGCCATTCTAACCCTCATATTCCTGTGTTCTAAAATTAATAATCAACTAGATACTTTGTTTTCTGAAAAGGGAAATAATTTCTGCTTTCTTAGGAAAGCACTTAGAAAACAAAAAAGGGACCATTACATTACATGGCTAAAGTTATTTACCCAAGACTCCATAGCAACACAAATACACCAAATTAAATTGTTGACATAAAAACTTCACAAGGAACTTCACTAATTAGGATACTGAATTAATATTTATTTTGAATTTGCTTTTGGTTTTAAGAAAAATTAAAGGCAAAACTCAGAATTTTATTTAATATTAGGAAAATTAAAATAGGTATATTGTATTTTTATTTTTACTCCAAAACATGTTATCTCCATCTCCACATAAATTCTGGGTAATATGAAAAAATGGCTGACAAGTGCTCTTAAAATTAAAAAACAATTTTTTGAACTTTTAATATTCAATCATATTCACTTGACTCAATATAACAAAAGGATATGTTAACAAGATTTTTAACATCTAAAGTTAAAGTAATAAACCTTATATTTAATACACTATTCCTTACAACTTGAAATTTCCTAGATTTAAAAATAATTAACATTATTCTACCATTTGAAAGTCTTTGCTGTATTATGTGCCAATATATCCTCAATTGCAAAAATAATGTATATTTGGGATTGCTTATTTTAATAACATACGTATTTTGAATTTACTTGTACTTGTGAATTTGATATATACACTTCATGGAGTGTTTTACTCCCTATGCTCAGCCTTTTAAGATAAATTCACAAATGGGCATCTCAGAATCAAGAATGCTTATACTATCTCTTAATTTTATGCTCTGAAATTGATTTCTGCCAACCAGTTTTAATACCTGCATTCATGAAAAAAAAAAAAAAAAAAAAAAAAAAAAACAAAAAAAAAAAAAAAAAAAAAAAAAAACAAAAAAACAATTGGAAACTGGATTCACCATATTATGAAATGCAAAAACCTTTAACATACTACTGCTTGACCTTGACTATGATCATGTAAAAGTTTTTTCTGATAGAGAAAGGAACTCTGTATTCCATTATCTTGTGATTTAATACTGCTGTGATAAGGAGGAATTGCTAAACACTATCAAATTCTGCCTATATTATTATGTTGGAGACTGCTCATCTCCTGGGACAGACTGGAGATCAGTTTAAGCTAATTTCTTCAGTTAGTAGGAACATGGCATTAATTGTTCATGAAGCTAAGGTTGTAGGTTTCTTGAAGCTAACATTTATTGGTTGTCATGAGTAGTGAAAAAATGTATCTGTTCCAGAGAAAACTGAATTCTTGATTTTCTATGTCAGCTTCTTTTGGACATGTGGAGGGACTCGATAAAAAGAATATGAATGTCTTTGAAAACCCATCTTTGCTACTTCAATATTCAAAGCATGATTATCTCTGTGGAAACATCTATATATGTAATTCTTATCTGAGAGCAATAAACAACTGGGATCACATCCCTTTTTTACTCACCAACAGTGGCCAGATTATAATTACCCAATTTCCAGACCAGGAATAGGGTAAGTTGAGTTAAGTGTCTGGGGCACAAATTTTAAGAAGGCACCTCATTTTCACAGTAGTGCCTTGTTACATGAGTGTTTTCTTAAATATTATTTTTTAGGTACCCCATCACTAGATCGTAATCTTGGTGCTGCAGAATACCTTTATATTATATGTACATATATATATGTATATATATACATATATATATATACATACTTTATATATATATATAGATGCACACCTACACATACACATATATGTATATGTGTATATGTATATATATAAAATAAAGTATCACTTATTTAAGTAACAAATGTATCATATTTTGTATTATGTATATATATATATATATATATATATATATATATAATTTATAACATAGATTTGGATGTAAATCCAACTAAACTAAGAATCTGGTTCATTCATTGAACATCAAACATTTGAAATACTGTATTTACTGTACTATAATTGTTAAAACAAACACTTTGAAAAGCAAAATAAAAAATAAGCCAAAAAATCCCCACCCTATTGGAGCAGATACACAGTTTTCTAAAAATATTGGAATTGAAAAATACTAGAGCATGAAAGTATTATTTAAACCAAAGAAAAAATAAATCATAATTACACTTTGGTTTGAATCTCAAATTTACTTTTGATTGTTTATTTGTTGATACATGGCAATACAATTTCAGCTGTGTGGGTGTCTTTTCCTGGAATCAGTTGATTCTCCTGCTTTAAAACTCATTTGGTACCTCATTTTCCAGGGGTGAGTGCAGGGGCTGCCTGCCCTTAGTTTGAAAAAGGAATCCCAAAGAAATGTTTGCACATGCACACATCAAGTCTTTGCATTAAAACTTGGAGAATTTATTTAGCCTCATAAATCTTGGTTTCCTCATCTGCAAAATCTACACCATAACTGTATTAAGCAATTGATAAGAAATGTAATGCAACTAGCATGGTGTCTGGTATCTGATAATTTTGCTAGTCAGCTTTTCATCACTGTGACCAATTAGAAGAAGAAAGGTTTATTTTGGCTCACATTTTCAAAGCTTATAGTTCTTGTTTGGCCAACCCCTTTGCTAGGGGCCTGGGGCAAGAAAGAACATCATGGAGGGAGAGTATAACAGAAAAAAGATGTTCATCTCATGAAAGCCAGGAAGAAGAGAGAGGGAAAAAGTAACCAGAGAGAACATAAGCCTTCCAGGGCATTCCATCAGTGATTTACTTCCTCGAAGTGGGTCCCAACTCACAATAGTCTCAATACATTAATCAACTGATGAGATCAAAGCCCTTGTGTTCCAATCACTTCCCACAAGTCCTACCACTGAACACAGGAGACCTTGGGAGACATTCTGGAGCCAAACCATTACAGTAATTTATTAAAAGATTATAACTATTATAATAAATGATGCATATCATTTGTGAGATGAGGCATTAGTTGAAATTACTAAGAGACAGGTTCTTTGAAACCTTTTTCTTTAGGAAATGAAAACAGGAGAATGGGTCAGTAGAATATGATCAACACTATTTTTTCACATGTATCCAAGTTTATTTTCGTAAGCTCCTGTGCAAATTGGATTTTTTTTTTCTTCAGGGTGCCTTTTAGCACTTACATTTGAGAAGGAGGAAGAGAAGGCCCTACGAAAAAGATACAATATGGTAAAAACAGGTTCTAGGTAGAGATCTCTTTTATTTTATACAACAGTCTACTATAGAGACTTTTGTGCTAGAAAAGCACAAACATTTGTAATTGTTTTCTCTGAAATAAATATGATTCATTAACTTTGATTGGTATCAAACAGCAAATAGAATACATTTCATAACTTCTGTTGTCAGGTTAAGAGTGGTCATTATTGATTGGTGTTATACATTCTCCTCATATATCACATATTTTGTTATAAAGACTTCTCTACAGGATTTGGAGCTTGATGATTCTATTGATTTCATACCCCTGACTAGTTTACTGCTCTAATTTTGGTTACCTCTGTGACTTTGTAGAACTTACAACCTTTTACACTTTCTCTGATTGGAATGTAATATGTTTTTGCAAAGATGGCAAATTGCAGTGGTGTATGTTATTGATTTTAGTTAATGAAAAACTTGTTGCACTCTTTTCTTTTAATGGGCTATGGCCTGAATTTTTAAATTGTAGTACTGTTTCTTTGTGAGGATTCTCAGTACTTTGAAAAGTTGAGGAAGCCTATAGTGTTACAGTGAGAATACTGAAGCAAATTTATCAACATTTTCCCAAGGACTGTATTTATAAACTAAGCAGGTTTGGCAGCAACAACATTGAAAAAGCAGACTCTGTTTTATTAAAAAGCAGTTCTTTTGTGGGTTCTGTTCTCTTTTTTTTTTTCTGCTTTTGCAGTTACTAAGTATTTGATAAATAATAAATAGTACTTAATTTAATTGCATCACAGTATCAATCTTGTTTACTTCAATTAAGGAGAAGCAGAGAAATAAAATACAGTAGTTACCCCCTATGCATGGTATTGCTTTCAAGGGTTTTATTTAACCATGGTCAGCTGCAGTCTGAAAATATTAAATGGGAAATTCCAGAAATAATTCATATTTTAAATTATGTATCACATGAAGTAGTATAATGAAGTCTTATTAATCCATTATTTTATGGAATTCTATTGTCTATCTGTAAATTAAGATGTAGTGTTCAAATATGGATTTAATGTCCCCTCATTATTATTTTGTCCTGTCTAGGATGACCCCTTTGTCTACTGTATCTATGTTGTATATATTACCCACCCATTAGTCACCTTTTAGCTATCTTATTTATCAGATGGACTGTCAAGATACCATAGTACTTGTCTCCAAGTAAATGTTATATAGTAACTTAATGATAAATCACAGTACCTCATTCACCTCATTTCACTTGGAATTGTATCATCTCACACCATCAGAAGAAGAAGGAGTATAGGAAAATAAAAGAGTTTTAGAGAAACCATATTCACATAACTTATAATACATTGTTATAGTTGTTACATTTTACTATTTGTCTTACTGTTCCTAATTTTGTATATATATATATATGTGTGTGTGTGTGTGTGTGTGTGTGTGTGTGTGTGTGTGTATGTGTTCCTAATTATATACATAGAAATCATTTTATAATTTGGGATTAGTACCATCTGCAATTTCTGGCATCTACCAGTGGTCTTGGTAAGTATCTTTGTGGGTAGGAGGGGATTACTGTAAGAGTATGATTTTCAAAGAGGAGACCAATAGATCAGTGTTTCTGACATATGGTTTGTGGATTATCCACATCTGTAAACATGAAGGAAAGTTAATTTTCTTCACATATAGTTCTTGTCTAGTGTTAGCTGTAAAAACTGTTACAAGTCATCAGTTTCCCTTTGGTACTCCACTAGTACCCCTTCACTTCTTTTCACTTTTCATATTCTCAGAACTTTATCTTCAATTGTCTAAAGATCTTTCCCTTTTCCCATACAATGCTTCATGCTTTGGATAAAGTCATTAATATACCCATTCTACACTACCCCTACACTAACATAAACTTTCATTATGAAAATATTATTTTCTGGAATTCTATTGTCTATCTGTAAACTAAGAGAAAGTGTTCAAATATGGATTTACTGTTCCCTTCATTATTATTTTGGTAGGAGAGTAGCAAGAGGTTTTTGATACATACCCAGGTCAAGTGGCTATAGAGCAATAAGAGTATGAAAGTATTTATTCCAATGCTATTCTTCCTCTTCTCAACTATAAAAATA
Organism: Tamias sibiricus; assembly: GCA_025594165.1. Classification (NCBI taxonomy): domain Eukaryota; kingdom Metazoa; phylum Chordata; class Mammalia; order Rodentia; family Sciuridae; genus Tamias; species Tamias sibiricus. The sequence goes on from CM046667.1 coordinate 112,173,387, forward strand.
TCAAATTTGTTTTCATAGTCAATAATTGCCCCCATGATTTGCCACAGAATAGGATTAAAATATATTTGGGACTACTAATAGAAATGGGTTTTTCTTTGGGGGAAACAAAAATGTTCTAAAACTAGACTTGTGCTGAGTGCTTTAACAATCTTTTGCATAGACTAAAATCCATTAAGTTTAATTCACATAACATGAATTCGTGGTCTGGTATATAAATTCAATCTCAATAAAGTTGTTTGTAAAAGATATGCCTAGATAGCAGGAGTAATAATAACTTTAAAAGGCTGTAGATTATAGTATAAATTTTAGTTCAGGCTTTAGAATCAGACTCATTTGGCTTTGAGTCTCAGCTTTACCATGTATTAGCTGTATGATATTTGGCAAGTTATTAAAATTCTCAGTACTACTTTCTTCATGAGTAAAACGAGTCTAGTGTTTCTCATAGTTATTTTGAGTACTGCATGGAGATAATGCATCTAAGGTGCTTAGCAGGATGCCTGGCACCATTATTTTATTGATGCATTCTTTTTATAATGTATGTCTCACTTTTTGAAGATAACTGAATTCAGTTATTGTCATTCTTATTTAACAAGTAGAAAAATAGCATATAAATTGCAGAACCCAAAAAAATACACAAAAGTTCTATTTCTTAGTTACTTTTTCCATCTGTAACATAATAATATAATAATTTCCTAGCAGAGGCAGTGTATGATTTAGGATAAATTAAATTGTCCAGGAAAGGGACTTTCATTTTCTTGGCACATGGGTGGTACTCAGTAAATGCAAATTTCATTCTCTACTTATCCTTGAATACTGCTGGATCATATTTAGCATATAATATTGGTTTCAAAGAGGTGAGGTGGAAAAATAATGTAACTACTTTCTTAAAAGCACTGAACATCAGGCACTTTCATTCAGTTATTTGTTCATTCATGTGATAAATACTTACTGCCTAGCATGTGTTAGAAACTGTTAAATGCTGGCAACAATAATCATGAATAAGAGACATGGCCACCTTTGTGTAGAGCTTCTATTAAATATCTTGGGAACAATGTCTATGTAAGTAGTGATTAATAATGTAGAAAAAATTTACAGGATTTCCTGGAAGCTTAATACGGGGATACCTTAATCAGAGAGAGAGGTAGGGAGGTCTGCAAAGACTTTCCAGGGGAACAAATGTGACATCCCAGCTAAAACCCAAGTTCCAGTTAGAGGGAAAGGGTATTTTATTTACCAAAGCCATTCCATGGTTGAGTGCCAGTACTTCTCAGCATTCAAATGTAATCCTTTCTCCTGACCATTTTTTCGAAGTCCTCTGTTTGGTTGTGCTATAAGGATAAGTCATTACTGACTAAATGTTCCTTGGAACTGCTTTGACAGAGAGAGAAACATAAATTGTTTGGAAAATAATAATGATGAAATTGCCTTCGGAGTTTAGGATACAGTGAAATGAATTCTCTTATTTATACACCTACACTGTACTCAATCAGTGTAACTCTCCCAGGAGCCTAATCAATATCTTTTTCTCGTTTTTCATATTGAGCTCCACAGAAACAAATCTGAAAGGGAAAAATGTTTCAAAATTATTTCAATTGATCAGATCATAAGAGAAAGCCCAGAAAAATTCAGATATTTTTATCTGTGACCTAACTTTGTATACCTTGTGGGAGGAATGGGCAAGTATGATAGGCACACCTTCTGTCAGAGTAGTTTATTAAAAAACAACCTATAACTAAGTCTATATAAACATGAAAAAAATGAATGTGACAAAACTGTAGTCACAACTGGAACATGGCCGTATTTGTAAAAAATTTACAGGGGCAATGTCTTTCTGGCTGTCTTAAGATTAGTTGGCAGAATCCATTGTACAGTGTGTGTGTACACACACACACACACACACACACACACACACACACACACATTGGAAATTGTAACTATGTGAGTTTTGCAACTTTAGATACTCTCCCAAAATGACTAAGAGAGATATTTGGACAGAACATGCTTTTAAATGTTTATTTCTGCTATGGCCCATTTATCATATTCTCGTCTCCCATGCCTGCAGTTAACTTTGTTCTTTCTTTCCTGCTTCTCATTTCCTACCTCCCTTCTCTATTTCTTTTAAAATATATTTTTAGTTGTTATAGACCTTTATTTATTTTTATGTGGTGCTGAGGATCAAACCCAGTGCCTCACACATGCTAGGCAAGCATCCTACCACTGAGCCACAACCCCGCCCCTCCCTTCTCTTTTGAAAGCTATCACAAGCAGAACTAAACCAGAAAAAGTCCAATTGCTATAACCTTTGGGTTAATCAGACTGGTACATTTGTTGTCATCATTTTTATTTCTTGAAATTATGAGATGCCAAAGTGGTATCTGTTTTACATGGATCAAGCTATAACACCCTAACCTGATAAATTCATTTTGAAATGGAATTAGTACTAACGTGATTTTAGAATCCAAATTTATTTACCCTGCATTAAGATAAGAGTAATATGGCATGTTAAAGAAAGTCTGTTTATTTTACTAACATCTGAGAATATTAAAATGGAGCATAGTTCTTTGTCTTTCAAATAAGAACTCTATATTTAAATTGATCCAGGAAAGAAATAATTATAGGTCATGGATATATTTATGCTTTGTATTTAAAAAGTTTTGTATTACTTGTGATTAATATTATATAGCCGGAGCATAAAATATTTTTAAAAATACTATCATTGATTGTAAAGTTTGCTTACGATTATATTGACTAGAAAGCTTGCTATAAGATTTACTTGGAATTAAATTAGATACCTACCCAACAATCTAATTAGTGATTCCAAAATTTTGGTAAGATAGTAAGCCTCAATCTGTGTGTGGAAGCCATTTTGCTTTTGCCCCAAAGGTTAAGTCAGCCTGCTTTTGAAGAGAAAATCTGCCATTTTATTTTATTTTATTTTGCTGAGTGTGTGTTTTGTGTGTGTGTGTTTAAAAACATATGACCAATTTTACTTATTTGTTATCTGATTTTCCTCTTATGACTTCCTTTTGCTCTTTTCTGAACATTGCACTTTTGCTTGGATGATGGCTACAACACAGCCATGGCCATTATGTTGTTGACAGTACATTGAAGAAGCTTTCTGAATATAAATTATACCACATAGACCAAGAAGTAAATGGAAAAAAAGTTTCTTAAATGGACAAAACAGTAAGTGTAGACAAAATGTAAGTAATATTACATATACTTTGAATGATTGCTTTTTGCAATTCAAAATACCCTCTTCTTTTAAATTTGTGTATGTTAAAGCATTTCACTGAGATGACTTGCTTTTCATTTAATTATGTTAAAATTCTTCATTTTTGACTTTGATTTCAGACTTCACCATTTTTATATGAGACAATGTGTAGTGGAAGTATTGTTTTTAATTCAGAGTAATTGAAGGAGAGGAGAGGAACTATATGCAAATAAAAACTAATTATAATTTTTTAGGTTTTTCAGAAAATATTTTATTCTGGTGAGATAAGTTGGCTGTTTTGTGTTTTTCATTTTTATTCCTTTTTAAAATTTCACTTGCTACTACTGACCTGAGTAAGATTCAAGGCGCAAGTATAAAAGCAGAGAAATTGGTGGTACTTTAGAGTACTCTTTTAATACCACTGATTTCAAGAGTCTTGGAGAAGATGAAATGAAAGAGTAAAAAGACTTTATAATAGATGCAAAATAAAAGATATAATTGTAGTCTGTCTTATCTTCCAACAGACTTGACCATAATGCTCAGAGGGTGTCAAAGCTCAATGCTGATACACGTAGTGATATTCATCTACAATATTTCTGAAAGAATGTGGGGATATAACTGCTTTGTCATCCTATGTAGAACCACATGGTTGGAAGAATCTCGAGCTGATAAAGGTAGGTATATTTTCTTTTATAAAGTAAGATTTCATTGCATTTACTACATCAAAGACATTCAACTGGGTCATAATCCTTTCTATCTTCTATAAAGCAGAGCAGGCAGGGAATCAATTTGAAAGCATCAGTGACATGGAATTTTCTTTTCTACATAAATCTAAATGAAAAAATAAAAACATATGAAGCAAATGTCTCTTTTGCAGGTTTAAAACTTTTACATTTAAAAATTTTAAATTTTGTAAATTTAAAAATTTTATACATTTAGGAATTTTATTGACAACATGAAAAAATATACTATACAGAATCACTATTTGTAGTGGGTTTAATAGTGCCCCACCCAAGAAAAAATGCAATCCCTGGAACCTGATAAAATGATCTTATTTGGTATAAAGGTCTTTGCAGATATAACTACGGTATGAATCTTGAGAGAAGATCATCCTGGGCCTCCAATGACAGGTATCATTTTGAGGCACAAAAAAAAAAAAAAAAGAATACAACAGTGGAGATATAGTAGAAGTCCATTGGGAGTAGATTTGGAAATATCTTTATGACATATTACCAATGAAAAAAATCAAGTTGCAATGCTAGCTGCTCAGCACAACTAGTTTGAATACCTTAACATTTATTAATGTAATGTTGCTACATGTAATTTTACCTCTGTGTATAATTTATATATGAATCTGATTATCGATTACCATATAACTTCTAAATTTAGTCACTTAAAATTATTATTTTTTCAAAATAATTTTTGTAGTTGTAGATGGACAGCATACCATTGTTTTATTTGTTTCTTTTTATGTGGTGATGAGTATCAATCCCATTGTTTCACACATACTAGGCAAGCACTCTGCCACTGAGCTACAACCCTAGCCCTAAAATAATTATTTCACATTTCTATGGGTCAATTATTATTTCAATTTATATTTGATCAACAGGATACTAATTCACTTGAACCTTTCATATATGTTTGTAGTCAGTGGTGGCTGCAGTTGCAGTCATCTGATGGCTTGATTTAGTTTTCAAATACATGTGGTTAATGGATTAGAAAAATAGAAAAAAGGATCAGAAGATATGCCACTCATATAAAATATGTCTTATATGAGTAGTGATTTACTCTAGACCAGTGATGAGCAAACTTTTTTGAATAGCCAGATAGTAAATAATTTTGCATTAAGAATCAAAATTAAACTTACAATGTAGGTATTTATGCAGAATTTCTACAAAACATCACTGTTTTTAAAATGTAAAACCATTTTTATTACAAAGGTAATGAAAAAAATGTAGACTAGATTTGACATAATAGGCCATAGTTAATCAAAGTCTGCCTAAAAATGAAAGTTTTCTTGTAAAACTTTATAATATTAAGATAATGACAATGTTATAAAATGGAATAATATACATTAATTATCCTATAGGTGGGCAAAAGCAAAAAAAAAAAAAAAAACACTAATAACAACAATACCAAAACCAATATTAATTAAATATGCCATGGGAAACAGAAACATAAAATAAATGAGGGAATAAACTCTAATCTTGTATTAGTCATAATTTACATGGGAGATTTAATTTGTTTCAAAAAGACACACTCATCTTGGATTTAGAAAATTTCAGTATAACCAGAAAGCAGCCCACTACAATGTGCACAGAAAGATGAAATAAAAGGATGTAAGGTAAGTCAGGTATACTTCAGTTATTCAATGTTAATTTCATATAAATTTCAAGTGGAAATTTATTTACTCTGAAGAATGAATTATTTAAATTGATAAAGGAATAATACACCAAAAAAGATACAGCAGCCCTGAACTTTAGGTACTGATCTGATAGAATTGAAATCTATACAGGAAAAATTGGCTAAAACACAAAGAGAATATAATACCACAGAGTGATAGAACATATCAATTAAAACTCTTAGTTGCAAAAACAAGATTCTAGGGGCTGGGGCTATAGCTCAGTGGTAAAGCGCTTGCCTCTTATGTGTGAGGCACTGGGTTTGATCCTCAGTAAAGGTCTATCAACAAAATATATATGTATATATATATATATATATGTATATATATATATATATATATTTACCTCTATGTATAATTTATATATGAATCTGATTATCGATTACCATATAACTTTTGTATATATGGTAATATATGTATTATTTTTTTTTGTTGTTGTTGATAGACCTTTACTTTTTATTTATTTATACATGGTGCTGAGAAATGAACCCAGTGCCTCACACATGCCAGGCAAGTGCATTACTGCTGAGCCCCAGTCCCAGCCTCAGATTATGGTTTCGATTATAAAATATATGTAGTTTATAGATTTGCTGAGACAACTGGAGAGACAGGCTTGAAACTAAAGTTCTTAAACGAGTTCCTCAAATGAGATTGAAAGATTAACCTATTGAAGTTTAATCTGCCAGTGTAATCACCTGTGCTATTACCGAAACCAAAGAAATGGATGCTTACAGGGTCCTGTTTCTATATATTGATTGTTTACATATCTTTCATTATTGTTGGCACTGGTTGATGGAACTCAATTCACATGTGTGCACTCTAGGTATAAAGAAGACTGAGGAAGAAAATTTCCTATGTATTACATTGGAAAGTTTGAACTTGCAATGTGCTCAACTATCAGATATAAAAGGGTTAGTTTAGGTAGCTAAATATTGCACATGTTCACTATGGCTAGTACAGGTCACCTACCTCAGCTGTTTCTGGAAAATGCATACATCCTTCTATTGTTTTCTTATGTCCAATAACAAATTATGGTCCTACTTAATATAATGCAAGGATACCATAACTTAATTAACAAACATTCAACCTTTCTCTAAAGGAAGAGTCCTAAAAGGAACACCATTTTAAGTTAAGGATCTCTAGGTTCTGGTCATTTGTTCTCTAGGTTAGTCATGTTTTTCAAAAAACAACAACAACAAAAAAATGTGATACTTGTTCTCTCTGTTTTTAATCAAAATATCAGTTCTTTACTAGGGGAGACCAAATGTTCATGCCCAAATCATCTGTCATTAGTTGGCCTATCCATTAACTGTGTCCCAAATATCCTTCTCCCTTGTAGTACATAGTTGCAGAGATCATATTTTTTTTTGTGTTAATTCAAACAAGAAGTATTTATTGAACATTTTTTCATATCCCGGGTACTGAACTAGGTGCTTGGAATACACAGGTGCACAAGACAAAAAAGATGACACTGTAATGGCACAGGCAATAAACAGAATATCAAACTACCTAGTATTTTGGAAGATGATAAAGTACTGTGGAGAAAAAGAAAGGCAGAGGGATATGAGAATAGAGATACAGAGGGTGATGGAGGGAGCATTTGCAATTTCTAGTAACATTTTCAGGGAATTTTGTGTTATAAAGGTGATATTTTAGACTTTTCCAGATTTCACAAGACATAAATCTGGTTCCTTTGATCTGCCTGTTCATCAAGTCAAACACTTATGTACTCTCATGAATCAGTGTAGCTCTTCATCTAGGTCATGTTTTCATCAGGCAAGGAGTTAGAATTGACACAAGATTTAAAGGAGGTAATACAGCAATCCAGGCCAAGGTAATGGCAAGTTTGACTATAGGAGAAACAGTTTTATGTATTGGTTATTGCCATTCAAATTCCCATGGTGGTGGCATATTGAATTTTCCATAGGTCACTCTAAAATTTCATTGAGTGAGATACCTCTGTGAAATTGAGTTCATGGTACAAATAGTAATTGTCCAGAGTTTAAGCTTCATCATATTACTTAATTTGGATGAGTAAGATTTATAATTGTTTACATACATTTCTAATACAGAAGGCATTTACTAAGTTCATGGATGGTACTGTATTGAACCATGGTGTCAAAGGCAGAAAAATTCATATACAGATTATCAATTAGTCAGGGTAGACTACTGTTTTCTTGATGATAAAAGGAAGCCTATTTTGTCCACTTACTAGTACAGGCCTCTCTGGTTCCTCTGAATTATAATACTATATTTGGAGCTTATAGTTGTTCTCTACAACTGCCAATTTGAGCACCAGAACATATTATTTTTCCTGAAGATGTCCATAACCATTTTCCTTCCTATATGCTCTTTATTAATTGTGTCTTGTCACTTCTCCATCAAGAAATGGAGTATTTACATAAATACAGTTATCTCATACTACACCAAGTCACCAAAAACATACATTGGAGAAAAGGTAGTCTCTTCAATAAATGGTGTTGGGAAAACTGGAAATCCATATGTAACAAAATGAAATTAAACCTATATCTCTCACCATGCACAAAATTCAACTCAAAGTGGACCAAAGACCGTAGGCACTAGAACAGAGACCCTGTACCTAGTAGAAGAAAATATTGGCCCAAATCTTCACCATGTTGGCTTAGGAAAAGACTTCCTTAACAAGACTCCTAAAGTGTAAGAAGTAAAATCAAGAAACAATAATTTGGATGGAATAAAAATAAAATGCGATAACATGAAGAGTTTACAGAATGGAAGAAAATCTTCACCACATACACTTCACAGCATTAATCTCCAGGATATATAAAGAACTCAAAAGCTTAATACCAAAACCAAATAACCCAATCAATAAATGGACAAAGGAACTGTGTCAGGAAATTATTAAGGGGTTGAGGTCTTTAACCCTTCGTGACCCGGGGTGAGCCTTCTTTGTCCAGAAAAGTAGGCTAGAAGGGCATACCTCAATGAATGAGATGAGACTGGGAAGGCAAAAGGCCGCTGGCGCCTCCTCCCCCGCCTTCAAAAGACTCAGAGCCACGCCAGGGAGTCCAGTCAGGTGGCTTCGTCGCTGGAACTCAGGTTTATTTAGGAAAATGGCCATTCTTATAGTGGACAAGGACCAGTCAGCAAGCAGATTACAGAAACAGGCAAGTTCTATTGGCAGAGTCTCCTATAGGGTGGTTTCGGTTCTCACGATACGTCAGAGCAATGCCCCCTGCTCAGAACAGGTCCGTAACAGGGTGTGGAAAGCAGCCAGAGCTTTTTACCCTTTTGGCCGACGTGTTCCAAATGCCCCGACAGAACTGAATAGACACTTCCCAGAAGAAGAAATACAGTTGATCAACTGATATATCAAAAAATGTGCAACATCTCTAGCAATTAGAGAAATGCAGATCAAAACTACACTGAGATTCCATCTCACTCCAGACAGAATGGCAATCCTCAACAATACAAGCAACAATAGTGTTGGCAAGGATGTGGGGAAAAATGTACATGCATACAATGCTGGTGGGATTGCAAATTGGTGCAACCACTCTGGAAAGCAGTATGGAGATTCCTTAGAAGACTTGGAATGGAACCCCATTTGACCAAGCTATCCCACTCCTTGATTTACACCCAAAGGACATAAAATCAGCATACAACAGTGACACAGCCATATCAATATTCATAGCAGCTCAATTCACAATAGCTAAACTATGAAATCAAACTAGGTGCCCTTTAACAAATGGATGGATAAAGCAACTCTGGTATATATACACAATGGAATATTACTCAGCCTTAAAGAATGAAATTATGGCATTTGCTAATAAGTGGATGGAACTGGAGACTATTATGCTAAGCAAAATAAGCTAATCCCAAAGAACCAAAGGTTGAATGTTTCTCTGACATGAGGATGCTAATTCACAATAAGGGTAGATAATAGTGGTATTTTAGACAAACCAGAAGGGAATGAAGGAGGAAGAGGGGCATGGAGGTAGGAATGATAGTACAATAAATCAGACATTATTACCCTATGTGCATATATGATTACATGACCTGTGTAACTCTATATCATGTACAATCAGACAAATGAGAAGTTATACTCCATTTATGTATGATGTGTCAAAATGCATTCTACTGTCATCTATAACTAATTAGAACAAATTAAAACAATAAGAAATGAGTTTTTTTACCTTTTTCTTTGAGACTAGATAGACGTTTTTTTTAACTTCCCTTACCAATAAAATATGGCAGAAATGACACTATGTGACATCCAAGTCTATGTCATGGAGTTTTCTGTTGAAATACTAAATTTTGGAACATAATTGCCATCATATGAGTAATCTAAGGAACCTACAGAAGGTCCCATTTGGAGATGAATTAAAACCTCCAAACTTCAGTTCCTCTTGGGTTCCTAGCCAATAGTCAGCTGTAATTCCAGTCATTAGAGTGAACCATATTAGAAGTAAAGCTTCCATTCCTGCTTGAGCTGTCCTAACTGACTGTTATTGTTTGTATATGAGATATCCTCCAAAAGCTCCTGTGTTAAAGCAGGAGGTGAAATGATTAGATTATGAGAACTGTAACCTAATCAGTGGTTTGATCAACTTCCTGGATTAATAATTTGAATGGATTCACTGTATTGATAATTACAAGCATGTGGGAAATAGATCACTGAGGGCATGACTGTGGGGAATATATCTTTTTTTTATATTTATTTATTTGCTTTAGTTGTACACAATGTGTTTATTTTTATTTGGTGCTGAGGATAGAACTGGACTGCACACATGCTAGGTGAGTGCTCTACCACTGAGCCACAACCCCAGCCCCCAAGGATTATATCTTGTCCCTCTATCTTTCCTCCTTCTCTTTCTCCCTGCTTCATGGCTACCTTGACTTGAGCAGCTTTCCTCCACCATGTCCTTCTGCCATGTTGCTCTGTCTCAACGTAGGTCCAGAGCACTGGAGATGGCTGACCATGGACTAAGACTCTGAAAACATGAGTTCAAAATAAACTTTTTTCTCTTCTAAGTTGTTCTAGTTAGGTATTTTGGCGACACCAATGAAAAGCTGACTTACACACTGATAGTGCTTGAGACAAAGAGATGTCTTCCATACCCCAATCCATGCCTAAATTCCAAATTCAGGAGGTTATATATTTCTATATGATACGGGTTTTCATGTGGGTTGTCAAGTAGAAAAAGATAACTTGAACAGGCACTGAGCAAAAAATGTATTTAACTTGGTAAAACGAATTCCCTGGTGCTGTGATTACAAAAAAAAAAAAAAAAAAAAATCATCCCTGCTACCATGACTTCTTTATGCATGAGCTACTGAAAAAGTATTGTTAAGTCTGGAGAAAGAGCCTGATACCTTCATTACTTATCATTTTGTCCACTTGATTTCTCAGTATAAATAAGTATACTTTGGTGACTTTTGGGTGGGGGAAAGACAAAATTATATTCACATTCTTGGCTGATTATGAAATAACCATTCACATAGTTCTACTCTAGACTTTTTTTTAAAGAGGTGAAAGACCTCTATAAGGAAAATTATAGAACACTAAAGAAAGAAATCATAGAAGAACTCAGAAGATGGAAAGACCTACCTTGCTCTTGGATAGGTAGAATCAATATTGTCAAAATGTCCGTACTACCAAAAGCATTATATACAGATTCAATGCAATTCCAATAATAATTCCAATGTCATTCTTCAAAAAAATAGAAAAAGTAGTCATGAAATTCATCTGGAAAAATAAGAGACCCAGAAGAGCCAAAGCAATCCTGAACAAGAAAAGTGAAGCAGGGGGCATCACCATACTGGACTTTAAATTACTATAGAGCAATAGTAACAAAAACAGCATGGTATTGGCACCAAAACAGACTGGTGGATCAATGGTACAGAATTGAGGACACAGAGACTAATACATATAATTTCAGCTATCTTATATTAGACAAAGGCACCAAAAATGTACAGTGGAGAAAGGATAACCTCTTCAACAAATGGTGCTGGGAAAACTGGAAATCCATATGCAACAAAATGAAATTAAACCCTTATCTCTCACCATGCACAAAACTCAATTCAAAGTGGATCAAGGACCTAGGAATTAGACCAGAGACAATACGCCTAATAGAAGAAAAAGTAAGCTCCAATTTCCAACATGTCGGATTAGGCCCCAAGTTCCTTAATAAGAATCCTGTAGTGCAAGAATTATTACCAAGAATTAATGAATGGGATAGATTTAAGATAAAAAACTTCTTCTCAGCAAAAGAAACAATCAGTGGGGTGAATAGACAGCCAACTAATTGGGAACAAATATTTAATACATGCACATCAGATAGAGCACTAATTTCTAGAATATATAAAGAACTCAAAATACTTAACACCAAAAATCAAATAACCCAATCAATAAATGGGCTAAGGAATTGAAAAGACACTTCTCAGAAGAAGATACACAATTAATTGACATTTTTTTTTTTTTACTTAGGACTTAAAATTGAATTAGTATTTGTACAGAAAGGTGCAAGGGGAATAACTTCCCCTGACCTTGTGTAGTGGCACCCCCTCCTCAACAGAAAATCTTAACTAAGCTTCTGCAGAAATCTTCACCATGGCTGATTTTAGGACTGTCAGCAAAAGAGTCTCTACAAAAAAGTTCAATGTAGATAAACTTCTTATTTTTCTGTTGCGCTATTACTTGGCCACTGGCCTAAAAGAAATCAGCACTCCAGGTGCTGGATGTCCCTTTTCTTGTTTTTCACAAGCATGTATCCAGTATAATAGTTTGTAGAAGTGTGTTTGCAAGTGCAAAGTGTGATAATAAAAAGACAAATTCTTTAACAAGTCCTCTGGCCTTGAGCTACAGCTTCACAGAGATGTCTACATTTCTAAGAGAAGTTACCAGTTGGGCCCGATGGTAACAGCTGGCAGGGGGAGGAAAGAAAGAGAAGAAGCTCTTCCCTTCCCATGCAGGTGTTGTCCTTGAATAGTTAACTTGCCCAGAACACTGAAAGAAAAATCAGCTTTTATGTGAAGTTGAATAAACTGTGAACTTCTGAGCCCCTTCCCTTACATGCTGGGTATAAAGTTCTGAAACTACCTGAACTCGGAGTTCAGGGGATTAATTGATTACAGTGAGAGAGCTGTACCCTCTGAACCGGCTTCAGCCAAAATAATAAAACTGTTTTCTGCGGTCTTCAGTGCCTTGCCTCATCTGTACCTACAACACTAGGATCAAAGTTATATGGAGAAATCATGGTGGACTCCTCCCCTTCCCCCAGTGGTGGCCTTGATTCATTAAGTGCCATTGGTTAGAGTGGATTCCAGTCAGGTCATTCAGGAGGAGGAGGTGGGGGCAGTGGCAGGCAAGGGGTGGGAGCTCAGTTCCTGCAGTGCTGGCTCTACCAGCTGGGTTGTTCTACTGGAGGTCCACACCTTGGTTCTGGCCTGAAGCACCAGCTGCATTCTGAGGCTTGTTCTTGGGAAGCTTCTTAGCTATTGCCATGAAAATTCCACACATGTTCACTGCAGTCTTTGCTGTACTGAGAGCCATTACTGTAATAATCTACACAAAGAATTCTTGTAACCTATTCATTGCATCTCTTCATTGTCCTTTGTAATTGAAGACAACACATTATAAAAGAATTCTGAAACCATACTTAAAATTTGTGGTACTACATCATTCTTGACAAATTCTATTCAGATTTTTTACTGTTATATTTATAGCTATAGTGATTTACATTTATTCACTTATTCACATGTCTACTGAACATCTAATGTGGATAAAGTACTTTGTTGGATAGATCTTTAAGGTCCTTGCTTAGCATCTGGGTGGCCAACAGCCTACATTCTTTCCCTTCCCAGGGCTTACCAGACCCACCCTTAACAGCCAGTATTCTTTCATGCTTAAGGGCATACCAACCCCACACTTAATCAGTCACAATGGACCTGCCCACATCTAATCCCTGAGCCTCCCCCATAAAAGTCTGGAACTCCAAGTCTGTTTTGTTTCCCTCCAATCTATGGAGAGATGACCTTTATTTGTCAGCTATGACAAATAAACTCTTTCATATGTATCTTTGCCTGGTCTCCATCTTTCATTTCTGCTTGCCACCGGTCTCCTGTATTCTCACTTTCCTTCCAAGATCAGTTGTAGAACACAGCTGTCTTTTTAGGGTCTTCTGTATTAGTCCCAAATTAAAACATCTAATTCTCCTATCAGAACTTTTCACCTTTGGTTATATACATAGAACTATGTAATATAAATGTGTTTGGTTAGCTGTTTTGTTAAGATAGTATTATACAAATATTTCTGTAGCTTATATAAATAATATATAGATTACATCGTTTTTCAGCTGGTCTTGGTGGCCCATGCTTATAATCCCAGCAATTCTGGAGGCTGAGGCAGGAAGACTGCAAATTTCAGACTGCCTCAGCAACTTAATAAGACCCTAAGAAGCTTAGTAAGAACCTGTCTCAAAATAATAAAAGGGATGGGGATGTGATTCTGTGTTAAAGCACCCTTGGGTTTGATCCCTAGTATAATAAATACATAAATGAATGAATAACCATTGTTCAATATAAATTTATTTTCCTATAGCCACTAAGTTTCCAAAACTTACTTGCCTTTCTTCCTTATCCTTAAGAGCTTAGTTATTTTTAGTGACTTAGTTAACATAGAACATCAGTGGAAATACTTGACTTTCCATAGGGAAATAGATTTTTTAAATAATATCTTCTGATAATGAATTTTTCTCTTTTGTTAAGTTGGATTTTCTCTCCTATTTTTATAATTTCCATGAAAATTTTCAATAATATATAGGTAGAACAATACTTTTAAGGGTTTTTAAATAACTTATATTACATGGAAAGAAAGATTCAGCTTAATATCAACTGGTCAAAAAGGCCTTTGCTGGAAACCTTACCTAATGATCTCCCTCCCATTATTCTATCATAGCTGGACTTTCCACTTTATAGCAACTTTTGTATGTTTCTGTTTATTATCCCTTTCCCTGATTAGAATATTAACAGCTTGATTATAGAGCCAGCTTATTTTTCTCTGTACTGTCCAATGGCTGGTACATAGTAAGCAGTTAGTGAATAAATGAATTAGTTAATGAAGGGAAGGAAAGAAAGGTGGCTGAGTAGAAAGATGAATGAATGATTAAAAGGGTATTAATTGATATTACATTCAATAAGAATTAGTACTGTGATATGACTTCCAAAACACTTGTAAGATGGTTGTTATTAGCACAAAAAGACCAGGACAAATACAAACTTCACAAATCAGCTCAGTGCTTTATTCAGGAACAAAGTTTCACACAGAAGCAGGGGATGCAGGGATGAAATGATGCCGTGGTGGGACCCACCTTTCTGGTGGAAAATCCCACTTTCCTGGTGGAAAAATGAGCCCCTGAACAAAGAAAGGAACTGGGTTTACATACGTAATTCTGAGAGGTGGTCTAGTGAGCATATCAATTTTTTTTGGGCAACCAGGAATTTGGGAGTTTGTTTGTCAATCAGTGAAGGAGTCCATTTTAGTGCTTAGTGTAGGCACTGGTAGCATTCTGCCGCTTGGAACAGCGGCGCCGCGGGAGAAAACTCAGAGGCAGGATGGAAACGAAAAAGTTCTTTTATTCTTCTCTCTATGGCTTCTGTAACCTCTAACACCACACACACACTCCCACAAGAAACCACGGCACGCACTCTTACAAGAAGCTACAACATATACACACAATAGCGTTAATCTCTCACGCTCTTTCTCGGGCACAGTCTCACGCACCCAAGCAGAATGGCGCCGGCCGGCTTCACCTCCCAGCGTAAGTCTCTCCAGATCCCGCGCCAAGTCCCACGAGATCCCGGGCCAAGTCCCGCAAGCGAGATCCCGGAAGGCAGCAATGCCCGGGCATTTCCATGTAATCAAACGCGGTCTCAGCCAACTCTTTAATCAGGGCTTCTGCAGCGTAGGGATTTAGGGTTTGTTTTACAGGGAGAAATGGGAGGGATTCTAGCGTCAGTGGTCAGTTTTTGGAATTTATTGTACTGGACCTGATGGAGGGTCTGGGGTCAGTGGTTGGTACCTGGGAAGGATTTGTTTACAGAGCGTTTAATGCTTCAGCCTCTTCCCAGAGAAGGCCTTTCCAGGTTTGATGGACACCTCCTCCTCGGGGTTTGTTTTACCACGGGAAAAGAACTGTATTGAGAAAGGATAAATGCTCTCAATGTATGGCTCTCCTTCTCACTCCCCTTTCCCCGGGTCTCCCTACTGTTGGGGTTTGTCATTTTCCATATCTAATAGTTGTCATAAAGTAAATAGATTAAATCACTCCTAATGAATTTCAAGGGCTAGAAATAGGACCAATAGGTGAGGTATAAAGAGATATTACTGCAGTAACAAATTAACTTTGGAAATAAATTTTAGCAGCCAAAGCCAGTTGAATGTTGTGAATTCCTCATAACCAAACAGTTTCTAGTCAGAATTTCATAATCAGACTTAAGAATTAGGTGCTTATCCGGATTTGAAAAAAAAAAATAATCCTCCTAAAATGATTTTGTGATTTTAGTATTCTGAGCTTTCAAAAGTATTTTTATGGTCATAAATATACTCAAATGAATTGACTGCTCTGAGGTATTTGGTGTTTAGGGAAATTAAAGGATAATGTAGCAATGAGAAAATGTATACCTTAATTTGTATTTATAAATATTTCATTTTTTTTCTTAAAGCAGTAACCTATGTTATGTAATGTTGGCTTTTCTTCTTTGCTCCCTCTTGTGTCCAAAGCTGAAAGGAAAGAGCCATGAACTTCGTTATAGTCTATCTTGGGTCTTTTTTGAGTTTGTATTTTTGTCTTTATATTTTAGAGGGTAATGGTCTTTAAGTCTTGCTAATCTCATACTATCTTTTTCTTGCCATTTTCAAATCAGAATAGTCATCCTTAGGTCTTAAATCTGATAGGCAGGTGTAATAGATTCCTGTCTCCCTTCAAATAAATAAAATCAGTAATGAAAGGAGAGATATCACAACTGATACAAGAGAAACATTAAGAATCATAAGGGCCTGGTGTGGTAGCGCATGCCTGTAATCTCAGGGGCTTGGCTCGGGAGGCTGAGGCAGGAGGATCATGATTTCAAAGCCAGCCTTAACAGTGGTGAAGCACTAAGAAACTCAGTGAGACCCTGTCTCTAAATAAAATACAAAATAGGGCTGGAGATGTGGATCAGTGGCTGAGTGCCCCTGAGTTCTAATCCCAGTACCAAAAAAAAAAAAAAAAAAAAAAGGAATCATAAAACACAAAACACAATGGACAATTGTGAACCAATAAATTATATAACCCAGAATAAATAAATACATTCCTAAAAACATACTTCATACTGAAACTGAAATCATGAAGAAATAGAAAATCTGAACAGGCCAATGCTGAGTAAGGAGATGGAATCAGCAATCAGAAATGTGGAAACAAAGAAAATCCCAGAAACATATGGCTTCACTGTTGAATTCTATCCAATGTTTCATGAAGAGATAACAACACCAATCCTTCTCAAGCTCTCCCAAAAAGATATAAGAGGAGGGAACACTTCTACATTCAGTTCATGAGGCCAGAATCACCCTGATACAATCCAAGGATATTGGAAAAATATTAAGCTGGGGTGTATGGTACACACCCATAATTGCAGCTACTCAGGAAGCTGAGGAAGGAGGATTGCAAGTTCAAGGTCAACTAGCGAAATTTAGCAACACTCTGTCTCAAAATAAAAGTAAAAAATGGCTGGGGATGTGAATGTGTTCTAGAGCCCTAATGTATTACATTATTAACTATAGTGAATAATAATGTGTACTTGAAATTTACAAAAAAAGTACATCTTAAAAGTACTCTCATTACACAAAAAATGGTTACTGTTAGGTGAGGGATACTTGAATTAACTTGATTTTGACAATTTTACAATGTATACAATATATATGTATAGAAAACCCATATATGCCTCTAGTACTCCTCAGCTAAGTCTGATATTGAAATGAGCTGTTAGATTCTTCAAATCTAGTTTATCATAAGTTAATATGAAATTATAGAAAATATTAATTGTGAAGGAATTAATGCATGTTTTGGACCTCATTGCAATGAATACTAGGAAACCTAAATTGTGACTTGCCAAACAAAGTATCCTAGAAAATTGATTTAATAATATACAATACTTATTGCAGTGTTATTATGTACCTGGTACTGTGCTAAGTACTTTTATTTTTCCTGTTACAGGGGATTGAATCCATGGCAATTTACCCTTGAGCTACCTAAACCAGGGCCTCACTAAATTGCCAAGGCTGACTTCAAAGTTTCTATCCTCCTGCCTTAGCCTCCAGAGTCACCAGGATTATAAGCCTAAACCTCTGCATTTCCATCCTAAGTACTTTTCATATATCATTTGATTCAACATTCAGAGGCATTTTATGAAATAAGTAATATTATCATCAATATTTTATAATTTTATGCTGAGGCTTAAATAGGGTAAATAATTTGCACAAGGTCATAGAGACAGTAAGAAGCAAAGCTAGAAAGTAATCCCTAGTTTTTGTGACACCAAGTTGAACTTCTTAATCTTTGTACTTCATTGCTACACTTCTCATCATCTAGGCATGATACTATGTACTGTATTCTACCTGGATTTTCTTATTTAGTGATTATAAAAACCCTTTTATGTAAGTGCTATTATTAGCCAACTATAATAGAGAAGTCTGAACTTCTCATTTTTTTTTTTTTTTTTTTGGTACCAGGGTTTAAACCCAGGGGCACTTGACCCCTGAGGCACATTTCCAGCCCTTTTTATTTTGAGACAGGGTCTTACTAAATTGCTGAGGCTGGCTTTGAACTTGCCATCCTTCTGCCTAAGCCTTCAAAGCCTCTAGGATTACAGGCATGTACCACAGTTACTGGCAAATTTAATTTGTTTTTATGCATCCAGGAAATTAGGTAAGAATCAACAAGAGAGTCACTCCAGTTTATCTGACTCCAAAGATCATGTATTTTCTACACACCAACTGACACAGTTTTAGTGTTTAGTCTATCGATGTTAAATCAAGTGAGAATTTTCTTTTATGGAACAATTTGAAAAGACTTGAAGAATCATCACTTTTGGCAATTTGTCATAATATCATAATTGTCCAAAATTTGCAGTATTCATTAAAGGCCAATGAAGAAAAGCTGTGTTTTAAATTTCTCACTAGTGATAGTAATAGTTAGCAGGATTCTATTTCATTTAAAATTCTCAATAATATAGTCCCAGTTGAAGAGAATGGTAGACACTGTGCTGTATCACTCATATTCCCCTCAGGAATGAAGGACTTATTCTCTTAGGTTCTATGAAGAGGGAAGAAAAATGCTTCACTCAAGGGATGGTTCATGGTAAGGACTGATTGGCAAATGGTATAAAGGTCCTTGCCTCACTCTAGACCAATTATAAAAGACCATCTAGGTGGAATTGGCTAGGATCTTTACTGGGATTGCCTAACATCCAACATTTCCTTTTGTTTAATCCTGCTTCCTTCTACTTGCATCCACAGATATTCATCTGGAGAGCATTCTCCTACATATTTACTGTACAATCTCTGAATTCTTCTGTCCAAGAAATTTATGGGGTTTAGGAGGGTAATTGAATAATCAATAACTCTTTTGAGACTCAACACTTGCTGGCCAAGTTGGGTTTACTTACACAAGGTCCATCCATTAAACATTTAGTCCTTTAGTATACATAATTTATATACATTCACATGTACACATATATTTGTTTATACATACACACATATACAGTTATATTCACATACCTAGACATGTATGTATAATTAGCATATTTCATTCATGTGTCTTTTTGGCAAAACAGCCTACTGATTGATATATTTTCTATTATGTTTTTATTTTGGCTACATGTTGCAAGTCTAAATAAACTTATTCTCCTGAAGACCATGTTGATAGCACAGTAAAAATTCAAGATCAGGTAAAGGATCATAAAATTACAGTGTGGTAACAAATGGAAAATCTAGAGGGCAAGATAGTGGATGAGAGTGAGGCAGCATTTCTCTTAGCTTAGCTACCCAGAACTCAAGGAGTGGGAATACTCTCTCCCTGAGGCTTAGAGTGAAAAATCATGAGACTAGAGGAGCAGTTTGCTGAACCGGGATCAGAGACTGTTTGACTCATTAATCAGATCTAAAAAAAAGAAGAAGAAGAAGAAGAAGAAGAAGAAGAAGAAGAAGAAGAAGAAGAAGAAGAAGAAGAAGAAGAAGAAGAAAGAAAGAAAGAAAGAAAGAAAGAAAGAAACCTCCCTCCCCGAATTTATCAATTATCCATGAGAACTGATCCAGGAGCCTTCTTGGGACTACAGCATGGTGGAGCCTACGGAAACTGGAAACCCAGGTTCATGAGTTTGCATATAAGTCAGCGTGGGCCTGTCTGAGCCTAGTAAACCTGTGGAAAGTCAGAAACTGGGAGCATTTTGCCTAGGGAACAAAGGTTAGAGAGGCTGGAGGGATCCCTGGGGCTCGTAAGGACTGACAGGTCCCACAATTGTGGGTCAGGAGGTTGGAAGGGTGGGTGTGAGGGCATTTTGCTCTCAGCTTACCCAGCCAGCCAGCCAGCCCAGCACCAGCCTGGTTCCTAGTTCCCTCCACAGTCTGGCATCCACCGGTCCCTGGGACCCACTAGGTATAGCACCCGCTAGGGGTTTCTGGCCTCCCATTCCTCAGGCCCTGACCCAGACCACTCATCCACCATAGCTTAGACACTGGCCCATAGTCCTGCATGCCAGGCTGCTACTCTGCCACCAGACCTGCCCCACCCAGCATACAGCTTTGCCACCAGCCCGCAGGACCCAGCACCCAGCACTGATCCACCTGGAACAGGCCAGCTGAGGCCCCATTGTTGCTGGACCCCAACTTGCCTCACAAGCTGCTTTGACATCAGACTCACCCAGTCCTTCGCATAGCCTCACTGGTACCCACAACCCAGCTTCCCCTTCATGCTGCTTTGCCTTTAGGTCTGCAGCCTGGCCCCCACACACTAATCTCCCAAGAAGGGGAATTAGGAAGTCTTAAACCCCAACATTCAACATGATGAACAACACAATAAAAAGGAAGGGCACACAACCCACAGCCCATACTCCCATGCTTAGATCATACTTCAAGAAAAAACGAGGCCTCTGGATCAAGCACGGGAACAACAAAATGGCGACTCTTCCTGCAAGTGGTTCGACTCCTCAAAGGTCTGACCAGATTTGCGACAGCAAGTTGGTTTAGGGCAACAGGTATCCAGAGAGGTGGCATGCAGAAGTTCCAGCCAGGCCCAGCTGTTTCAGCGGATCCAAGATGGCGGATTAGAGGAAGCCATACTTCAGGGCAGCTCCGTGGAAAGAATCCAACAAAGCAGATAAATTGCCTTTCATCATATTTTTATAGGCTGAAAATACCGATCTCCTGGATGGTTTGATTACCACTACCAGAGAGAGAAAGAGACAAGCTGTCTGCAGCGGCTGGAGCCGCGAGGCTCCTGCAAAACCGCCTGGGTGGTGCACAGGCCGTGCAAAACAAAGTCAGTGTGGGGAGACCGCGCTACTACTGCAACCCCAGCCAAACTCACGGCACACCAGCGTGAAACCGGCGATAAAAACCAGCAATAACAGCCGGTGGGATTGGTGCTGGGGGACCACGGGAGACCGCGGGTCGAAAACACCAGTTCGAATCCACACTCCGCTGGACGCGACCCTCAGTAGTGGGGCTCCGGACAGAGCGGCGCGGAGATCAGCAAACAGCAAGCAGGGGCAGAGTGGAGCGGGCCACAGTCTGAAGCAGCGCTATCTGCACCACAGTCACAGTTGTGGCTTCCCGGTGCCACTTCGGCAGGGAGACATCCACCCAACAGCTTTGAAATCGATCGGCGAGGATACGGGAGTCTGCGGAGCTGCTGTTGACTGGAAGGAGAGCACCGACATCTTTGAAAGCTCCAGACAAAGGGGAGGAGACGGAGAGCGACGGCTTCAGCCATCCAGGGACTCTCCAGCTCTCTGAAGACAACGCACAATTGGGTGAGACTCGGGTGGTCAGCAGGGGAAGGCATTTCTGAGGCCAGCGCAGCGGCCACAAGAAGCTGTAACTGTGGGTGGGCGTGGGGAGGGGGTGCCTTCTGGAGGGTCCCCTTCCAGGTGCCATTCATCTGCTGACACACACAAACCCCCTGGGCCACTCCTTCACTGAACCGTGCAGCCACTGGCCTAAGATGCAGCCTTGATTCCACTAACAGGATCACAGACTGTCTAGAAATTATCTAATTACATTGGTTTGAACTGGAAAGGAAAAAAAAAGAGGGGGGCTTCCCAGGGCCCGTTTTGTCTGAGACTTAGAGTTCGACTTTTTTTTTTTTCCTTTTCTTTTTGCTGGTTTGCTTGTTTTGTTGGATTGCAGGGAGGTTTTTTTCATTTGTTTGTTTCTTTTTCTTTTTCTTTTTTTGGCTTTGTTTTGTTCTGCTTTTTTTTTTTCCTTCCACATTGATTGTTACTGTGTTTGCTTCTGCTCCTTTTTTCTTTCCTTCTTTTCTTCCTTCTCACTCTTGCATCTTTTCTTCCTCCTTCATCTTTCATGTTTACATCCTGCCAGTGCATACTAAACAGAGGCAAAAACAAGTTATACGCAGAACTTGGGATTACTAGAACCGGCGCAATTGAACTGGGTAGCAAAGCGGTGATATATATTGTTTACTCTCTATTTCCTTGATTCCATCTCTCCTCTCTCTTACACCAATTCCTAATCTTTTATCATTTCTTTTTCTTTTCCAACTTACTTTATATATAAATTGGTCTTTCCACCTAATTGTCAACTCCATTCTCTTTCTTCCATCGTCTACTGATACTAAACCACTTCCACTAAACCACTTCAATAGAAACCTCTTTTCATACTTTCCAAGAAAGAACAACTCAAGACACTTCCTTCTTCCTAAACATAACGCCACTGTATCCAATACTTGAAACTATAAAACCCCATCAGAAGCGAACAGAGTAAATTGGAAATAATATCTGGGTTAACCAAATCTGTACATTGCAATCAAACTTGGATTTTCTGAATAGAAAGTGTTAGGTTTTAAAAGTGTAAAGGAATTATAAGGTAATCTGATAGCATTGTACTACAGGAACAACATAAGGCTTTAAGGTAAAATCGAAATGGTCAAGGTCCCACAGTGCAGGAAGAATAGACACACAAGCAACATGAAAAAACAAGGAAAGAAAATGACGCAAACAAATCAAGATACCTCATCAGTAGATGTCATGGCAAGCACAGTTGGTCAAATGCCAGAGATGGAATTTAGAAATTACATATGCCAAATGTTTATGGAACTTAAGAATGAACTCAAAAATGAGATGAGGGAGTAAGTACAGGAGGCAAAAGATCATTTTGACAAAGAACTCCAAAAACAAATACAGGAAGTAAAAGATTACTTCAATAGGGAAATAGAGGCTCTAAAGAGAATACAAACAGAAATTCCAGAAATGAAAGAAGCAATGAACCAAAATAAAAGCTCAATTGAAAGCATCACCAACAGAATAGACCACATGGAAGAAAGAACCTCAGACAATGAAGACAAAATATTTATCCTAGAGAAGAATTTAGACCATACAGTAAAACTTGTTGGAAATCAAGAACATAACATACAAGAATTATGGGACAGCATAAAAAGACCAAACTTAAGAGTGATTGGCATAGAAGAAGGGGCAGAGTTTCAAGCCAAAGGAATGAGTAATCTATTTAACGAAATAATTACAGAAAATTTTCCAAACTTGAGGAATGAATGGGAAAACCAAGTTCAAGAGGCATACTGAACACCAAACAAACAAAATCTCAACAGATCCACACCTAGACACATTATAATGAAAATGCCTAATACACTGAGCAAGGAGAGAATACTAAAAGCCACAAGAGAAAGAAAAGAGATTACATATAGGGGGAAACCAATCAGACTATGTTCAGATTTTTCAACCCAGACCTTAAAAGCAAGAAGATCCTGGAATAGCATATTTCAAGCTCTGAAAGAAAAGGGATGTCAACCAAGAATCTTATATCCAGCAAAATTAAGCTTTAGATTCGAAGATGAAATAAAAACCTTCCACGACAAGCAAAAGTTAAAAGATTTCGCAGCTTGAAAGCCAGCACTTCTGAGCATCCTGGGCAACATTTTTCATGAAGAAGAAGAGAAAGATGATAGATAATGAAAATCAACAAAGGGAGATATTAAACTAAAGGAAATACCAACCAGAAGAGAACCCAAATCAAGCTAAAGAACATAACTCAAATACAAATGGATGGGAATAAAAATCACATCTCAATAATAACCCTGAATGTTAATGGCCTAAACTCGCCAATCAAAAGACACAGATTATCAGAATGGATTAAATGAAACAACCCAACAATTTGCTGTCTCCAAGAAACACACCTCATAGAAAAAGACATCAACAGACTGAAAGTGAAAGGCTGGGAAAAGTCTTATCACTCACATGGCCGGCGGAAGCAAGCAGGGGTTTCTATTCTCATATCAAATAAGGTAGACTTCAAACCAAAACTAATCAAGAGGGACAAAGATGGATATTTCTTATTACTTAAGGGAACCATCCAGCAACAGGATATAACAATCATAAATCTGTATGCCCCAAATAATGGAGCACCTACATTCATCAAACAAACACTTCTCAAGTTCAAGAGTAAAATAGACCACAACACAGTTATTCTAGGGGACTTCAACACACCTCTCTCACCAATGGACAGATCATCCAAACAAAAACTAAACAAAGAAACTTTAAGCCTCCTCAAAACAATTAACAATTTAGACCTAACAGACATATATAGAATATTTCATCCCTCAGTAAACGAATACACATTTTTCTCAGCAGCACATGGCTCCTTCTCCAAAATAGACCATATATTATGTCACAAGGCAACTCTCAGCAAATATAAAAAAATAGAGATAGTACCCTGCATGCTATCGGACCATAAAGGGATGAAATTGGAAATCAACGACAAAACAAGGAATAAGAAAAACTACTCCATCAACTGGAAACTAAACAACATGCTACTGAATGAACAAGGGGTTGAAGAAGACATCAAAGAGGAGATCAAAAAATTCCTAGAGGTAAATGAGAACACAGATCCATTGTATAGAAATCTCTGGGACACTATGAAGGCAGTAGTAAGAGGAAAATTCATTGCACTGAGTTCATTCCTTAAAAGGGAAAAAAAAAAAAAAAAACAACAAATAAATGACTTAACATCACACCTCAAAGCATTAGAAAAAGAAGAACAGATCAACACCAAGAACAGTAGAAGACAGGAAATAATTAAAATCAGAGCAGAAATTAATGAAATTGAGACTAAGGAAACCATTCAAAGAATTGACAAGACTAAAAGTTGGTTCTTTGAAAAAATAAACAAAATTGACAGACCCTTAGCAATGCTAACAAAAAGAAGAAGAGAAAAAACTCAAATTACTAACATTCGTGATGAAAAAGGGAATATCACAACAAACACCTCAGATACACAGAATATAATTAGAAATTACTTTGAAAACTTGTACTCTAATAAAATAGAAAATACTGAATGCATTGACAGATTTCTAGAGTCATATGATTTGCCTAAACTGGATGTGGAGGCTATACACAATTTAAAAATATCAATTACAAGCGAAGAAATAGAAGATGTCATCAACAAGCTACCAACAAGGAAAAGTCCAGGACCTGATGGGTTTACAGCCGAGTTCTATAAGACTTTCAAAGAAGAACTAATACCAATGCTCTTCAAACTATTTCAAGAAATAGAAAAAGAGGGAGCTCTTCCAGACTCTTTCTATGAGGCCAATATCACATTAATTCCAAAGCCAGGCAAAGACACATCCAAAAAAGAAAACTTCTGGCCCATATCTTTAATGAACATAGATGCAAAAATCCTCAACAAAATCCTGGCAAATCGGATACAAAAACATATCAAAAAGATAGTGTACCACAATCAAGTGGGGTTTATCCCAGGGATGCAAGGCTGGTTCAACATTCGGAAATCAATAAACATAATACATCACATCAATAGACTTAAAGAAAAAATCATATGATCATCTCAATTGACGCAGGAAAAGCATTTGACAAAATACAACCCCCCTTTATGTTCAAAACACTGGAAAAACTAGGAATATCAGGAACATATCTTAACATTATAAAAGCTATTTATGCAAGGCCCCGAGCTAACATTATCTTAAATGGAGAAAAATTGAAAGCATTCCCTCTTAAAACTGGAACAAGACAGGGATGCCCCCTTTCACCACTGCTATTTAATATAGTACTGGAAACTCTGGCCAGAGCAATTAGACAGACAAAAGAAATTAAAGGCATCAAGATAGGAAAAGAAGAGCTCAAATTAGCACTATTTGCTGATGACATGATAATCTACCTAGAAGACCCAAAAAACTCTACCAGAAAACTTTTACAACTAGTAAACGAATTTGGCAAAGTTGCAGGATACAAACTCTATACACATAAGTCAAAGGCATTTGTGTACATCAGTGACAAAGACTCTGAAAGGGAAATGATGAAAAATACCCCATTTACAATAGCATCAAAAAAAAAAAAAAAAAAAAAAAAAACCTGGGAATCAACCTAACGAAAGAGGTGAAAGACCTCTATAACGAAAATTATAGAACACTAAAGAAAGAAATTATAGATGAACTCAGAAGATGGAAAGACCTACCTTGCTCTTGGATAGGTAGAATTAATATTGTCAAAATGTCCATACTACCAAAAGCATTATACAGATTTAATGCAATTCCAATCTAATTCCCAATGTCATTCTTCAAAAAAATAGAAATAGTAGTCATGAAATTCATCTGGAAAAATAAGAGACCCAGAATAGCCAAAGCAATCCTGAGCAAGAAAATTTAAGCAGGGTGCATCACCATACCGGACTTTAAATTATACTATAGAGCAATAGTAACAAAAACAGCATGGTATTGGCACCAAAACAGACTGGTGGACCAATGGTACAGAATTGAGGATACAGAGACTAATACATATAATTACAGCTATCTTATATTAGACAAAGGTGCCAAAAATGTACAATGGAGAAAGGATAGCCTCTTCAACAAATGGTGCTGGGAAAACTGGAAATCCATATGTAACAAAATAAAATTAAACCTTTATCTCTCACCATGCACAAAACTCAATTCAAAGTGGATCAAGGACCTAGGAATTAAACCAGAGACAATACACCTAATAGAAGAAAAAGTAAGCTCCAATTTCCAACATGTTGGATTAGGCCCCAAGTTTCTTAATAAGAATCCTGTAGCGCAAGAATTACTACCAAGAATTAATGAATGGGATAGATTTAAACTAAAAAGTTTCTTTTCAGCAAAAGAAACAATCAGTGAGGTGAATCGAGAGCCAACTAATTGGGAACAAATATTTAATACATGCACATCAGATAGAGCACTAATCTCTAGAATATATAAAGAACTCAAAAAACTGTACTCTAAAAAAACAAATAACCCAATCAATAAATGGGCTAAGGAATTGAGAAGACACCTCTCAGAAGAAGATACACGATTAATCAACAAATACATGAAAAAATGTTCAACATCGCTGGCAATTAGAGAAATGCAAATCAAAACTACTCTAAGATTTCACTTCACTCCAGTCAGAATGGCAGCCATCAAGAACACAAGCAACAATAAATGTTGGAGAGGATGTGGGAAAAAAGGCACACTCATACATTGCTGGTGGGACTGCAAAATGGTGCAACCGTTATGGAAAGCAGTATGGAGATTTCTTGGAAAACTGGGAATGGAACCATCCTATGACTCAGCCATCCCACTTCTGGATCTATTCCCAAAGGACTTAAAAACAGCATATTACAGTGACACAGCTATCTCAATGTTTGTAGCTGCGCAATTCACAATAGCTAGGTTGTGGAACCAACCTAGATGTCCCTCAGTAAATGAGTGGATTAAGAAAATGTGGTATATACGCACAATGGAATTTTACTCAGCAATAAAAGAAAACAAATTAATGGCATTTGCAGGTAAATGGATGAAGTTGGAAGACATAATGCTAAGTGAATATAGT
The DNA here is from genome assembly GCA_025594165.1 of Tamias sibiricus. Classification (NCBI taxonomy): domain Eukaryota; kingdom Metazoa; phylum Chordata; class Mammalia; order Rodentia; family Sciuridae; genus Tamias; species Tamias sibiricus. Next base: position 112,201,106 of record CM046667.1, read on the forward strand.
CAGTCTCAAAAATCCAAGTACCAAATGTTCTCTCTTATATAAGGAGGCTATTTCAAAGTATTGTTGGATGGTGGTACATAGGAGGATTAGAGGAACACTAGAATGGTCAAGGGAAGGGAGGGTAAGGGAGGGAGCAAGAGGGGAGGGAGGGGGAGAAAAGAAAAAAAAAAAGGTGGTTGAATGAGACGGATATCATTTTCCTTATTGCATGATTGAAGACCTGAATTGTATGATTATACTTTGTATACAAACAGTTGTATGTAAAAAGATACTAAATATATGCACTATGAGTTGTACATATTAAAAATTATAAAAATTAAAAAAAAAATGTTAAATGAGAAAAAAAATTCACAGTTTCATAAATTTTCCAAGTATGACACTAATAGTCTATTAAGAATAAAAAAAAAAAGAAAAGAAAAAACGAAAAGAAAACCAGGTAGGCACCGACAGTCAATGTATACACTCCCTGACTGTTTTGTCCACTATAGTGAATACTATTAGTTAATTTCTCAACATTTCCCCAGGATTTGTTTATTTATTTATCTAGTTGCTGTGGCTTTTTTGTTGTGGTTGTAGTTCTGTTTTGTTTTTTGTTTTCGGTTTTCTATATTGGGTTATTATTTTATTTGAGTGTGTACTGACTTATCCAAGGAATCCTACACATATTCACATTTGTTTCTCTCTTCTTATTTCCAGCCTTTTTTGGGGAGGTGTTATTTTCCCATGCTCTATATTTTGAGAGTTAGGGTTTCTGATTAGCTTATTTTGATTTTGTTTTGTTATCAACTTTTCCACTACTCTATTTCCCTTGTCTATCTCTTTTTTCTCTTCCTGACACCCAAATTCTGTTCTCTCTCTCCTCCTTTCTATTTTTCTTCCCCTTTCACATTAACAACATATCCTAAGTTACCACTGCATCTGCCTTATTGACCCTTTGAAATTGCAAAACACTTATTGACCCTCATATCTCTTCTGCTTTCCTCATACTCAACTCTATCATTAATACAGTTTAATACTAATTGAGGTATATAATGTCTACCCCTACCACCAATGTCACAGTAATAATTAATATGCCGGAAATCATAGACAACACCTATTGTTTGATTTTTAAGCCAGACAGGATGTATGATTATTTACTGCTTTTACTGATGGAAATTGCTGATCTTACTATCTGTACATATCATACCAATTAAACCTAGATATCGAAATAAGAACTAAGGACATAGTCTACTGCTATATATTGTTTGCATACATTGTTGCTATCATTGGGCTCTCCTCCCAGTCTGTGAAGTACTAATAACATAGAGGGACACTATAAACTTGTAAGGTAGAAACTCTACAGCATCAGATCCATCCAGAGATGGGTAGACACATAAACAATATGAAAAAACAAGGGAACAAACCATTTCAAATGACACAGAATACCTCAACAATAGAGTCTACTGACACCACAGTGGAGGAAATATCAGAGATTGTTTTAGAAAGTTCATGGTTAAACTGATCTATGTGGTAAAACATGATGTAAGAAATGAAATCAGAGAGAAAATACAAGAAGTGAAAGTTCATTTCAATGAGGACATAGAGATCCTGAAGAAGAATTAGTTGGAAATCTTAAAAAGGAAGGAATTAATAAACCAAATTAAAAATTCAATGGAAAACATCACCAGCAGACTAGACCACTTGGAAGGTAGAGTTTCAGGCAAGGAAGACAAAATATATAATGTAGAAAATAAAGTGGACCATGGAGAAAAGATGTTAAGAGACCATTATCAGAACTTCCAAGAAATATGGGATAATATGAAAAGACCAAATTTAAGATTTATCTGGATAGATGAAGGCTCAGAGATACAAACCAAAGAATGCACAATCTTAACAATGAAATAATATCAGAAAATGTACCAAACCTTGAGAAAGAAATGAAAACCAAATACAGGAGGCTTATAGGGCCTCAAATATACAAAATTACAATAGACCCACACCAAGGCACATTATTATGAAAATGCTTAACATACAGCATATGGATAGAATTTTAAAGCCTTCCAGGGTAATCAACCTGGATCTCAGCTGGTTTCTCAACCCAGACACTCAAAGCTGGGAGATCTTAGAATAATATATACCAAGCTCTGAAAGAAAATGAATGCCAGACAAGAATACTATATCCAGAAAAAATTTTGCTTCTGATTTGATGATAAAATAAGAACCTTCCATGACAAACAAAAGTTAAAAGAATTCATAACCAGAAAGCCTGCACTACAAAACATACTCAATAAAATATTTCATGAAGAAGAATTAGAACTAAAAGTGAAAACCATGAAAGGGAGGAATTACACTAGAAGAATAGTCAATAAAAGGAGAAAGTAATTAAAATTAAAAACCAGAAATAAATAAAAATGTGAGGGAATAAAAATCATTTCTCAATCATACCATGGAATATAAATGGCCTAACTTCATCTATCAAAAGACATAGATTGGTAGATTGGAAAAAGCAATACCCAACAATATGCTGTCTCAAAGAGACCCACTTCATAAGCAAAGACTTCCCCAGACTGAAGGTAAAAGGCTGATAAAAAACATCATTCACATGGATCTTGTAAACAAGCAGGGGTTTCTATATTCATATCAGATAAAGTGGAGTGGACTTTAAGCTGAAGTTTATCAGAAAGGACCAAGAAGGTCATTTTATACTGCTTAAGAGAATTATACAACAACAAAAAATAACAATCATAAATATTTATGGCCCAAACAGTGGAGCACCTACATAACAAACCCTTTACAATATCAAGAATCAAATAGACCACAACACAATAATCCTAGGTGACTTTAATACACATCTCTCATCAATAGTTAGATCCTACAAACAAAAATCCAAATAAATAAGCTATATAACTAATAAATACAATTAATAATTTAGACTTAACAGATATATAATATATATATAAACATTTCATCCCTCAAGAACTTAATATACTTTCTTTTCAGCAGCATACGGATCTTTCTCTAAAATAGACCATATCTTATACCACAAAGCAACTCTTAGCAAATCCCAAAACATAGAGATAATACCTTACATTCTATCAGATCATAATTGAATGAAATTAGAAATCAGTGATAAAATAAAAAAGTATAAGCTACTCTAACCCTTAGACACAAAATAACATGCTATTGAATGACAATGGGTAGTAGGAGAAATCAGGGATGAGATAAAAATTACTTAGAGGTAAATGAGAATCATGACAGAAATTATCAAAATTTCTGGGACACTATAAAGGCATTTCTAAGCAGAAAGTTCAGAGCACTGTGTGTATTCTTTCAGAGAATAGGAAGTCACCAAATAAATAACTGAACATTACATCTTAAAGCCCTAGAAAAAGAAAAAATCAACACTAAAAGCAGTAGAAGAAAGAAAATCATAAAATCAGAATCAAAATCAATGAAATTGAAACATACAAAATAATACAATTCAAAAAATAGATGAAACAAAAAGTTGGTTCTTTGAAAAAATAAATAAAATTGATAAACCCTTAGTGAAGTTAACAAAGAAAAAGAGAAAAAATTTAAATCACTAAAATTCACTATGAAAAAGAAAATATCAAAACAGACACTACTGAAATACAGACAATAATCAGAAACTGTTTTGAAAATCTATACTCCAATAAAATAGAAAATCATGAATACATTGACAAATTTCTAGAGATGTATGAACTACCCAAATTGAAATAGGAAGGGCGTAAAAAATTAAGCAGATAAATTTTAATCAATGAAATTGAAGATGCCATCAAAAGCTTACCAACAAAGAAAAGCCCAGGACAAGACAGATTCTTGTAAGCTGCCTGGTACCGAAACCCGGGAAAAAATCTCGGAGGCAGAGTATAGCTTTTACTACTTTTACTTCTACTTTCTTAGAGCTTAGAGAGGGAAAGAAAGATTTTTAGAGAGAAAGATTAGAGCGAGCTTTTCTTCTTGTCTTCTTAGCTTAGAGTCTTAGAGAGAAAGAAAGATAGAGCTTAGCTTAGCTTCTTAGAGAGAAAGAAAGATAGAGCTTAGCTTAGAGAAAGATTAGAGCTTCTTTCTTCTCTCTTCTTTCTTCCTTCTTCTTTCTTCTGTCTTCTGTCTTCCTCAGGAGTCTCGGCCTAACTCTGACCAGTCATTACTTCTTCTATCTGGTTTCTCTTCTGTAACCGCTCTGCCTACGTTCTGGCCGCTCTGATTCTTCTGACCGACCGAGTGACTGCCCGGCTGACTGATCTCCGTTCTCCTAACTCGGACCGCTTTCACCCGGTTATATACCTTCAGCTTTGCGGGTGCCTACAGGTGCGTCACATACATATCAGGTGGAACCCATGGCTTCCAGCTAGCTACAACAGCCCTTCCTAATTAGGGCTCCTTCAGATTCTCAGCCAAGTTCTACCAACCTTCAAGGAAGAACTTATACCAATATTCCTCAAATTATTCCATGAAATATAAAAGGAGGGAACCCTTCCAAACTCATTTATAAAGCTATTATCACCCATACCAAAATGAGACAAAGACACATCAAGGAAAGAAAACATCAGACCAATATCCCTGATGAATATAGATGCAAAAATTCTTAATAAAATACTAGCAAATCACATACAAAAACATATTAAAAAGATAGTGCACCATGATCAAGTGGGGTTCATTCCAAGGATGCAAGGTTGGTTCAACATACAGAAATCAATAAATGTAATTCATTATATCAATTGACAAAAAAAAGAACCACATGATTATCTCAATAGATGTAAAAGAGAACATTTGACAAAATTCATCATCCATTCATGTGCAAAGCACTTGAAAAACTAGGGCTAGTAGGAACATACCTCAACATTGTAAAAGCTATATATGCTAAACCCAAGGCCAACATCATTCTAAATAGAGAAAAATTGAAGACATTTTCTGTAAACTCTTGAACAAAATAGGGATGTCTTCTTTTCCCACACCTATTCAACATAGTCGTTGAAATCCTAGCCAGAGCAATCAGACAAATTAAAGGGATACAAATAGGTAGAACTCAAACTATTCCTATTTGCCAATGACATGATTCTATGTTTAGAAGACCCAAAAAACTTCACCAGAAAACTTCTTAAACTCATAAACAAATACATCGAAGTAACAAGATATAATTTTTAAATAATTTTTAGTTGTAGATAGACACAATATCTTTATTTATTTATTTATTTTTATGTGGTGCTGAGGATCAAACCCAGTGCCTCACACATGCAAGGCAAGTACTCTACCACTGTGCTACAACCCCAGCCCAAGACATAAAATTAACACACATAAATCAATTTTGTTCCTATATGCCAAGGAAGAATCAGCTGAAAGAGAACTTGAAAAAAACTATCTCATTCATAATAACTTCAAAAAACCACTTTGGAATCAATCTAACAAAAAAGGTAATAGACTTCTACGATGAAAACTACAGAACACTAAAGAAAGAGATTGAAGAAGACCTTAGAAAATGGAAAGATCTCGCATGTTCTTAGATACGCTGAATTAATAATGTCAAAATGGCCATACTACCAATAATGCTATATAGATTTAAGGCAACTCCCATTAAAATTCCAATGACATTCTTCATAGAAATAGAAAAAGCAGTCATGACATTATTTGGAAAAATAAGAGGCCTAGAATAGCCAAAACAATCCTTAGCGAGAAAACTAATGCAGGAGGCATCACAATATCAATATTACAGAACTATAGTAAAAAAATGGCATGATATTAGCACAAAAATAGACAATAAGACCATTGGAGCAGAATAGAAGACACAGAGACATACCCACATAAATACAGTCATACTAGACAAAGGTGCCATAAACATACATTGGAGAAAAAAAATAGCCTCTTCAACAAATGGTCCTGGGATACCTGGAAATCCATATGTAGTAGATTGAAATTAAACCCCTATATTTCACCCTGCACCAAACTCAACGTTGATCAAGGACCTAGGCATTAGACCAGAGGCCCTACACCTACTAAAAGAAAAAGTAGGCCCTGTTCTTCATCATGTCAGCTCAAGAATGGACTTCCTCAATAGATACATAAAGCACAAGTAGTAAAATCAAGGATCAATAAATGGGATGGCATCAAACTAAAAAGCTTTTTCACAGCAAACAAAATAATCAAGAATGTGAATGGAGAGCCTACACAATGGGAGAAAATCTTTACAACCTGCACCTCAGATAGAACATTAATCTCTAGGATATAAAAAGAACTCAAAAACCTTAACACCAAAATACCCACAAAAGAACAAATAACTCAATTAATAAATGGGCAAAGGAACTGAACAGGTACTTCACAGAAGAAGAAATATGAATGGTCAAAAAATATATGAAAAAAAATTTCCACACTCTAGAAATCAGAGTATTGCAAATTAAAACTACACTGAGATTTCATCTCACTCCAGTCAGAAAGGCAATTATCAAGAACACAAATAATAATAAATGTTGGTGATGATGTGGGGAAAAAGGTACTCATACCTTGCTGGTGTGACTACAAATTTGTGCAACCACTATGGAAAGCAGTATGGATATTCCTCAGAAAACTTGGGATGGAATCATAGTTTGACCCACTCTTCGGTTTATACCCAAAGGACTTAAAATCAGCACACTACAGGGACAAAGTCACATTAATGTTTATAGCAGCCCAATTCACAATAAGTCAAGCTATGTAACCTAGGTGCCCTTCAATGGATGAATGAATAAAGAAAATGTGGTATATATACATAATGGAATATTAGTCTGCTGTAAAGAAGAATAAAATTATAGTTTTTGCTGGTAAATGGATGGAACTGGAGAATATCATGATTAGTGAAATAAGCCTGTCCCAAAAAGCCAAGGGCAAAACGTTCTAATATGAAAGCTAACCCCAAACAAGGTAGGGTAAGGAGGGGAAGTATAGAAGTTCATTGGATTAGACAAAGGGGAATGAAGGGAAGGGAGGGGTGATGAAATAGGAAACACAGTGGAATGAATCAAACATAACTTTTCTATGTTTATATGTGAATACATAACCAGTGAAACTCCACATCATATTCAACTAGAAGAATGGGATCCTAATTGGGTTACACTCTGTATATGTATATTATGTCAAAATACACCCTACTGTCATGTTTATCTAAAAATATCAAATAAAAAATGGAAAGTCTTCCACTGTCAAATATTAGAGTAATCCAGTATTCTTTTTGCTTTTCCATTTGAATCTGATACCAGTCTGGAATGAGGAGAACCAGAAAACACAAGGTGAAGCAAAGACCTGCATATCTTGTCTATTTGTTAAAACAATCTTATAGCTTTCTGTAACATCATTTCATGATAAAAGCTTTCCTGTCTCATTTTGTGTCAGCCTAGTGGGACAGGTAAAATATTCTAGAAGAAAATATTTCATATCTTTGCATTCTGAAAGTTTGACTCCATCACTATCTATAATAACACAAACATAGCTAAGTCTATTGCTTTTTCATCTATCCAATTAGACTAGGTCTCACCTTAAAAAGCAGTAACTTTTGAGAAAAATTTAAAATTAAAAAAGGGACTTTTGGAGCCTTCACATGGAAAACTCCAAAAGCAATGCTAAAAAAGCAGAAGTCTTAGTCTTTACCTATGAGGCACTTATAGTTTATTTGGCAGCATCAAGCATAAACATGTGAGAAAATTTGATAATAGTAGATAAGTCTGTAAAGCTGTCCTTCTCAAAGTCAAAGAAAAGTCAATTCACATTCTACAGAGTATGTGGGAAGTTATATGGAAAAAATAAAAGTTTACATGTGAGATCTTTCTTTGATATTTCTTGTTTTTTCTAAACTCTCACACAAGAATCCAAATTGTTTTTAAACACGTTTAAGTGAATTTCAGTACAAAATAATGTTTTTATATGTTCCACAATCTTAGAGTAACATTAAAACAAGGAAGATGGGGGTATCATCTAGTCTAGGCTCTTCAGCAGCTTGTTATGAGACTACCACAGATTCAATCAATATATGAACAACTTAAAGGCATAGTGATATTTATAATCATTTTATTCATCATTGATTATAGATCAGATACAGTATTAAGCATTTTGCATACAATATTGCATTTAATTATCTTTAAAACTAAGGTAGATGATTATTCTCACAAAGTGTGAGGAAAAAAAAAACAGATATTATAACAGTTCAAGAAACTAATACTGAAGTTTAGTAAATTGTCCAAACCCACATAGCTAATAAGTACAGAATGAAAATTTATGATCTGTATGAACTTGTCTTCATTTAGGTTCCCCTGAAAACAGCCTATAAGAAAAATTTGAGTGAAGGTAGTTTATCTGGTATGTGATCCCAAAAAGCAGATTGATAGTGTACTGAGACTAAGAGAGAAGGAAAAAAAAACATATGAGTTTATTTTTAAATTACTACTGTGAGAATCAAGACTTAATTTTATTGCAACCTCCTGATAAACACACAAATTATCTCCCAGAATAATCTACTTGAAAATTGAGCTAGAAGATTTAGACAATAACTTTAATCCTCCAGTGGCTAAAAGTTGTTTCTGGGAGTGTGAACTTAGCACTTTTTGTGCTGCATTTGTTCAAGAATAAAGTTGGTTCTAGAAGCAAGAGAAAAGACCATGGAACATAAAGCGTAACTACCTCAAATGGACTAGGCTCCAAGAAAAAGAGGTGTCTTTGTCTGAACTCCTGTGGAACTTTGTACCTTGAAAGCCACTGAATTAGAGGTGGGACTAAAGGCCATGACATGGGGCACTGAGAAGCATGTTATAAATTTTGCACTCTAAATCATGATTCTACTTAGGAACAAACAATTCACCCTACATGTTTTCTGATACATTCCCAATATGTTAATTTATTATTTGCATAAATTTTGTTTGAGGTCCTAATATGTTCCAGATACCTAAAAATACAAACACAAAAATGCAAAAACAGGGCTGGGGATATAGCTCAGTTGGTAGAGTGTTTGCCTTGCATGCACAAGGGTTCCATCCCCAGCACCACAAAAAAAAAAAAAAAAAAAAAAAAAAAAAAGAAAAGAAAAAACCTGAGAACCTGAAAAATTGATGAGTCTTTCTCTCAAGGCAACCTTGATGTCTGTAATTACTTGACAAGAAAGTGTGGGTGACTCAGTGCAAAATAACTGCCATTATAAGACAAAGGAAATAAAATGATTATTTATGCTGTGTGTGTGTGTTGTTGCACGTGCAAGTGTGCATGTGATGTATTCCAGTCTGTAATGTAGCTTTGTTTTCAAATTACAAATGTAAAACTGATTAGGGTCAGAATTAGAATGTGTTGGAATATATGTGAAGAGTTGAAGAATCAACTAACACAGCAGCTGAAAGTGGGGGTGGAAGATTGGGGATAGGGAAAACCTATCAGTATGTGAGAAGCTTGGTATTCTCCTGACAGCATATGCACACTTACTTGCCTTCACCTGCTATAACCTTGAACTCTTCTTGACATAGCTATTAGAGCCAGGCCTTTGAATAGCCTGTCTCATAGCATTAAGACCCAATGTCTGATTTTCTAACAATTACCAGACCTTCAAAGTATATGTGATTTTGGGGTGTGTGTGTGTGTGTGTGTGTGTGTGCGCGTGCATACATGTCTATATTTTAAAGGATGAAAGACCTGGGCCAGATGTGCTTGAAATACTTAAACTGTCCTTCACAGTATATTTTATTATTCAAGGTCCAATAGGGGCAGACATTTCAGCAACACATTCTTGGCATTAGTTTGAAAAGCTATTTCAAATCCTCACTAAGCTGCTCTGTTCTTATGCAGAAGCAGAGTAATTGGTTGTGTTATTTGAAGAATGTTGGAGAAGAATCCTTTTTCTAAAGAAATCTGTTCTGCTGAAATATCACACTACCTTAGAATTTACCTTTCTCCATACCTTCTTCTCCCACCAATTTTCTCTGGAATGGTAATGTATAAGCCCCCTAAAATGACTTAGTTTGTTAAGTGGGACAGTATGATAAAATGAAAGAGTAGAAAGTGAAGTTAAACTCAGATCATCGAGTTTGTGTACTATCCTATCAGTGTCATTTACTGTGTATTCTTAGACAGTTTCTTAATTCTCTCCAGGAAGACATGGATTTTCAATCTTTAGAAAGAAATCTCATTATGCCTACTAGTCAAAGTTAAGGAGAGAATCAACGAAAGGGTTTATTTTTTTATTTATGAAAGTGCGTTGCAGCATGTCTGTACAGGAAGTGCTCAGTAACGACTAATCTTTTCTTTCCTTCATTCTATGAAAGGAAAACTCAGAACAGTGTGAGGGTTGCTGAAAGGTGTACTGAATGCACAAATACATGATTATTATATTCATGAGGGCTAACCCTACCTTTCAGCTATTGGTAATGACCACCATGGTTGGTGGTCATTGGTACGAAAGACATACTTGAAAACCTTTTGCTTTTTAAATGTATTATTTTCATTGTACATATTTGTGTGTGGTGTGATTATTGGGTGCATTTATGCAATGTGTACTTACTGATCAGATCAGAGTAACTGAAATTTCCTTCTTATTATTTTATATTTGGTGACTTCAAGCTTCAGTCTTCTAGTACTTCATAATATATATAATAAGTTATGTGTAACATAATACATTAATTTATGTAAACATATATGAATTTATGTGTAATAAGTAGACTATGATTATACTCCTTTTTCTTTTTTTTTGCCTATTGTCCTTTCTCTCTGAGTAGTTTGTCTCAGTATTTTTGTGTTTACTTTAAAAATAAAAGAGGTTTATTTGGCTCACAGTGTGCCTCAGTTTCTTTATCATCAAGATGGGCACCCTAGCAGGGCACAGTGACACATGCCTGTAATCACAGTGGCTCCGGAGGCTGAGGCAGGAGGATTGCAAGTTCAAAGCCAACCTTGGCAATTTAGCAAAGCCCTAAACAACTCAGTGAGACCCTGTCTCTAAATAAAATGTAAAAAAAAAAGGTGGGAGCCGGGCGTGGTGGTTCACACCTGTAATCCCAGCAGCTCAGGAGGCTGAGGCAGGAGGATCACAAATTCAAAGCCAGCTTCAGCAAAAGTAAGGAGCTAAGCAACTCAGTGAGACCCTGTCTCTAAATAAAATACAAATAATAGGGATGGGGATGTGACTCAGTGGTTGAGTGCCCCTGGGCTCAATCCTGAGTACCCCTGCAAGAAAAGGTGGGGGGAGCTGGGGACTTGGCTCAGTAGTTAAGCTCCCCTGAGTTCGATCTCAGGTACCAAAAAAAAAAAAAAAAAAAAAGAGAGAGAGAGAGAGAGAGAGAGAGATGGGGGCCCTATTATGTTAGCTGAAGCTTTGTATAATGTAGCATGGATAAAATAACTCACTGAGCCTTGAAAATGTGTACATATAAGCTGGAGGCATCCTGGAATTGTAGGCAAGAACAGCTAGCTGCTCAACAATAGGTTTTTGCACTCCCTTCCCCCAACTTCTGCCTTTCTGCTTTAGGCTGGAAATGTGTGTTCATTTAAGAAAAGGTCAGGAAATAAAGCTTCAAATTTTTCATCAGCCAATTCCAATTAAATCTCAAGAACCAGACACCCCACTCCTCATTATGCTAAGCAGTCATTGGAATTCTCTGAGGTGAGGGCATACTAGTATACTTGACAGGATTCTCAGAGGTAATTTGGGCTTGCAATAGAAAGATAAGGGCAACAGAAACAATCTGAATTAATTTTAGCCATCAAGGTAAAGGTATCTATGTAAACAAAAAGAAGGAACTCCATTATTTAAAGAGGAGAGTATTAAAATATGATGACCTAAACTGCTAAATTTTTATTTAGAACGTATTTTTGCATTATAAGGCCTAAAGCAAATATAGAGAATTTGGAAAGGAAATACAGCTTCATTGCCAGGGATAGAAGTATTTACACACAGGAACTCAAAAAAGGCAGTTGATTTCTTAACTGGGATTGTCTATCATATATCTATATACATATATATATATGTATATATATGTATATATATACATATATATGGTTTTGTGTGTCTGAAACATTTTAATAAATACTTTTAAAAGACAGTGTTGTTTGGATAAATATTTATGGAAGCAATTTAAAAGCAAAAAGTTTTATATATATATGTGTATACACACACACACACACACACACACACACACACACACACAATCATATCCCATTCATAATAGCAATAAAAACAACATGGAGTGAACAACCAGTAAATAGATCCTATAAGAAAAAGTATAAAAATTGACTCAGGGACATATAAAAGACTTGAATAAATGAGGAGATGTAAGGAGACGCCCTCTCTTCTCAAATCGTAAAAAATTTCAATTCCCCTAAGTTAATTAATATGTAAATGTAATCTCAATCAAAATTCCACAGGGGGACATTTTTGTATCTTAGAAAATGACTTAATGTTTATCCAAAAGGGTAAACCTATGAGAGTAACTAGACAATTTCTGAAAAGAGGAGCAAGCAGGGCATTGTGTCACCAAATTTTAAAATGTATTATACATCTAGATAGAATTTAGAACTGCATTGCTGGCCCAGAAATAAAGCAGATTAGAAACTTTATAAATGTTATTATGTCCAGTTAGAATGCAGTATCCAGTGAAATATACCATCATTACTCTATAGTTTAAAATAATGATTAGGTGTGGGTTTTAGAGTCACAGTCAGTCTTGAGTGTAAACAATCCTCTATTTACTAGTTGAATGTAAACAATCCTTCATTTGCTAGTTGTGTAACTTTCATTAAGTTAGTCAGCCTCTTGTTAGTGGAGTCCTAAGCCAGAGGTCTGACTCTGGTGGGGGTGGGGAGAGGTTCCCAAAAAACCACATTTACCCACTTGTCAATAATCCAATAAGCAAAGACAGATTAGAGGTGGTGAACCAGAAAAAGAATTTACTTTGGTGTGGACATATGTGGAAAAACAGATTTAGGAACCCAAGACCTGTCTTTGAGGTACTAGGAATAGGGGAAGAATTTGGGCAGGGGGCCATAGGCACATATTGCGAAGCAGTCTTGGTCAACTGTGGTCTAGTTGGTCATTATCTCAGTCTGGTTCTGCAGGGTCTTGCTTGTGCCAGGGTGGGTGTTTTGGCTTTGGGGGCTATTTTAGTCAGCTTTTAGATCACTGTGACTACAATATCTGATAAGAACAACTTAAGGTAGAAAAAAGTTTATTTCATTCACAGTTTCAGAAGTCTCAGTCCATAAAGAGCTGACTACATTGTTCTGGGCCCATGAAGCAGGGCATCATGGCCAAAGGGCAGGGCCAAGGAAATTATGTGATCTCATGGTGGCCAGGAAGAAGACGGAGGGGGAATGACTCCCTGGGAAGATGCACCCTTGCAGGGTAAGCATCAGTGCTCCACCTCCTCCAGCCATGCCCTACTGGCTTACAGTTACTCCCTAGTCCTTTCAAGGTAGGATGGACTGATTAGATTACAGCTCTAACAATCCAATAATCCCACCTCTAAACATTCCTGCATTAACACAGGAGCTTTTTAAGGATACCTCATATCCAAACCATAATGGGCAATTTTGTTCTTGTCACGAGGTAATTGCCTACAAGTCTTGCTATTCCTGGAATTTGTCTTAAGCCCAGGAAGAGGAATGACTCACAGAAAGAATAGGTCAGAGGAACAAAATTAAGTTATTGGAGTAGTATCTGGGTCCTCCTCAGGTTTAGGGCAGTGGCTAGAAACTTTTAGGTGCCACACTAGTGGTCTAGAATAGGCCTTTATAAAAGCTGGTGGGTGGTAATCTGTTGATTGTAATTTCCCTAAAAGTCTTGAAAATATTTTATTCTTATATTGTCTTTGGTCTTGAAGGGGGAGGAGAGAGATTAGGTACATTTAGGAGAGATCAACTGTGTATCACCAGTTTTTGAGACTCTCCTTGATTAACATGTTTACGCATGGAGATGAGCAGTAACCTAGACCAAAGTTTGAAGTATCAAAGTAGACAGATGCATTATGAAGGCAGAAAGGCCAAACTTTTATCCTGATTTTAGTTACCCATTGACATCTAAAGTACCAGGTAAAGAGTCAGTGCTTTCAGCAAAAACAGCCTCTAAGTCCCTGTTACACCGTCTGAATATTAGTTTCATCATCTGTAATAGTGGGTCAGTCATACATTATAATGAAAAGTGTATGTACCAGGCACATAGTAAATTCTTTTTTATGACTTTATTTTACTTATTTTTGTGTGGTGCTGAGGATCAAACACAGTGCCTCACATGTATTTGGCTAGCACTCTACCACTGAGCCACAACCCCAGCCCCCATAGTAAAGTATTAATAAAATTTGAGTCTCAGTTTTATTCCTTACATCCAAATAAATTGCAGGTGAATCAGAAGTTTATATATTCAGAAAGTAAGGGAAATAGAAATAAAATATAGATTAATAGAAATATGTTTTGGAAGTTGAAAATCATAAAAGAAAATGGTGATTTGATCTTTAAAAAATAATTCCTGTGCAGTAAAAATGATATGACCATACTTAAATTTAAATGACAACAATAATGTCAGGGAAATATGCAATGTGTGTGTCATTGTAGAGATCTCCAACAAGTAAAATGTGAAAATACTTAAAAGAAATAGGAAAAAAAATAAGCTTCTTAATTAAAGAATATTCAAAATTGAAGATTGGCAAAGGAACAGTTTTGGTGGTGTTAGTGTTGGTGGTAGGAGGTGAAGAACAAAAAGTTCTGTTTTGGGCTAATTTAGAATATTATGATATTCTAAATCATATTCTAAATGTGCCTATTAGACATGCAAGGAAGATGTAGGGTAGGCTTTAATTATCCTGTGCTTCTGCCTGGAGTTCTCTTCCTTCTCCCTGTTTTCTTTAGTTAACTTCAGAGGTTATCTTAAATGTCAGACTTTCAGGGAAACCTTCCCTGACCTTGCCAACCAAAATCAGGTCTCCTTTTATATATCTCATTGCACTCTTCTTGTTCTTCATATTAGTTATCACAACATAGTTAATTTATTCTCCTTGCAAGAGTTGTGTGAAATGTACAACTGAAGTCTGAGATTAAGGACAGAGGAAGATGGTTAATTATTTGGAAGATTCCAGCCATTAGTGGGGCCTTTGCATCAGGGATTGATTTCAAATATTAGACTCTAGGCCTTAGACAGCTGTAATAGGGAAGAAGTCGGAGTCTCAGTCTTAGTGAAATAAGGCAACTGTGAAGATTAAGGCACATAGATTATGTAGATTATAGTTGTAAATCTTAAAAATAGACTACCAGTTGAACTGGGGACATAAGATCCGAGAGTATTTTTAAATAATGACTTGATATTGAGGCTCTTAAAGGGCTCTTTATTTAAAAAAAAAAAAAAAAAAAAAAACTTTTTAGTTGTTGATGGACCTTTGTTTTAATTATTTGTATGTAGTGCTGAGGATCGAACCCAGGGCCTCCCACCTTCCAGGCAAGAACTCTGCCACTGAGCCACAACCCCAAGCTCTTAAGGGACTCTTTAAGTTCATCAGACACTGGAGAAGTCTTAACTTCTAAATTAGTATGGGGGGTGGATGGTTCAAACATCCCTAATTATGAGAATTGTAAGATGCAGTGGAAGGACACTAGTTGGATCATTATAGCACATCCCTGTAAACCCCCCACTCAATTATTTGGTGTTATGTTATTCATTTGGCTGATTTTTGACTTTTTGATCATTAATTGTGAGTTCTGTAAGTGTGCAGTCTTGTTTTCCATATATATGTTTTTTTTTCTGTAAATATTTGTTAGCACTCATTGGCTAGATATTTGTAGAAGCCAGGAAATGGAGAAAAAAACAATTGAAACATGGGTCTTGTTTGTTAGATTACTTTAATTCCAGTTGCAAAGGGATGGTGTTTTGTCTGTGTTCAGCTAATGTCTTCATTAATGACTTTGAAAAGAAGTTAAATGGCATGTTAATTAAATTTGAAGTGATAGTAAAGGAGAAAAGTGTTGTGAACATTATTGAAATTCTAAACAATAACCTCTCTGGGAGATGTTAAGGATATAAGCAGACAAGAGAGCCAGATTTAACCTATCAAGTAGAAGCAATCATGCAGGGAAAATGATCAAAAATAAGATATTTTAGTCTAAGGAGTGTACTGACTGGAAATCAGCCATGCTGTGAGCATTTGGCAGTCACCAGAATAGAATTAGGCTAAATAAAATTCTCAAGCAAGGAATGAAAAGATTCACACTGAATTTCTAACTTCTCTCGAAAAAAAAATACATTTTACTTTGAAGTGTTGTTCGAAGTGTTGGTCTGGCCCACAGACAAAGGAGCACAGGCTTTAGAGAAAGACCTCATGATCAGAGCACATTCCATATCTGTTACTGAAGTGAAAAAAATCTCTAAGCATGGATGAAATAAGTTATGTAAATACAACTTAACCAGCAGTTTCACATCTTAGAGAGTGCTTTGGAAAAAGGTAAACGATAAGATTAATCTGCATTGTAAAATCAGTGTTTCTTAAGAACCACTTGCTTCAGAACCATCTGGAGTGCTTTCTAAAATGCAGGTCTCTGGGCTGTAGTCCAGACCTACAGCAACAGAGTCCCTGGACACAGGTACACGGAATCTGCATTTTAAATGAGGGCTGTTTCCCTTTCCATTACATAACTTTTGCGAACAATTGATTGATTTATTTATGTTATCTCGACAATATCACACAAAAATGTGATGAATCAAAGAAATATACAAAATAGAAACTTTAGCACATTATGAAAAACCTTATTGTAATGACTTGGAATGTAAAGGCTTAAATTATCAGGAATTATCAAGTCCCATACAAAGGAGAGGCATGGCATCATCAGGGTTACTATGTACACCCTCACAACTCCATACTGCAACATTCATATATATTACAATGTGAATGGCACCCCCTGGAGTTGTGCTTTGCAAATCCTGAATCAGTATACATAGATGCTCCCAGTTAGTGGTGGCATTATTCTATTATGGAAAGAGGTTTTTCATTAATTTTTATCACACTCTGAATGAAAAGACTTAGGTTTCCTTGGACTGTGTTTGCTTAGCTTTACAGATTTGATATTTAAAGTTTCTTGATAAGTTTCTAAGACAAGGAAGCCACTAGAAATAAGCATATCTCCTGGTATAATATAATATAGTCATATTTTCATCCCTAAATCAGTCTCTTGTTATTTAGACTTAGGTGAATCACTTTTGTAACCTACAGAGTTGAGGCCTGAACCTGGACCAAGAAAGATTGCTCTATAGAATACTGATCTAATAGCATACTGATCTAAAGCTACCCTGAAACTATCAGCCACCTTTGCCCTTGTTAGGACTACAGCTGCTATACTATCATATTACATATTTTCTTTGGTAAAGGAAAAAAAACTAAATAAGTAAGTAAATAAGAGAAGACAGAGATAGCTTGATGAGCCATAGATGCCATTTAGAATATTTTCCCTCACAAGCAATTTTTTTTGCACCTGCAACCAGATTGTAACCTTGAGAAGAATCTTATGCACAAAATTAGAGGCCACAGTGGAAAATTTACTTCTGAGAGTAGGTCATCAAAAAGAGCATGCTGAGTCCAGATGCAGAGGAAATTAGAACCTTTGTTTGTTCTCTCTTTGAGGACAATTGTGCCCTCTGTGAAAATTATACAGCTCCTCCTTATACTGTTTGAGGGGGAGAGAAAACCATTAACAAAACAAGTAAGGAAGACACTGGAGCACAATATCAGGAGGAGGAGATAGAAAAATAATTGAGTTTAAAAATTGCTGAGTCATTAGGACTGATTGTGTAAGTGGAGGAAGGAGAAGGAAAATGTGTTACCTGATTTAGGGAGCAGATGGAACTCACCGAAATGGTGACTAACAGGTGATGGCTTCTCTCACAGGTTTTCTTTCTCCTGAAAATCATCTTTACTTGATCATAATGCCCTTTCTATACTCCTTGTTTCTTTCCTTTCTTTTATAAGTACACTTCTTTTTACAAGTAGACTCTCTAGGTTCACCACCTAGACCCTCCCAAACCCTTTAACCCCTAACTTAAATACATTATATCTGAAATTTCTTTCCACTGTGGTATTAAATTTATACTCCTAAAAGCTACTAGTGTCATATCAAACCTTTATTTCCAGGTCCAAATCTCTTTTCAAATCTGTTTCTGATTTTGTAAATATCTCCTAACATTCATTGTACATATGACAACATCAACAGAAATAACAAAATCAATAACAATAACAAGACAAATTATTTGTTAGCAACACCAGGCACTCTTTCATGCACCTTTTGTGTATTAACTCTTTATTTTCTCAACAACCCTAAGACATAAGTACTGTCATTATCCTCATTATACAGGGCTGAAAAGTTTGGGGAAATTTCATGATTTTCCCTAAGTTCACATAAGATAGTTATGCAATTTAGCCAGGATTTGAATTCAGGTACTATGGCCTCTAAGTGCTTGGCCACTATTATTTTAAGTTAACTTTCTGCCATAAAAGTTCAAATACAGCATATTTAAATTAAACTCCTAAATCCCTATCCATAATCCTAAGCAAGATTCTTCTCTTTACATGTTTCCTTAATGAAAACACCATTTTCTTATTTTCCAATATCAGCATCTTTAAGCATGAATAATCACGACTAAGGAGGTTTAGGGTTCTGATTTCTTTATATGTGAGAATGTTCATCAAAAACAGACACCCTTTAATTCAGAATGTGTTTAAGATAATACAACAAGTCTGTGAACATGAACTCATTAGTTCTTATATATTCTAAATTTACTTCGATGTTGTACTGCAAATAAATTTGGATCTTAAAAAATACTTAGATAGGGTATGTGATGTTTGGTAAGAAAGCCTTTGCCTGTTCTTTCAGCCAATCTCCAGAACTTTATCAGGCACGTAAATACTCTAGCAACTTGTACGAGGAAAAAGACTCCAAATATCTTCTTTGTCCAGACAAAATTGAATATTGAAGAGTACTTCAACTTAAAATATATCTAGAGTAATCTAGATAGTAGGTTTATATATGGGTGTGACAGATTATTATACCTAAGAAACTTAAAGTAATTCATACAAGAAATATTTTTTTAATAATCCAGATATTTTTTTTTCTATCTTATATATGGAAATTTGTAGGTCCTTGGCATAGGGCAAATCTATTACTTCTTTCATTGGCTGACTTCTCCATTTCGTAAATATATTTTAGTGTTGAGTAGACTGAGACAATTTTTATATTTTAGCATTGTTTTACTACAAGTCATCAAACAGGGGAGCTAATATGTTGAGAAGCTTGACTCATTTCTGTTCTTGAACTCCAAAGGAGAGTCATTTACCTACTGTTGTTAGTTTTAAAATTACCCCCAAATTTTAGCAATAATCACATTTTCTAGTAAAGAATTTAAGTAACCACTCGCCAGTAGCTCGGCATCAAGATGCTCTTACTGAGATGCCTTTAATATTGTATAATAACTTCCATGTTTCCTATGAAAAAGTAGGTTCCTTCCTTCTTCTCCAATACCCATACATAGGCCCCTATTTTGCCCTGTGCTTAATTCTTTGTCAAATATTTTGGTTCTTTTGAAATTCTATTTTTATATTTTTTTAATCATTATAACAAAGACTAGAATTCAGGACCAGAATTTTTTATTTTTATTTTTTTTAAATTTATTGGTTCTTTTTAGTTATATATGACAGCAGAATCCATTTTGATATGATTATACAAGCATGGACTATATCTTATTCTAGTTAGAGAGTCCCATTCTATGGATGTACATAATGGTGGGATTCACTGTGTTGTTTTCATACCAGGACCAGAATTTTATTCGCTGATTTCTCTGACATTGCCTGTTTATCTGCTGGACCTTGGGACTATTGCATACGACCAAGCAAAGTGTTCATTGCAAATTCCAGGTACCACCCTTCTACAGACTGTGATATGAATGATGCCCCATGGAGTTGTGTAACTAGATGACCCTAACTAGATTTTTCACTGGTTGTATGTTGGCAAATAACCCTCCTTTTCTGCCTTATAAAACAACTTGCTCTACCTATGTCAGCAAAATTTGTCTGGTCTTCATTACCAGTCCTTTCTGACTTTAATTTTCTGCATTTCCAGGGCACCTATTAATGCCTGCTGTTTGAATACTACTGACAATGATTACAAATGCAATTTTTAAAATATTTTTTAGTAGTCGGTGGACCTTCATTTTATTTACTTATTTGTTTGTGGTGCTGAGAATCAAACCCAGTGCATCACACATATCAGGCAAGCACTCTACCACAGAGCCACAACTCCAGCCCCACAAATGCAATTTTTAAAAACATCAAAATTGCATAAAAGTAGCCCAGTGGTTAGAATGACAAAATTGCCAAACACAAGGGTACATAGAACTAGCTGGTTGTTAAGGTTCTGGTTTTCAGTCTATTTATTTGACAGCATATATACACATATGTAGTTTGGTAACCCACAATATTTTTCCCATTGCATTAATTTCAGTAAAAATGCTATTTTGCATATATGCCATCAGATGAGTAGTACAAATCTTGACTAATTGTTTTATAATTCATATACATATGCCATATAGGGAATAGTTCTTTAGAGTGTCTAAGAATAGAATCTGAAAAGAAACTACATTCTTTCTATAATTCGACTTCAACTTGTTAACTGAAAGTGGTGGATCACAGTGGATAGTTTATTTTATTTTGATATTGAAAGCTATATTTAGGCTGTACCTATATGGTCACTTTGAGTTTTCTTAATAAATAAAAGATGAAAAAGAATACTGGCAGTAGTCGTCATGAGAAAGTACATTATTTATGCATCAAATAATTATAAATGAAATACTGTGCTTTTGAAATTAGATGTTTTGGGGAAAATGCAGACATTTTCTAAAGGTGAGACACTACTCATTCATTTAGGTGCAAAAAATGAAGTTTCCAAAGCATAGAGATTAGCCCCAAACAACAAATCTGTAGGTTGTTGAGTAATCACCTTATAGTTCTCTGAATACTAGGAAGTTGACAGCAGTGGATCATAGATTTATTATAGTGTCTTTTCTTTTCATACCAACTTAAGGAGCTCCAAAATATACTTAAGGATTCTATTCCCAAAGGCTTTTATCTTCTCTACTAGTTTGAAAACTCATTTCATTTTTATTTTTTGTGAAATGTGCAGGTGAAAGGCATAGAAGAGGCAGGAACATCCTCATTGACTATAAAGAGAGTGACACATTTTCTTGCCTCATATAAACTGCCTCATTGGCAGAGCGTTTTTTCATTGTCCTGTGTTTTTGCAAGGTGTTGATAGTCAATATTGGCTAAGAGCACTGATTCATAACAATCACTCTGCTCTGAGGCATATAATTGGAACATGTAATCCTCTGGCCTGCTTAATATAAATGACAACCAATATCATCATATCTTTGTTTAAAGTTTATTAAGTGGGATAGAAATCACAAATATCTAAGATCTTTGCTGCTTCAATGATGAGACTGAGTACTTTTTTTTCCCTTCAGCCTCCCTCCATAATTCCCCAAAGGCAGCTTTATTGTATTATCAAATTCTTGCTAGCTTGCTTCATTGGAGTTTATGATTTTGAAGCAATACCAATTCGAGGTAAATTTGACAGTATAGAAAGCTATCCTAAGAAGCTCTTCCCTTTATTTCTTTGTAACAAGTCAAGGTAGAGGTATTATTTTCAGTGCCAAGAAATTTTATTCAGAGTAAACCCTTTATATTTTAGTAAGTAGAGTTACAAAAAAATGTTTAGTGTCCAAAGCTACAGTTCTTCACATTTTATTAGGTATTCCAATGGTATTTAGAAACCTTTCCTGTAAATAAGTTATTCAGAGTCTAGAGTCAAATCACAAATTGTTTATTTAAGCCAGAGATAACAAATTTAAATAATTTAGGATCTAAGCAAGTAATATAAGTTTGTAGAGACTAGAAATTAAATGTTAAGTAATTGAGGGGTCTGTGGTAAACTGCAGAGCATATCCTCTTCTAAAATTCAAATGTTTGTGAAAATTTTTTTTTTTTTTTTTTTTTTTTTTGGTACCGGGGATTGAACTCAGGGGCACTCGACCACTGGGCCACATCCCCAGCCCTTTTTTGTATTTTTTTTTTATTAGAGACAGGGTCTCACTGAGTTACTAAGTGCCTCGCCATTGCTGAGGCTGGCTTTGAACTCACGATCCTCCTGCCTCAGCCTCCCAAAGTGCTGGGATTACAGGCGTGCGCCACCGCGTCCGGCGTGAAAATATTTTAATGGATTCTACAAGATCATATTTATCCTCACATGGCAAAGTTAAAGACTATGATAAAAATAACCAAACTTGTAAAATATTAAAGCATGTTAAAGCCTCTGAGAAATTCTATAGTTATTAAACCTGTTTAACCAGGAATTTCCCAAATGTAATATCAGGACTTTCCTTTCTCACTATCACTGTCCCACCCCATTCACACATATGTATCCAAGCATGGTTGCTATTTACTTCTTGCAGGGTTTTAGTAATCTATGGGAAGCAGTTTGGTAAATAATATTTAGCACAACCTACTTAAAAAAAAAAAAAAAAAAAAAAAAACAGAGAGAGCCAGGCACTCAGTAACTTAATAGAATTTACTTCTCTTAGATGATGTATAATAGGGTTTTTTTGTGGTTGTTTTTTGGTTTTGTTTTTGCAGTGCTTGTGATTGAACCGGGACTTCATAGGCACTAAGGTCTATCATTGAACTATATCCCCTATAATAGGTTCTTGATCTATGACTATACATATTCTGAAATACAAAATATTTTGGTGTCGATCCTTATGTATCTGAAAGCCAATTGAAAATAGAAGCTTTCTCATTCATTTTCCTTATTGCATGATTGAAGACCTGAATTGTACAATTATACTTTGTATACAAACAGTTGTATGTAACTTTTTACATACAAATATATGCACTATGAGTTGTACATATTAAAAAATTATAAAAATAATAAAAAAAGAAAATAGAAGTTTTCAAATTGGAATTAGTCCCCAGACAGAATGACACTTTTTATATTTGTAATGTTTCTCATTTGCTAAAGTGATCTAGCCCACTGATTGGGGAATGGGCTACAGTGTTATAATAAAGGGTCCAAAACTTACTGGTTCCCATATAAGAGAAGTAATTTTCTATCTCACAGAATACTCCAAGGCAATTGAGGGCCAGTAGCTATATCTGTAAGAAGATGGCCAATCAGCTGCACACTGTTTGTCTGTTCATATTCCATTGTCTAGAACTTAGTAAATTGGGCATGCCTAACTGCAGGGAGGCTGGGGATAGCTATGTTCCCAGCTCAAACCGAGAAGGAAAGAGGACATCTAACTATCTCTGTCAAATTCTCTGTTTTTTAAGGAAATATTTGTGAACATGATATAACATATTAAAACAGGAAAGAAAACTTCTGGATAAGGAGCTCAGTGAAAATTCAGTGAATTTTTATCAAAAATATAAATCATTTGATTATTCAGTGTATTCAATGATAGAGACCAATCTACTAAATGGGCAAGACAACATGATTTTTTCTTTTTCCTTTGTATTGATAGCCACTTAAACAACCTGAAATAAAGGGTGATGATTGTTTTTATTTATTTGACACTTATACATTAAGAAATTTCCTTGTGTCAGGCACTGTATGTGGTATTAGAGATGCAATGATGAGTAAGACATGGCTGTGTCCTGGAGAATATCACATTTTAGTGAGGATATATAGTGTTAGATAAACCAAGAATTTTAAAAATAGTCACCTTTTTAATTTTCAAATGTGAAATGGTGAGCTGAGGATGTAGCTTGATGGAATAGGGTGTTCCTAGCATGTGAATCCCCTGTACCACCCATACACAAAAAAGTAAATTTATATAAAAAACTTGGTGACTAAAGTCCTACTATTGGTATGCAATTCTACTTAAATCAATTTTCAAGTTTCCAGTTGTCCTTAGAGAAATAAATGCTTTTTTTTCTTAGCAATAATGCTTCTATTTCCTTTCAAGTCTCCATAGAAATAAAATCTCAAGAAGAATGACAGAATATATGATTTGCTAACAGAAGACACTTCTAAGTAAAAGTGATATATGATTGTACCATTTCTACATTCGCATGGGTTAGTCTGCAAGACAATGCATAATCTGGTTGGGGAGTTAGGAAAACTAGTTCTAGTCTTTTCTCTATTGCTTCAGCTTTATAATTTGTAAAATGGGGATACTGAAACTTGTTCCACCTATTTTATACACTGTGAGGTTCAAGTAAGTTAACATATTTGAAAAAACTTTATAAATCCTAAAGTAATATTCACTTGTTGGTTATTATGACTGTCCCAAAACTTTGTGGTTGATATCAGAGCATTCTGGTTCTAATTCCTAAAAATATCTTGAATCCATTCACAGTTTACATAAAGGGAATGAAGAACATTGACAAGAGATGAAGTTGAAGACCATGGCAAGGAATTTGAATATTATTCCATGTGCAATGGTAAGTTATTGAAGTGTTTGAAGCAGAGAGATACTGTTATCTGATTTGTACTTTGGAAATATTTGCTCTGGCTGCTTTGTAGAGAAAAAAAAAACTTTAGGAGGTAAAACAAAAGGCAAAAGATGTACCTTTGGGAGATTTTACAGTGGTCCAAATATAAAAGTTACAGTGGTTTGGGCAAGGCTGGTGACTATGAGCATGGTGGACAGGAAAAATTGGGGAAATGTTGGAGATAGGGTTCATGAGATTAGCTAGTAATGAGTGTAAGCAAAATGTTTATTACTATCATGGCATAGTTGAAATAGTTGAAGCTGATACTAAGTCTTTTGTCTTTTAATCTTTTCAGTATATCATTTTATACAATTTCAACTTTATTTGTGTCATATATCTTTGAGTTAGTAGAATTTGCTCAAAAATCAGTGGTTAAGTGAGGGGAGTTTATTATTTGTCAAACAAGTTGTCAGGAAATTCTGATTATCCAGAATTGGCTACTAGCTAGATTAGCAAGTTCAGGATAAATATTTCATTACAAAAATATAGAAGAGTAATTTTAACCAAAATATTTGTCAAATGAATAATTTAATGTTAAGCCAACATCCAGGAAAGGATGTAGGAAAGCAAGTTCTTAAGGATGACATCTATGTTTTTTCTTCAGCCTAGTGAATAGATGGAATTGTTTATGAAGTTATATAAGACTCAGATAGTAACAGGCTTGGGAGAGGTAATTGAAATTTCTGTTTCAATAAGTTAAATTTGAGATGCCTGCTGACAACTCTAACTTATGGAAGTTCTAAATAAACAGTTAAAATATAAGAAAAATTCAGGAAAGAGATATTGGCAGGAAATAAAAACATAGGACATGTGATATATGTGTTGATTGAGATGCTTAATATATATCTAAGTAGTGATGGCTGGTAGGAATTTGAATATATGTGCTTGAAGCTAAAAGGCAACAACTTTAAAACAGAAAGAGATCTTTGGAGTCTTTAGCATGTCCATGGAAATTGAAACCATGTTAGTGGACATGATTGCTTACTATCTGAAAATGTGGAAAAATTTTTTTAAAAGGTGTCCCTGCACAGAATCCTGAGGAGGATAAGGGAATAAAAGAAGACAATCCATGGTGAAAAGGGTATCAGGAAAACAAAAGGAACAGAATATTTCTACAAACAAGGATTTGTCAACAACATCAAATGCTTCTGATGGGGCAAGAATAATGACTTAGAAATATCCATTGGATTTACTCTAAGGAGATCCTTGGTATCTTTGGTGAGAGATGCTTTGATTAGGGGAAGAAACCAAATTATGTTGAGGGAAATATTGAATGCAGCTAGACATAGGGATAGCCGTTATAGATAATCCTTACAAGATGTTCCATTGTCACCTGGAAGAAAGAAAGAAGACAACAGTTGGTGAGGCTTAGAAAGTTCTCTTTTTAAGAAAGGATAAATTGAGCTTATTTAAATGTTCACGGAGAGAACTTAGGGATTGAAATAGAAAACAATAAGTTTTCTGAGCAAATGAGATAGATGATAGGATACAAAGCATAAATGAAGATATTAATTAGCCTTAGGCTAATAAAAAGGTAGAAGAAAAAGATGAGTATGAGGCAGAAAATAACAGAGATCATATAGTATTCCTATTCAGTTCTATTTTCCGTGATGTAAGAGGTATGTTTAGCTACTAAGAGTGAAGAGTGATGTAATGGGGTCTGTAATGAGTGGGTAAAGAGAGAAGACAATCCTGTTGTTGGTCCTGCTTATTTTTGTGGTGCTGTGGATTGAATGCAGAGCCCCATACGTGCTAGGCATGCTCTCTACCACAGAGCTGTACTTCCATCAACAGTTATATTTTAATCTTAATGGAACATGTCTTTGTATTTTTTCTCAACTAAACTATGACAGGCCGGGGAAGGAATTAATAGCCAGATACCATTTTGAATTTCTAAAGGTTTCTTTTCCCCTTTAAAAGGAATAGGTTCTTAAAAGGACATATTCAAGTACTACATCTATAGCGGGCCTGTAAAGGACCATTAAATGCATTGGCAGCACTGTATCCTTTTGCAGGTGACATTTTATTGACTCCTACTTATTTCTGCATGTTTCTTTTCCTTGATGCTCCTGCTAGAGGCATAATATTAGGTGGATAATAATCTTGTCTAACTCAGGAATCATTTCTAGTATACTCCAATATTGTTTAATTTGTTTAATTCTTTTATATATTGTCTTATTAGGTAACATATAGTAATGACACCCCAACTCTTCTAAATTTCCTTTTCATTTTAGCTTCAGTAAATAATTAAGTGGACCCAAACAAGTCTTGGGTAACTCTGACTACTTAACACAGTGTAATCATGTATAAGTCTATATTCTTTTTAACATTCCCTAATATAAGATCATCTTCAGAAAATGTTGCTCAATTATATTTTCCACTGACTTCTGCTTGGGTAGCTCTTACATGTGAAAATATCTGTTTAATTTTTCTAGTAGTATAAAAATTTGAATGATTGTCCTATTGTAATATATTTTTCCTTCTCTATATTCCATGGATATGTGTATCATATGTAGTTATGCCAATTAATTAACATCAAAAATCCTTGGGCTGGGGCTGTGGCTCAGTGGTAGAGTGCTTGCCTGGCATGCGTGAGGCACTGGGTTTGATCCTCAGCACCATATAAAAATAAAATGAACATATTATGTCCATCTACAACTAAATATATATATCTCCTGTAAGGTATCAACCTAAACATTTGCCTCAAGTATATTGTACTAACCAGGACTCTGTGGTTAAATAAATAACATAGTTATAACTGGTCTAAACTTAAAATAATAATTAGATTATATAATTGGGAAGCCTAAAGTTAGATACTATTTGCTACTGAATCTGAGGCACTGTTTCTCCCTATGAATCAAAAGCATATCATAGGCTTTCTTCATATAGCAAGAAAGTTGTCTACTACTAGCCCTAAGCCTATATCTTTATAGCTTATAACTCATAAAGAAATAATTTCTCTCACTCCCATTATGAATATAGCAATTTTATGAAAGAACTCTGATTGGTCATGCTTTAGTCATGGGCTTATCCCTTGGATAAAGGAATAGGAAGCCATAATTGACAGGGCCTTGTTTTCATATCCATTTACGCATTTAGGGAAAGGTCAGTCAATGTGATTAAACAGTTCTACTAGAACCATTTAGAGCATGTGTGAAATGGCTCCTCCAAGGATAGAATGCTAGTAGATAAAATTGATGTATATATCATACATATGGTGTTATGTTTCACATGATATTTTCCATATTCCTGCTACTACTACTTGAATATTGTCTCCCCTAAAGGTCCATATATAAAGGCTTGATCCTTAATGGTGATGATGTTTTGGTAGATGTTGTGGAACTTTAGGACATGATGTTTAGTGGGAAATTTCTAAGCCTATGGGAGTATGCTCTCAAAGGGAAATATAGAACCTCATCCATCCTCTCTATATCTCTGCTTTGGTTCCAAAGTGACTGTTTTGCTCCTACATGCACTCCTGCAATGATTTGCCACCATCTGCTACCCCCATCAGAACTGAACAGATACAGGTGCCATGCCTTTGAATGTAAAATCTGTGAACTAAATAAACCCTTTCACTTTATAAAATTAGTTGCCTTGGGTATTTCATTGTAGTAATGCAAAGTTGACTAATATAACTACCTTTAGTAAAACTTTGTTTTTTAAAAATATTTTTAGATGTCAATGGACATTTATTTATTTGTTTATTTATATGCAGTGCTGAGGCTTGAACCCAGTGCCTCACACATGCTAGGCAAGTGCTCTACCACTGAGCTACAACGCCAGCCCTAGTAAGACATTTTTAATTCAGTAAATGACAAGGCCTCTGATTGTTACTGAAGACCAAAATCTGAGGAGGGGTCCTTTCAAAATTTTCTTGAAAAATTACATAATGCTTACTGTTTTTAGCATTTTATGAAATTTAATTCATTGATCCTTAAAACAACCTATCAGTAAGTATATTAATCATTTTTTATTTTACAGGTAAGGAAACAGATGCATAGAGAGGTTAAGTAACTTGCTCAAGATTGTGTAGTTAGTGAGTAGAAAGTCCTAAGGTATGAATTCAGGCTGCCTGTATCCAGTGTCCATGTGTTTTACTATTTCATGCAGTACCCTATATTCACTCTGCCATCTTATCCCTGTCCTAATTTGGTCATAAATTACTAATGAGTGTAATCTCTACCTCATTAGTATATTTTATTTCTATTCCCTCTTCTCTGTTTCTATATCCATTGTTATCTCTCTATGCTTCAAACCTTGGTTCCTTCCTCATGTATTGTTTTTTTGCCTAGAAAATTGCTATAGCATTTTAAATAATACACATTTTCTTTCAGTTTAGTTATTTGCAACATGTTTTACAGCTTTATCTAGGACAAATTTTTCTGAAATATAAACATAATTATGTTGCTTCTTTAATGAAAAACTTGTTTCTCAAAATTTTTAAGTTTATATTTTCACTCCTTAGTGAGCCTTACAAAGCCCTGTGTGAGCTAGCAGATTTTTTAGATAATCTTTCTAATTCCCTGCTTTTGCTTAAATTTTTACACACACCTCTTGTCCCTTTCCCATTTATGTCTCACATATTTATCTTCTCTGGTCTGAATGTTTGTTTTCCTCTAAATTTATTTGTTGAAAACTGATTAACAATCTGATGGTATTAGAAATTGGGGCTGTTGGGAATTGATTTGTTCATGAGGGTGGATCCTTCATGAATGGCATTAGTACCCTTATGAAATTGGACCCAGAGAGGTGCGTTGCCTTTTCACTCCTGTAAGGAAAGAGGGGAAAGGCATCATCTACAAACCAGGAAGATGCTCTCATCAGACAATAAATTTGCTAGCACTTTTTTTGAACTTCCAAGCCTCCAGAATTGTGAGAAATCAATTTCTATTGTTTATTAGCCATGGAATTTATGGTACTTTTAATGTTTCATTAGTGTATTATAGTTATACATAATAGTGTGGTTTATTTTGACGATCATACACACATAAAATATAATTTGCTTTGCTTCAGTTCCCAATCCTCAGTCCTTCCTTTTAACCTCCTATCCTCCCTCTCTCTACTCTCTTTCATCAACTCTACTGGCCTTCCTTCTATTCATTTATAATTTTTTTTTAAAAAATGTGCTTTATAGATATACATAAAGGTAAAATTCACTGTGATGTTCTATGATATTTTCTTTTGGCAGCCCAAGTGGACTAAAACCAAAAATTGGTACCAAGAAATGGGACTGCTAGTGTAATAATATCTAAAATTGTGGGAGCAACTTTGAAACAGGGTAATAAGTAGAAGCTGTGAGAGTTTTGAGGTATATCCTAGAAAAAGCTGGCCTTGTTGTGAACAGACTATTAAGGATAAATCCAGTGAAGGATCAGTTGGAGAACAGGTGAGCTGTAGAGAAAGCCTCAATCATCTTCTTTTCATTATTCTTTTTTTATGGTACTGGAATTTGAATCCATGGCCTTCCACATGCTAGGTAAGCACTCTACCAATGAGCCACATCTGCAGCCCCTCTATCTTCTCAAGTAGGTAAGTGGTCATGAACAGAATGTTAGTAGAAATATGAATGCTAAAGACCATTCTGTTGGAAGTCCCACATGGAAAGAGGAGCATGTTTTTGGAAACTAGAGGAATGTTGATCCTTATTATAAAATGGTAAATATCATGGCTGAATTGTTTTCATGCTGTAGTATTTTGTATAACATAAAACTTTTAAGCATTAAAATGGGTATTTGGCTGACACGATTTCTTAGCAAAGTGTTGAAGATGTGTTCTGGCTTCTTTTGAATGCTTATAGTAAAATGTGAGAAGAAAGTAATGATTTAAAATGAAAATTTTAATCAAAAACTCAGAAATTTAAAAACTAGAACTTAAAAATTTAGAAAATTATCTGCCTATCCATATGGAAAGGAATGAGAAAGTGAATACATGAGGGAAGACCAAAAGTATGGCTAAATGACCATCTGGAAAACAGATTATTCAACTACTTAGCAGAAGCTAGAACTTATTTTCCAAGTCAATGAAAGAGTGACCCTGAAAACATTTTAGTAATTTTGGCTGCTTTTCCCATTATAGGACCAGAGTACTAGGCTAGGGAGAAAGAACAATTTCAATGGATGGACCCATAAGTGCCTGTGGGAACTTGAATTTTATTGTCTACCACTGTTTGACTACCCCAGGATTGGATATGATTGGCTAAGTTGTTGTATGGGCCCTGTTGGCTATCACTCCGGAAGTGATAGACAAAAGTCAGAGATGATAAACTTTGGTGGTATCTATGGGATGTCATCTCCACTGGCTCAAATAGTACATGAGCTATGGACTACCTTCACCTAGATTTTGAAGGATGGAGCCAACTATAACTGTGGGAATATGCCCCAGGCAGGGGGCCACTGCAAGGGTGGGGCTAACTCAGTGTCCTCACTAAAGCAATGCCTAGTGGAGCATTAGGAATGGGGCCAGACATTCCAACATTAGACAGACAAAAGCATACCATTCCAACCACCATGAGTGTTTTGGTGTGGGCTATGCCCAGCAGAGATATATGGAGCTGGGACTACCCAAAACACTGGAGGCTCAATCTCCATTCCAGTGTTTCTGGAAGGCAGGATATCAAATAAAAGATTATTCTCAAGCCTTAAAATTTAACATTTAGTTTTTTTTTTAAATCCTATTATATTTAATACCTTTTGGGGACCTTTTCCCCTTCTTTTCTACTCCTTTTTAAAGTATGAATGTCTATTCTATGCCTGTCCCACTATTGTATTTTGTAAGCACATAAGTTGTTTGATTTTAATGTTCACAGCTAGAGAGCCATTTTCCCAGACTATATTTACATGATGCTTTGGATTTAGACATTAAAGTTGAGGTGGTAATTGTTAATATTTTTGAGGGATATTGGGATAGAATGAATGAACTTGCATGTAAGAAGGACATGAATTTTGGAGGTCCATGATTAAAATACTATGGTCTGAATATTTGTGTTCCTCTCGGATTCATATGTTGAAATCTAATGACCAATGTATTAGTATTAGGAGGTTAGGCTGTTGGGAGATGATTGGGTCATGTGTGCCGAGTCCACATGAATGAATTTTTTTTTCTTTATAAAAGAAGCCCCAAAGAGGCACCTTATTTTTTCCATCACGTGAAGACACAGCGAGAGAGCCCTGAATCTTGCAAGGTCTTGATCTTGGATTTCTCAGGCTCCAAACTATGAAAAATCAATTTCTATTGTTTAAAATTACTTAGTCTATGGCATTTTGTTATGGCAACCTGAATGGACTAAGAAAGAGAATCTTAATCTCAGATGAAGGGTTTTCTCAACTGTAAAATGATGTGATAAGACTAGAATAGCACTGTGTACCTACCCAAACCTTAAAAAAAAATCTATGATCCTAATTCTTTGCTTATTAACTCTTCCATTGTATGTACCCACAATAAGAGCTCCTGAGTATAAATTTTAGTTATGTCCTTGGATGAAGAAAATAAGAAGCTTTTCAAATATACTTTAAAACTAATAAAGAATTTTAAGAGAAATATAATGCATGCATTTATTTTGTACACTAATTATTTAAGTGCTCTTATATCAAAGCTGTGTCTGATCTCACCAATTTTATAAGCTTAAAAAAATCTAAGCTGTTTAGAAAGCATCAATAAACCCTTAACTCAAAGATTAGATTTCAATTTAAAGTTCAGAATTCACAAGTTGGAATGGCTTATTCAAATAAATTAATTTCCATGATAATTTTCAGTATCATCTTTAGCTAAAGTATGTTCATTCCTTCTGGTGACATCCACAGTGATCCCCTTCTGTTAGCTAATTTGAAAGTTTTACTGCTTTGACTCTGAAGGGCTGGGGTTTGTTTCATGTCCTTTACAGAGTCAGTGCTTTCCAAGTCACTGCTGCAAAAGCAACAGAAACTCTATGGATAGTTGTTTGTACCCAGGAAAAACAAATATGCTAATGAGTTCTCTATATAGCTGGTTCAAGTGTATTTTGAATTTCACTTTAGTTTTCTTTTATTTACGGTTCTCTCAAGTGAATTTGCTTTATTTGTGCAGTATTCACAAAATTGAGGACAGAGAAGGCGCCCCCATGAAAACTTTTCAGAAAAGTGATCGCTTACTTTTTGTTGAGTGAAAGACAAATTGATCTCTAGTATAATGCAATGCAAGGCTTTCTAGAACAGAATTAAAATCTGTGGGGAAGCCGGGCGCGGTGGCGCACGCCTGTAATCCCAGCACTTTGGGAGGCTGAGGCAGGAGGATCATGAGTTCAAAGCCAGCCTCAGCAATGGCGAGGCACTTAGCAACTCAGTGAGACCCTGTCTCTAATAAAATACAAAAAAAGGGCTGGGGATGTGACCCAGTGGACGAGTGCCCCTGAGTTCAATCCCCCGGTACCACAAAAAAAAAAAAAAAAAAAAAAAAAAAAAAAAGAAAAAAAAAAAAACTGTGGGGAAAAGGGAAAAGGCAGAAATGGATTGATTTCTTACTGCCTCTTCCTGCTCGCCTTTACTTCTTGGAAGTTCTTTCCCTTCCTGGCATAGGTTTTAGGAATAGGCAGATTAGAGTATATATCCCTACTCAGCTATTTTTTTCGCTATGGATTTGGGCAGTTATTTAATCTCTTCAAGCCTCAGTTTTCTGATAGTCCATTGGTAAATGGAAGTGCTTATCTTTTAGTGTTGTAATAAAGATCAAGTGACATTGATACCTCTGTTTACTGTGATGAATCCTTGCTTCCCCGAATGCTGAAGTATAACACCAGAGAAGCATGTAGAGGCAAGTGTAGAGTGGAAAGTAAAAGTCTTTATTAAAGGATAGCAGAGAATATGTTCTCCCACCTCCAGGAAGAAGGGGATCTGAAAGGATGGGAAGGTCTATCCCTTTTATATCTAAGGTCTTCTTTTGTTCTCTTACATTCCTGTCCTTTATCTTGCTTATTCCCCTCTATCCTGCAATTGATGGGGGATGCAGGTAGAAAACAGGTGGGCCATGGGGGGTGGCTGGGCAGGAAAGGCCTAGGTTCCCTATTTGCTGAGAGCTGCTTCATTAACAGTTCTTGAAGATTGGCAGGGGCTTTAGGAACATCAACATTTCAATCTCCCAGGTGTAGTTCTGAATTCCCAGGCTCTGGTCGGACTCCATTTTCTGTATTAGACTTGATATCAGACCTAAATTACCTAGTTACACTAACTACCTATCTTTAAATCTGGTTTCCACATAATGCATGTTAAGAAATGAACACAAAATAGGGGCTGTGGTTGAGGCTCAGCAGCAGAGCGCTCCCCTACCACGTGCAAGGCGCTGGGTTTGATCCTCAGAACCTCATAAAAATAAATAATAAAATAAAGATATTGTGTCCAACTACAACTAAGAACAACTAAGAAAAAAATTTTAAAAAAAAGTAATGAACACAAAACAAACAACCAGTAACCATTAGCAGTTCTTGTTATTATTAAATATTACTGCTATTGTTCCATAGGTAATAGAAAAAGAAAAATATATATTACTGCACAGGGCATGTATAATCCAAATTTGTTCATAAGATCTTTTTCTTCTTTTTTATTTAAATATATTTATTTTAATTAGTTAATTGTAAGTGTTTTTTTTTTTTTTTTTTTTTTTTTTTTGGGTGGTGCTGGGGATTGTGCACAGGGCCAGTGCATGTGAAGCAAGCACTCTACCAACTGAGCTATATATCCCCAGCCCTAATTTTAAGTATGAATGGAGTTGGGTATGGTATATTTTTTGAAATTTTTATTAGTGCATAATAATTATGCTTATTCATAGGATTTATTGTAATATATTCTTGCATGCACATAATATACTTTTCAAAATTTCATTCACTTGGCTGTCCCCTTCCTCACTTTTCTCCTTTGTCTTTCCTCACAGATTCTTACACCTTTCCAATTGCCAGAGACGTTCAGTTCTCTCTAAATCTTCCTTCCCATTTAGCAAAGCAAAGGCCTCATAGTTTGCCTAATCTGCCCTTCTTTGAAAGCATCTCAGTAAACATTCAATAACATTTTAATATGACCCTTGCGAGGTCTTGCCTTTTCACTTTGTGTTGTTTACTTGGCCCTCTCATCCTCACTTCTGCCTCTACTCCTATCTTGTCCCCTTTCCTTCATCTCTTGCTAAAGGAATTTTTCTGCTAATAAGAACAATGGGGATTTCTCCAGTGGTGCAAGTTTTATCTTCAACAGACAGAGGAATCAGATTTAGCATATGTATTCTAAATAAGTACATTAGAAATGTAGCAACATATGTAAATGTAGGTATGGGCCCACTACAGTTTGGTTGATGGCTTTCTATAGGTGACTTTTACCCATTTATATCTCTGGGCTCCTTACCTTTACAGAAGTTGCCTAGGTGGAAGGTATACTTCTTTATATGGTACTGGTGCAGTTTAAGCAGTAGCATATTGGGAAAAAATACCTGGATTTGCATCCTGGATAAGACACATACTAGCTGTGTGATATTGGACAAATTTCTGAACTTCTTTAAACCTCAGTATTGTCATTTGTTAAATGAAGTTAAAAGCATCTGCCCATAATGCCTATAATAATTGTCTTGGTATTTGTATATTTAGTTTTTTAAAAAAATATTTCAAGACAGGGTCTCACTATATTGTTCAAGATGACCTCAGATTCACAATCCTCTCACCTCAGCATCCCCAATAGCTGGGATTACAAGCATGTGCCACTCTACCTTAACAGAAATATGCAGAAAGATGGCCTGTAGTAGTATGTAATATGCATTTGAGTATATGTTGCATTAGAAGTTAAATCTGTTAAGTTAAGATCTGGTAGCTTTTAATAGCCATAGGGAGTAAGTCAGAGTGGACGTACTAAGAAATGCTCTCTAGACCAGTAGATCTGTGTGTATCACCATTGAACTAATGCCACAGTGTTGCTCGATTGTAAAACTATATATCATGATAGAGATTGCTTTGGAGCAAAATCTTCTTGATATTACAACTTCTAGATGTTTTCTGTAATTTCTAAATCTGCCCTATATAATGCTGGGTTCTTCTTTGTACCAAGGGAAGTGATGTTCTTTACAGAGAAAAGATAAATCCAAGTGCCCAAGAAGGACTTGGAATAGAAAAAATGAACCACACTAATATAGTAGTTTCTTTCTGATGAAATTGCAATTCCTTCAGACTTTCCTAAGCAAGCATTTGCTTGGGAATGCTTGACAATTAAATGGCCCCTTTCTTTAATGGTAGATATTCAATACAAAAATCCTGTCAAAACAATAAATTAATCTAATGTGAGATAAAACAAAATCCACCAAACAAGAAAAAATGATCTTCAGACTCTTCTCATGTGAATACGTGATTAACTGGAGTTTAATCAGATTTTTTAGAGATTTGTGACTGAAGGGAAACTACCACAGTCAGAAATTGGGTTGACTTAATTCATACATTCCTTAGACCAAGTGATTCCAACAATATTTGATTCTTGCAATTATGTGCAGAAATTAATCTTGCTTTGAAGCAAAGTCTTCATTGCTTTTGATCTTGATTTTGTCCTAGTTGATGCATCTAGTT
This sequence comes from Tamias sibiricus, assembly GCA_025594165.1. Taxonomy (NCBI): domain Eukaryota; kingdom Metazoa; phylum Chordata; class Mammalia; order Rodentia; family Sciuridae; genus Tamias; species Tamias sibiricus. Next base: position 112,237,178 of record CM046667.1, read on the forward strand.
AGCCACTGCTTCCTATTCTTGCTACCAGGGATTTGTCCTTAGAGACCTTGAATCTGACTTTATCTGTTGATTCTACTAAGAAACCTATTGACTTATCAGTCTTTGGTAAAGCAAAAAAAGAGAGGATTGGGGAACTCAATGACGGAGAACACTTTTACCATACTGACTTCTTCACTTGATCTAGAATGCTCACATGCCACTAAACTTAGGCTAATTAAGTGCTAGTCATCATTCATCTTCCAATTTAATCATAACTTACTCTAAAAACTTCAAAATAGATGAAGTTTCCTCATTATATGCTCTAATTGTTCCTTCTGCTTTTCCTTTTTCCATATGTTATCACATTCTTCCTCTATATATGATGTCAGTATATTAAGTTAACCCATATGAAACTACTGGTTATGGTTGTCAAGTATTGGCAGTTTGATATGATTCAATATAAATGACTTATTTGTGAGGTTATTTAATTATTTGTCCATTACTATGCTATAAACTCTGCAGTCAGAGACTATCTATTTCTTTGCTTCTATGTCCATAATGCCTAGCAAATGTCTGTCTTATAGCTGTTGTTTCATAAGCATTTGTTGAATGAGTGAATGAATGAATAGCATTTGTTTCAGTCAGCTATTTTGCTGGTATGACCAAAAGACCAAATAAGAACAATTTTAGAGGAGGAAAAGTTTATTTTTTGCTCATAGTTTCAGAAGTCTCAGTTTTTAGAAAGCTGATTCCATTGCTCTAGGCCTGAGATGATGCAGAACATCATGGCAGAAAGGGTATTGCAGAGGAAAAACAGTTGGCAACATGGCACCAGCACCAGGAAGCAGAGGGAGACAGAACTCCTCTCACCAAAACAAAATATACCCTAAAGGCACACCGTCCAATGACCCACCTCCTCCAGCCATACCCTACTGGCCTATAGTCACCTCTCAATTAATACCTATCAAGGGATTAGTGCACTGATTACTTTAAGACTCTCATAACCCAATCATTCACCTCTAAGTTTTCTTTCATTATCTCACACATGAGCTTTTGGAGGATACTTTGTATCTAAACCATAACAGTATCTGAAGTCCAATTTGAAGGGTCATATATAAAGTCATGAAACAAGTATTCAGTATTTACTAGACTATAACATCAATGCTGTGTAGAAAAGTTGTATGCTTTTTCATTGGGGAGTGTGAGGGTTTTTTTTGTATATATATTCATATCTATCTTTCTATGTATATATGTATCTATAGATAAATATCTCTCTTGTTTTTCTTTGCAGTACTGGGAAAGAAACCCAGGGTCTTTCACATGATAGACAAGCACTCCACCACCACTAAGCTACATACACAGTCCCTGTTTTTGTATGTTGTGCAAAGAACATAGCTTCTTCACAATATGTTCTCTTATGTGTCCCAGTATGGTATATGCTGCCTCTCATCACCTTACACTTTCATATGTCAGGATTACTAATATCAGTTTATGTTATTGATAACTATCTTCTCTCTTAAGAATTTTGTACCAAAACAGACAAATGAACATGTTTAATAAATTGCTCTGAATTATTGTTATTACTATTATTTTAATTATACAACCTTATGGGGTACAGTGTGATAATTTGACATATGTAGATGGTCTAATAATCAAATCAGGGTAGTTAACAATAATGTGTCAGTAAACATTTCTAAAAAATATCTTTATTAACACATATTCTGATTCTTACTTACTGGAAAACTTTACATTTTTTTTTTTTTTTTTGTGAATGGGAGACTTTCATTATCCGTTTATCTGTTTTGTTTTTTTTGTTTGTTTTTTTTGTACCAGGGATTGAACTCAGGGGCACTCAACCACTGGGCCACATCCCCAGCCCTTTTTTGTATTTTATTAGAGACAGGGTCTCACTGAGTTGCTTAGGGCCTCCCTAAATTGCTGAGGCTGGCTTTGAACTCTCAATCCTCATGCCTCAGCCTCCCAGTGCTGGGATTATAGGCGTGCGTCACCATCCCTGTGCCCGGCTCAGGATACTTTATCTTGATGAAACTTTCATCAAGCCAAACTGCTCTGCTTGCTCTTCTCCATATCCTTTAATCTGCATCCTTGCTCATGCCCTTGTTTTCTACTAATTGATAACCTACCCATCTTTCAAAACTCAACTCATATTCCTTCTTCTTTCTTAATTCTTTTTGTACAGTCAAGATAAAATTTCTCCTTTAAACTCCTAGAACACTATGTGTCTCATACAATGTTTTTCATTTAGTTACTGCCAAGTTTGACAGTGATTTTGATCATGGGAGGATCTGTCATTTTCTTCTTTTCTTACCTATTCTTATATCTCATTATCAGTGATCTAGGAGAATGGAAATGTAGGGAGATGCATGCCTGCTTTGAAGAAAGTATATCAATAGTTTTATGTTTGAAGAATGGCAAATGTACTTGTTTTATCATAAAAAGTACAGAAATTTCATGAGATTTTTATGTTTAGCAAAGGGAAGCATTCATTTTAAAACATTGAGCAACACTTCAATAGAGAAAATAACAAGCCAATATAGGCATTGTGTAACTAGAATTCTGTAACCTGGTCATGTAGTTTAGTGCTCTGTTTTTATTTTTTTAATGCCTTTGTTGAGTCCATAGTGATCAAACCTATCCCATTCTGGATCCTGATATCTGATGTTTCTTCCACTTTAAAAAATCATTCCTTGTCTGTAACCTTAGAGGAAGAAATGCAATTATATAAGCTTGATAATTCATTAGCCCTTACTGTGTGTAAGTTAAGAATGCATTCTTTCAGTGCAGGTCTAAAGGGAAGTGTTACTTTGTCCCCACATGAAATCTTGATTCCTTGTTGAGATGTCAGCAGTGTATCAGCAGTGAGACTGGTCTAAGAGCTATGAGAAGTGATGCACAACAAAGGAAACAGAGGCCAAAGATGCTAATCTGAGTAATTCAGAGAAAATCAGTTTTAATCTGATTCAGAATAAAAAAAATTAGCATGCAACAAACTCTTATTTTCTACTAGGAATAAGCAGGGAAGTAATCTTAGAAGGCTGGGAGGTGTTGGAAAGCTGACATCAAGGTTTATATATATATATATATATATATATATATATATATATATATATTCTATGATAGAAATATAATCTATATCACTGCTGGTTCTAATATGAATTGACAGTTATATTTAAAGATTATTCCATAGCAACCTTCAATTAAACTTTGATTCCAAAGTGGGAGCTACAAAATTGTGACTTTAGAGACACATTTTCCCCTAAAACACCTATTATCTTTTATAGAACAACTTTGTCAATAACCTTTCTGCAGAACTTAAAACACTTCTGAAAATATAGCAAGACTCATCAATACAGGGTAAACTTAAATAGTATCTTTTCCTCCACTTTCCAAAGGCTTATTGAACTTCCCTCAGGTGGTGTTTGCTGACATCCATGTGAACTCTATCCATCTTTGGGCTTCTGTGGTAGTGTGTCTTGTGTTCTAGTGATATAATGAATACTTGTTATAGACTACCCCCTATACTATGGGTCAGTACTTATTCCCCAAATAAGATAATTTTGTATAATAAAAGCCTGATATAATATAGTTAACTTTGCAGGAGTCATGTGCTATCCCTATATCCTAACACCACCATTAAAAATGAATTCTGTTGTTTTGGTTTAGTTGCTTTTTTTTTTTTACAGAATAAAGATTGGTCTCTTACCCCTTGTTCTCCCTTTTACTAGTGCAAAAAATACAAACTCTGAAGTTTCTATGAAATGTTGATTGTTTATAATGTGTTTTCACTTGTCAGACAATATTCTAGACTCTACTGTTGATTGAAGCTTTGGCAGGGACAGACTGGTCTGGAGGCCTGGAATATGGAAGTGGAACAACTCATGCCTGAGATTGAAATATAGAACAGATAGACAGGTATCAGTAGAGGTACTTTGAGCATTTCCCCTGCCAGACGGAACAGTCTGAAATCAGGTCTTGAATTGGAATGGAGTTTATAGAGATTGAAAATTTTTTTTTTTTTTTTTTTTTGTGGTACCAGGGATTGAACTCAGGGGCACTCGACCACTGGGTCACATCCCCAGACCTTTTTTTTTTTGTATTTTATTTAGAGACAGGGTCTCACTGAGTTGCTAAGTGCCTCGCCATTGCTGAGGCTGGCTTTGAACTCGCGATCCTCCTGCCTCAGCCTCCCAAAGTGCTGGGATTACAGGCATGCGCCACCGCGCCCGGCTTTAGAGATTGAAATCTGAGTTGCAAAGTCAAGTAAGTTCAGGCTTAACTAGAGTGGAAAAATGAGCAGCTTCAAAGTAGTGGACGGAAGACAAACTTTGAGTAATTTATGACATGAAGTATAGAGAGAGTTATGGAAATTATTTTCATCTAAAGTCTGCTGGCATAATCATGTTGAGTATAATTTAAAGCAGGGTTTCTCAAACCGCAGCACTACTGTCATTTTGAACCAGATGATTCTTTGTTGTAGGAGCCTGTCTTGTGTATTGCAGGACGTTTAACACCATCCCTGTCCTACATCTGCTATATGCCAATAGCATTTCTACCATTGTGAATTCCTGTGAATTAAAAATATCACCAGCCATCATCACATGTCTCTTTGGGGTGGAGGCAAAATCACTCCAGTTGAGGACCACTAATTTAAGGAATTGACAAAAAACTGGTTAAGAGGGTTACTATATTAATTATACTTAAACTGTGTTTCCCAGGTAGAGAAAATCTCATAACTCTGTCTTATCATCACTCTTTCCACACCATATTTCCAAAACTGTACCGTCTCTTCTTTCCTCCTATAAAACTAAGACCATTGTCTTATGCTTTCCCTCTGATCTTAGAAGTTTCAGATAATATAGTGATGATAAATTCTATGTGCTCCTTGGTTCACAACATGTACTCAGGGACTACCTTCCAATGAAAAAATGGTAAGGAAAACCTATTATTGCCTCTTATTTAGGAGTTCTGATATGTCTAGAAAAAATCTAAAATAGATGCAAAGGTAATTGCTTTAAACATATTTTTGTGGATTTTCTGTTTATTTGGTGACCCAGCTTAGCTCTCTACTATAACCTCTGTGCATTCATGTTTATTTTCTGAGTTTTGTTAGAATTTATTTTCTGTTTGCTCTTAGAGTAAAAACAGAAAATAAAACAAGAAAACTGCCCCCCCAGCACCACTGTTGACACTACTATCCTGTTATTTTTGGTCTTGAATGTGTCCACACCTTTGAAGTTTCTTTTCTTTAAATTTTCAACCATTTCACCCAAGGAAACTGGAAATATTACATTAAATGTTTTCCTTATTTGTTTTGTAAGCTAGGTTTTTAGAATTCAAACAATGATCCCAAGCTGTCCTCTTTCATTGATTTCTGCAATTACTCACGTTAATAATGTCCTTGGACAGCAGGGGATCATTCCTAGTGTTGCAAAACAGCACTACTTTTCCCAATTTTAAAACATTTTTTTTTTACTGACATGAAGATTTATTGGCCTAAATTATTTTTAACCTTTTGTTCTATCTGTTCTAAACATTAGCTGTGCTACATACTACCATTCTGATTCCATAATAGATAGGTTCCTTTTTGCTTGTTGACAGAACAAATTGAGACTTCTTTTTCAACTCAATGCTGTAACCCTTCTTTTTATTTTTCTTTTTTTATTTATAATAGTAGTATGTATTACAATTCATAATGCACATATATAGCATCTTTTTACATACAACTGTTTATATACAAAGTATATAAGTACCATTCAGGTCTTCAATCATGCATTTAGGATAATGATATCCATCTCATTCAACCACCATTTTTTTTCTTCCCCTCCCTCCCCCTTGCTCCCTCCCTTCCCCCTCCCTTTCTTTTGACCATTCTGGTGTTCCTCTAATACTTCTATGTACCCCCATCCAACAACACTGTGAACTAGACTCCTTATATGTAAGAGCCTTAATGAGGAAGGTAGCTAAGATGGCGGCTGGCTGAGAGCCAAAGAGGAAGTGTTTAATTGTTTTTTCCTGACCTTAATGTAATCAACTAAGAATCTTTTTTAAAATGTATATTCTAATATATTTTTTGTTGTTGTTGAAAAAACTTATTACTCCTGCTACAAACTACAAAATCATGAGAGGAAAACCCCCTACCATTTTTAATTTTTTGTTTTAAGTACCATTCAGATCTTTAATCAAGCATTTAGGATAGTGATATCCATATCATTCAACTACCATTTTTTCCCTTCCCCACCCCTGCTCCCTCCCTTGCCCTATCTTTCCTTTGACCATTCTAGTGTTCCTCTAATCCTATATACCCCCATCCAATCACACTGTGAACTAACCTCCTTATATCAGAGAAAACATTCAATATTTGGATTTTTGAGATTGACTAATTTCACTTAGCATCATATTCTCCAACTTCATCCATTTACCTGCAAATGCCATTATTTTATTCTCTCTTATTGCTGAATAAAACTCCATTTTGTATATATACCACATTTTCTTTATCCACTCATCTACTGAGGGACATCTAGGTTGGTTCCACAACCTAGCTATTGTGAATTGTGCTGCTATAAATATTGAAGTGGCTGTGTCACTGTAATATGCTGTTTTTAAGTCTTTTGGGAACAGACCCAGGAGTGGGATGGATGGGTCATAGGGTGGATCCATTCCCATTTTCCCAAGAAATCTCCATACTGCTTTCCATAGTGGTTGCACCATTTTGCAGTCCCACCAGCAATGTATGAGTGTGCCTTTTTCCCCACATCCTCTCCAACATTTATTGTTGTTTGTGTTCTTGATAGCTGCTATTCTGACTGGAGTGAAATGAAATCTTAGAGTAGTTGTTATTTGCATTTCCCTAATTGCAAGAGAGGTTGAGCATTTTTTCATGTATTTGTTGATTGATTGTATATCTTCTTCTGAAAAGTGTCTTTTCAGTTCGTTAGCCCATTTATTGATTGGGTTATTTGCTTTTTTGGTGTAAAGTTTTTTGAGTTCTTTATATATTCTAGAAATTAGTGCTCTATCTGATGTGCATGTATTAAATATTTGTTCCCAATTAGTTGGCTCTCTATTCACCTCAATGATTGTTTCTTTTGCTGAGAAGAAGCTTTTTAGCTTAAATCTATCCCATTCATTTATTCTTGGTAATAGTTCTTGCGCTACAGGATTCTTATTAAGGAACTTGGGGCCTAATCCGACATGTTGGAAATCGGAGCTTACTTTTTCTATTAGGCGTATTGTCTCTGATCTAATTCCTAGGTCTTTGATCCACTTTGAATTGAGATTTGTGCATGGTGAGAGATAAAGGTTTAATTTCATTTTGTTGCATATGCATTTCCAGTTATCCCAGCACCATTTGTTGAAGAAGCTATCCTTTCTCCACTGTACATTTTTGGCACCTTTCTCTAATATAAGAAAGCTGAAATTATATGTATTAGTCTCTGTATCCTCAATTCTGTACCATTGGTCCACCCGTCTGTTTTGGTGTCAATATCATGCTGTTTTTGTTACTATTGTTCTATAGTATAATTTAAAGTCCAATATGGTGATACCCCCTGCTTCACTTTTCTTGCTCAGGATTGCTTTGGCTATTCTGGGTCTCTTATTTTTCCAGATGAATTTCATGATTGCTTTTTCTATTTCTTTGAAAAGTGACATTGGAATTTTGATTGGAATTGCATTAAATCTGTATAATGCCTTTGGTAGTATGGACATTTTGAAAATATTGACTCTACCTATCCAAGAGCAAGGTAGGTCTTTCCATCTTTTGAGTTCTTCTATGATTTCTTTCTTTAGTGTTCTATAATTTACTTTATAGAGGTCTTTCACCTCTTTTGTTAAGTTGATTCCCAGGTATTTTATTTTTTTTTTGATGCTATTGTAAATGGGGTAGTTTTCATCATTTCCCTTTCAGAGGCTTTGTCACTGATGTACAAAAATGCCTTTGACTTATGGGTATTGATTTTGTATGGTGCTACTTTGCTGAATGTAGAGAATCAGAAGAAGAACAACAACATTCCTTGCAAACGAGGCCTTGTTGTCCTCGGTGGGCGTGTCTGCAAACGGAACGTTCTGCTGAGAGGTGTGTAGAACAGATAGAGAAGAAACAAGTAGTTTATCAAAAGTAATGGGTGAAGGTGTTCTCGCAAACGAGGCACTTATCACCCCCTTGGTGAACATACTGCAAACGGTATGTTATGCCAAGAGGCTAATCAGAAAGTTTGGCAACAACAGTTCTTGCAAACGAGGCTTTGTTGCCCTTGGTGGGCGTGTCTGCAAACGGAACGTCTTGCCAAGAGATATAGAATAGATAGTAAAGAAACATTGCTTGCAAACGAGGGTGTTTCTTTCTTGTTTCTTCTATATTGAAAAGAAGAGGAGCTCAAAGTGTTCTAGCCCTAACTAGTTTAAGATATTCTTTAGGGAAAGTTTATCTGGCTGATTGCTGATTCGCAAATTTATGCTCGTCATTGCTACTGGCTATTTGCCTTCATTGTCTATTAATGTTTGCTGATGGCTAATTGCCCTCTTTGTCTGGAAGATGTATAAAAAGGCTGAGAGAAATATAATAAAAAAACACTGCATGCTGATCCTGTGTTGGAGTCATTCCTACAACATCTGGCGTAGTCGGCAGGATCGGCACCGAAAGGGTAAGCCCCCGGGTTATAAATTAGGATGGGGGACTTTCGGGATAATTATTAAAAATTCTAAAATTATCTTAAGGAATTCCAATTCATGCAGTCTCTGCACCGAAAGGGTTATCGCCCCAAGGACGGGGGACTTTCGGCATTATCTTAAGGAATTCCAATTCATGCAGTCTCTGCACCGAAAGGGTTATCGCCCCAAGGACGGGGGACTTTCGGCATTATCTTAAGGAATTCCAATTCATGCAGTTTCTGCACCGAAAGGGTTATCGCCCCAAGGACGGGGGACTTTCGGCATTATCTTAAGGAATTCCAATTCATGCAGTCTCTGCACCGAAAGGGTTATCGCCCCAAGGACGGGGGACTTTCGGCATTATCTTAAGGAATTCCAATTCATGCAGTCTCTGCACCGAAAGGGTTAACGCCCCAAGGACGGGGGACTTTCGGCATTATCTTAAGGAATTCCAATTCATGCAGTCTCTGCACCGAAAGGGTTAACGCCCCAAGGACGGGGGACTTTCGGCATTATCTTAAGGAATTCCAATTCATGCAGTCTCTGCACCGAAAGGGTTAACGCCCCAAGGACGGGGGACCTTTTGGCATTATAATGGGAAATTCCCAATCATTGAAAACTCAATATATAGAGTTACTACAAGGGTTATTATATTCAATAGAGGTAAAGACCTCTCAAAAAAGATTAAAAAAATTATTTCAGACAATTGAGAGTCATTGTTATTGGTTTCAGTATCAAACTAAAGTACAATTAAACTTAAGGGAATGGAAACTTGTCCTAAAAGAATTGCGGAAGCAACATCAATCTGGTAATGTTATATCTGTGAAAGAATGGATGCTTTGCAGTGCTATTACTCAAGCTTTACAGTTGTTAGAAACTAACAGTGATAAGGAGACACAGAGCCATATAAAAGGAGAAGACAAAATACCTGGTGAAAAAGTTGAAACTATGGAAGGGGTTCATGACTCTGTAGATGAACCCCCCTGAGTCTGATGGGAATACATCCTCAAAATCAGAATATGAGAATGATATTAGCAAATCTGATAATGATTTAGAAGTAAAAGAAATGATGAATATTTTAAAAAAAAAAAACAGATGAAATTAAAAAAGCAAAATGCTTCTTTAAGAAAATTTATTAGAGCTTATACTAGAGTAAATGACCTTAAACATCAAGCCTCAATTTTTGTTGCTGCTATAGCTGAAACCTTGAAACCTGATAAGACAGAAATTTGTTACAATTGTAGAAAAGCTGGGCACTTTCAAAAAGATTACCATAAGCTAAAAGAGAATTTATCTATTCCCAAGAAAAACAGAAAATCACCAACTGAAGTTTGCCAACGTTATTGCCAAGGCAAACACTATTCCAATTAAGAATACAATAAAATTATTTCAAAAGATGAAGAAATAAAAGAAATTAACACATAAAAAAAAAAAAATTAAAAATTATACAACTATAATTAAACAATAACTACTATTTTAAAATATTATAATGTAAATTCTTTAAGAACTAAACTTAATTAATATAAAAACACCAATATAATTATAATGAAATAATACCCTTCTTTGTATATTGTATGTGTTCATATCTTTCAAGTATAGAAACCTTAAAATAAAAGCTTTAAAAGAACATTATATCAAACTGATGTTCTCCAAACTAGGGTTATATAATAATTTAAAACTTATAAAGATAATATTAAAGATTTATTTATATCATTTAAAATATGTTCTATAAATGGACCTAATATCAATAAGATATAAAGTTTTATATTACTATTTACACTTATATACAATTTAAAATATATATATATGTATACATATATATATACAAACTATATTATCCAAAATAAATTAATAATAATAATAATAATAATAATAAATGACTATATAATTATAAACTTAAACCCAATGATCTTAATTTAAGACTAATGAAACTAATCTGCTAAATGCTTAAGATCAAATCTTTAAAGTCAAATCAATTTTTTTTTAAAATTCTATTTGTTATTATATTTTGCTATTATGGGCCTACCAACTAAAATTTAAACTAACTATGCTCCTGCTTTTACCTCTCAAAAGTTATTTAATTTTTTACAACATTTTAATGTAACACATACTTTTGCTATTCCCTATAATAGTCAAAGTCAAGCTATTATTAAAAGGGCTAACCATACCCTTCATGAATATATTCAAAAAATAAAAAGGGGGGATATACAGATAGCCTATACACTTCAAAACATTCTTCATAGAACTTTATTAACTTTAAATTTTTTTGAATGTTTGGTCTACATTATTTTAACAGTTCAAGATACTTATTTGGTATAAGAATAAAAACAACAAATAAATGTCTAAATTGTTACATAAAATAGGGAGGAGATTTGCTCTTATTTCTACAGGTGGAGCACCTTTTTGGATTCCTTCAAGATTTTCTTAAGTTGCAGGATGAGAAATCCCTTCATCAGACAGTTTCAGGAATTATCAACCCAGAGAACCCTCACTATGGCAACAGCAAAAGGACCTGACACTCAGCTTGCTACAGATGTGCTTAACCTGCAACATACGGTATCCTGGCTTGGAGATCAAATAACACTTTTGGCCACGCGCAGCGTTTTGAAATGTGACTGGAATTCTTCTCATTTTTGCATAACTCCTGTGCCTTATAATATTAGTGAATCTTGGGACAAAGTTCGGAAACATTTGACTGGACACCAAAATTTAACTGTGGAAATCATGGAATTAGAAAAAACTATTATGGACACTTTTAGTAAAAAGTTGCCTGATATAACAGGATCTGACATTATTCAAGGACTTACCACCAGTATTGCTAATCTTAATCCATTGGGTTATAACTCTACTATGTTATTCACTTCCTTGGGTAGTATTATATTAATTTCTCTTGTATGCTTTGTTTTGTATATAGTCTTCCAGCGCTATAAGAAACAACAGCAATTGAACCACGACAAAAAAACTGCTCTTATCGCTTCAGCCTTGGCATCTTACGAAAACAGAAAGGGGGAGATGTAGAGAATCAGAAGAAGAACAACAACATTCCTTGCAAACGAGGCCTTGTTGTCCTCGGTGGGCGTGTCTGCAAACGGAACGTTCTGCTGAGAGGTGTAGAACAGATAGAGAAGAAACAAGTAGTTTATCAAAAGTAATGGGTGAAGGTGTTCTCGCAAACGAGGCACTTATCACCCCCTTGGTGAACATACTGCAAACGGTATGTTATGCCAAGAGGCTAATCAGAAAGTTTGGCAACAACAGTTCTTGCAAACGAGGCTTTGTTGCCCTTGGTGGGCGTGTCTGCAAACGGAACGTCTTGCCAAGAGATATAGAATAGATAGTAAAGAAACATTGCTTGCAAACGAGGGTGTTTCTTTCTTGTTTCTTCTATATTGAAAAGAAGAGGAGCTCAAAGTGTTCTAGCCCTAACTAGTTTAAGATATTCTTTAGGGAAAGTTTATCTGGCTGATTGCTGATTCGCAAATTTATGCTCGTCATTGCTACTGGCTATTTGCCTTCATTGTCTATTAATGTTTGCTGATGGCTAATTGCCCTCTTTGTCTGGAAGATGTATAAAAAGGCTGAGAGAAATATAATAAAAAAAACACTGCATGCTGATCCTGTGTTGGAGTCATTCCTACAACAGCTGAATTCATTTACTAGTTGTAAAAGTTTTCTGGTAGAGTTTTTTGGGTCTTCTAGATAGATTATCATGTCATCAGTAAATAGTGCTAATTTGAGCTCTTCTTTTCCTATCTGGATCCCTTTAATTTCTTTCGTCTGTCTAATTGCTCTGGCCAGAGTTTCCAGTACTATGTTAAATAGCAGTGGTGAAAGGGGGCATCCCTGTATTGTTCCAGTTTTTAGAGGGAATGCGTTCAATTTTTCTCCATTTAAGATAATGTTAGCTCGGGGCCTTGCATAAATAGCTTTTATAATGTTGAGATATGTTCCTGATATTCCTAGTTTTTCTAGTGTTTTGAACATAAAGGGGTGTTGTATTTTGTCAAATGCTTTTTCTGCATCTATTGAGACAATCATACGATTTTTATCTTTAAGTCTATTGATGTGATGTATTATGTTTATTGATTTCCGAATATTGAACCAGCCTTGCATCCCTGGAATAAACCCCACTTGATCGTGGTGCACTATCTTTTTAATACGTTTTTGTATCTGATTTGCCAGAATTTTGTTGAGGATTTTTGCATCTATGTTCATTAAAGATATTGGCCTGAAGTTTTCTTTTTTGGATGCGTCTTTGCCTGGCTTTGGAATTAATGTAATATTGGCCTCATAGAACGAGTCTGGAAGAGCTCCCTCTTTTTCTATTTATTGAAATAGTTTGAAGAGCATTGGTATTAGTTCTTCTTTGAAAGTCTTGTTGAACTCGGCTGTAAACCCATCAGGTCCTGGACTTTTCCTTGTTGGTAGCTTTTTGATGACATCTTCTATTTTTTCGCTTGTAATCGATCTGTTTAAATTTTGTATAGCCTCCAGATCCACTTTAGGCAAATCATATGACTCTAGAAATCTGTCAATGCATTCAGTATTTTCTATTTTATTAGAGTACAAGTTTTCAAAGTAATTTCTGATTATATTCTGTATATCTGAGGTGTTTGTTGTGATATTCCCTTTTTCATCATGAATGTTAGTAATTTGAGTTTTTTATCTTCTTCTTTTCATTAGCATCGCTAAGGGTCGATCAATTTTGTTTATTTTTTCAAAGAGCCAACTTTTAGTTTTGTCAATTCTTTGAATTGATTCCTTAGTCTCAATTACATTAATTTCTGCTCTGATTTTAATTATTTCCTGTCTTCTACTGCTCTTGGTGTTGATCTGTTCTTTTTTTTCTAGTGCTTTGAGGAGTGATGTTAAGTCATTTATTTGTTGGGTTTTTTTTTTCCTTTTAAGGAATGAACTCAGTGCAATGCATTTTCCTCTTACTACTGCCTTCATAGTGTCCCAGAGATTTCTATACAATGGATCTGTGTTCTCATTTACCTCTAGGAATTTTTTTATCTCCTCTTTGATGTCTTCTTCAACCCCTTGTTCATTCAGTAGCATGTTGTTTAGCTTCCAGTTGATGGAGTAGTTTTTCTTATTCCTTGTTTTGTTGTTTATTTCCAATTTCATTCCTTTATGGTCCGATAGCATGCAGGGTAGTATCTCTATTTTTTTTGTATTTGCTGAGAGTTTCCTTGTGACATAATATATGGTCTGTTTTGGAGAAGGAGCCATGTGCTGCTGAGAAAAAAAGTGTATTCTTTTACTGCGGGATGAAATATTCTATATATGTCCGTTAGGTCTAAGTTATTAATTGTTTTAAGGAGGCCTAAGGTTTCTTTGTTTAGCTTTTGTTTGGATGATATATCTATTGGTGAGAGAGGTGTGTTGAAATCCCCTAGAATAACTGTGTTGTGGTAAATTTTACTCTTGAACTTGAGAAGAGTTTGTTTGATGAATGCAGGTGCTCCATTATTTGGGGCATATAGATTTATGATTGTTATATCCTGTTGATGAATGGTTCCCTTAAGTAGTAAGAAATATCCATCTTTGTCCCTTTTGATTAGCTTTGGCTTGAAGTCTACCTTATTTGAAATGAGAATGGAAACCCCTGCTTGCTTCCGCAGGCCATGTGAGTGATAAGACTTTTCCCAGCCTTTCACCTTCAGTCTATTGATGTCTTTTTTTATGAGGTGTGTTTCCTGGAGACAGCAAATTGTTGGGTCATTTCTTTTAATCCTTTCGGATAATCTGTGTCTTTTGAATGGTGAGTTTAGGCCGTTAACATTCAGGGTTATTATTGAGATGTGATTTTTATTCCCATCCCTTTTTATTTGTACGATGATCTTTAGCTTGATTTGGTTTCTCTTCTGGTTGGTATATCCCTTAGTTTAATATCTCCTTTTGTTGATTTTCATTGTTATTTTTCTCTTCTTCTTCATGAAAAATTTTGCCCAGGATGTTCAGAAGTGCTGGCTTTCGAGATGCAAAATCTTTTAACTTTTGCTTGTTGTGGAAGGTTTTTATTTCATCTTCGAATCTAAAGCTCAGTTTTGCTGGATATAAGATTCTTGGTTGACATCCCTTTTCTTTCAGAACTTGAAATATGCTATTCCAGGATCTTCTTGCTTTTACGGTCTGGGTAGAAAAGTCTGAACATAGTCTGATTGGTTTCCCCCTATATGTAATCTGCTTCCTTTCTCTTGTGGCTTTTAATATTTTCTCCTTGCTCAGTATATTAGGCATTTTCATTATAATGTGTCTCGGTGTGGATCTGTTGTGATTTTGTATGTTTGGTGTTCGGTAAGCCTCTTGAACTTGGTTTTCCCATTCATTCCTCTAGTTTGGAAAAAATTTCTGTAATTATTTCATTAAATAAATTATTCATTCCTTTGGCTTGAAACTCTGCCCCGTCCTCTACCCCAATTACTCTTATGTTTGGTCTTTTTATATTGTCCCATAATTCTTGAATATTCTGTTCTTGGTTTCTTACCATTTTTGCTGTTTAATCTAGATTTTTCTCTAGGGTATATATTTTGTCTTCATTGTCTGAGGTTCTTTCTTCCAAGTGATCTACTCTGTTGGTGATACTTTCGATTGAGCTTTTTTTTTGGTTTATTGCTTCTTTCATTTCCGGGATATCTGTTTGGTTTCTCTTTAGCGCCTCTATCTCCCTATTGAAGTAATCTTTTACTTCCTGTATTTGTTTATGGAGTTCTTTGTCAAAATGATCTTTCGTTATCTGTACTTGCTCCCTCATCTCATTTTTGAGTTCATTCTTAAGTTCCACAAGCATTTGGCAAATGTAATTTCTAAATTCCATCTCTGGCATTTCACCAACTGTGCATGCCGTGGAATCTAGTGAGGAGGTATACTGATTTGTTTGTGTCACTTTCCTCCCTTGTTTCTTCATCTTGCTTGTGCGTCTATTCTTCCTGCACTATGGGACCTTGACTATTTTGATTTTACCTTAGAACCTTACATTGCTCCTGTAGTATAATGCTATCAGATCCCCTTATATTTCCTTTACATTTTAAAATCAGACACTTTCTGTTTTTAAAATCCCAGTTTGATCACAATGTACAGATTTAGTTAACCCAGATATTGTTTCCAATTTAGTCTGTACACTTCTAATGGGGCTTTATAGATTCAAGTAATGGACACAGAGGTGATATGTTTAGTAAGAGGGAAGTGAGTGTATTGACTTGTTCTTTCTTAGAAAGTATGAAAAGAGAGTTCTATGGAAGTGGTTTAGTATCAGCAGATGGAGAGGAAAGAGTCAATGATTAGGTGGAAAGACCAATTTATATATAAACCTAATTTATGCAGCGGTTGAGAGAAAAAATAAAGAAAGATGGAAAAGAAGAAAAAGGAAAAAAAAAGAAAGAAAAAGAATAAAAAGTGACCAAGGAGTAGAAATTAGTGTGAGAGAGAGTGAATCTAGAAAATGGAGAATACACTATATATAACACCACTTTGCTATATATTTCAATTGTACTCGTTCAAAAACTCCCAATTTCTGTGTATAACTTGTTTTTGCCTTTGTTGAGTATGCAATGACAGGGTGTAAATAGGGAAGATGAAAGAAGGAGAAAAAATACTAAAGTGAGAAGGAAGAAAAGAAAGAAAGCAAAGAGGAGCAGAAGCAAACAAACACACTGTCAATCAAAACAAAACAACAACAACAAAAAAACCAGAAACTAACAACCCCCCCAAGAAACAACAAAACAAACAAACAAACAAACAAACAAAAACATTGCAACCAGGAATAAGTCTCAAGCCAAATGGACCCTTGGAAGCCCTTCTTATTTCCCTTCCAGATTAAGCCAATTGACCCGGATCATGTCCAGTCAGCAATCCTGTTAGTGCAGTCAAGGCTGCACCTTTGGCCCTTTGCAGAATGGCACAGTGGAAGAGTGGAGGGGGCTTATCCTCAGGATGGGCCTTGCGTGCAGCAGCATGGAGCTGCCACTCTGGGCCCTGCAGGCCAGGCAAACTGGCGGCTGGATCTCTCTTTCCCGTGCATGGGTGGATGCCTACCTCTTGCTCTGGTCGCAGTTGGGCAGGTCGCACTACTCCCAGGGAGTGGAGGAGGTCCTTCCCCAGGTCTGGCCCTGTGTGCAGCAGCAGGGAGCTGCCACTCTGGGCCCTGCAGGCCAGGCAAACTGGCGGCTGGATCTCTCCTTCAACTAAGAATCTTTCTGTGCCCGTGAACACTGTGTGATGCACCTGTAAGTTGAGCTTGTGACAAGTGTATACTTGTTAAGGTGAAGAGTATTTAAACAGGTAGGGATGACGAGAGGTAGTTGGAGTCGGAGAGAGAATACAGAAGAGGAAGCAGAGAAGAAGCAAGAATAAAGAACCTACTCATTCCCAGTCTGCCTCCGATTTCTTACCCATGGTATCGTTGCTGCAGGCGGCAATAGCTGCAGGCGGCAACACTTATATCAGAGAAAACATTCGGTATTTGGATTTTTGAGATTGACTGATTTCACTTAGCATTATATTCTCCAACTTCATCCATTTACCGGCAAATGCCATTATTTTATTCTCTTTTATTGCTGAGTAAAATTCCATTGTGTATATATACCACATTTTCTTTATCCACTCATCAACTGAGGGACATCTAGGTTGGTTCCACAACCTAGCTATTGTGAATTGTGCTGCTATAAACATTGAAGTGGCTGTGTCACTGTAATATGCTGTTTGAAGTCTTTTGGGAATATACCCAGGAGTGGGATAGATGGGTCATAGGGTGGTTTCATTCCCAGTTTTCCAAGAAATCTCCATACTGCTTTCCATAGCGGTTGCACCATTTTGCAGTCCCACCAGCAATTGCAAAATGTAACCCTTCTTGATTGTTGCCTCTTATATAGAATATGTTGTAGGACTGGATTAATACCAAATTTTCCCTGAAACTTAAATGTTTGATTTGCTGATTTATTTAATAACTTGAAATACTATAATTAATAAAAGTTTTCTAGTCTGTAAATTTTTAATAGATAATATGAAATTTGATGAGTGAGTTGAAGTTACAGAGTAGTGGGAATGACATGATTGACTTGTTTTACCAAATGTAGAGATAAAATTGAAACAACCTTAGTGCTTATAGCATATGTTTAGCTTTAGTATAAGCCAAATTTGTCTCCCACACTTGCCTTTAATACATTTTTACTAGCAAGCAAATTAACCTCTTTGAATATCTCTCTCCTGATAATAAGAAGACAGTAGATGATAATGTATATTTCCTAATCAAATTGATGCATGTAAAGCTCTCAGTACATGTTCGGACAAAACTTTGCTTTCATAAGCACAAAGTACCCTTCTGTTTACTCATGTGAACTAAATAGAATCAGATACCTGAAGATGATTCTTCTGAAGTTATGGCCAGTAATAATGGCCACCATTATGTAAAGACTAATGTTTCAGACTCTGTGATAGTTACTTGACATAAATTATTTCTTATCTATTTGCAATTGTATTAGTTAAGTATTACTATTTCCATTATACAGATGAAAAAAATGAGGCTTAGAGAGTCTAACTTGCTTGCCCAACATCACAAAGCTTACCATACACATAGATTCAAATTTAGATCTGTATGGCTCCAAATCAAAGACTATCTCTTTTCTTTATGCCACTATTTCATTATCAATTTTAGCACTTAAGTGAAGGGAATTTAAAAGGCAGAATGTAGGTTATTCATTATCTCAAAGTATGTTGTTTCCTAGTCCAACAAAGGTGAAAGATTTCTTCCTGACATTATTGCCTAGGTGACAAAAATTTAATCTTCACCATTATGTTAAACTCATCACTTCATCCCAAATATTCCTCAGTTAATCTTAGTAGATACTATAAATCATGACTGGCCTTATACCTTATGTAGTGTGTTGAAGCTTTTGTATCTTTTATAGAAGAATTAGGAAGATATCTCTGCCCCATTTTTTCTTTATATTCACAGTTGCCTGAAATGATTTTAAGAAGACTGCTCTAATAGACAATTTTCATATGAGAGTGAAACTGAGAGGAGACTTGGACAGGAAAAAATTGGCAGGAAAGTAAAAGTGGCAGAACTTGCTAGAGGTAGTGATATGGATAAAAGAAAACAAAGAAAAATAACTAGGCTGTAATAGTGGTAATTAACTTCTTCACATGGTGTTTTCTCTGCCTGGGATGTCTTTCTCCATTTCATGCGGGGGGGGGGGGTATAGCTGAGTGGTAGAACACATGCCTAGCATGCCCAAGGGCCTGAGTTCCTACAAACAGAACAAAACAAACAAACTTGCATATACTTTGTAAGGAATTTCAACAAGAAAGAAGTAAAGTGGTTTTTTTTTTCCCTCTCTTCTCTCTGTCCTCCTTTAATCCTTGCCACCCAAATTGATATTTCAGAATTCTGTATATCTTTCCAGGTATCTTCTACATGCAGAGGTCTGTCCGTCTGTCTGTCCATCTATGTATCTACCTATCTCTTATTTTTACAATATGTCATCATATTAAATATCCTCTTCTGCATTTTTGACTCTTGTATTTTATACATCTTTTATAGGAATACTTTTAAAATCACCTCATTTTCTTATAGCTATATAACATGGATGTATCATAGTGAATTCATTTAAATACTTATTTGTGGACATTTAGATTACTTTCAGTTCTTTTCCATTATATCATTCACCATTGTGTTTAATTTTGTGCTGTTATTTCTAGCCATAAACCATCACTCAGCATTCTAGATCATACCCATTCCTGTTTATATTTTAGCACATCAAAAGACAGTCTTTCCTAAAACCAGGACACACTTATCCATATCACATTTCCTGAAAGACCCCCTACCAAGCATTCTTGGGTGAGATGGTCAAAAACAAATTGATTATAATAAAATGAATAGAAATGAAAAATTAGTCCAAAGGATATACTCCTCTGAGTAATTCCCTTCTCTGGAAATCACTGCTAATAACGGTTTGATCTATAACTTTTAAAATGTTGTTCTAGACTTACAGAAATAATCTGTCATGAACAAATTACATATCCATTCATTCACTACCTTTATATCTTTTTTTAGCTTTTCTAGTTTTAAAATGTCCACTTTATTCCATAACACTTAGCCAGATATCATTTACATCTGAGGAAGAGAAGGACCATGAGACTGATTTATGGTAAAACACTAGGAAATTGTAGTCCAATTTTACACATTTCCAGGAACCCCCAGACACGTGTACCACAATGCAGAAATATGGGTATCACTACTACATTTTACATAAGATAAAAGGGAAGTATCAATCAACTTCAAAAGTAGTAAATTCACCTGTCCCTTAAAATATGGGTATGCAATTGTTACAAAGCCATAGTAAATGGTTTTATAAAATGTAATTTTATTTTATGTTACTCTGCTGTTACATAGGGCATGGCATTTTCACAAGGCTTTTTTGGGACTACAGTCAATGATTAGCAACACACAATAGTGGTCCAACTCTCTAAAGAACAATCACTAGACAAACTGGACACCCTCTCACATGTGCACAAATCTGCATGGAAAAGTACTAAAGTTTTAGACTTGGACTTGTGTACTTTTATTTCCCCTTTCTAGTGTATTAAGAAATGACA
Organism: Tamias sibiricus; assembly: GCA_025594165.1. Taxonomy (NCBI): domain Eukaryota; kingdom Metazoa; phylum Chordata; class Mammalia; order Rodentia; family Sciuridae; genus Tamias; species Tamias sibiricus. The sequence continues at coordinate 112,257,428 of CM046667.1, forward strand.
TGCACTTTAATTTGCCAAAAGCAATGCTTGTATTCTGGCAGCAACATGCTACTTCTATTACATAGTAAAGTAAATACCAGAACTACAAAGGCAGGAAGTGTAAGTGAATTTTTATTGGGAAGGGAAATTGTCAACTTAAACAGCAGCAAATGATGATTGAATAAGGAAACTCCCTGTTATCACAGATAGACATGACCTCCACAACATGTGATATACAGGAGGCATTTCAATTTGTGAACCGCACCCCCAGCCAGGAAATGTCAAGTGCTTTCCCATTCGATCTAATACTTCTGGATTCCTACTAAAAAGGAATACAGTAAGAGAATAGAAAGGTTGCTTACTGAAAGGAAACCCTCAAAGAAGAATAAGGAAGGGAATGTAGAAATTAAGAAGTCATGTAGAACACTCTTTAAATTGCAATTAACTACATTTTCTTATCTTCACAGTAATACAAAACACAGTCACTTGTAGAACTGGTTCAGATTACTTAAATACCAGATACATTTTTAGTCCTCTACTAAGTGTTTGGAATTACTTATGTTTATATGAAATGAAGCTATTAATACTTTTCTACAGCAGTAACTGCACACCAGGAAGGCCAAGACAAACACAAATCCAGGAATGGAGTTTTCCCAAAGCTGCAGTGTGAAAAGACTATGAACAGTTGATTCCATACACATGAATGGGTTTCTTTGCTATAGGAAATCCAAGTGGAGTAAGGAATGGAGATGTGTAAAAAGGTTTCTTGAGGGAAGAAGGATGACACCCTGTTTGCATTTAGTTTTCAGCCCCTTCTACTACATCACATTCTTCTCCTGCACTGATGTCCATAATGTTAAGTTGTCTCTAAGCAACTGCATGATGAGGGTGCTGTCCTTGTATGAGTCTTCATTCAGTGTATCAAGTTCTGCAATGGCCTCATCAAAAGCCGTTTTAGCCAGTGTGCAGGCAAGCTCTGGGTTATTAAGGATCTCATAGTAAAATACAGAAAAGTTAAGAGCCAGCCCCAGGCGGATTGGGTGGGTGGGTTGCATCTCTTTCTTGCTTATATCAAATGCCTCTTGGTAAGCTCCTTGGGAATTATCTATCGTTTGTTTCCGATCATCACCACATGCAACTTCAGCAAGGTACCGGAAGTAATCTCCTTTCATTTTCAGATAGAAGACCTTACTCTCTGAATTAGTTGCATTGGCTATTAAATACTTATCCAACAATTCCAGGACCGTGGTGCAGATGGACCTCAGCTCCGACTCCACCTTCTCCCGATAGTCCTTAATCAGCTGCAACTTCTTGTTGGAGGTGTCGGTCTTCTGCTGGATGCTCGAGATGACCCTCCAGGCGGACCTGCGGCCCCGACCACGTTCTTGTAGGCCACCGAGAGCAGGTTGCGCTCCTCGTTGGACAGCTAGGCGCCCTGCTCGGTCACGGCCTTCATGCAGGTGGCCATGTCGTCGTAGTGCTCGGCCTGCTTGGCCTTCTGGATCAGCTCGGTCTTCTCCATGGCGCGGGGGCCGGGGCCGGGGGCGAGGCGAGGCGAGGGCGAGGGCGAGTGCCGACCCTGATCGGGAGTCCTCCTCCTCGAGAGCTTCACGTCTCCCCAGCCGCGACTTGAATCCCTTTATATCTTTTTGTAATACTTATATACCAGGAAGAATTGGACTTTTCTGAAGCTCTTCATATAGTAATTACCAAAACAAAGAAAATCTGAAAAATAGTCTAATATGCTATAATCTCCCCTCAAATTTCAAAAATACCTCATTGTGCACAGATATTACCAGTACATGAAAAAGTCAATAAATCAAATAAAACTGATTGTGTGAAACATAGTTAAACATAAAAATGTATAGATATAAGGAATGAAAGTCTTTTATTTATCTCTACTCCTCTGCCTAATTCCCCTCTCTGGAAATCACTGCTGATGACAGTTTGATGTATAACTTTTAAAATGTTGTTCTAGGCTCACAGAAATAATCTGTCATGAACAGATTACATACACCCACCATACACACTGTTTTTAAAATGATTCCTCTAGTATTTCATTATATGGGTAGAGCATAATTTTTAAACCATGCCTCAGATGATGAAAATTTATTTTTACTATTTTATGATTTTAAAAATGATGCTTAAATAAATATATGTGTGTTTTCTTAAAAATCTAAGGGTCACATAAATGTAGGAGTCATATTTTTTTTTAATTTGTTTATTAGAAGGTCAAATGTCAGTGCCTTTAAATCTCCAGTGAAAGTTTATTTCACTCGACTGGTATGAGTGTCACTGGGGAAAGTGGGGAAAGAATGGAAAATAGATTAGAATGAAGAAGAAATTATATCTGGTAATTGGTTAAAGAATGAGCAGTGATAAAGGATAGTAATAAAATGCATAGCAGAAAAGACAATTCTGCAGAAGCCATAAATCAGAGCCAGAGAGGAATAGCCAAACAACTTCCCAGTCTATGCAGAAATATCAGAGGAATGCATTAGACTTCCATGGCAATGGGCCTTTTAAGCTAAATTTAACTGGGATATAAATGGAGGTTAATTCCAGTTGACATCCTGACTTCAAGATGGATTAAACAGTATTCCTTAAAACTAATAAAGATAAATATAAATATAAACAAGAAGTGAGTAACCTAAGCTACAGTTGAGGACATGTACCATGTTTATTTTGTCTACCACCTTAACTCAAATATATTAAGCTGCATGCCAATTATGTGTTGAAGGAAGGAAGGGAGGGAAGAAGGGAAGTAGCTCATTGAAAACATCATTCTGAATGTTGCTTATGTTTAGCATAGGAAAATGAAAGTCCAAATATAAAGATTTATTTTGGAATTTGGGTAAGGTTGTAAAGTGTTAGGTACAACCCTAATTTATGAATTTAAGATTATGTTTTTTTAATAACATATGCCTCAGTGGACCTGTGAAAGATTGAACATCGACCTGAATCCATTTATTCATGCATTTAATAAATATTTATTGAACAGCCACTGTGCGTGTAGCATTCTCTTAATGTTGTGGAAGACACATAATCTTTGGTTTTAAGGAATTTGTAAACTAGGTTTAAACACACATGCATATAATTTAAATGATTTAAGAAAGCAAAATAGCAGTGAGCCACAGTAGGACTAAACTTGAGACTTTTCAAGAAAGACAGATTTAAATTCATATCCTGTCTAGCCATATGAGCTTGGTATGCTCCTCAGTACTTTAAGTTTCATTTTCTTCATCTGTAAAATGAGGAAATGAATATTATCTGCCTCATAGGACTATAGTGACATGTAAGATAATGTATTTACATTGTTAGCATAGTGCCTGAAATACTATAAGTACCTAATAATGGTATTATTATTAACTGTTTTTATGTACTCAAGACAGTGAACACAATTTATTTTTTATTTTATTTTGTTTTTTGGTACTGGGGATTGAACTCAGGGGCACTCGGCCACTGGGCCACATCCCCAGCCCTTTTTTGTATTTTATTAGAGATAGGGTCTCACTGAGTTGCTAAGTGCCTCGCCTTTGTTGAGGCTGGCTTTGAACTTGTGATCCTCCTGTCTCAGCCTCCCAAGTGCTGGGATCACAGGAGTACGCCACTGCGCCCGGCTACACAATATGTTTTTTAACAGAATACGATTAAGTGCCAAATAAGGTACTACAGATCAGAAGTCAGCAAACTTTGTTTCTGTGAAGGCACACACACTAAATATTTTAGGTTTTGCATGCCACATATGGCATCTGTCACATATTATTCATTTTTATTTACAACCCTTTATAAGGATAAAAATCACTCAACTAACTAGCCGTATTGTACAGCTTTCTGTCACAGTAATAAAAATCCATTTACAAAGAGAAAAGGTTTATTTTGCTTCAGATTTTTAGAGTTTTCAGTCTGTGACTGGTTGGGTCTGTTGCTTTTGGGCCTGTGGCAAGTTAGCCCAGCATGGCAGTGAATGTATGGAACAGCAAGGCCACTTACCTCATGGCCAGGATATAAAAGAAAAATGAAAGAGGAAGAGACCAGAGTCCCACTTTTCTCTTTAGGGGCGTATTCCCAGTGACCTTAAGATCTCCCAATAGGCCCTACTTGTTACCTGTTCCACCATCTCCCAATAGTGCCAAGCTGGGGACCAAATTTTAACTCATGGATCTTTGGGGTACATTGTGAATCAAATATTCTGGATCCAAGCTACAAAAACAGGCTTGCAGCTGATTTGGACAGAGACTTAATTTGTTGCCTCCAGTTGATAATAGAAGCACTGAATACTATCTAGTACTATGGTGGATTACTTGTTAAAGTAGGGCTTGAGCTCATTCTTCAAGAATGAATTGAACACAAATCTCATTTAGAATGGTAATGCATGGCTTCTTATGTCTACTGATATAAATAGTATTATATGTGTCACCCTGAAAAATGTATGGTCTACCAACTATAAATAACTGAAAACATAATTTAGGAATAGATTTGTAAAGCTTTGTCCATTCTGTGAGTTTCCTGGACCTACACTTGGGGACAGTCTTTGATTATTACTTTTTCTACAGGACTTCCTATAATTCTTTTTTCTCTACTTCCTAACAATTTCTTTTATATTTTATAAGGACCCAAAATTGAGAAACCAGCACATTTAAAAGAGTGGAACAAATATAATAATAATTGCCAGCACTTTATTAAATGCTATGTGCCATGTGATATTCTAAATGATTCATATTTGCTAACTTATTTGATATTTACAGTAACTTTATGACAGAGATATTATTATCACCACCATTTTATAGATGAGCAAACTGAGGCTTTAAAAGTTTAGGGAGATTTTTCAGTGTCACACAGTGGCAGCGGTGGGCTTTAAGCCCAGGTAGTCTGGCATTAGAGCCTATATTATTATTATAATTCCTTTGGTGGGCTTTTGGACTGAAAGAGAATGAAACTCAATTTTATAGGATTAAAAAAATGAGGTTAATGTAACTTAAACCATATGAAATTTGCATCAATATATTTTGAATTATGTACTGAATTAAGACATTTTTTGTCCAGCCATAAATTTATGTGGTTATATATATCTATATCTGTATACCCATATATGTAGATATAGACATACACATACACAGAGAAGAGAATGCTAAATACTGTTAGGAGGGTCCCATAATCTTATAATGTAGGCACTAATATCATAACCCTTTATCCAATGGGGAAAATAAAATTTAGACTGACAAAACAATTTATCCAAGTTCAAATAAATTATCAAATATCAGATCCAGGATCTGACTTCAAGCCTACTATATGCTAGAGCCCAAGCTTTAACCATCTTACATAATACTCGGAAAGATAGAAACTCTACATAGGAAATTATTACTAACAATACTAAATGACATTTATGAAAAGAATTGAATATATATTGTGTGAAAATTCGGAGGAAGGAGAGGGCACTTTGGGCTGGTGAAGATGAGGAGGAGGTGGTGGTAATAATTTTTATATGAGTCAGGCTTATTAATTAATAAAACACAAATTATAAGGCGAGAATGGTATTTGAATAGCAAAAAAAAAAAAAATACTAGAAAGATGCTTGATGATTTGAGACAATGACATATCAGAAACCCTTGCATCTGCCATGATTTATTGTTATGGAAACAAATACGCTAACAGTGTATGTTCAAATATTTTTAAAAAAATGATGACAGAAAGAAAGTGGGAAGTGACAACTGAAATCTGTCTCCAAAAGGTTAAATAATGACTCATATTAAAAGCTCTGAGAAGAGTTAAATATGATAACACTTTGCTACAATACTAGTCTTTGATACAGTAGCAAAATTATGAGAATTAGTAATGAGATTTTTTTTAAACAATACTTGCTGTATGGATACTGTCAATATTTAACAATACACTTCCAATTTAACAGTATTCGTGCTATGGAAACATTATGACTTTTGTTCTAATGATTTTCTTGAAGTCTTAAAAATGTTACATTTTAATCATTATTCTTCTAATCATCCATTGGGTGCCACATTATTTTGTAATATTTGTAAAATTATATCCTCATAGATATAATTTGCTAACATCTCTAAATATGCCTTTCTTATCCATCAAGATATGTGATACTATGTTGCACCATTCATTTCTTTAGTATTCTATTGAAAACTGTTTTTTTTTTTTGCAATTCCTGATAACATAGATATTTTTCTTTGCATTATAAGGTCATTACAAATCTCTGAGTAAGATTGATGAAACTGTTAATTTGCCTGTCAAAAGAGGGACACAGATGTATCTGAAAGAGGGTGTACTAATGGCATGGCACTAATGCAATTTCACAAATGACTTAATGGAGCACATAAAGCATATTTCCTCTATTAAATACACAGAGCCATAGCATGGAGTCATATCTTGCTTTGCTTTACAGGCTGTGAAAAATATTTTTAATCAGCTAAAGGATGAAGAGACTCTTGAAGGTTATGCAGATTAAGTTATAAAAAGCCCTTAAATGCATAATCCTCAAGGAGCATTCAGGAAGGAAAATTTCAATCAGGGATATTTGTTTAGATTGACAACATTTGTGAATTCCTTAAGTTTCCAAGAGGATTTTAAAGGGAAAATTAGAACGTGAGTGTTATTTTCTAAAACCAAAATAGAAAAAATGCAATGTCACTCAAGACTTATGTAAATTAAAAGATATTCACCAAACTGTGTTTTTATGACAGTAAAGACCCAAAAAACAATCTAAGAACTCTGTGTTCTAGATGTCTGACCTCTCTTCTAGCCTGGGTCAGGGCAGAATTATAGTTAGATTTTTTTTTTTTTAATTTCATGAGAACTTACAAATATTTCTCAGGATACTGGGGACTGTGGCCCCATTGTCCATCTCCTTAGTAGCAAGCAATTGTCAAAATACCTTCAAGTACCAACTCTCTGCCCTGGTGATAATGGTGTACATTACTTTGATTCATTCACTTATTTCTCAACAAATACCTATTTGGCTTATTATGAGTTTGTCACTCCAGTAGGTGCTGCAGATAAAGTTGGGTTCAAAATACTTCTAATAGGTCAGGTGCAGTAGCACACACTTGTAATCCTAAAGGTTTGGAGGGCTGAGGCAAAAGGATTGCAAATTCAAAGCCAGCCTTGGCAACTTAGTGAGGCCCTAAGCAACTTAGTGAGACCCTGTCTCAGAATAAAAAATAAAAAAGGGCTGGGGATGTGATTCAGTGATTAAGCATCCCTGGGTTCAATTCCTAGTACCAAACCAAACAAAACACTTCTAGAGGCTAGTTCATAGCTCTGTGTGACACTGAGCTAGTCTGGTAACTGAGAATGAATCAGGTAAAGGATTCTGGCCCATTAAATAATCGAGGAAGTGACTTGCTGTGGTTTGAATGTAACCACCCCCCCCCCAGCCAGATTAAGTTGGAAACTTAATTCCCAGTGCAATAGTTGGGAGGCCTGGGTACATTAATTCCCAATGAGAGGTGTTTAGGTCATGAGGTTTCATCCTCATGAATTGATTAATTCTGATTATGAAAGGGTTTGAGGATCAATCTCTGTCTCTTTATCTCTCTCTGTCTCTCTCTAACTGTAGTATTCTTTTAAAGTAATAGACAGATAGTTATACTTAGAAGTGGGGCTGCTGAAATGAACACCTAAAATGGTTAAAGTAGCTGGAATTGGGAATGGGTCAAGGCTAGAAGAATTTAGAGGAGCAAGATGGAAAAGCATAGTATATCATAAAGGGAACATTAAGGGCAATTCCCTAGAGGGCTCCAAAGAAGGAAATAAGTAGAGATAGTCTGAGTCTTAGAGATTTTTCAAGTGGTCATGATCAGAATGTTCATAGAAATATGGATGGAAAGGACCATTCTAATGAAGTCACAGATGGAAATAAAGGGCGAGGAATTGGAATGGAAAACTGGAATAAAGCCAATATTTGTTGCAAAATGGCATTAACTTGCCTGAATTCTGTCCATGCCTGAAGGCTTTATGGAAGGTAAAATTTAAGTAGTGATGAACTAGTTTATATTGTAGGAGAGATTTGCAAGCAAAATAGTATTAAGTGCTGCATAGCTTCTTTTAACTACATACAGTAAAATGAGAAAATAAATGATTTAAAGATGGAATTTTTAATTAAAAAGGAAACAGAATTTAGGGATTTAAAGGATGCTCAACCTGGCCATATGGTAGAGAGTGAAAGGGCATTTTCATGAGAGGAAAACAAGGCTATGGCCAAGAAACCCATTGTTAAGGAGGCTAGTAGTACAGATAGAATGGAGTCAGAGGCTATTCATCAAGATAATGGCAAAATAACCCTGAAAGCACTTTGGAAATTGCCAGTGCTGCCCCACCCATCACAGGTCTGAGTACCAAGAGACATAGGTCAAAAGAGAGGACTGGGGTACCCTTGGGATCTTGGGTCTTGGTGCCTGGGGCCACCTGAGGTTTCCCATATTCTGGTACAAATTCCTCTTGGACTCAGGTGTGACTCAAGGGCCCAAGGTATGGTATGGGCTACAACTTTGGAAGCTTTGAGTGGCAAGTCAAGCCAGTATTTATGTGTTAAACCTGCAAACATGTAAAATTCACAACTGTAATGGTTTTGTCTGCCTAAATTTCAAAGGATGTCAAAGGATGTCACAGACATTGTGAGGGCCCAGTCAGAGATTTGCTGCAGGGTTTGAGCTACTGCAGAGAGCCATCACTGTTATCAAAAGCTTAGTTAGGCCTTGTCCCCAATGCCAATCCAATAATGAGGACGTGGTTTTGAGAAAAAGGAAAAAAGAAGTTTAATTGCTTTGCTAGCCAAGGAAAAGCAAAGGGGACTCCTGTCTCAGAGGCTGTGATTCTGCTCATGAGAGGAGCAGGGGACGTTTAAAGAGGTAATTCAAAGGCTATATTCCATGCTTTCTCTTGTCAGAGTTGTAATTCACTTGTTAATTTGGGAGATAGTAATTTCTGACATCTTCTAGTTCCATCCCCAAAGTCTGAATTATTTCAGTTCTGTGGTTGTATATGTACTCACAGACAGATAACTGTGCCTAGGATGGAGAAGAAAGGTAATCCCATTTCCCCTGAGATTAGGGATGGGGGAGATTATAAAAGAGCAGGGAGAGAGAAAGAGAAACAAACATGTCCATTTTAAAAATAAGTTGCTGTGGCAGAGCAGCAAGGGCTATATTCAAAAATAAAGTCAACCACCGTTACATCACTATGGCAATGTTCAGCAGAACTGTAGATTTGGAGCTTCTTTGCTATGTCTCCACTATACCTAGTAGAGCTACCATGGCAGGGCTGCTGCCAATAATTCAGAACTCAAGACCAACCACAGCATCCCCAAAAGGGAAATGGGCATTCTTCAGACTCCAACCCATGAGAATTGTGTGGACTAAGCCCAACAAAAGAGGCAGAGCTGCCTGAGAGCTTGGGGTGCCTAGCCCTTGCCCCACTGTGCTTAGAAAGTGGGCTATGAAGTCACAAAAGACTATTTTACAGTTTTGAGATTTGACGTTATCCATCCTGTTGGATTTTGGACTTACTTAAGACCAGTTAACTCTCTTTTCTGGCCTATTTCTCCCTTTGGGAATGGAACTGTCTATCCTATGCCTGACCTACCATTGTACAGTCCGTCATGAAGGGCAGAAACCCACACTGGGACCGTGTAGAAAAAGGGAGTTTATTAACCAGCCTCTACAGCTGGAAGAGACACCAAAGGGACCGTGAAGTGAAGAGTGGGGAACCAGCAGGAGGAGACGAGTGCAGATGAGGTGAAGAAGGGGAAAAAAAAGGGACGAGTTCCTGCCTGGTTAGGGTTTAAATATTAAATAGCGACTTGGGTGAGCCAAAGGACCCCTGACTCCATAGGCTGCCAGGGGGTGGGGGCTTGGAAGTGAGACTTGTACACTTGGGATTGGCTCAGAAAGGGAGAGCCCACCCTGTGGTGAATTCCCACGAGAGGTGGGTGCTTCCGAGAAGGCAAAGCTCAGACTTACAAGATAACCTAATATACCTGGGGCATGGCTAATTTAGAACACCTGGGGGTATGGCCCGTCAGCCCGGTTTTATCCAAAAAGTCATATGTCACATAAATATGCTTTGATCAATGATGTAATGTATATATATGATGGTGGTCCCATCAGATTATATCATCTAGTGATGTAAGAGCTATCTTAATTTGTGTTAAGTACACTCCATAACTACACAATGACAAAATCACCTACTGACTCATTTCTCAGAACATGTTCACATCATTAAGGACACATGACTATATTGTGGAAGTAGGCAACTTGTTTTATTTCACAGGTTTATAACTGGAGGAAATTTGCTTCAGGATGAATCATACCTTGAGTCTTATCCATCTCTGATTTAGATGATACTTTGAACTTTTGGCTTGGTTTGGAATGAGTTAAGACTTTGGACTTACTAAGACAGGAAGAATGTATTTTGTATGTGAGAAGGACATGAATTTTGAAGGACAAAGAGTGAAGCATGCAATAGGGCTAGTTGGTAGGGACAAAAGGGAGGTGTTTAGGTCATGAGGGCTTTACCCTCAAGAATGAATTAATGCTGATTATAAAATGCCTTGAGGCTATGAGTTTACTCTCCCTCCCTTCCTAGGTTGATATCTCTCTCTCTCCCTCTCTCACTCTCCCCCTCCTCCCCACCCACATTGCTCTTCCACCATGGGAAGATGCAGCAAGAAAGGCTTTATCAGATTTCAGATCCTCAATCTTGAAATTTTCAACCTATGGAGTTGTAAGAAATAAACCTCTGTTGTGTATAAATAACCCAGTCTGTGATTTTCTGTTTTAGCAGCACAGAATGGACTAAGACAGGGCAGAATGCCACTACAGGAAGAAATTATACGAGAAATGGAAATCTGGAACTTAACACAGACTTCAAGGAGTTAGATGTATCTCCAATTAAGCAAAGGACCTGTAAATATGGAAGTTGAGCAAAGGTCAAAGAGCTTCCTATCATCCAAGGTTAGAAGCAAACTGAGGATCTACAGCGAGGCATTCAGTCTCCATGGCCTCTGCTTGAACTTGTGTGCTTCCAAACTCTTATCTTGCTCCTGATCATTTAAATAATGATGGTTGGAAAATTGAAGACCCCAAAGCACTATAATATCTCTATTCAACAATGATTAAAATTCTTTTCAGTATATTATTCTTCACAAACCAGGAGAAACAAACCATCAAGAAGAGGTGAAATCAAACTGGTTTATGTTTCATACTAAAATATTCTAAAAAAACACCATCAGGGTCACAAGATTTGAGTGTTTGTCCCAGCTGCATTACTTCTGAGCTGTGTAATCTTGTGCATATCATACAGCTTCCTAGAGCTGCAGTTTCTATCTGTAAAAAGAAAATAATAAAACTGACCCTGCCTAACATCTGGGGTTGTCTTTGGATAATCTTATGATGTTAAGTATAAGAGCATTTAAGAATTTGTTTAGAAATACACAAATGTAAGAAACTGAGAGTGTTTCATTCCCTAAAAATGTTGGCTTTTAGTATTTGAACAGCAAGCTTCTTAAGAGTCTCAGATGAAAGTTACTGCAGTAGTGGAAAGTATTTTAAAAGTTTATAATAAAACTGGAAATGACAGGTATTTTTATTTTATTATGCAGAAAATGGAATGTGCCAATTGTCAGGTGAGTTTAAGACTGTTTCTTTTATTCTTAATAAATAGTGTACTGAACCCTGTGTAATATCTTGTTTACAAAGAATTGAAAACACTTAGAACTGTTCTGCGCTACTGTGCCACTCTTTATAGAAAGTGTTTTGTCTAATAGTTTGAAGTGAAGCCCATTGTACTGTATAAAACGTGGGAATGCATTATCTACTCAAGGCAGGAGGAACAAAATAAATGTACTAGAGAGAGTTTATGATTTCCTGGTTAATGATCAACACTGCTAATGTTTTGCAGCATGGAAAGTATAGCAGTATATACAGAATGACAATGAAAGCAATACAACCAAAATGTGCAATTTTATCTGACCTAAAGATGTCAAGAGATGTTCCTATGTAGTGGTAAATATAAATATGATTATAATTCTCTTCATTGCTCTACCTAATTTTTTAAAAATTTGCTTGCAATAAATGTATGTTCTCTCTGTGATATACTGTTATGTCTGTTTTGACAAATGCATTGTTGTATAACTGTCACCAAGATCAGAAAAGAGAACAGTTTCTACACCCAAAGAAAACTTCATGCAGCACTTTTATGGTCAAACTGTCTTCCCTCTTTTCTCCCAGGCACTCCATTCTCTATTCCTTTGGTTTTGTCTTTTCCAGAATGGCAGATAAATTTAATCCTACCCGGTATGTTGCCTTTAAGACTGGTTTCTTTCAGTTAGCATATGTGCGTTTGAGGTTGATGCATGTTTTTGCATTTGTCAGTAACTTTAAAATTGTTTTTATTGTTTTGTAGTGTCCCATGCACCACAGTTTGGTTATACATTTACGTTTATGGACATTTGATTATTTCTAGTTTTAGGTGATCATAAGTAAACCTGCTATAAACATGCAATAGTGGTTTTGATATGAAAATAGTTTCCTAGGAGCAGGATTGCTGAGAAGAATGGGTATTATATATTTGACTTTACTAGAAATTACCAAATTAGTTTCTGATAGCTGTATCACTTTTCATTCCCATCAGAGTTCCAGTTGTTCTTCATCCTCTTCAGCAATTAGTATTGTCATTCTAATAGTGTATCCTGATATCTCATCAGGATGCTAATGTGCATTTGATAATGACTAATGATACTGGGAACCTATTTACATGCTTATTTGTCATTTATATATTTTCTTTGCTGAAATATTTCTTCAAGGATTTTGACCATTTTAAAAATTAGTTATATCTTTCCATATGTTTGATTTTTGAGTTTTTTAAATATATTTTTATATAAATCCTTTGTCAGATATAGGATCTCTATTTTGTCTTAATTCATTGCTTGTTTTTTTTCATTCTCTTAGCAGAGTTGTTTGCAGAGCAAAAAATTTTAATTTTAACTAAGTCCAAATTATTGATTGTGCCTTTGTTGTTGTATCTACGAACTCTTTGCCAGACCCAAAAGTTTGCTCCTATGTTTTCTTTCTTTTTCTTTCTTTTTTTTTTTTTTTTTTTTTTTTGTCGATGGACCTTTATTTTATTTATATGTGGTGCTAAGGATTGAACCCAGTGCCTCACACATGCCAGGCAAGCACTCTACCATGGAGCTACAACCCCAGCCCTGCCCCTATATTTTCTTAAAAAGGTTTTATACTTTTTATATTTTAGATTTAAGTGCTTCGTCATGAACTAATGTCTAAATAAGATATGAGTAATATATTGAAGTTTATTTTTCGATATGCATGTTAAATTTTTCCAGAAACACTTACTGAAATTTTCTGCACATTCAAAATTATTATTATTATTCTTGAGGAAACAACTCCATTATCATTATGTAATGTTTCTCTTTATTCCTGCTAGTTTTCCTTATATGTAACTCTGATTTGTCTCATGTAAATGTGTTTACTCTTTAGTTTCATAAGTTTTGGGTGGCATTACTTTTTAATTCCAGGCTTTTATTTTAACCTATCTATATCATCTTCTTTAAACTGGGTTCCTAATAGAGACAATAGAGTTGGCTTTTGATTTTGTAAAATTCAATCTGTCAATCTCTGTATTTTCAGACCCTTTTGCATTTTTTAATTGTTGTTTTGCTTGAATAAGGGCTATAATTGATTTTCCCCTTTTCTAAAAATTATTTCTCCATTCTTTATTTTCTGCCCTATTTTTAATTAGTTGGTTAACTTTAATATTCTATTTTAATTTTTCTACTTTTTACCCATATGCATTAATATTTTAATGATTTCTCAGATTAATACTATATGCATATTTACCTTTGCACAATCTATTTAGAATAATATTTTACCACTTTAAATGTAGAAGCTTTATAACTATAGAGGATTCTTTTTCTTTTTGTGAAATGCCACCATGTGCATTTTATTACATATATTGAGACCCTCACTTTAACAGACAATGTTATAATTGCTTTCAAAAGTTTTATATATTTGCCAGGCGTGGTGGCACACACCTGTAATCCCAGCACTTGGGAGGCTGAGGGAGGAGGATCACGAGTTCAAAGCTAACCTCAGCAATAGGGAGGCACTTAGCAACTCATTGAGATCCTGTCTCTAAATAAAATACAAAAAAAGGTCTGGGGATATGGTCCAGTGATTGAGTGCCCCTGAGTTCAATCCCCAGTACCCCCCAAAAAAGTCTAATATATTTTAAAGAATTTGGAAAGAAATATGATATTACAAATATGTACCATATCTATAAATCTTTCCTGATTCCTGAAATTCCAAATCTTCCTTTGTTATCATTTCTCTCTACCCTGAAGAATTTCTTTTATTATTTCTATAATCTCAGATCTTCAGGCCACAAATTCTTTCAGTTTAACTTCATTTGAAGACATGTTTAGCTTTGCTGAATGTGAAATTTGATGTTGACTATTCTTTTCTTTTAGGCTTCTGTGGTTTTTGATGAGAAATCTACAATCATATGAATTGTTCCCACAAGGACTTTAACAGGACACTTAGTCTTGTAATAAAGAATTTAAAATTCTAAGGATACTGGAAAGTTACCTGACATTAAAAAACATCAGGGAAATCTGGCCACTTTTGAAGGGAAAAGGCAATCAAAAGATGCCATTCCCAAGATGAAGGATATATTGGAATTATGTTTATCTTATAAGTAATGTGTCTTTTTTGTCAGGCTGCTTTGAATATTTTTTCTTTATTTTAGATTTTTGTAAAGTAGTTTGATTATGATCTAATTGGGCATGATTTTCTTTGAGTTTATGTTTGTAGAATGCTGTTCTTGAATCTATGAATTTATGCCTTTAATCAAGTTCAAGATGCTTGCAACTAATATTTCATACAGTATATTTTATGTACCATTTTTTTCCTTTCATTGAGAGACTCCATTAAAATGAATGTTATACCTTTTGAAATTGTCCCACAGGTCTCTGAAGCACTGTTCATTTTAAAAAATATCTGTTTCTCTATTATTCAAAATGTATTTACCTTAAAATTCACTTATTATTTTCTCTGTTATCTCCATTCTGCTACTGTATCCATCCCAGTGAAGTTTATAGTCTGGATTTTGTATATTTCAGTTTTAAAAAATATCCCTTGCCATAATTATTGCAATATTTGTTTTTATTTATTTATTTATTTATTGTTTAGAACTTAGTTCTTTTATTTTAAGGGTATTCATTTTACCTTGTGGGAGACGATTATAACTACTTTAATATTTTTATTTGATTATTCTAACATCTTTTAATTGTATTTTCCATTCAGAATTGATCGTATTTCCCTGTTTTCCTTTTCATGTCAAGTAATTTTAGATTATATCCTTGGAATTTTGAATATTAGGACAGTAAGGGTCCTATTAAAATCCTTTGAAGAATGTTGATTTTGTTATTTTAGTAGCTAATCAACTTAGTTATAACTGTTTGAAATAATGCACAGCTATAAGAACTTTCATTAGTTGCTAGCAGTTGTACAAAATGGTGCAATCATTTTGGAAGACAGTTTGAAAGTTTCCTCTAATGTGAAACATAGTGTTACCACATATATGATGCAGCAATTAAACTGTAATATTTACTCAAATGAGTAAAAAAATCTATGTTCACCAAAAATTCTTCACATGAACATTTATAACAGCTTTGTTCATAGGGCCAAAATATGGACTCAACCAAGTTGTCCTTCAGCAGGGGAATTGTTGAACAATCCATAGTATATCCATTCAATGGAATTGAGTGATATTTTAGAAAATGAGCCATTAAGGCAAAAAAGACACAGAGGAACCCTAAATGCATGTTGTTAAGTGAAGGAATCTAGTACACAAAGGCTACATATTGTAAGATTGCAAGTATATGATATTTTGGAAAAGATGAAATACTCTAGAGAGAAAAAAAATTAGTGCTGACAGAGAATCATGGGAAGTGGAAATAATTGAATAGGAGAAGCATTACACATTCTTTTAGGGTCATAAAACTATGCTGTATGATTCTGTAATGGCAACTAGAAGGAATTTTGTATTTGTTAAGCCCCATAAAAATTAAAGGAAAGAATGAACCTTAATGGATGCATACTTAAAAAAAATTGGAGACTGATGGATAGCAGGATATGACAAAAGAATCCAAATGTATTATAAATGTATCAAATAACTGAAGGGACTGAAAGAATAATGTGCTGACATAAATAAATTTGGAAATGGGTAAAGTCTGTAAGACTAAAGCTATAAGGAACTATATATAAATGTTGCACTGTAATCAGTAAAGTTATATTTCATTTGGAACATTTGTTCACAATTTTGAAACCACTACAAATTAATACTGGAACACAACAATTAAGTGAATGGGTAGCAGTGGTAGGAGCCAGGTTTCTTACTATCAAGGTGAGAAGTTACAGATAAGCAAATGATCAAGATAAAAGTATCCATATACTAATAGATCAGAATTGGAGAGATTGGTATGAATTCATATTTAGCTTAATCTAAAAACAAGTGGGCATACATATAAACCATATGTATACATATATATGTTTCATATAGAAAGAAAAAAGTATTATATGTGTTTATGCATGTGCGTGTATATATATATATATATATTCCAAAGTATTATATGTGTTTATGCATGTGCGTGTATATATATATATATATTCCAAAAAATATATATATATATACATATCAGTTAACATATACATATATCTTTTTGCTCTGTTAGATAAGAGGGCCTAGAAGCAACAATAACTCAGTATCAATGAGCATACTTAGCACCCACATCTTGGTTTCTTCTTGAGTTTTGGCTGTGCAAAGTGATTTTCAGTATATTTTTTAATAGTATATTATGAAAAAGGAGGGGGGTTAAGTTTATAATGGAGAAACTTGACAAATACTACCTCAAGCCAAGTGATCAATTAACATCAACAATGAAATGTCATATGAATAGTATATTTCCTTGATATAATGGTAAGAGAATGGAATTTTGCCTGATTGATATTGCTTCCAAAAACATTAACTCAGTCTTATCATGAGAATATCAGACAAATTCCAATTGAGGAAATTCTATAAAATATATGACTAATAGTTTTGCAGATCTGTCAAGGTCATTGGAAATAAAGGAAATCTAAGGAATTTACAGCCAAGAAGAACATAAGGATATGTGCAATTTTAATAACATGTTGCTATTAATTAAAATAGTGTATCAATATTGCTTCACTCTTATGCCAAATGTAACTTACGATGTAAAATGTCAATAATAGGGTGGGTATTGGGCATATGGGAATTCTCTGTACTATCTTGACAATAATTTTGTCATCTGGAACTGCTCTATGATTTTAAAAAGTTAGTTAAAAACCCCAAAATTTTAAAAGATATATATATATATATATATGTATATATATATATATATATATATATATATATATATATTCTTTGGAGTTTAGAGGATTCTCTTCAATGTTCTCTTCTCTGGTTATAAATAGAAAGTCTGTCTTGGAGTTTCTGTGTTCAGTGCTTACTATACAATTGTAGATTTATATTTCCTCTTAGGGCAAAGTCAGGATATAAAGGAAGAAAAAAAAACTATGAATCTTATTATTATTTACATTGTGACCATATTCTCCAGTATGCCTCCATTTGTTTACTTTTCAGAGCCCTCAGAAACTTTGTATTTGTTTGAAAAATCATAATTATAATCAGTGAGAATGACAAAGAATTGCTCCATGTTGGAAAGAATTGGAAAGTTCAGTTCAAATTTTTACTAAACTGATCATTCGCCAAGGTATTAGTTTGAAAGACATACTTGACTATTTCTGGATGATTTTTTAAGGAATTTGTATTGTAATCATTTCTTTCACTTTCTAAATGTTCATGTCCCCATTGAACTATTCCTCTGGTTACATTCAGAACTTTGCTCTGAGACTCTAAGAATTTATGTACTAACTCATGAGAGTTTACCTGTTATTCTGTGTGTGCGTGTGTGTGTGTGTTTGTATGTGTAAAACAATAGGCTTGTTCCAGTGTAGTAACACAGCTTTTGTGACATATCAGACTCTGTAACCCTGTGAGCAAATTCTTTACAATATTTTTTCTCTCTCTGATCTAGCAATAGACATTTACAAAATATCACCATTGGATATTCCTAATCAATAAGATCACTTACGAGAAGCAAGAATCTGTATAATTGTGTATGTGAACCTTTCGAACATTTTTGGGAAAATTAACAAATTAAATGTCTTGTTTCTCCTAATGTTGCTTAACATAGTAAAATAAGAAAAGCATGAACTTTGGGATTTGAATTCCTAGCTCAAGTGCCACATAAATGATCTGAAAGCTATTATGTGTGCCTAGGATAATACTCTTATCTCCTGTATCTGAAGCTCTGAGATTGATGCAAACCATACAAACCATACCTAGACTCTTATTCTTCCACTGGTTGAATTACAGAATGAGCCAAATGCCCAGCCTTATGAGGTGTATACTATTGAAATGAAAACATTGGTTGGAAAGAATGGGATCTAGAATGTTTGAATGGAGATGTGCAGGAAGACCCTGATGAAGCTAGGTACTCTAAATCCTTGTTATTCTTTTTGCCAGTAGAAGAGGCCTCTTCATCTCTAGTGGAAAATGCATCTGAACTCCCATCTGAGGGTATTAACCCTGGATTTCCTAAAGATACTTTAATGACCTCCCCAAAGGTAGTTGACTTGTAAGACATTGCTGTTTCTTCAAAGTATCATTTCCACAGAACCTTATTTCCTTCTAGACCTAGAACTAAATTCAAGTCCCAGCAAAGCCCTAGTGGTTAGGTGGAATATATGACCCATTGCAAGTTGCATTACACTCCAGAATAACTACTTGAAATTTCTAATTTATATAGGTAGAAATCCAAGGAACATGTGCAGGGATTGATATTATGATTGTAGGATAAATAGTGGGAATCAGGCTTAATTTATTCATATGAACTCTCTGAACAGAAATTTTGCATTTAATGTTACAATTCAGAAAATTGGAAAGGTTTCTGATAGTTTGTTCACTTGGTTGGAGGAAACACAGACCAAAAGGTATCCCACAGTGAGGAGTTAGAATTGCTAGACCTGCCTCAGTTTAATGTTGAGAAAAGGATTCAAAAGGATTGGGGAGTGGAATGTTAAAGAGTGGGTTTGTGATTTAATTCCTACTCACATGCCCTGGCAGGGTGCAGAACATACCTGTCAACAGAACTGTGAGAAAGAAGTGTGTGAGGGGAGTCCCAGTATCCTTGAAGTGCTTTATGATTGTTCTTCTCTGTAGACCAGAACTCCAGAACTCACAGTGGGAACTGTGGACATCAGAATTGGTAAATCTAATTATAATGTGAATAATTTAATCCTACTTGGCTTCAGGAGTGGAGTGGAGGCTTTTAACCACTAAACACAAGGTTATATTTGTTACTATAATCGACACTGGTGTCAAAGCAGTGATCAGAACTGTCTGACTTGCACAGAGCTACAGTATTGACTAGATTTAATGGTGTTTCTTGAAGTGAACTAGATAGGGAGATTACTAAAATCTTGCTTGATCTATGTAAGCATATGAGTTATAGGTCAAATTAAAAGAAGTCCAATTAGAATATAAAAATAGAGAATCAAATTTCATCAATCAATTCCCAGACTTTAGACAGTTTACAGACCCTGAAACCACTGAACAAAAGGGAGGCCAGATTCCCTTGAGGAATGACTCCAGTTTATGTTATTCTTGTTCCTAGCTTTCTGCAAAGGGACCTATGGCCTTTTAGCTGGGTTATCTCTATGGTAGGGTAAATGAAATAACCATACCTTTTAGAAACTGCTGATTTTGAACTAGCATACATTTTCAAAATGTTACTATGGCCCAGCAGGGAGAGTAGATAGTGGATCTTTATAGGTTGAATTCATCTCACAGTGGAGACCAATAGATCCCCAGCCCCATCCTGCAGTCTTAGTTCCCCATCCCAAATGCAAAATTGGAATAGACTCAGCAACTGGGAGAATCTCCACATTGGTTCCCTAGTTGGTATAGTGAGAGCTATTATGATGGGAAAAGCTAAGTGGAAGCCCATAGAACTACCACTACCTAGGAAAAGAGCAAAAACATAAGCAGCACTGCATTCCTGGAGGGATTATAGTATGGTGCCAATATCAAGGACTTGAAAGATTCAGGAATGGTGATTTGCACCACATCCTTATTCAATTCCCCTTGGCCTTTGAAGAAAACAGATGGTTCTTAGAGAATAACAGTGGATTATTATAAGCTTAGCTAGTTGGTACTTTTAGTTGCAGCTATTGCATATGCTGCATTTTATTGCTCCAGCATATTAACACATCTCTTGGTACCTGACATGCAGCTACTGAAATGGTGAATGCATTATTTTTTCCATACATGTCGATAAGGCCCACCAAATTCAGTTTGCTTTCAACTGGAAAGGCCACCAATACAACTTCACTCTCCTACCTCAGGGCTGTATCAACTCTTTTGCTCTATGTCACAGTTTAGTTCAGAGGGATCTTGATCACCTTTGCCTTCCACAACATATTATACTGGTTCTTTACATTGACGATTTTATGCTGATTTGAACTAGAAGGCAAGAAGTAGCAACTACTGGTAAGAACTTTACATTTCTGAGAGGGAAATAAGTGTGACAAGACTTCAGGAGCCTCTACTTCAATGAATTTCTAGTAGTTGAATGGCGTGAGGCATGCGAAGATATCCCTTCTAAGATATAGGACATGTTGTTGTATCTGGTCCCTCCTACAAGCAAGAAAGAAACACTGTGCTTAATGAACCTGTTTGGATGAATGTATGTCTGGAATAAATGCCTAATTTGTGCTGTTATTCTTGCTTGTTTACCAAGTGACCTGAAAAATTGCTAGTTTTGAGTCATGCCTAGAATAAGAGAAGGCACTCCAATAGGTCCAGGCTGGTGTGCAAGATGATTTACTCCTTGAGCCATATGATCCAGAAGTTGTAATGGTACATGAAGTGTCAGTGGCAGATAGGAATGCTGCTTGGAGCCTTTGGCAGTCCCCCATAGTACAGGCCTTTAGGACTTTGGAGCAAGACTACCATCCTCTGTGGATAACTACTCTCCTTCCGAGAGACAGAGCTAGCACTCTCCCTTCCCTTCCTCTTCCTCTTCCTCTTCCTCTTCCTCTTCTTCTTCTTCTTCTTCTTCTTCTTCTTCTTCTTCTTCTTCTTCTTCTTCTTCTCTCTCTCTCTCTCTCTCTCTCTCTCTCTCTCTCTCTGCAGGAGTAACATCACAAATTAGGAATTTATTTCCAGACATACATAATCCAATATATATTTGTATCTCTGTATATATCTTAATTGTTTGTACCTGCTTTCTTGCTACAATGATACAGTTGAGAAATTTCTACAGATATCATAAGACCAAAAAGACCTAAGATATTTGTTTTCTGCCATTTGCAGAAAAAGTTTGCTGGTCCATGCACTATTTCATAATGTTATCGAATGCAGTGTGTGTGTGTGTGTGTGTGTGTGTGTGTGTGTGTGTGTCTGTGAGTGATTTAACCATTTAACCCAGGGGTACCTAACCACTGAACTGAATACCCAGCCCCTATTTTTTATTTAGAGACAGGGTCTCACTAAGTTGCTTAGGGCCTCACTAAGGTGTTGAGGCTGGCCTTGAACAAGAGAGTGTCTTGTCTCAGCATCCCAAGTCACTGGGATTACAGGTGTACACAACTGTGTCCAGCAATATAATTTTTGTTGAGAATGAGTCTAAGTCTTTATCAAATTAACCATTTTTTAAACCTGCCAGTATGTATACCCTTATTCTCTATCTGACCTAAACATGTTTTCAGAGAAGATAGTTAGGTAAGGCTATATTTTAATATAGATTAATTACTTAATAGGAGATGCTGGACTTCTGAATTTCATGTTCTGTTAGGAACCATAAAGAGATTGGCAAAGGAAATGACTCTTTGACAAAGACCCTTGTGCTGATAGATTGGAATATGGAGAAGGGAAGTTCTGCAGCACTGTAATAAATCATAATGGGAGAATAGATTTCACTAATGCAGGCACCTTATGTCTTTGTCATTTGGTTCTCTTGGTAGAGAAGTAGCTTCCCACAAACCAGTTGTTTACATTGGCAATTTGAATTTAAAATAGCAGCAGTAGGATTAAAAGTTAAACATAGACTCATTGGATTTAACCAATGGGAAGGAATGTCAGGACCGATTTCTTTATAGATACTGGCTTTTAAATGTTTCACTATCCCAAAGTCATGCATAAATCATAGATAGTAAATCCCAAGAGCAACAGTGTTCTGTATTGCACAGATATAGATGTATTTCAGGTCAAATAATGCCACAGGTATCATAAACTCTATCCATTAGAAGCAAGTTATGACACTTTTGTAAAAGATACTTATCTTACTGATTATATGGTATCTGTCACCAGGGCAAATGACTCTATACAGAAAAGAAATTCAACTAAATATAAATAGTACCACAGGTGTTGTGGTGGTTCATGACAGTGATCCTAACAATTTGGAAGTCTGAGGTAGGTGGATTGTCAGTTCTGGGCTACCTCAGAAATAGTGAAACTGTGTCTCAAAATTAAAAGGGACTAGAGATATAGATTTAACCCCTACATTACATCCCCAGAACCAAAAAAGAAGAAAAAAGGTTTCTTTATGTACAGCCAAAATCTTCATTACTTTATTTCTTATATATTGACCATAGAAGGAAATTGGAATAAATCTGGCTTTCTCTTCTTTGTAATAGTCCATCAGATATTTGAAAGTTCTCTCACTGCTATTCTTTTTTATGCTCAATACCACCATTTATTCACGTGTCTTTGCATGATATTGTTTCTTATAGTGTTCTTACTCATTCTGCTCTATATATGTGGTTTGCCATGTTGGAGTGCAGAAATGATCTAGCTCAGAGATTGGAGATTTAGCTCAGTGGAAGAATGCTTGCCTAGCATATGGAAGGCCCTGAGTTTGGTCCTTGAACCTGGAAAAATAAATGACCTAGCCCTGAAGTGCTCAATAGTTTTTTCTGGCTATCCTAGATAATGACAGTCTTATTTTTGCCTTTGTTTTACTAATCACATTTCTTGGATTCAATTTAACTATTTCTGTTTGAGATGCTATAAAATAATACTGCAGAGTTAGTGATTGTTCTCTTACAGTTCTGGAGGCCAGGAAGTCCAAGTTCAGGATGCTGGCATTTAGTGTCCTCACATGGTGGAAGGTGAAAGGGTAAGGTAGACAAATGCTACAGAAAGACTGTTTTTAGGGCCCTTAATTCCACTCATGAAGGGGGATCCTTATGACATAATCACCTATTCACAGCTGTGTTTCTTAATACTGTCATTTTAGCAATAGGTGAATTTTTGAGGGGGCACATTCAAATTATAGCAGAATCCTAGGATCAGATGTTCATTTTAAATAGCTATATTCCACATCTGACTCATATTAAATGTGTAATTAGCCCACCCAAATATAATTTAGTTGACATATGTACTTACAGAGTCATGATTTCCCCAGTCTTTACTCAAACACTTTATTATTTAAATCCAGAGGGAAGATTTTGTAGTAATACTATCTGTAACTCATCTTGTTAATATTTTTGTTCCTTCTTTTTTTATTCAATGTGTTTATTTCTATTTGAGTTCCATATAATTAACAACATTGAGAAGCTTAATCATTTTTCCAAATAATGAATAATTATTTTGAATAAGAACGTCCGTTGAAGTTCTGTGTTGACACTACTTCACTGATTAACACATTCTTGTAAGGTATCTCAAACAAATCAGTCTAACTTACCAAAGCTCAGTCCCTATTTTGTTTCTTTTTGCATTAAGGTTATTGAGGCAGGCTTTGTCAGGGTGCCCTGCCGAAGGTCAGATAGAGTCAGTACACATAAAGTATTTCCCCTGATTTACCAAGGGCTTCAGCCCTACCAAAAAGAGAAATGAGACTACTTTGGCATAATTTGTTCTTAATGAATCTATGTGGAATATGAGAAAAGTGATTATAAAGACATCGTTTAAGTGATGTTATGTTTTGGATACTAGGTGTCTCCCCAAAGCTCCTGTATTAATGCAGGAATATTCAGAGGTGGAATGATTTTATTGTGAGAGCTGTAACCTAATCATTCCATCCTACTTTGAATAGACTAACTGGGTGATAACTGTAGGCAGATAGGCAGTGGCTAGAGGTGAGTCAATGGAGGTATCCCCTAGAAGGATTATTCTTCCCTGGAACCCATTCTTCCCTTCTTTCTCTGTCTCTCTGCTTCCTTGCTACCATAAAAAAGAGGCTTTCCTCTGCCCCACCTTTCTGCCCTTATGTACATCCTCACCTTGGGCCCACACCATACACTACACCTTTGAAAACATGAGGCTTCATAAACTTTCCCTCCTCTAAGTTGTTCTTGTCAGGTATTTTGGTCACAGCAAAATTGGCACAGTGATGAATATGAATTTCTGTCTGATTAGTTTCTTTTCTTTTAGAAAAATTAGGGTAACATTGATGTATCTCTACTCTTCCAATTCCCATTTTAGGAACTTTCAAATATCACCAATCACACATCTAAACAGCATCAGCGTAGTACAGAGTACTAGAAAGAGAACAGCCATTGAACCCAATTTAATTTTAACATTCTACCTTATAGTGTATTTTTTGTGTGGAAGATTGCTTAATATCTCTTAGTTTCAATATTTTCCTTTGCAAGATGTAAATAATACTATTTCTTTGGAAAATAAGAGAGACTGACCTTAGAAATGCTATATGTGATATGCCTAGTTCATAATACATATTAAAATTGTTGTTATGATGATCATCATTTCTCTGGAAAATGATTTGCTTTGGTCTGGTAGCTTGATTTCATTTAAAATTGTGTCTTCTTAAGATCTTACCATCTTCATTGAGTTTCTATTTTTTTTTTCTTGATGACAAATCCAAACATTCTGATCCAAAGATTATTTGGATTATTACACTACTGTTGTTTCAGGCACAGTCTGAGTGCTGTCTCAGATGCACTGTCAAGTCCTGAGAACTAGAATCAAAGCTTCTCTGTGATGCTTTCATTTGCTCAGAACATTTTCCTCCTTACTCTATTATTTTATCTCCTGCCTTATTTTCCTAGTAAAATTTATACTTCCCCTAGTTTCTTCTGCTTTACTATCCCTGATTCTCATCTGTGGGTTCAATTTTTAGGTCTTTCCAGCTTTTTGTATAATCCCAAGTGAAGTCTTGATGCCTGTTTCCTTACTCTTCTCTGAACTCTATAGTTTTATAATAGAAGCTTATAGAATTTTATAAAGGATGATTTGTCTGATTCATAAGTGTCTATATCTGAGTTCTGTCTTCTGTGTCACCAAGTGACTAAGATGTGCTGGTTAAATCTTTCTGATACTTTGTGTTCTTTCATTAAAAAATCTGCTTCATCCAAATATCTATTTTAGATATGGACAGGATGGAGCTCAAATGACTATATGCAGTGTTAAAAAGTTATGCTGTGTAGTAGTAATGTGGGGTAGATTCATAATTAGAATGTCTTCAAAGTTTCCATGACTACTCTGTAAGTAGAATTTGGCCTCTGTAAATCAGAATGCAATCACCTTCAGAAATCCCTAAAATCATAGCAAGAAATTGTTTCATTAGTTATTAAATCTAATGAACACATTTTAATCCTTATCTTATGTAATGTCTGCACAGGATCTGAAACCGTTAGTTGCTCTTTCTTTCTGAAAGCACTTTTTATTTTTTTTCTGTGATATTTCACATTCCTTGTTTGCCTTTTACTTCTCTATTCATTCCTTCTCTTTACTTTATTTGACTCTTCTCCTTCCAACTACTCATTAAACACTGTTAATTCTACAGCACATTCCATATTTGTATATTTAACTCCCTACTGGACATTTCCATTTCAATGTTTTTTTTTTCTCTTTTTTGCTACTGGGGACTGAACCTAGTGTGCTTTACCACTGAACTACATCTCCAGCCCTTTTTATTTTGAGACAGGCTCTCACCAAGTAGCTCAGTGCCTCCCTAAGTTTCTGAGGCTGGCCTTGAGCTTGCAATCCTCTTGACTTATCATACAAAATCCCTGAGACTACAGATGTGTGCCACTGTGCCTAGCCCAGCCATTTGTATGTTTTTTACAAACCAGAAACTAAACTAAAAAATTATCTTTCTCTCAAATGTTATTTTTTCCCATTAATTCATAGCTCAAAGAATAGTACCAATACCCATCCATAAAGCCAGCAATTTTATTTCCTCTCCACCCTTCCACACTGTGGTAGGTTACAAAGGGCTAAAATTTCCTTACAGCATTTCCTAGCAAGAGGTAGAAAATAACTACCAACCCTTTGAATCTGGGCTGGCCTTATGACTTTCTTTGGTGAAAGTGATATTGGGTGACTTTGTACTTTCCCTCCAAATGTCTTGTAGCTTCCATATTCATTCTCTTGAAACCTGGATGTCTGTACATGGGAACCTAGGGTAGCATATTGACTATTTTGACAATATGAAGAAGCAATGAACCAGTTCGTCTAAAATCAGCTAAACCAAAAACTCCTAGTTGAGCTCCCAAATGACCAGAAGTTACATTATTGACTCCATATAGGACCAGCAGAACTATATAGCAAAGTCCAACTTAGCTGCTTTCAGGATAAAATACAATCACTTTAGTATATAGTATACAAGACTTTAAATGAAATGGCATCTGCCATAATCTTGCCATAGTCATTGCAAGGTATAGTTAGAGAATGTCATGTTTTCTTTATTTCCGTACTTTTGCACATATTCTTCTGTCTATAATTTTCTTCTAGATTTCAATAATTAGTTTACCATTTACTTTGTTAAGTTTTCTATGAATGCCAACCTGCCTAGTCTGAGTTAATATACCAACCACCTTTTGATCACATAGCATGCTGCTTTTCCTATTGCTTACTTATCTGCCATTCTTCCCAATAATCTATATGTCCCTTAAGGATAGGAATACACCTTATCCATTTCTGTATTCCCAATATTTAAATAATAAAGAGTGATCAGATGATAATTTAATGAGAAGCATTTATATAATAGATATGGAGACTTCAAATGAAATCCAGAATTTCTAAGGCCTGAGGCTGGAAAGCAGTATATGCAAAGACATTTACCAATCAATGTATCTATCCAAATGGATCTTAGGGAAAGACTTTTGTCATTCAGTAAATATTGTCAGGGATTATGTATTTATAGTCCACTTGTATAGTGATTTGTCTCTCAACAGAGCTATTTTTTGAAGGAGTATTAGACCATGTTTCAATCTGAGTTGTACCAGTTGACCTCATATGCCAGCAGATATATATACACAAAAGATACACACACACAAACACATGCACACACATATGTATGAGTGTGTGTTTGTGTGTGTATGTTTGTACACATACATATATTGTTGGGGACTTAAGAACACATCAGCCTAAAGAATAGAAAAACTTAACTCTCTGGCTGCCTCCCACTTCCTGATACGGGAACTGGGCCTAACCAGGAGGCGTTCCCCTGATGTGTTGTGAGAAATCAGATTGCCACTAAGATAGGCTAATGGCTCTGCCAATGTGATTTGCTCATGCTCCCTATGTGCTCCTATGATCTTTCTGCTGATTGGCCCATGTCTTCTATAAATGCCGTCCATCTTCTTCAATAAACAAGTTCTAGCTTTGACCGGGCTCCCTGGTAATTTGGAGGGTCTTTTGAAGGGGGGGTGGATTACCAGCCGACTCCTACCATTCTCAATCTCACCTCATCGTTGGGGCGTGCTCTCCCAGCCTTCTCTGCCAGCCAGAGAAAGCTCACCCCGGATCAAGGGGGAATTAAAAACCCGGCAACTTTTAAAAACCCCAGCAACTTAAAAAAACCCCCACAAGTGGCGCCCAAAGTCGGGCATGAAGAAGTTGCAACACAAAATCTCCAGTGACACTGGGTTAATCAGCCGCCAATCCGGTTCACAGGTAGGGGTATCCCCTATAAAATGGGGCATACTTTCTCTAGATCTGAGGATCCAGCCCTTGAAGCATGGAGGAGCATACTTAAAAAGCAAGGTTTACAGGTCTCAGATGCCCAGGCAGAAAAGGTCTGGAACACATTAATGCGGACAGCCCCATGGCTTCCCGCTGCTGATTTTTATGATTGGAAAACATGGAATCGCACAGAGCAGCTTGTGAGGGAAAGAGAGAACAAACATGGAACATGGGGAAGTAC
The DNA here is from genome assembly GCA_025594165.1 of Tamias sibiricus. NCBI lineage: Eukaryota > Metazoa > Chordata > Mammalia > Rodentia > Sciuridae > Tamias > Tamias sibiricus. Next base: position 112,285,698 of record CM046667.1, read on the forward strand.
CTCCATCGGGGGTGTACCCCACCCTTTACGCTCTTAAGGCGTTTTCCTTTACGCAGCCTGGGAAAAAATCCCCAAAGAGCACACACCAGGTGTCCCGCCCATTCGGATTGAGGTCTCGCAGGCTGAAATTAAACCCTGAACAGAACGGGAGGCTTTTCGTGATTCTTAGCCCTCCCGTTCCGCAGAATTAGAGAAAGTTGGCAATCACCCAGACTTGCAGTTTCAGGGGCCTACAGACCCTCCCTTTAAATCTCCTCAGAAGTTTTCAGAGGATAAGGGCCATCCGCCATGCTGTCTTCCTTTCTGCGCACAGGACCCGCCATCTTACGTGGCTGACGCGCTATCACCGCCTCCGCTTTGTTCAGCAAGTGAGAGCTCAACGCCACCACCCTGGGGAGCTTTCCCATCCGCGATGGCATTCCCGGTAAATCTTAACCCCAGAGGTAATAGACCCACTCCGTGGTATCCATGGGAAGCTCAGGACCTAAAGGAACTTAAAAAGGCTGTCTCATAAGATGGACCTAATTCACCTTGGGCTGAAACAATTCTTCAGGGCTTAGCTCATCAGCAATACACAACCCAGGACTGGAAGAACCTAACTAAAGCTGTTCTCCCTGGTCCCCTATATATAAAGTGGTGTGCTTTCTTTAATGATGAGTGTCACATGCAGGCAGAAAGAAACCAAGCCGCTAACCCCCCAGTCCCAATAACGTTTGGGATGCTAGCCGGGTCTGCCGACCAATCTTCCACCGGCATTCAACAGGCTGCTATTCCTGCCCCCTATCAAGGAGCAGGTGCGAACCTTAGGGCTAGCGGCCTGGACGAAGTTAGAGGAAGGTCCTTCAGAGCCCCCTATAGCGGGGATCACTCAAAAGACCACTGAGGACCTGGCCACATTCATTGAGAGTGTGGAAAAGAGCCTTCAAAGAAAATTCCCACCTGGCCCCTGAGGGATCAATTTGTCAAGATGCTGGTTTGGGAGGGGATGACTACCAATCATAAGTTGGCTTGTGCAGGGTTAAAAGAGCGATCCATGGGGAGATGGATCATTGCAACGAAGGACATAGGTACCCACACCCATCAGTCCCAATCCTTGGCTGCCGCTCTTCAGGCACAGGCCACCCAACAGGCCCAGTCCTTAACAGCAGCTCTTAGTGCTCAAACTGAGGTTCTTGCAGTGGCCTTGAAGGGAAAAGGGACCTGTTTTGGATGTGGACGACAGGGTCATTTCAAAAGGGACTGCCCCACTGGCCATAGTTGGCCTCAAGGATGCTCCCCTGGGCAAGCCCAGGGCCCAACTGCCCCCAAAACACCTTGTCCTAGATGTAAGAAGGGTTTCCATTGGAAAAAGGATTGCAAATCTAAGTTTGATACCCAGGGGAAACCTTTAAACTCCTAGAGGGGCACCCTCCAGCCCTGTTACACCAAGGAGGTTCCCCTGCACAGTCCCCCTAAGGTGCACTGGACAGTTCCCATTGTCCCAGGGATTACACCAAAAATGGACATCTATATAGCAGGAAAGAAATTTTGCTGCCTGATCAATACTGGGGAAGACCACACTGTACTAAGGAAGGAAGAGATTCTACCTCAGTGGATATTAGCTCCAGGGCCCCAACTACTCGGGGTAGGAGGAGACACTAAGTCAGTGGAAACCAAAGATTGGCTTAAATGGAGAGACGTAGATGGGAATCAGGAGAAGTTCGCCCCTTTGTGGCCCCCAGACTAACCTCTAATCTGTTAGGGCAGGACATCTTAGGAGAGGCTGAAGCCTACATTATCACTGGCCATGAGGAGCTTCATGATGATATATTAGAAAAGGAAGAATATCAACAACAATCCAATCCTCCTGGTCCCTTCTCTAATTACAATGGGGACCCACTATTTGAGGCTGCAAGGAGGGAAACTCCAAACCCCCAAGTAGGGCCTCACCCCCAATCCTAAGGGCCACTGTTCCCCAAGTTCCCACTATCCAATGGCGGAATGAACCCCCAGTCTGGGTGGAACAGTGGCCTCTTCCTAATGATAAACTGCAACACTTGAGGGCAATTATCCAACAACATTTAGCCCTGGGACACATTAGACCCTCTCTTAGCCCGTGCAATACTCCTGTTTTTGTTATACAGAAGGCCACAGGGAAATGGAAGATGTTACAGGATCTCCAAAAAATTAATGATAAAATGGTCCTTGTTGGCACTCACCTGCGTGGCCTCCCCTGGATCCCTTCTATTTTGCGGGACTTGACCCTACTTGTGATTGACATCAGAGATTGTTTTTTCTCTATCCCCTTGCATCCTGATGTTGCGAGAAATTTGCCTTCTCTGTTCCCTCCACCAATTTCCAAAGGCCGGATGATTGATATGAATGGGTGGTCCTCCCCCAAGGTATGGCTAATAGCCCAACCTTCTGTCAACATTATGTTTCATGTCTCTTGTCACCCTTGATGGAGGAGTCACAACTCACCCTGTATGTTTATATGGATGATATCATTCTGGGGGCTCCCGATGTCCAACAACTGGGCCCAGCTTACCTGGCCCTTCGAGAGCTCCTGGAGAGGGGAGGGTTACACATTTCCAGTGACAAGGTCCAAACTATACCTCCCTTCAAGGTATTGGGGACAGAACTTAACCTGGACTCAGTTTGTCCTCTCAAAACTCAACTGGCCATTCAAGAATCTTATTCTTTGGTGGAATTACAGAAGCTGTTAGGAGAGTTAAATTGGTTAAGGCCCTGGCTTCATATCTCCACCGAGGATTTATTACCTCTTTTTGAGTTACTACGGGGAAAAAACCCCCTCTGATGTTGTTACACTGACAGAGGGTCATCAGTTAATACTGCAAAAGGTCCAAGCTGCCCTCAATTTGGCCCAATTGGCTCCGTACCAACCAAAACAAACTCTCTATTTGTGGATCTTCTCAGGCACTAAGCTCCTTACAGCCATTCTCACTCAAATGGGAAATCCAGTATAATGGATACATTCCTCTGTGGGAGGGGTGCCTCGAGTATATTCTTAATTGGACCAATTGGCAGATCTTATAATAAAGGGGAGAGACACATCATTGAGGCATTATGGGAAAGACCCGGATGTCTTGATGATTCCTTATCAGACTTTGAATAGATACGAAGAAACAATCATAGAGTCTCCTATGCTTTGGAAGGGTTTATAGGAAAGGTTGACTGCCCTATGGGTCAACCAAATGGGCCTCCTCCTTTCCCAGGCTGGAGTGGGCTCCCCCTGTCCTCTTCTCCATCAGACCACTCCCTAAGGCAGTAAATGTATTTACATATGGGGAAAAGGAAGGGTCCACAGTAGTAGTTTTTCACCCCTCCTCAGGCAAAAGCACATAATATTTTGAAACAGTTACTGGCTCTGCCCAATTCAAGAAATTATATGCTGTTGCATTGGCTCTAACCCATGTTCAAGAGCCTATGAATCTCTTCTCAGATAGTTTATATGTAATCAACCTATTACATGCCTTTAATGCATCATATATCAGGATGGATAATAATCCTATAATCCCTTTAATGATCCAGGTACGATCCCTATTAAAGGGACATAAAGGGCCCATCTTTCTCCAACATCTCCGGGGGCATCAGGGTTTATTTGGATCTCTTTCTGAGGGAAATCAGGCTGCTGATCGCTTGGCCACAACAGGGATATTAACAGTCACAGCCCCATTTCAGTGAGACCTTCAGTTAGCCCAAGGTCTTCATGACCTCACTCATATAAATTGGAGAGGACTACATCATAAATTTCCCTTGGTTCCTATAAAAGACCTGAAAAAGATTGTAAGAACATGTAAATCCTGTTTGTCCTTACAGGTCCCACCCCTCCAGTCCCCTGGGGTAAATCCCAGAGGCCTATGGCCCAATGCTGTCTGGCAAACTGATGTAACCCATTATGCACCATTTGGAAAATTAAAGTACATATTTATGTCCATAGATACCTGCTCACATGCTTGTTGGGCCACTGCCCATTCTGGTGAAAGGGCCAAACCTGCTGAAAGCCATTTTTTGCAATGTTTTGCCATCGTAGGCTTACCCCTACAGGTTACAACAGATAATGGACCCTGCTTTGTGAGCAAATCATTGCAAAATTTTTTCCAAAGATGGCATGTTAAACATACCACAGGGATTACATATAACCCAAAATGACAAGACAACCTTGAGAGGCACAATAAAACCCTAAAGGACCAATTATTAAAAAAAGGGGGGAATCAGCCCCCACAATCAGTTAAAAACAGTGATGCTTACATTAAATATTGTGAATTTTTTCCAAGCATCAGCCCTTAACTGCCTTTCAGAGTCATTGGTCCAACCAGATGCCCTACCTAAAGGTTGAGGTCCAATGGAAGGACCCACTAACTGGATGTTGCCATGGACCTGATCCACTCATAAGTGCAGGCAGAGGATTTGGATGTGTCTTTGCAATTGGGAACCAAGCCCTATTTGGGTACCTGCCAGGGACCTCAAATACTGCCAATCAGAACAAAATGACCACCCAAGAGCACATTCTCTTGAGGGGGGATCTTTTCCCTTTTTCCACAGGAATGAAAAGACCGTGATGGATCTTCTGTCTCATTGTGATCAGACTCCTCATCATCTCCATCCTAATATTAATCGGGAGCACTATTGTCTTGGACGCCCTTTGCAAGTATTTCAACTCTCTGAGGTGAGAGAAGGGGGACTATGCCTGTTCCCAGGAGAAGAGTGTTGTTTCTGTGCCAACTGCTTTGGCTATGTCCAAGACAGCTTCCTTTGGACTGGACTAAATGGGTGGCTCCCCTACCTTCTCCCCTTTGTGGGACCCCTGGCTGCCATTATCCTTGTGTTCACCTTTGGGCCCTGTGTAATCAACAAGCTTGTTCAATCCCTTAAGGACAGGGCCAAATTGGTACAGCTTGGTAGTCTGCCAATAATATGCTGCCTTCAGCTATGCCGAGTGGGAGCCCTATAAACTTGGCTATGGTCCTTATCAGGATGTGGAGGTCTAAACCATCCTTGAACCATCCTTGGAAAGGCTTCCCAAAGGCGACTGTTCTGTCCCATGTCTTTTTCCCAGCCACGGCTTGCTGGCCTTGGGTAAGTCCATCTGAAGTGCTAGGGTGGTAGCCAAAGACAGGTAAGATTCCCAGATGGGGACAACCTAAGACAGGCACACCCTCAAGTAAGGTGGGCCCCCATTAATAAAACAAACCGGGGGAGATGTTAGGGACTTAAGAACACATCAGCCTAAAGAATAGAAAAACTTAACTCTCTGGCTGCCTCCCACTTCCTGATACGGGAACTTGGCCTAACCAGGAAGCGTTCCCCTGATGTGTTGTGAGAAATCAGATCGCCACTAAGATAGGCTAATGGCTCTGCCAATGTGATTTGCTCATGCTCCCTATGTACTCCTATGATCATTCTGCTGATTGGCCCATGTCTTCTATAAACACCGTCTATCTTCTTCAATAAACGAGTTCCAACTTTGACCGGGCTCCCTGGTAATTTGGAGGGTCTTTTGAAGGGGGGGTGGATTACCAGCCGACCCCTACCTTTCTCAATCTCACCTCATCGCTGGGGCGTGCTCTCCCAGCCTTCTCTGCCAGCCAGAGAAAGCCCACCCCGGGTCAAAGGGGATTTAAAAACCCTGACAATATATTTCATTTACTAACAGTGGGGTAGATTCCAGAAAGTAATTTAATTTTTGTTAAAACAATTTTAAAATTTATTATTTACTTTCAAATTGTTGGTTTTTGCTATAATATTTTTAAATTACCCATATAAATACTATTAAGACTAATCATACATTTCCTCTGGTCAGAATATGGAGTTGGAGAAAATAATGCTAAGTGAAGTTAGCCAATCCCCAAAAACCAAAGGTCAAATGATCTCTTTGATACGAAGATACTAACTTATAAAGGCAAAGAGAGAGGGAATGAGAGGAATGAAAGAGCTTTAAATAGAACAAAGAGTGGGGAGGGAGGGTAGAGGGAAAGGGGATAGGAATAATGGCAGACTGAGTTTTCCATAATTACCCTAAATACATGTATGAAGACACATTGTTGTAAAAAATACTTTATATTAAACCAGCAACTCGGAAAATTGTGCTCTTTATATGTAATATGAAATGAAAATGTACTCTGCAAACATGTATAACAAATTAGAATAATAAAAAAAATTTTAAAAAAGAATATTAATGTAATACTGAGACATGAGCAAAGCAGTTGGGAAGAATTTCTGATTAACTGAGAAACTAAATTCATTTAAATTTAGCTTATTTTTATCGAACAGGTGCCTGTGTGTGTATAAATGTGTGGGTAGACATATAAATATTTTTTGTTTATTTATTTATATGCTTACCTGATTTGTATATATAGACTATGTTTGTTGTATACTCGAGCAGCAAAAAAATGTATATTCACTTCTTCATTTAACATACATAACTAGTGAACAGTGACTGCTTGAAAGCTTTTAGGAAAATTATATATATGAGATAGTGTACTTTTAGAAATCTTCCATTTTTAAATGGTTATGAGTGCTAAGATTGAACTCTATTATTAAGTAGAGGAAATATTTATATTTTGAGGTGGAGATAGGGTGGAATTGCAAGGACCTATCAATGCCTATTCATTTGCATTTGTTTCATGTGAGTATTTTACTAAGTGCTATTTTACTTTTGTAATCAGAAAGAAAAATAAAAGCAATTTTAAAAAGATAGTTGTCAAGTTTCTTCTGACCTAAGTAGAACTAATAAATCAGTGAACCCATTAGATAATATAATATCATGCAGATATGACAGTTTTGTCAAGATTTCCTTGACATGTAATGAAATTGTTTCCATTTGAATCTGCATTTTATATTAAATGAACACCATGCATGTATATTCAAATTTATGAAAATGGAAATTAGAAAGGCCACAACAATTTCAGAACTAAATGTATGAATAATCAGAATAACAGTTAAGCTGCTGATTGTTCCACACGTGCAAATTTCCGTTGAAATTCACAAAACTAGCTATATAGAAAGAGGAGAGCACACACCTACCCTATTTTGTAAAGCCTTGATCTTTACAGTATCTTGATTTTATAGTTGTTATTTTTACTGTTAGACTCATGACCAAATTTATTTACATGTCTTGTTGCAAAACAAAAACAAAGCCAAACAACCTTCTATTGCCTATGGCTTAAAGACAACAGACTCTTTGCTTTTCAAGAGGAAAATAAAAAAAAAAAAAAGCTTATGTATTTGATGTAATACTCCATACCATCATTTAGTCAGTGGCCTTTGAAATAAAACTGAACAATTATGGTCTAATTTATGAAGCAATGCATTAAATGATGACAACAAATTCTGGCCCAGAAGTACTGAGATGACGTCAACAAAATGACTGACCAGAGGTGCCTGGCACTCTTTCCTCCACAACAAAGAATGAAAATACAAAAAAAAAAAAAAAAAAAAAAAAAATCCAGATACTTCACTGGAGTGTTTTAGAAGAGCATCAGAGAGTAGATAGGACATAGCAGAGATGTCGAAGAACATTGAGATATATAATTGCTATGTAAGTAAGGGAACAAAATAGGCAACATCTTATGGTTCCATCTCTTGAGATCAACCCTGAACTAAGAGGCATTTCATTTGGTGTTGAAAGGGTAAGCAGGAGGCCCTTGGAAGTCTCTACTCATACCACAAACAGTTAAGACATTTTTCCATGGGAGAAGCTCGTGGCTTTTGCTGGTCTTGAGCCTAGTTTGGATCATTACTACACCACTGCATTGCCCTGGTGAAAGAGCCCAACCCACTTTATATCCTCTACTGTACAGGCTTTTTCTGCAGAGAGACATCTAGATACCTTACTCATCTGGGGTTCTGTGAAGCAGCCTGGCATTTGCCTTTAGCAGCTCTGTAGACCTAACCCTATAATAGAGCCAGGACACAATGCCCACTTTCCTCCATTCCCATGAATAAACTGGGCAGCCCCCATTGATTAGCTTCATCTGCTGAGCCCAAAGGAAAGGGTCAGGCAGCTCTTTCTTTCTCTTCCACTGCCCAAGTCATGCTTAGGCAACCCTGTTTTTACACCCTTGGCCCTAAGAACAATCCAGGCCATCCTACTTATTCCTTTGCTACCACTGAGATGGCCAGGTGACCTGCCTACCCACTGTTGAGCACAGGGTTCCCATTCATTCTTCTGCCCTAGAAAGAGTAGAGTAGCTCCATCCATACAACCTTAGCCCTGGGAAGCAGCCCAACAACTATCCCTTAGCAGCTTGGCCTACTGAGGATCTGAGAAGCAGCCTGGAATCCCTGCCTACATATGCACAACCTCAGGAATCAGCTGAACAGTCCTTCTGAGTGGTCCATACCCAGTGCTTCCAGTGAGCTTGATGAGCTCCTTAATAAAGAAGTTGCATCCTAGCTGTCAGTGTAGTTTCACAAATCCTATAACAAGGCCACTGAGACACTTTAAGGTATCTCTGACATTGATTACAGCTGAAGAAATTACACAGACACTATACTACTGTACCCACCAGTATCCAAGTACATTATAGTATATTGAAACACAACCACAATGTCATTTTCTATGAAAACCATCCTATAACATTGGTAAAAAGTACTGACACATCAGAAACAGCAATGTAAGGTCAAAGAAGTGTAAAAATACCTGGAAATATGATACATCCACAGGAACACAATAACTGAAAAGAAAAGGAAATTGGAAAATTGCCTGACAAAAAGTGAAATGAATTGTTTTAAGGAGCTACAAGAGAATATTAATATTAATGAGAATATTAATGAGCTACAAGAGAATATAGACAGATATTTCATTGAAATTAGGAAAACAATTCATGACATGAATAAACTATTCTACAAAGAGATAGATATAATGAAAAAAGAACACATCAGTAGTTCATGGATTTGCTCTGAAGTGATTGTTGTAAGTAAGTTTTAGTGTCTTTTTTCAAAGTGGTGCTAATACTGGGATCAGCAGAGGAGACACATTGAGTGCAAGTATCAATACCTGCATATTTGCCCAAACTGGGCCACTTAAAGAAGTTCACTAAATAGTCCCTTGCATAAAAGTAGAAATGTTAACCATCCCAGCAGATGGTTAGACATACAGGCAATATGAAAATAAAGGGAATAAACCACCCCAAACAGCCCACAACACTTCAACAAATGATCACTTTGACATCACCATGGAGGAAATATCAGAGAAAGGATTTAGAAAGTTCATAGTTAAAATGTTAAATGAACTAAAGGAAGATGTACAAATGAATTTATGAAATACAGGAAGTGAAAGATCATTTCAATAAAGAGATTCTGAAAAAAAATTCAGGAGTCCTGGAAATAAAAATTCAAAATATCAAAAATTCCAGGGGAAAACATCACTAATACATTAGACCACTTTGAAGCTGGATTCTCAGGCCTTGAAGACACAGTATATATAAAAGATGTTAAGAGAATATATGCAGAATATTCAAGAAATCTAAGATAATATTAAAATACCAAATATAAACATCATTGCTGTAGACAAAAGCATTTAGAAGCTCAAATAGGACAGAATATTAAAAATCACAAGAGAAAAAATAACATGTCAAATTTAGAAGAAAGACAATATAGATTCAACTGATTTCTAAATGCTGACCCTAAAAGCCAAGAGGGCTTAGAATAATATATAGCAAGCCCTGAAAGAAAATGGTGTCAACCAAGATTACTATATCTAGCAAAACCAGCATTCATAATTGAAGATGAAATAAAACCTTCCATGATTATCAGAAACTAAAAGAATTTATAACCACTAAGCCTGTACTACAAAGCATAATATAATATTTCATGCAGAAGAAATGAAAAGTAAAATTGAGAATTAGCTTATGGATGAATTTCACTAGAAGAATAATCAAGGGAGAATCAAGTAGAAATAAATCAAAATTGCATGAAATAAAAATCATCTCTCTATAATAACAGCAAATATAAATGGTGTAAACTATCTAATCAGAAGACATGGATTGGCAGAATGGCTTAAAACATAAGACCCAACTATATGTAGTTATTAAGGGACTCATCTTATAGGCAAAGATATACCATGCAAAAGGAGACTGAAAACAATCAGGCATAGCTACTCTCATTTCAAACAAAGCATATTTTAAGCTAAAATTTATCTGAAGAGTCGAAGAAGGTCACTTCATACTAGTTAAGGGAATCATCCAACAACAGTATGATTGTAAATGTTTCTGTCCTAAACATTGATGCACTTACATACATACATACATACATACATAAAACAAACACTTCTCAATATAAAGAACCAAATAGACCACAATATAATAATACTAGGTTATTTCAACACACTTCTCTAATCATTAATTAGGTCATGCAGACATCAACTAAGTAAAAACTCTTCAGAATTAAAAAAAACCACTATTAATAAAATGGACTTGACAGATATCTAGAAAGTATTTTCTACACCAACAACTGAATTCACTTTCTTCTCAGAGGCACATAGTACTTTCTGTATAAAAGATTATATTTTAGGGCACAAAGGAAGTCTATGCAAACACAAAAACATATGGAGACAATACCTTGCAACCTATCAGATCATAATGGAATGAAATTAGAGAACAACAAGATAGAAAACAGGAATCATTTTGACACCTGGACATTAAAAATACACCTTTTAAAATAATTGTTTTTGGTTATATACAACAACAGGATATACCCTGACATAATCACAAAAGCTTTTAACACAACGCGTTCCAATTCAGTCCTCAGCACCTCCACTGCTCTCCCTCCACTCCATTGATCCCTTTTCAATCCATTTACAGTTTACTTTTTATTTTTATTGGTGTCTTATGGATACATCAGATGCAGGAACTTAACTGTGCCACATCCATGCATGCACATAGGAAAGTTCAGTCAGAACCATTCCACTGTTCTTCCCTTTTCCTGTCCCTCTTCCTCCTCCTCAATGCCCTTCATACTCTACTGATCTTTCCTCTACTAATTAGGTCACGCAAACATCAACTAAGTAAAAAACTCTTCAGAATTAAAAAAAAACATTATTAATAAAATGGACTTAACAGACATCTATTTTGATGAAAATCCCTTTCCTTTCTCTCTCTCTCTCTCTCTCTCTCTCTCTCTCTCTCTCTCTCTCTCTCTCTCCCCTCCCTTATTTTGGATTACTTTTGCATAACAGAAAATATGTGACCTTTGACTTTTGGGGACTGGCTTATTTCACACTTCTCAAAAAAAAAAAAAAAAGAAATACAAATGGTCAACACACATATGGAAAAATGTTCAACATCCCTAGCAATTAGAAAAATGCATATCAAAAATGCATTGAGGGGCTGGGTAGTGGCTTAATGGTGGAGCACTTGCCTAGTACATGTGAGGCACTGGGTTTAATCCTTAGCACCACATAAGAAAACAAACAAATAAAACAAACTTATTTTTTAAAAAAAAAACTACATTGAGATGTTTAACTCACTCCAGTCAGAATGACAATTATCAAGAATACAAATAATGTTACTGAGGATGTAGGGGTAAAGTTACCCTCAAATATTTTTGTTGGTACTGCAAATTAGTGCAAACTCTGGAAAGCAGTATGGAGTTTCCTTAAAAAACTTGGAATAGAACCACCGTTTGACTCAATTGTCCCACTCCTTGGTATATATCCAAAAGATCTAAAATCAGGGTACTATAGGGATGCAGCCACATCAATGTTTATAGCATCACAATTCACAAGCGCAAAGCTATGGAACTAAGCTAGGTGCCCTTCATCAGATGAATGAATATAGAAAATGTGGTGTGTATATATACAATGAAATATTACTCAGCTTTAAAAGAGAATAAAATTATGGCATTTGCAGGTAAATGGATGGAGCTGGGTACTATCATGTGAAGTGAAATAATACACTTTTAAATGAGGAATAGGTGATAGACAAAATTGGGAGAAATAAAGAAATTATTAAAAACAAATCAGAATAGGGATCCAACATATCAAAATCTCTGGGATGGTATGAAGATAATTCTCAGAGGAAAGTTTATAGCACTGAATTCCTATATTAAAAATAGAGCCAGGTGTGGTGGCACATGCTTGTAATCCCAGCAGCTTGGGAGTTTGAGGCAAGAAGATTGTGAATTCAAAGGCAGCCTCAGCAACTTAGCAAGACCATAAGTAACTCAGTGAGGCCCTAGGCAACACAGCAAGACTCTGTCTCCAAATAAAATATGAAAAGTGCTGGGAATGTGGCTCAGCGGTTAAGCGCCCCTGTGTTCAATGATTGGTATAAAAAAAAAATCCCCAATACATAATCTTACACCTCCATTCCTTAGAAAAGGAATAACTAATTCCTAAATTAGTAGAACCCAAGAACTAATTAACACCAGAGCCCAAATTAATGAAATTAACAATAAAAAATGCAAAGTACCAATGCAAAAAAACTTGGTTCATTGAAAAGATACCCAAAATTGATAAACCCTTAGCCAAACTAACTGGACAATATGTGATATACAGAAAATGTACTACTAACAGGGCTTTTTTTTTTTTTTTTTTTTTTTTTTTTCAGTATGGGGGATTGAACCCATTGCCTCACATATGTCAGGGAGATGCTTTATCACGGAGCTACATCCTCAGCTGATTTTGTCTTTTGTTTTGAGATCTCACAAAGTTTTCAAGGGTGGACCTGAATTTGTGATCCTCCTACTTCAGCCTCCTGAATTTCTGTGGTTACAGGCCTGTATTATCTCATCCATTGAAAGGGAATATTAAAGCAATAAGGGTATACTTAAATGAGAAGGACTTCAAATAAGCAATCTAATGACACAATTCAAATCTCTGTGAAAGTAAGAAACAACCAAACCCCAAATTAGTAGAAGGAAGTAAATAACAAAAATCAGAATAGAAATTAACAAAATAAAGAAAAAAAATAGAAAAGATCAATGAAATGAAGAGAGATGGTCTTTTGAAAAGACAAACAAACTTGACATACCATTAGGTAATTTAACCAAGAAAAAGGGAGAAGATCCAAATCAGAGATTAAAAGAGGACATTATAACTGCTACCACAGAAAAGTAAATAATTATTAGGGACAGTTAGAAACAACTGTATGCCAAAATATTGGAAACCCTAGAAGAAATGGGTGAATTTATGTAATGTTTTACCTATTAAAATTGAACCATGAGGACATAGAAACCTGGAGCACATCAGCAATGAATGGAAAGATTGAATCTAATGTAAAGTCTCTTATTAATGGAAAACTCATAAACAGATGGCCTCACTGCATAATTTTACCAAACTTTCATTCATTCTCAAACTATTCTATGATAGTGAAAGAGAAAACCTTTCCAATTTCATTCTATGCAGCCAGCATTACACTGATACCAAAATTAGATGAAGTAACAACAAAGAAAATTATAAACCAATATCGCTATGTACAGGCATGTAAAATTTCTCAATAAATTACTAGCAGATTGAATACACAGCCCAAAGTAACTAAATAAATAAATACACCATGACTAAGTCAGTTTTTATCCCAGAGCATTCATGTAAGCAAAGATTTTTAGGATATGACCCCCAAAGTACAGGAAACAAAAACAAAAATTTACAAATGTGATTACATCCAATTATAAATGCTTCTAACACCAAAAGTAACAACAGAAGGAAGAGATGATCTACATAATTGGAGAATATATTTGCCAAATCTTCATCTAACAAGGGGTTCAAAGTAATAAATAATAATTCAACAGGTACAAAGTGATAAATATAATGCAAGTTACAACAGAATGAAGGGCAAAAAGCATATGAGCATTTGACAAAATTCAATATCCCTTCACGTTTAAAAAAATCACTCTAAAGTAAGGTAGAGGAAAAAAATGTACCACCACACAATAAAGGCTGCATATCACAAACCCATAACTTACACCATACTAAATGGGGGAAAGCTGAAAATTGTTTCCACTAAGATCAGGAATAAGATAAAAATATACATTCTCACATCTCTTATCCTGTGTAATATTGTAAGTCGTAGGCAGAGTGATAAGAAAAGATAAGGACAACCAAATATGAAAGGAGTAGGTCACATTATCTCTGTTTTCAAGATATGTGATCTTTCTTATAGAAAAACCAAAATATTCCATCAAAAATCTGATAGATCTGATCAATGAATTCGGTAAGATTGCAGGATCCCAAATCACCATAAAAAATTCAATAGTTTTTTAAATACACCATAACTAAATTAGGTATCCATGTTTTTTTTTTTTTATATTTTATTTATTTTTTTATTTATAATAATAGTATGTATTGCAATTCATAATGCACACATATAGCATCTTTTTACATACAACTGTTTGTATACAAAGTATATAAACTATACTTGGTACCACATTAATATTTACAATATTTATGTTTTATGAATTAGTGAAAAATTATTTTAAAAACTTCTATAAAATAGTTTATTAAAATAAGGAAACTAAAATAGTTACTGCAAAGAATAAATAAAGTGATGTACAGATTCACTGTAATTACTTTCAAAATATCTTTGTCATTCTTCACAAAAGTACAAAAAATACTACTAACATTTACATGGAACCACATAAGGCCCTAAATATCCCAAATAGTCCTGAACAAAAAGAACAAAGCTGGAGGCATTACAATACCTGATTTGAAAACATAGTACAAAGGTATAGAAACCAAAAAATTATTGTAGTGGCATAAAATAGACACATAGACCAAGGAAACAGAATGGACTATCTGGATATAAATCCATGTATTGACAGCCAACTGATTTTTCATAAGGACAGCAAGAACCTATTTTGGAGAAAGAAAGCCTCTTCAGTAAATGATGCTGGAACTACTGGGTACCCATATGGAAAATAAAATAACTATATCCATATCCCATGTACAAAGATCAATTCAAAATTGATTGAAAACTTAAATATAAAACCTAAAACTATGAAAGAACTAGAAGATAACAATGGATAAATGCTTCAGAGCATTCATGTAAGCAAAGAATTTTTGGATATGACCCCCAAATAACAGGAAACAAAACCAAAAATTTACAAATGTGATTACATCCAAATATAAATGCTTCTCACACCAAAAGTAACAACAGAAGGAAGAGATGATCTACAGAATTGGGGAATATATTTGACAACTCTTCATCCAACATAGGGTTAATTTTCCGACTATATAATGAACACAAGCAACTCACCAGCAAAAATTCAATGGTCCAAATAAAAATATGGTTGAATGACCTAAATAGATATTTTTCAAAAGTGAATATACAAGTGAATGTTCAGTAAGTGTTAGCCGCTGGAAAGGGATTGCAGCCTGGAACGGCAGCGCCGCGGGAAGGAGTCCGGAGACAGGATGGAGACGAAAAAATTCTTTAATCTTTCTGTCTCTGTCTCTTGTAATTTCTAACACTACATACACACTCTCACAAGAAACCAAGCCACATACTCTTACAAGAAACTACAATGTATCTATACAATAGCGATAACCCTGTCCTTTCTCTCTCTGGTCTCATCCCATGCGCCCGAGCAGGAATGGTGCTTGCTCGATCTGCTGAGTCACTCCTCAAATCTCTCGAGATCCTGGGCCAAGTCCCGTGAGACTACGGAAGGCGACAATGCCCAAAAATGTCAATCTGCTGAGTCATTGCTCAAATCTCTCGAGATCCTGGGCCAAGTCCCGTGAGACTACGGAAGGCGACAATGCCCAAAAATGTCTATGGCCCATAGTCAACCACAATCTTAGCTATCTCCCCAAACAGGGCTCCTGCATTTCCCCCTTTTGTTTTAAAAGAGGGGATGCTCTAGGACATCTATGTGCAACCAACATTCTTACCCGTCATTGGATAATCAAGGCTGTGCCCTTGACTCCTGTCTTAGGTTGATATGTCGGCCACATGAGACTGTCCCGTGTGACTGTGCCTGTCTTAGGTTGTCCCCCTCTGGGGATCTTACCCGTCATTGGCTAACCAGCCATCCAATGAGCCCTTTAGGATCGACTGTGTAAGATGACTAACAGCCGTCCAATTGGGAGGAGATGCTGCGGCTTTAAGGCGACAAGCCTTTTGGTGACAAGTCAAATTGCATAGCATATCAAATTCTTTAAACAAATCAGCTGCCCTAAGTTCTATCAAGTAACACAGTGAGTTCTCTAAACAAATACCCGCAAGGTACTGTCCCATGAAGTCCCAAACAATGAAAGATCAAAATGTCCACTTGTTATAACACGTAGATCTAGGAGGCCCCATGCATGCAGAGCAGAGGCCACACTGCTGGTGAGGTTGTTTGACATTTGAGCAGCAAGGATGCTTGCAGCGACCGCGATCCCTGCAGCTGTAGAAGCAGCCGTCTTTTTTATGTCTAGACGATGCCACCGGCAAATCTTCAGGGCCCGCTATCTAGAGACTGAAGCATCAATTATTAAAGGAAAGGCAGTGCTATTCCAGCACTGAGTCAAGAGGCGAGTTGTCAAACTGAAAAATAGAATTATTAGATTGGAAAAATAAGTTGATTTCTGTCACACACATTGCAGCCTGAGCTCCCACAAACATAAGCTGGCAAAATATCATATTTAGAACAAAACAAAGAAAGACTGAGGGTAATTACTGCATTAAAGATAGATTAAAGAAAAACTAAAAGCACTTTGGAGAAATAATTTGTTAGCTGGAACTCTCGAGTTTCTGCATACACAGCAGTCCTTTACCTGTTGAAATAATTGAAATTAATCATTTATTAAACAAATGAAGTTAATAACAAATAAGCAACCTCATGTCAAACACCAAAATATCAGGTTATACAGCACTAGTCATATTTTTTGCTAAAGAGAAGTCCCTGGGACACCTATAAAACAAAATTGAAGGTACCTTCACTTATTAAATTATTTACCCATTTTGAATACTCTTAAACTTAAATGAATTAGAGTTACTTGGATCCATATATATATATATTCACAAGCGCTTTGTTATTTTTGATGTCACACTGGACAGACGCACATACAAACATATATTTGTGACGTCACATTAACATGAAATTTAGACAAATACACAGACATAAACACATATATAAAAAGTAAAAAATATATATATATATAATTGTGTGCACACTAAAGAGAGATCTCTTCGTCCCAGCCGGGAGGAATGACACTTAAGTTGTGACATATTTTGAAGGACTCTTTTAAGGGAATCATTCCATATCTTCATCTTGGTCCTCTTGATTTTGTACCTTTTTTATTAATCTTGATTCCTCAACAACTTCATCTTGATCCTTTCGATGTGGTACCTGCTTTATTAATCTAGATGGTATCCATATTGGAGAGGATTCATGCTTTGGAAAGACACAAACAGATCCTCTCCCCCAAATTAATACTGGATCCGGACCCTTCCATGTACCTGAAAGAACATCCTTCCAGTAAACCAAAGGTTTATGTTGTTGATGTGGGTTCCAATGTCTGTCTCCAGCAGAATAACCATCAGAGTCTAAAGTTAAAAAATTTAAAGTAAACAGGGCAACTGCCAATCTGTCCTTAGGATTTTTCCAGTTTCCTTCTTTCTGTTTTAACAACATAACTTTTAGTGTGCGGTTTGCTCTTTCAATAATGCCCTGACCCTGAGGATTGTATGGGATGCCTGTTTTATGGGATATGTTGAATTTTGCGCAAAACTGTTTGAAAGATGAGGACGTATAAGCGGGACCATTATCTGTTTTAAGCATTTTGGGGATGCCCAATGCAGCAAAAGCTTGTAAACAATGAGATGTGACATCTTCAACTTTTTCTCCAGAATGTAAGGAAGCAAAAATCATGCCTGAGCATGTATCTATGGTTACATGAATAAATTGCAATTTTCCAAAGCTTGGCTCATGAGTAACATCCATCTGCCACAAATGATTGGGCATTAATCTTCTAGGGTTAACACCAAAATGAGGATTGGGCAAATGTGTCATACAAGATTTACAATCTTTTACAATTGTTCTGGCTTGCTCTTTTGTGATTTTAAACCTACGTTGCAAGGTGGTGCTGTTGACGTGAAACTGGGAATGAATAAAGTAGCTTGTTGTAGTGCTGAAAGTATAAATATTGTTTTTGTAAGTTCATCTGCCTTTTGATTACCTTCATGGAGGGGGCCAGGCAAATTAGTATGTGCTCTAATATGGCCTACGAATAGAGGTTCTTTTCTTGCCCACAAAAGTTTTTGTATCTGATAAAACAATTTAAAGGCTGGAGTATGAGGTGCTATTGGTCCTGCTAACTCTAATTTTGGGACGGCTTGTACAATATAGTGGCTATCTGAAAAAATGTTTATGGGCTGGTCTCTAAAATTTTCCAGAGCTCTTACCACAGCTTCCAATTCCACTAGTTGAGCTGATTTGTGTGCAGTTATGTAAGTCATATTTTCTTTTGTAGTGACTACTGCAGCAGTACCATCTGAGGACCCATCTGTAAATACATTAAATGCCTTAGGAATAGGTTGATTTTTTATTACCTGTGGAAATATAATAGGATGATTAATACAAAAAGATAATATAGGAGACTTAGGAAGGTGATTATCAAAATTTGCAGAGGTAGAGCATCTAGCTATAGCCCAGTCATTATCATTGAAGCATAAATATTCAATCTGTGACGATGAATAGGGAGTAATAATAGTAGCAGGGTGAATGCCAAATATTTTAGTAGAAGTTTTAAGTCCTTGAAGAATAAGTTTAGCCACCATGGAGGTATATGACTCAATTATGCTTTTAGGAGAGACAGGCAAATGTATCCATAATAAAGGCCCTTGTTGCCAAAATACTCCTGTCAGTGTATATTGTGAAGAAATAATAATCAATATCAGCGGTTGAGTTAAATCAAATATGTCACAATGAGCTCCTTCTATGGCTTTTTCTACTACCTTTAAAGCTTTCTTAGCATCAGGAGTCAATGTTCGCGGTGAGGATGGATCAGGGTCCCCTCGAAGGATATCAAATAAAGGTTTTAATTGGCCAGTAGTGAGGTTTAGTGTAGGGCGAAGCCAATTAATGTCTCCCAGTAGTTTTTGGAAATCATTGAGGGTGGTTAAATGTTCTTTATTTATTAAAATTTTTTGGGGTCTAACAAAAGTATCCATGATTTTAAATCCTAAATATAATATGGGAGATCTGGTTTGAACTTTTTCTTCTGCTATATATAATCCGTATTTTTTAAAATTTTCTACCATGTCACTGAATATATTAAATAAGATTTTTTGATTAGGGTGGGCCAGTAAAATATCATCCATGTAATGTAGACACATGAGGTTTGGATATTTATTTTTAATGGGTTGGATAGCCTTGTCCACATATATTTGGCATATGGTGGGGCTATTAGCCATTCCCTGCGGCAAAACCTTCCATTGATATCTGATCAGGGCCATTATTGTTAATAGAAGGAACTGAAAAAGCAAACCTGGGGGCATCCAGAGGATGTAGGGGAATAGAAAAGAAGCAATCCTTTATATCAAGACTAATAACATGGAAATTTTTTGGAATAGCTATAGGATTCAGAAGTCCAGGTTGAGTAGGGCCCATGACTTGCATGGTTTTATTAATTTGTCTAAGATCATGTAATAATCGCCATTTTCCTGATTTTTTCTTGATCACAAATATGGGGGAATTCCAGGGAGAGGTGGAATGTTCTATATGTCCTGCTTTTAATTGTTCCTTAACTAGTAGGTGGGCCACTTGTAATTTCTCTTTAGATAGGGGCCACTGAGGGACCCACACTGGCTTATCAGAAAGCCATGGTATTTTCAAAATTATTTTCTCAGTGTCCCCAAAGAAAAATGTCTTTTTCCTATATGATAATGATTTCTTTTAGGGTTAAGCTTACCCTGTACTTTTTGATGATTTCTTTTAGGGTTAAGATTACCCTGTATGTTTTTACATTTAACACCTGCAGGTTTGGTTGCAAGGTGTACTCCCATTTGTTGTAAAATATCTCTTCCCCATAAAGTAACCGGTAGATTAGGTAAAACATAAGGCTGAAATGTGCCTTTATGTCCTTTGTCATCCTCCCATTTTAAAATTACCGCACTTTTTTCTGGGAGGTTATTATATCCCAAGCCTCTTAAACTGGTTGAAGCTTTTTGTAGAGGCCAGTGTTTGGGCCATTGATGTAAATTAATGATGGAAGAATCAGCTCCAGTATCTATAAGACCCTCCATTTCTATTCCTTGGATTCTTATTTTACACATAGGCCTCCTTGTACAGTCCTGAACCCAGCAAACCATGGGTTTCGAATCAGTGGAACAAAATCCTCTATTGTTCCTATTTAGAGGCATATTCATTTTAAATGAATTATGTAAATTTGGAAGGAGGAGCAGCTGAGCAATTCTATCTCCCTGATTAATAGAACTTATACTTTGGGGTGAGCTAAGCATTATTTTTATTTCCCCTTTATAGTCTGAGTTTATTACGCCTGGGGTCACTTGCAAACCTAATAAGCTTTCAGGACTTTGCCCGATAATAAGTCCTACAGTCCCTGAGGGAAGAGGTCCCCTGACTCCTGTGGGAATCAGTTGAACCCCCATTTCAGGTGTTAACACTATTCGGGCGGTGGAACAGAGGTCTAATCCTGCATTTCCTCCTGTTCCTCTGGCGAGGGAATGGATGGGTAATAGGGATTGTGTCGGGGAAGCATCTGAGTGGATGCTTGAGGATACTCCTCCTCCAATGCCTCGTGCATTTGTGGGCCCCGGGGCATTGGGCCCCGTGCCCTGTTTTTTGAATTCCTGAACAAAGGATTTCCATGGATGTCAAATTTTGAATAGCATTTATTGGCCCAATGATTTCCTTTCTTACACCTGGGGCAGCAACCTGGAGTACGGTATGAATTTGGTCTTATTTCTCTTTGGGGATTTTGCCTAGAATAGCCTGATTGATTATGATAATTTTGCCTAGAATATCCTGATTGATTATAATGTCTATGTTGAGCCCTTGTAAAATTTTGAGGGGCAGCATCTCTCACAGCTGCTGCAATCACATTCCCTGTGACAAAGGCATCATTTACATCTTTACATAGTTGTATATATATGGAAAGATCCTTTTTATTTTTCCATGGCCTGATGACTTCCTGGCAATATTTATTAGCATTTTCGTACGCTAATTGAATAACTAATGGCATAATTTGATCAATGTCTCCAAAAACTCTACCTGCAGTTCTCAAAAGTCTATCAGCAAATTCAGCATATGGTTCATTAGGTCCTTGAATTACTTTGGACAAGCTACCTTGTAGATCCCCAGGTCCTTGTACAGTTTTCCATGCCTTTAAGGCAGCTGCATTTATCTGAGCATATACTCCTGGGGTATAATGTTTTTGATCCTGTATGTCTGCGAATTGCCCTTCTCCTGTGAGCATTTCTATATTATGGTCTCCAAACCCTGCATCTGCATTTCTTTTAGCTGTTTCTATACAAAGTTCCTGAAATTGCGATCGCCAAACCAAGTATTGTCCCCCACTTAATGTTGCTTTACATAGACGTTTCCAGTCTGCGGGGGTTAAGCTAAAGGTGTTAAGGGACTCCAGTATACTCAACGTGAAAGGAGCTTGGGGTCCATAAGTCATTACTGCCTCTTTGAGATTTTTTATTGTTTTGAAATCTATTGGCTGGTGGCCCCTCTGTCCATTTTCATATTCAAATACTGGCAGTTCCCAATGTATCTGTGAGTTACCCTCGAGAGCGCATAAGCACTCAGAAAGACTTTTTATTTCTATTTCTAGGGTATGCAAACGTCTAGTGGTACCCTTCATATTTTCTGTAATCGATTTCACCCATGGGGGAGTAGAGGACACAAGTTCCTCCACTTGATGATCCCTTATCTTGGTCTTCCTTAATTTCCTTTTATTCATTTTCTCAAAATCACCTTTAGTTAATTCCTCCTCACTACTACTACTCTCATTGGTCCTAACTGACTCAGTAACATCCTGAGTCCCAGGTTCAATTGAGACCATGTATCCTTGAAATATCTCTAATAAATCTTGAATAGCTTTAGCAGCTCGGATCTTTGTAATTTTGGGGACACTTCTAATACTCTCCTTACTGGTCTTAGTTGACTCAGCGGAATCTACGCTTTTATGATTGCCTTCACTGTTTTCTAAATCCTCCTCACTAACGACAGACTCATCCATATCAAAGAATTCATCAAGAGCCTCGTACACTTGGGTCTTAGTTATTTTCGAACCCATTTTAACCGCTCTGACTAGAGACTCCTGCGAGGTTTCTCAGTTCTTACCTGCCGTGCTGAATTCCCCGTACGGGCCACCAACTGTTAGCCGCCGGAAAGGGATTGCAGCCTGGAACGGCAGCGCCGCGGGAAGGAGTCCGGAGACAGGATGGAGACGAAAAAATTCTTTAATCTTTCTGTCTCTGTCTCTTGTAATTTCTAACACTACATACACACTCTCACAAGAAACCAAGCCACGTACTCTTACAAGAAACTACAATGTATCTATACAATAGCGATAACCCTGTCCTTTCTCTCTCTGGTCTCATCCCATGCGCCCGAGCAGGAATAGTGCTTGCTCGATCTGCTGAGTCACTCCTCAAATCTCTCGAGATCCTGGGCCAAGTCCCGTGAGACTACGGAAGGCGACAATGCCCAAAAATGTCAATCTGCTGAGTCATTGCTCAAATCTCTTGAGATCCTGGGCCAAGTCCCGTGAGACTACGGAAGGCGACAATGCCCAAAAATGTCTATGGCCCATAGTCAACCGCAATCTTAGCTATCTCCCCAAACAGGGCTCCTGCAAGTAAGTATATCAAGAAATGTTCAAAATCACTAATCATTTTGGAAAGCAAACAAAACTGCAATGAGAGGTCATCTTACCCCAGTTAGAATTGCTATTACCTTTAATATAAAGAGTGAGCAATGCTGTGTGAGAATGTGGGAAAAGGGCAGCTCTCATACACTGTTAGTGGGAATGTAAATTAGTGCACCTGTTATAAAATGCACCATGGAGTTTCCTCAAGAAACTGGAGATAGAACTACCTGCAGTATAATTGAACAATTCCACTATTGGATGTTTACCCAAAGGAATTGAAATCAGTATGTTGACAAAATATCTGCACACTCACATTTAGTTTAGCACTTTTCACAACTGTTAAGATGGTGTGAACCTAGGTGTCCCACAGTGGACGAATGGGTAAGGAAAATGTGGTACTTATACACAATGAAATATTATTCAGCCATTATAGAAATGAATGTCTGTTATTTGCAGCAACAGGAGTGGAACTGGAGGACAATGAGTGAAATAACTCAGAAACAGAAAGACAAACAATGTTATCATTTATATATGGAAAGAAAGAATAGAATAGTGGATCTCAGAGCCTGGGAAGGGTGTGAGGGAGAGGGGATTGTAAAAAGGGTGGTTATTGCATTTAGGGGTGCAGTTAGAAGGAATGTGTTATTATTCTCTATAGCACAGTAGAATAAATGTGGTATGGTTGATATCAATTGAATATTTCCAAATAGCTTGTAGAGAGGATTTTGAATGTTCCCAACATAAAATAATGAGGTGTCTGAGTTTTTAGATTTGTCAGTTATCCTGATCTGATCATTAAACACTGTATATATATTAAAGTGTCACTCTATAATGCATAGATATGTGCAATTGCTCTGTCAATTAAAATGAATATATTTTTTAAAGTATTAATTATTAAAAGAAAAATGAAAACTAAAATTATGCACAAAATACTTATTTAAAAACTGTCATAACAGAATAGCTAATAAATTTAACAATAAAGGATCAATTTAAATAGTTGTATCAATTTAAAAACCCTATTAGGGTGAATGAGCACTGTTGTGGTAAGACTGGATGATGCTGGGTATAGAGCAGATGGAGGAAGAGAGAGACTTGCAGCACATCTCTAAAAAATCATACTGTTTATGAAATTACTTATATTACTTAAACTTGAGAACATCTCTCAATAACACCATCTATGGTTTGTTTATTCATGAAAAATGGGATTTCCTGTTTATACTAAGAGAAATATAATATAGTTTGCTCATCAATGTAATCCAAGGGCTCACTGGGCATAAAGTTCCATAGAGGAAGAAGTACATTTTGATGAATCAGTGTAAATTAGAACTATATTGGTTTGAACTTCCTTCCTTTTTGAGACACGTGAAGGATTCTAAAGATTTCAATTGAAATGTTGTGTTTAAGGGTGACATATGAAGCATAATTCATGACATTGGCCCTGAGATTCTCAGTTTAAACTGAAAATAAGATCAGGCCCCTGGGGTCAGGGATGCATTTTTAAATATTATTTAGTGAAGGGGGGAGGTCCAATACCTTCTAATTTTCCAGAATTTTGTTTTCTCCTATCACAAATTTGGTACATTTTTGTGCCTCATATTTTATTCAGTTTTATTTACTAGGTGACAATTTGGTAAAGAAAAAAATCTATATAATGATAAATAAATGTCTGAGTGGTTAGTTTATATTAACTTAATATTTACTTGTAGATGAGCATAGGCTTAAAATAGGATATTCATTACATTAGCTGTAGGATTTTTAAAAAAAATTTTCTGCAACAGTGCTCCCCGTTATTAGTGAAAATAATCAATACCATGTATGACTTGCAATTCTATTCTTTTCACATCACTTTATTATTTTGTGTTTTAACAGCTTTGGAAAAGGGTGTCATTATTCCTGGAAATTGTATAAATTCTTTACTATGTCTAGATTTGTAGTCAAATGAGGTTCTAGGATTTAAGATTGTGCTCCTCTGGAAAAAAAAAATACTGATTTTTTTTCTTTTGCTCAGTAGGAAGTGTTAGTGTCTGCCAGCCAAACGGTTTCCCCTTGCTGTGTGTTGAATTCTCAGGTTCATTAAACAATTTGTAACTGCAGCCCACAATCAAGGCTGAAGAAATGTTGGTCATCTTGTGTGATGGAACCCACTGATAGGGCCTCTCTTAATGAGAATTTAGCTGGAGGGAAGTTGGCAGGAATTGAAGAGATTTTGAGCAGTGCTACTCTGTCTTTTCTCAACAACTACAGTCAGACTACAAAGCTCACAGGAAAGAAAAAGCCTATCTGCTGAGATGTGAGTTACATAATAATGGTCTTATTCAAGATTCCTACAGGACCATCTTGTTTGTTAAGGTTTCTTGGAAATGCTGATGTCATGGGTGGTATACTTCAGGAGAATATTAAGACATTTAAGAAAATGTCAGCAAAGAGGAAATCCTGTTGTTGCAAAATCTTTCTTACTCTAATGGGATTACTGCATTTGATTTTCAAAAAGTTTGTTTTTAGAGAATTTTGTTTCCTTGACTCCCCAAGAGCAATTAACACTCCTAAATGAGGATATAACTTGTGATTTCAGAATCAACACACCTTGACATCAGTTTTGGTTGAATACTATCATAGTACAATTACTGAATAGCAATGATGCAGCACTGCTACTGCTATTAAAAAAAAAACAGACTTCTTTGTGATGATTGGAGTTACCAGTAACAGAGAGAAAGGAGTAACTATCATGCTTTCAGAGCTATTCATTTTTTATGGAGGATGTGTGTATGTGTATGTGTGTTATTTAAGAGTAGACTCTACAGTACTGTTCCTCTTTTTAGGTTGAATCCCAATGGAATATCAGAAGATAGAGAAGGTAACAGGGGCTTAGAGGATGGGAATGAGTTCAGGGAAGATGCAACAGCATATGTAAAGTTTCAGAGATGATAAATACATGTCACTTTTAAGGAACTGAAAGGAATTAAATACATCAGTTGTATATGTACACTTCTGTGAATAGGAGATGTAAGGCGGGGATAGAAGTAGGCATCAGATCATAAAAGATCTTACAAGCACGTCTGTGGGTTTGAGCATTATCCTAAGGGTAATAAGAAGCTTTTGAAAGTCTAAGCAGAAATAGGACATGATCAGATTTTGTTTTATAAAATTAATTCTGATGTAGTATAGAAAATGAATTTAAATAGTCCAAAATGGAAGTGGGGAGACTATTTTGGAAGCTATTGAAGTAATTAAAGTAATAGATTAGTAATGAACAACTTTAAAAAGTCCAGTAGTAATTTAAGTTACTCAGCAGCTACTGGGGAGTGAGAAATGGGTCAGGGGTCAAGGGAAATTAAAATATTTGTAATGATAGTTAAAATGAGATGACAATGATGAATATAATACAATATATACAGTACTTTATGGTTTACAAATAACTTTCAAAACAATTATCTAATTTAATCTTAATCATTATAAAATGGATATATAAATTATGATTACCATTTATCTTGCACAAATAAATGGACTGAAGTGGATAAGAAATCCACAAATGTCTAATGTCATAATAAAGAACTTGAAAGGTTGGAGATTTTATCCTGCTCGCAAGTTTACAAATTCTTGTGCCATTATTTTATGGAAGAAAACATGAGATTTTTATGTCAGAGACAAAAGATTTTTATTACTCATGGATCAGCAGGCAATATGTTCATATTTATATCTCTTCCCTTTGCCCTTCAGGTTCCTTGGGAGTAATGTGAAATGGCTTAGGTGGCTGCTGCATATGCAGCAATGAACTTCACAGATGAGGAGCCCTGGGCTTAAGAAACTGCAATATTTTAACCTCCCAACACTTTGCACTGGAGGGAGACATTATTTTTATTATACCATATAGTGAATAAATCTGTCCTGTATCCTGGAAGAAGACAATATCTCCATTTCCCAAAGTTGTTTGCTATACAAACTTCCTGTAAAGTTAGTCTGGTAAAAATGGTTCTGATCAGAAGATGTACAGAATAGCAGAAACCTATGGAAAATTGCCTCTCAACAAAAATCCTTTTCCTTTTATGAGAAGTCCTATGCTTGTCTTATACTCGTGTGCTTGCAGAGGCCTTATAATCTTCTGAGCATATTCACAAAATTAAATATACTCAAAACCTTTATATAAAGATCAGTCTTCTTTGAGATTCTAGATGTTTTGGCTCATGACTACATAATTGTAGAATTAAGTTCTCATAGAAATATTCTCATATTCAGAGATTTCCATTGTTGATACTATCTGAGTATAAAGGAATGAAAATTAAAGGAGCATGGCTGAATGATTGTTTATTAGACTTTCTAAATTGCCCCTTCATGGTGATTGGAATTGCAGAAGAACATCAATGCTGCCAGAAATATTCAATGTAAAAGGAAATGACAGGAGCCATAAGGACAAGATAAGTTATTTACTGCTAGAACTTTAACAAATAATAAAGCTGCATTGAGTGAATATTTTGATTTGTTCAAATGTGGGCAGTGTTTTAATCCCAACTAATAGGAAAACACCTATTTCTACTATCCAAAAAAAGCAAAATATGTATGTTACTTTACAAACTTCTGTAAAACTAGAAGTCTATTTTGTGAATGCATAAAAAAACAGAAGGGGAAAGGAAGGAGCCATAAGCCAGTGATCATTTTCCATTTTCCATATACTTTTATTTAATTCTCACAGCACCTCTATGAGATCATTGTTATCCTCATATTAAAGATGCTTGAGAAAACTACACTTGTTCAACATTTTACAGTTGTTGTGGTCAATCTTAGAATTGAGTTTCAGTATAAGTCTCAATGCTTTTTTTCCCATTATTTGCCATCATACTACTTAAGTATTAATTCCTACTAGCTCATAAGATACCTGGAATTACTATTACCCGAATGAACTGAGAGTCTCTTAATGAAATTTGTTGAGCTATATAAGTCAGTATATTATTCTATTTGAGGAAACCTCTAAGCATAAATAAAAGCAATATGACAGGTCAGACAGAAAAGCAGTAGCTATGATAGTTTGGGGTGGGAAAGAGCAAATTCACAAGTTACTCTATATTTTAATGTGAAAATTCCTCTACATGCCACCATGTGCATGTGTCTGTTAATTAATTGTAAATAAGAAGACACATAAATCCTTTCTATTCATTTCCACCTAAAACAATGTTTACACAATGGATACAGTTTAGATTGTACAGGCTATTCAATCAATCAGATTAACTATTGGATAGTGCTTGTTTACTCAGAAACAATTAATTAAAGTAGATAAAAAAATCTTGTGGTTTTACCAAATGAACTTTCAGTAAGAAATTGGTCAATTCAGTGATAGAGTTCAGTGAAATTGGTTAGTCTAGTCCTCTGGACAAATTAAGAAATCAAAGTAGTGGTTTAACAGGGTTTTCTACCATTTTCAAGCATTTGAGTTGACTTTCTTTAGATAGAACTTTAATCTGAAAAGCCCAAAGAAGCAAATATTGCTTTTCCCATTCTTCTCTCAGGTCATTAGTACAGGGTGTGAAGGATTTTGAGATAATATAATAAGGAGTATGAATGTGTCTGTTTTCTGATATCAGTCAGGGAGGTGAGCTAAGTCGCCTTGCTTGCCTGGAATTATTAATGTTTATTCTCCAGCTTGGATGCTGAAAAGTAACCTCTCAACACATTTCCAAGAAAATGAAAACTTCTGAAATAAAATGCATTATGGGGAATGGAGTCAAGGTCATAAATGATCTGGTGTAAATGGTTCAATGAAGACTGTATAGAATCAATTACATTGAAAACCTTAGTAATACACACTGGAAAATGATTTCAAGAAGAGTGAAACTTGATTATTTGTTTATGGATTTGGATAAACATATTTTCCAGTTAGAGCTTTTAATGAGTATCTTTGAAACAGAATTAATGGTATTAAATTTAAAAAGTGAATTAAAGGAAATATTTTGAAACAACTTAAAATTAACCTGCAAGACTCACAAATTCAGTGGGTTTATGGCAAACATGATTTAAAAGCCTGAAAAGTGTAATAAATCAGTGGAGGAAGAAGTTGGAAGTGCCCATTTAATAAAGATCTCATAAGAAATATACAATGTCTATTTTGTAATGTTACCCATGTTTCCATGCAACTGACCTCTTACAAGGGATTTAATTATATTGGTAGTAATAAGTTTTGATTTTCTTTTTAGAAAATCATAACTTTCAATCTATAATGAGTACTTTACAACTTATACTTTTGGGTAGAATGTTTAAATGCCATGTAATTGTCATAATTCATTTTTTTAAAATCAGGGGTTAGGGAATGTAGAAGTAAGAAGTTGAGAATGAGGTGTTATTATTCCTTTTCTCAATAGGAACAGTTAAAAAACAAAAAGTTATTATTTTAAGCAAAAGGTTATTGTTTTCTGAGCTAGTTTTGTGTAATTAACAATTAACAAGAGAGTGAATCTTTCAGACTGGATCTTTATAATTTTTCTCCCTTTCCCCTCCTTTTTTTTTAATCTACTTCCCTTTCACCAGAAAATTGTTATTAAGCACATACTATGTGCCAGCTATTTGTTTTAAACAGTAGCAGTTTAAGGGTGAACAAGAGCATTGCCCATGTCATCTTAGAGTTTTCGGTGTAATGCAGAGTATAAACAAATAAAAGAATTAAAGTACAGTGTGATAAAGCTAAGATAGATGAACAGAGTAATTTGTAAGCTGAGAGTGAATGTATCTCAGTTAGCCTGGATTTCAGGGGAGGATTCCTAGATGGAGTTAACATGCAGATGACACATGAAGAATAAATAGTAGTTAACTAACAGATAAATGGAAAAATTAATGTTGTTTTGTTGAGAACATAGAGTATGAATGCTTGGAGATGACACAAGCATAGAATCTGTGGGAAATAAGAATTCAGTGCTAGAGTAGAGAAGTTAAGGATGAGAATAGAGGAAATCAGAAGCTAAACAACAAGGACAATGAATCAATGTATTAGAATTAATATTGATTACAATAAGAAACCATAGTTTTAAGCAGGGGGTTGGCATGAAAAGATTAATGTTTTAAAAGATAATTCTTACTGTTGTGTGCAACATAGCTGGACAGATTAGGGGGCAAAATAGGAGGCAGCACAGTCACTTATGAAGGTCCATAAATGGCAGTATGTACTAAGTTTGTGGCAGTGAAAGTGGATTCATTTTGAGTTAAAGTTCACAAGATGTGATGATTCCTCATCTAGGACAGAGGGTGAGAGATTGAACAAAGACTTAGAAATGAATCTTGCTTTCTGACTTGGGCGACATGATAGATGCCATTTTCTAAGTGAAGCAACACTGGGGGAGAAAGATTATGGAATAAAAGGGATAACAATTTAATTTTAATTTTCCTGTGATTATTTAGGAAATAGTTGGATATATATATGTCTGGAATGTGAAAGTTCATTGGTCTAAAGTTATAAATCTGGAAGTCATCAACATATTGGATGGTGATTGAAGCCAATTGAGTTGGAAGATCCCAGGGAGAGCATATAGGGTAGCAAAAGTTGGCATCAGAAGAAATTGAAAAGAGAAGAAAAATTGGGAATGTGATTGTGTGGAAAGCGTGGTGTTAGGCAACAGTGTCACAAGGTTCCAGAATAAGGATTTGTGCTAGTCATATTTTCATCACTGAAATGAAAATACCCAGCAAGTTCTACTTAGAGGAAGAAAAGTTTATTTCAGGCTCATGGTTTTAGAGATTCTATGCATGGTCATCTGTCTCTACCACGTCGGTCCTAAGGTGAGGCACAATACCAAGGTGGATGTGTGGTAGAGGAAAGCTGCTCAGAAACAGGGAGTGGGGAAGGAGCCATAAGGAAGATACATCCTTCCAGTGTGTGCCCCTAGTTACCTACCTCTTCCAGTTACACCCTACATGCCTATAGTTACCAGCTATTTAGTCCATTCAAACTAGGATGGAATGATTAAGTTATAATGCTCATAATCTAATCTTTCCACCTCTGAATATTTCTTGCATTGAGGCAAGAGGATCTCAAGTTTGAGACCAGCCAACTTAACAAGACTCCATGTGACTATATAAGACCCTGTCTCAAAATAAAAAAAGGCTGGGGATGTAGCTCAGTGGTAAAGTGCTCCTGAGTTTAATCCCCAGGACCAAAAGAAAGAGAAACAAACAAATGTACAGTTTGTTTCTGGTATGTCTATTTTGTTCCATTAGTCTACATATCTGTTTTGTACCAGTATCATAATGTTGTAATTACTGTAATATATTTTGAAGTCAGGTAGTATGATGCCTCCAGCTTTATACCCCCTTTATCAAGAATGCTTTAACTATTTGTTTTCTTTAGTTTCCATATGAATTTTAATATTTTT
This sequence comes from Tamias sibiricus, assembly GCA_025594165.1. Classification (NCBI taxonomy): domain Eukaryota; kingdom Metazoa; phylum Chordata; class Mammalia; order Rodentia; family Sciuridae; genus Tamias; species Tamias sibiricus. The sequence continues at coordinate 112,316,814 of CM046667.1, forward strand.
TCTCCTTTTCCTCCTATATATTCCTCTAGAAGTTTCATAGTTTAAGGCTTGTGTTCAGTTGTGTGATCTTTTTTGTCAAATTTTATGCATAGTGTGGGGTTTTTGGTTTACTTTCGTGCATGTGAATAGGCAATTACTATAGCATTGAAAAATGTTATTTTTTTAAAAAAAATATTTATTTATTTTAGTTGTACACAATGTGTTTATTTTTACCTGGTGCTGAGGATTGAACCCGGGCTGGGCACGTGCTAGGCGAGTGCTCTACGTCTGAGCCACAACCCCAGCCCCAACAAATGTTCTTTTTGGTCAAATTGCTTTTGTGTTTTTTTCTGAAAATCAGTTGCTCAATTATGTGCTTGTGTTTTTCTGTACTTTTTATAACGTTCCATTAATCTGTTTGTTGATCTTTATACTAATACCATACTTTCTTGCTTACTACAGTTTAATAATATGGATTTTTTACTATACTAGGCCTTTTGCATTTTCAAATAAATTTAAAGTATTAATGAATTATTATATATTGGCAAATCACAGATATAACTATGGGATAAAAATTATTTGATATTTTGATACAATGTCAAATGACCAAATCAAACCTTCCATCATCTCAAACATTTTACATCTGCAATGAGAACTTTGAATGACTCCCAATGACTTTGAAATATACAGTACTCAACTATTAACTGTATTCATGGCACTGTGCAACATATGTCAAAAAACGAATTTTATTCCTTGTACCTCACTAAATATTTTTACTTTCTGATTATCATATCCCCATATTCCTCCCCTTTCAGAAGCCTCTGATAACCAACCAACTTCATTCCTTCCTGTCTTCCTTCCTTCTTTCCTTTCTTCCTTCCTTTTTGGTACCAGGGATTGAACTCAGTTACCCCATGCCCAGACCTTTCTTATTTAGAGACAGGGTCTTGCTAAGTATACTTAGGGCCTTGCTCACTTGCTGAGATTGGCTTTGAACTTGTGATCATCCTGCCTTAGTCTCCCAAGCTGCTGGGATTACAGGTGTGCTCTATTGTGCCCAGTTGGGTAACCAACTTTCTATTCTCAGATTTTATGAGTTTAGTTGTTTTGGATTCCACATATACGTGACACTGGGAAGTATTTGTCTTTCTGCGTTAGGCTTATTTCACTTAGTATAGTGTTCATTTCCATCTATGTTGTTGCAAATGTCGGAATTTCTTCCTATGTTAAAAAAACACTTGAACGTGTTTGTATGGGTTCACTTTTGGGCTCTTTCATCTTTTTGGTCAATATGCCTGTATTCATTTCAGTACCATGCTATTTGAATTGCTACCACTTAGTAAAATCATTTGAATTTAAGTAGTAGAATACATGCAGCTTTGTTATTTTTGTTTATAATTGTCATGGGTACTCAAGGATTTTTGTGGTTCTATATACATTTTTAAATATTTTGTAAAAATAAGGGTCTATCAATTTTATTTATTTTTTGAAATAACCAACTTCTTGTTTTGTCAATTTTTTCAATTGTTTCCTTTGTTTCAATTTCATGAATTTCATCTCTGATTTTAATTATTTCCTGTCTTCTACCACTTTTGGTGTTTGATTGTCCTTCTTTTTCTAGAGCATTGAGATGTAATTTTAACACATTTATTTGTTGACTTTTTCTTCTTTTGAGGAATGAACTCAATGCAATGAACTTTCCACTTAGAACTGCCTTCATAGTGTCCCACAGATTTTGATATGTTGTGTCTGTGTTCTCATTCACCTCTAAGAATTTTTAAATATCCTCTTTGATGTCATCTGGAACCCATTTTTCATTCAGTAACATTTTTTTTTCTTTTTTTTTTTTGATTATTTATTTACTTATTCATAATGCACAAGTATATCATCTTTTTATATACAACTGCTTGTATACAAAGTATATAAGTACCATTCAGATCTTTAATCATGCATTTAGGATAGTGATATCCATCTCATTCAACCACCTTTTTCGCCCCTTTTCCCTCCCTGCTCCTTCCCTTACCCTCCCTTTCCTTTGACCATTATAGTGTTCCTCTAATCCTATGTACCCCCATCCAATCACACTGTGAACTAACCTCCTTATAGCAGAGAAAACATTTGGTGTTTGGATTTTTGAGATTGACTAATTTCACTTAGCATTATATTCTCCAACTTCATCCATTTACCTGCAAATGCCATTATTTTATTCTTTCTTATTGCTGAGTAAAATTCCATTTTGTATATATACCACATTTTCTTTATCCACTCATCTACTGAGGGACATCTAGGTTGGTTCCACAACCTAGCTATTATGAATTGTGCTGCTATAAACATTGAAGTGGCTGTGTCACTGTAATATGCTGTTTTTAAGTCTTTTGGGAACAGACCCAGGAGTGGGATGGATGGGTCATAGGGTGGTTCCATTCCCATTTTCCCAAGAAATCTCCATACTGCTTTCCATAGCGGTTGCACCATTTTACAGTCCCACCAGCAATGTATGAGTGTGCCTTTTTCCCCACATCCTCTCCAACATTTATTGTTGTTTGTGTTCTTGATAGCTGCCATCTGACTGGGGTGAAATGAAATCTTAGAGTAGTTTTTATTTGCATTTCTCTAATTGCCAGAGAGGTTGAGCATTTTTTCATGTATTTGTTGATTGATTGTATATCTTCTTCTGAAAAGTGTCTTTTCAGTTCGTTAGCCCATTTATTGATTGGGTTATTTTCTTTTTTGGTGTAAAGTTTTTTGAGTTCTTTATATATTCTAGAAATTAGTGCTCTATCTGATGTGCATGTATTAAATATTTGTTCCCAATTAGTTGGCTCTCTATTCACCTCACTGATTGTTTCTTTTGCTGAGAAGAAGCTTTTTAGCTTATATCTATCCCATTCATTAATTCTTGGTAATAGTTCTTGTGCTACAGGAATCTTATTAAGGAACATGGGGCCTAATCCGACATGTTGGAAATTGGAGTTTACTTTTTCTATTAGGCGTATTATCTCAGATCTAATTCCTAGGTTCTTGATCCACTTTGAATTGAGTTTTGTGCGTGGTGAGAGATACAAGTTTAATTTCATTTTGTTGCATATGGACTTCCAGTTTTCCCAGCACCATTTTTTGAAGAGGCTATCCTTTCTCCACTGTACATTTTTTGCACCTTTGTCTAATATAAGATAACTGAAAGTATATGTATTTGTCTCTGTGTCCTCAATTCTGTACCATTGGTCCACCCGTCTGTTTTGGTGCCAATACCATGCTGTTTTAGTTACTATTGCTCTATAGTATAATTTAAAGTCCGGTATGGTGATGCCCCCTGCTTCACTTTTCTTGCTCAGGATTGCTTTGGTTATTCTGGGTCTCTTATTTTTCCAGATGAATTTCAAGATTGCTTTTTCTATATCTTTGAAAAATGACATTGGAATTTTGATTGGAATTGCATTAAATCTGTATAATGCCTTTGGTAGTATGGACATTTTGAAAATATTGACTCTACCTATCCAAGAGCAAGGTAGGTCTTTCCATCTTCTGAATTCTTCTATGATTTCTTTCTTTAGTGTTCTATAATTTTCTTTATAGAGGTCTTTCACCTCTTTTGTTAAGTTGATTCCCAGGTATTTTATTTTTTTTTGATACTATTGTAAATGGGGTCGTTTTCATCATTTCCCTTTCAGAGGCTTTGTCACTGATGTATAAAAATGCCTTTGACTTATGGGTATTGATTTTGTATCCTGCTACTTTGCCGAATTCATTTGCTAGTTGTAAAAGTTTTCTGGTAGAGTTTTTTGGGTCTTCTAGGTATATTATCATGTCATCAGCAAATAGTGCTAATTTGAGCTCTTCTTTTCCTATCTGGATCCCTTTAATTTATTTCATCTGTCTAATTGCTCTGGCCAGAGTTTCCAGTACTATGTTAAATAGCAGTGGTGAAAGGGGGCATCCCTCTCTTGTTCCAGTTTTTAGAGGGAATGCGTTCAATTTTTCTCCATTTAAGATAATGTTATCTCTGGGCCTTGCATAAATAGCTTTTATAATGTTGAGATATGTTCCTGATATTCCTAGTTTTTCTAGTGTTTTGAACATAAAGGGGTGCTGCATTTTGTCACATGCTTTTTCTGCATCTATTGAGACAATCATATGATTTTTATCTTTAAGTCTATTGATGTGATGTATTATGTTTATTGATTTCCGAATATTGAACCAGCCTTGCATCCCTGGAATAAACCCCACTTGATCGTGGTGCACTATCTTTTTGATATGTTTTTGTATCCGATTTGCCAGAATTTTGTTGAGGATTTTTGCATCTATGTTCATTAAAGATATTGGCCTGAAGTTTTCTTTTTTGGATGCATCTTTGCTTGGCTTTGGAATTAATGTAATATAGGCCTCATAGAAAGAGTCTGGAAGAGCTCCCTCTTTTTCTATTTATTGAAATAGTTTGAAGAGCATTGGTATTAATTCTTCTTTGAAAGTCTTGTAGAACTCAGCTGTAAATCCAGCAGGTCCTGGACTTTTCCTTGTTGGTAGATTTTTGATGACATCTTCTATTTCTTCGCTTGTAATTGATCTGTTTAAATTGTGTATAGCCTCCAGATCCAGTTTAGGCAAATCATATGACTCTAGAAATCTGTCAATGCATTCAGTATTTTCTATTTTGTTAGAGTACAAGTTTTCAAAGTAATTTCTAATTATATTCTGTATATCTGAGGTGTTTGTTGTGATATTCCCTTTTTCATCACGAATGTTAGTAATTTGAGTTTTTTCTCTTCTTCTTTTCGTTAGCATCGCTAAGGGTCTGTCAATTTTGTTTATTTTTTCAAAGAACCAACTTTTAGTTTTGTCAATTCTTTGAATTGTTTCCTTAGTCTCAATTTCATTAATTTCTGCTCTGATTTTAATTATTTCCTGTCTTCTGCTACTCTTGGTGTTGATCTGTTCTTCTTTTTCTAGTGCTTTGAGGTGTGATGTTAAGTCATTTATTTGTTGGTTTTTTTTCCTTTTAAGGAATGAACTCAGTGCAATGAATTTTCCTCTTACTACTGCCTTCATAGTGTCCCAGAGATTTCTATATGATGTATCTGTGTTCTCATTTACCTCTAGGAATTTTTTGATCTCCTCTTTGATGTCTTCTTCAACCCCTTGTTCATTCAGTAGCATGTTGTTTAGCTTCCAGTTGATGGAGTAGTTTTTCTTATTCCTTGTTTTGTCGTTGATTTCCAATTTCATTCCTTTATGGTCCGATAGCATGCAGGGTAGTATCTCTATTTTTTTTATATTTGCTGAGAGTTGCCTTGTGACATAATATATGGTCTATTTTGGAGAAGGAGCCATGTGCTGCTGAGAAAAATGTGTATTCTTTTACTGCGGGATGAAATATTCTATATATGTCCTTTAAGTCTAAGTTATTAATTGTTTTAAGGAGGCCTACGGTTTCTTTGTTTAGCTTTTGTTTGGATGATCTATCTATTGGTGAGATAGGTGTGTTGAAATCCCCTAGAATAACTGTGTTGTGGTCAATTTTACTCTTGAATTTGAGAAGAGTTTGTTTGATGAATGTAGGTGCTCCATTATTTGGGGCATATAGATTTATGATTGTTATATCCTGTTGATGAATGGTTCCTTTAAGTAGTAAGAAATATCCATCTTTGTCCCTTTTGATTAGTTTTGGCTTGAAGTCTACCTTATTTGAAATGAGAATGGAAACCCCTGCTTGCTTCCGCAGGCCATGTGAGTGATAAGACTTTTCCCAGCCTTTCACCTTCAGTCTATTGATGTCTTTTTCTATGAGGTGTGTTTCTTGGAGACAGAAAATTGTTGGGTCATTTCTTTTAATCCACTCAGATAATCTGTGTCTTTTGAATGGTGAGTTTAGGCCGTTAACATTCAGGGTTATTATTGAGATGTGATTTTTATTCCCATCCCTTTTTATTTGTACTATGATTTTTAGCTTGATTTGGTTTCTCTTCTGGTTGGTATATCCCTTAGTTTAATATCTCCTTTTGTTGATTTTCATTGTTATTTTTCTCTTCTTCTTCATGAAAAATTTTGCCCAGGATGTTCAGAAGTGCTGGCTTTCGAGATGCAAAATCTTTTAACTTTTGCTTGTCGTGGAAGGTTTTTATTTCATCTTCGAATCTAAAGCTCAGTTTTGCTGGATATAAGATTCTTGGTTGACATCCCTTTTCTTTCAGAACTTGAAATATGCTATTCCAGGATCTTCTTGCTTTTACGGTCTGGGTAGAAAAGTCTGAACATAGTCTGATTGGTTTCCCCCTATATGTAATCTGCTTCCTTTCTCTTGTGGCTTTTAATATTCTCTCCTTGCTCAGTATATTAGGCATTTTCATTATAATGTGTCTTGGTGTGGATCTGTTGTGATTTTGTATGTTTGGTGTTCGGTAAGCCTCTTGAACTTGGTTTTCCCATTCATTCCTCAAGTTTGGAAAATTTTCTGTAATTATTTCATTAAATAAATTGTTCATTCCTTTGGCTTGAAACTCTGCCCCCTCCTCTACCCCAATCACTCTTATGTTTGGTCTTTTTATGTTGTCCCATAATTCTTGGATGTTCTCTTCTTGGTTTCTTACCATTTTTGCTGTGTAATCTAGATTTTAGTCTAGGATATATATTTTGTCTTTATTGTCTTTGGTTCTTTCTTCCAAGTGATCTACTCTGTTGGTGATACTTTTGATTGAGCTTTTATTTTGGTTTATTTCTTCTTTCATTTCCGGAATTTCTGTTTGGATTCTCTTTAGAGCCTCTATCTCCCTATTGAAGTAATCTTTTACTTCCTGTATTTGTTTATGGAGTTCTTTGTCAAAATGATCTTTTGCCATCTGTACTTGCTCCCTCATCTCATTTTTTAGTTCATTCTTAAGTTCCGCAAGCATTTGGCAAATGTAATTTCTAAATTCCATCTCTGTCATTTCACCAACTGTGCATGCCATGGAATCTACTGAGGAGGTATATTGATTTGTTTGTGCCACTTTCCTTCCTTGTTTCTTCATCTTGCTTTTATGTTTATTCTTCTTGCACTATGGGACCTTGACTATTTTGATTTTACCTTAGAACCTTATGTTGCTCAGGTAGTACAATGCTATCAGATCCCCTTATATTTCCTTTACACTTTAAAATCAGACACTTTCTATTCAGAGAATCCCAGTTTGATCACACTGTGCAGTTTTAGTAAACCTAGATAGTGTTTCCAATTTAGTCTGTAAGCTTCTAATGGGGCTTTATATATTCAAGTAATGGACACAGAGGTGATATGTTTAGTAAAAGGGAAGTGAGTGAACTGACTTGTTCTTTCTTAGAAAGTATGAAAAGAGAGTTCTATGGAAGTGGTTTAGTATCAGCAGATGAGAGAGGAAATAGTGAATGATTAGGTGGAAAGACCAATTTATATATAAACCTAATTTATGCAGCGGTTGAGAGAAGAAATAAAGAAAGATGGAGAAAAAGGAAAAAGAAAAAAAAAAAAAAAAAAAAAGGAAGAAAAAGAAAAATGTGACCAAAGAGTAGAAATTAGTATGAGAGAGAGTGAGTCTAGAAAATAGAGAATACACTATATATAACACCACTTTGCTATATATTTCAATTGTACTCTTTCAAAAAATCCCAATTTCTGTGTATAATTTGTTTTTGCCTTTGTTGAGTATGCAATGGCAGGGTGTAAATAGGGAAGATGAAGGAAGAAGAAAAAATACTAAAGTAAGAAGGAAGAAAAGAAAGAAAGCAAAGAGGAGCAGAAGCAAACAAACACACTGTCAATCAAAACAAAACAAAACAAAAAAACCAGAAACTAACAAACAACCCCCCCCCCCAAGAAACAACCAAACAAACAAAAAAATCAAACAAACAAAAACGTTGAAACCAGGAATAAGTCTCAAGCCAAATGGACCCTTGGAAGCCCTTCTTATTTCCCTTCCAGATTAAGCCAATTGACCCGGAACATATCCAGTCAGCAATCCTGTTAGTGGAGTCGAGGCTGCACCTTTGGCCCTTTGCAGAATGGCACAGTGGAAGAGTGGAGGGGGCTTATCCTCAGGATGAGCCCTGCGTTCTGCAGCAGGGAGCTGCCACTCTGGGCCCTGCAGGCCAGGAAAACTCAGTAACATGTTAATTAGTCTCCAGGTGTTGGAGTAGATTTTATTTCTTATTTTATCATTGATTTCTAATTTCATTCCATTATGGTCTGATAGAATGCAGGGTAGTATCCATACTTTTTTGTATTTGCTAAGAGTTGTTTTGTGGCATATTATATGGTCTATTTTAGAGAAGGATCCATCTGCTGCTGAGAAGAAAGTGTATTCACTTGTTGAAGGATGAAATATTCTATATAAGTCAGTTAAGTCTAAGTTGTTTATTGTATTTTTGACTTCTATAATTTCTTTGTTCAGCTTTTGTTTGGAAGATCTATCCAGTGGTGAAAGGGGTGTGTTAAAGTCACCCAGAAATATTGTGTTGTCATCAATTTAACTCTTAAACTTGAGGAGAGCTTGTTTGATGAACATGGATGCTCCATTGTTTGGGGCATATATATTTATAATTGTTAAGTCTTGTTGGTGTCTGGTTCTCTTGAACAGTATATAGTGTCCTTTTTTATCCCTTTTGATTGATTGACTTAATCTTGAAGTCTACTTTATTTGATATGAGGATGGAAACCCCTGCTTGTTTTCTCAGTCCATGTGAGTGGTAGGATTTCTCCCAACCTTTCACCCTCAGCCTATGGATGTCTTATCCTATGAGATAAGTCTCTTTGAGGCAGCATATTGTTGGTCTGTTTTTTTTTTTTTTAATCCAATCTGCTAGTCTATGTCTTTTGATTGGTGAGTTTAGGCCATTAACATTCAGAGTTATTATTGAGATGTGTTTTGTATTCCCAGCCATTTTTGTTTATTTTTGGTATTTACCTTGACATGGTCTCTATTCTGATTGTTTTTTTTTTCTTTAGTGTAATACCTCTCTCTATTGATTTTCATCATTGTTTATTTTTTTCTTCTTCATGGAATATTTTGCCTAGGATGTTCTGTAGTGCTGGCTTTCTACTTGTAATTTTTTTTTAACTTTCATTTATCATGGAAGATTTTTATTTCATCCTCAAATCTAAAGCTTAATTTTGCTTCGTATAAGATTGTTGGTTGGCATCTCTTTTCTTTCAGAGATTGGAATATGTTGTTCCATGATCTCCTAGCTTTGAGTGTCTGAGTTGAAAAATTTGCTGTGATACGAATTGGTCTCCCCCTATATGTCATCTGATTCCTCTCTTTTGCAGCCTTTAAAAGTCTATCCTTGTTCTGTATGCTAGGCATTTTCATTATAATGTGTCTTGGTGTAGATCTGTTTTAATTTTGTACATTTGGTGTCCTATGAGCCTCTTGTATTTGGTTTTTCAATTCATTCTTCATGCTTGGGAAATTTTCTGATATTATCTCATTGAAGAGGTTGTTCATTCCTTTGGTTTGAACCTGTGTGCCTTCCTCTATCCCAATTACTCTTAGATTTGTTTTTTTGATGCTGTCCCATACTTCTTGGATATTCTGTTCATGGTTTCTTACTATCTTCATTGTGTGGTCAACTTTATTTTCAAGATTATATACTTTGTCTTCATTGTCTGAAGTTCTTTCTTCCAGTTGATCTAGTCTGTTGGTGATGCCTTCAATTTTGTTTTGTATTTGGTTAATTGTTTCCTTCATTTCAAGGATTTCTTACTTTTTTTTTTTTTTTTTTTTTTTTTTTTTTTTCCTTCAGTGTTTCTATCTGGTTTTGAAGTAATCTTTTTCTACCTGTATTTGCTCTCTTATATCTTTGTTGCAGTGGTCAATTGTTGCCTGTATTTGCTCATTTAGGTCATTCTTTAATTCACAGATCATTTTAATTATGAACCTTTTAAACTCCTTCTCTGACATTTCATCAACTTCACTGAGCATGGGTTCTGTTATTGTAGAATCCTGTTTTTTGGGGGGTACTTTCCTCCCTTGTTTTTTCATGTTGTCTATTTGCCTTACTTTCTTGCAGTGTAAATCTGAGTTATTACACTTTCTTCCCTATATTCTTATAATATCCTTGCAGGTTGTCTGTGCCTCCCCTTAGTGTTGGGCTATCAGAACGTCTCGCTGTCCCTCAAAGTATGCTACCTGGGGCTGGGTCCATGCCAGTTGGTGTGGGTTGAACTGGTTGATTCTGAGCTCCTGAGGTGGTCTTCTGGTTAGAAGAGGTGGTCTTCTGAACAGAGGTCAGTAAAGCTGTCCTAGACTCGCCTGAACTCTGTGCGTATGAGCTGGGCTGATCTGGGCTGACCTGGTCCCACCTGTGTTTGGGCAGAGGTTGGTGGAACTTCCCTGAGCCTGGCCACACTCTAGAGAATGTCAGTGGGACTGACCTTGGTTTGGTGGCACTCCAATTTATGTACCTGAGACTGTCCTCACTCTGCTTGAACTCAAGCAGAGTTGGTGGGTCTGTCCTTGCTATCTCCTGCTCTGGGGTGGAGGTCAGCGGGACTGGCTGGAGCCTGGGCCTGGTGACACTCTAATGTAGGTCCCTAGGACTGTCCTATCCCACCTAAACTGAAGCAGAGTTGAGGGGGTCTGTCTTTGCTGGCTCCTGCTCTGGGGCAGAGGTCAGTGGGACTGTCTTGCAGCATTTATAATTATACCCTATTCTGTATGTTAGGCAGTCTCATAATACTGTGCCTTGGTGTGGGTCTGTTGCATTTTTGTATATTTGGGGTACTATAAGCCTCCTATATCTGATTTTCCATTTTATCTCTTCTCTCTCTCTCTCTCTCTCTCTCTACTGGGGATTGAACAACTGAGGGGCACTTGCCCACTGAGCTGCATCCCCATCCCTATTTTGTATTTCATTTAGAGACAGGGTCTCACTGAGTTGATTAGCACCTTGCTTTTGCTGAGGCTGTCTTTGAACTCATGATCCTCCTGTCACAGCCTCCCTGCTGCTGGGAGGCGTGCACCACCGTGCTCAACCCATTTTATTCTTCAGGATTGGGAAATTTCCTGATATTATTTCATTGAAAAGATTGTGCATTCCTTTGGTTTGTATCTCTGCACCTTCATTTTCCCAATAAATCTTAAATTTGGTCTTTTCAGGTTATCCCATATTTCTTGGAAGTGCTGATCATGGTCTCTTAATATATATTTCTCCATGGTCAACTTTATTTTCAAGGTTGTGTATTTTGTCTTCATTGCCTAAAACTCTGTCTTCCAAGTGGTCTAGTCTACTTGTGATGCTTTCCATTGAATTTTTAATTTGGTTTACTGATTCCTTCATTTTGAGGATTTCTCTTTGAATGTTTTCCAGAATCTCTATCTCTTTACTGAAGTGATTGTTCGCTTCCTGTTTTTTCTCTCTGAATTCATTCCTTACATCATCCTTTACCTTGAAGTTCAGTGTAACTATGTATATTGTAAATTTCTCCTCTGACATTTCTTCCACTGTGGTGTTGATAAATTCTGCTATTAAAGTATCTTGTTTTTTTTTGGGGGGGTGGGGTGGGGCAGCTTGTTCCCTTGATTTTTCATGTTGTTTGTGTTCCTACTCACCTAACAGTATGGATCTGAGGCAGTAGAGTTTCTGCCCTGTAGACTTATAGTGTCCCTGAATGTTTCTAGTACTTTACCATTTAGTGGAAGACAAATGATAACAACTATCAATGCAAACAATATACAGCAGTAAACCCAATAGTTCCTGCTATGATGTCCACAATATTGTCATTATAAACAGAAATGATGTGATCAGTTATTGCCTACAATAAAAACATTGTTTGCAAAATGGTTAATTTCAAATGGTGGACAGAAAGAGAACAGAGTGATGTAGGAGGTAATGATTATGAGGGAGTAGGCAAGAAGATAGAATAAAAAATTAATGGAAGTGTGAAAGAGAACAATAGAGATTGGCTATTAGCAGATGAAAAGAGATTAAAAGAATCAAAGGAAACAGATAAGTGAGAGAAAAAATATACATATGAAGTAAAAATTTTAAAAATTAAAAAAGATAAAAACAAAAGAATATAAAACAATCGAATATACTAGTCAAATATTATAGTGCTCAAAAAACTGATCAATGAAAAATAACTGACTTCAAAAATGCTAGAAATGAGAAAAAAATGAAAATGAATAAATGTCCATGAGCCATTAATTTTACAATTAACCAGATTAAAAAAAAAAAAAAAAAACTTAACTAAAAGTTAAAGAATTGTGTCCATTGGCGATCAAAAGGTTCTCAACTTCTCTTTTCAGAAATGTTAGGTGGAATCTTCTGGAGTATGATATTTTCTCCCTCCTTAGGGTGGTGTTGCTAAAGTGAGAGAGGTAATCCCGTAGGTAAAACTCTTGGAGGCATGGTTTAGTTTTGGGTGGGCTCCAGGCTCTTTGCTGAATGCCAATTGGTCTGGAGATTTTAAATCAGTGCACTTCCAGGGCTCAGCAATTGCCAGGGGGATCTCCCTTGGGTTCCACTTGTGTACTAGAGGACACAATTCTTATTCCATCCTATCACCTGTGGACCCTACGTTTCCTGGTCTCTGGTTCAGTCTCCAAAGTCAATCTCTCTCACTCCTGTCCTTTCAATTTTCTGGTCAGGCATGTCTCTCCCAGCCATTTCTGGAAGCAGCTGGGTTGGAAGGGGAGGGAGAGAGCTATGTGGGTTTCCACAACCATTTGTCCTCTCTATAAACCTTTCTCCATGTTTGGTTTCCTCCAACTCTATGTCATGCAGTGGGGGTTCGCCAGGCATATATTTCAGGCCAAACTGGGGTTTTCCAGAAATCAGTTCCCTGTGCTGTAGCTGCAAAATGGTTCCTTCCTGTGTCCTCTGAATGCAACTGGGAGAGATGGGGCTTTTTTCCCACACAAAGGTATTGCGGAGTTTGCCTTTCATTTTACATTTCTTTTTGTACCCAGATAATGCCTCAGCTCTCCTAAAAATGCAGGTTCCTTTAATTCCTTTATCCTTCCACTTTAACTTGAAGAGGGACCACTTCTTGGTGTCTCTGGCTGTGCAATGGCTGTGGCAATGGTGATTTCTACCTTATTTTATTATATCCAACATCCTGAGTCCCTGATCTGGTTTCTATGTCCAGTATTAATTTCCATACCCCCCCTCCCTGCTTGAACCTGCCTATCTGCTTTTTTGGTTTTACTCCACAGTGCAGTCAGGAAAATGACCTTCTCTATTCCTCTATCTTAAAAACTCCCTTGAGCCATTATTTTGGGGCCTGTGACAAGGCAGGAAATTATGGAGCAAACATGTGAGCATGTAGTGGAGTAAGCAGAACACCTCATGATGGCTGTGAAGCAAAGAAAGATAGAAGCAGAGGTTAGGTTCTCAACATCATCTTCTAGGGTATACCCCTAATGACATAACTTCCTTCTTCTAGGCTCCACAGTCAGGCAACCAGTCTTTTAATACATGGACTTTTGGGAGGCATTCCAGCTCCAAACTATTGCAATAATAATTATTTTTTAATCCAAGTTTTCTATCATTAATTTTTAGAAGATATGCAGTTAATTTATTTAATCCTATTATTTTGAAATAATTGCATATCCCCATGCAAATATAAGAAATAATCACAGAAAACTCCCTTGTATATTTTACCTAGTTTGCCTTGTTGGTAACATGTTGGGAAATTTTAATACCACGTTAACACTAGGATATTGGCATTGATACAGTCAAGATACAGATATTCTCATCACCACAGTTATCACTCACCTTGATATTTTATATAGCACAACACATTTCCATAATTCCTCCCATCTCTGACACTCCTCATTCTGTGCCCTTCCTTCTTCTGTTACCTTTTGTACAATAATGTCATTTAAAGAATAACAAGTAACTGAAATCATATAGTATATAGTCTTTGGTTATTTGACTTTCTTCATTCCTCATAGTTCTCTGGTGATTCATTGAGAAATGATAGAAATTCATCATTAAAATATGTATTCAGATGCACATTAGAATCAGTTTCCCTTTCCATCCCTTTCTTTGAAATTACAATATTAACCAGCATGGGCAGACTAAAACAGTAGCCATTAGACCAGTGGAAGACTATGATGTAACAACTAATAAAACTACCTAAAACTTCAAATAGTAGCCAATTGTAATTTTTCACTGAAGAATAATGAGAGAAATGAGGATTGTAGGCCCTTGACTTCTGTTTCACCTTCAACTAGTTCAGTGAGAATTTTTCTCTCCCAGAAAGAAAATATAGATAAATGGGTAATTGTTTTGGGAATTTTATACCTTCCTTTATTTATGTAATAGAGGTGGGGCATTTATCAGATTTCTCAAGAATTAGTAATCCATGAATGCATCAGCCTTTTCTTCTGTTGGGTAAGTATAATTTCACACTTAACTAAATCTTCTCTTTTCACTAAGTATGGTATCAAGATAATTGAAGTAAAAATGCAATGCCAAATAGAAAGATCTGCCCTACATTTCATAAAAGAAACAATTTAGACTAGGTATTCTTCTATGAGCTAATAGAATAATTGCACATTTAAAGCATTCATAGTTCTCTGGTGTTAATTTTTATTTTGGCACTTGGGATTGAATTCAGGGGCACTCGAGCACTGAGCCACATCCCCAGCCCTATTTTTGTATTTTATTTAGAGATAGGGTCTCACTGAGTTGCTTAGTGCTCAGTTTTTGCTGAGGCTGGCTTTGAACTTATGATTCTCCTGTCTCAGCCTCCCAAGCCGCTGGGATTACAGGTGTATGTGACTGTGCCTGTCTGGTGTTAAATTTTTTGAGTTCTTTTTATATCCTGGAGATTAATGTTCTATTTGGCGTGCATGTGGTAAAGATTTTCTCTCATTCTGTAGGCTATCTCTTTACATTATTGATTGTTTCCTTTGCTTTGTAGTTTGAATCCGTCCCATTTATTGATTCTTGATTTTATTTCTGGTGTTTTATGAGTCTTGTTAAGGAAGTCACTTCCTAAGATGATATGGGGAAGATTTGGGACTACTTTTTCTTCTGTTCAGCACAGGGTCTCTGTTCTAGTGCCTAAGTCTTTGATCCACATTGAGTTATGTGCAAGGTGAAAGATAGGGGTTTAATTTCATTTTGTTATATATGGATTTACAGTTTTCCCAGCACCGTTTGTTGAATAGGCTATGTTTTTCCAATGAATGTTTTTGGCACCTTTGTCTAGTATAAGATAGCTGTAACTCACCCTGATACCAAAACTGGACAAACATATCAAGAAAAGAAAACTTCAAACCAATATTCCTGATGAACATAGATGCAAAAGTTCTCAATAAAATTCTGGCAAATTACACACAAAAACATATTAAAAAGATAGTGTACCATGATCAAATGGGCTTCATGCCAGGGATGCAAGGCTGCTTCAACATATGGGAGTCAATAAATGTAATTCATCATATCAGTAGAATTAAGGGAAAGAATCATACGATCATGTCAATAGATGCAGAAAAAAACATTTGACAAAATATAACACCCCTCATGTTCAAAACACTAGAAAAACTAGGGATAGTAGAAACATACCTCAACATTGTAAAAGCTATCTATGCTAAACCCAAGGCCAACATCATTCTAAATGGAGAAATATTGAAAACATCCCCTGTAAAAACTGGAACAAGACGAGGATGCCCTCTATCACCTCTTCTATTCAACACAGTCCTAGAAACTCTAGCCAGAGAAATTAGACAGAAGGAAGAAATCAAAGGGATGAAAATAGGAAAAGAAGAACTCAAACTATCACTATTTTCTCATGACATAATTCTATACTTAAAAGATAAAAAAAAAATCCACCAGAAAATTTCTAGAACTAATAAGCGAATTCAGCAAAGTAACAAGATGCAAATCAACACCCATAAATCAAAAACATTCCTATATATCAGTGATGAATCCACTGAAAAAGAAATTAGTAAAACTACCCTATTAACAATATCCTCAAAAAATAAAAATTAAATACTTGGGAATCAATCTAACAAAAGAGGTGAAAAACCTCTACAATGAAAACTACGGAAAACTAAACAAAGAAAATGGAGAAGAACTTAGTGGGTGGAAAGCTCTCCCATGCTCTTGGATAGGCAGAATTAATATTGTCAAAATGGCCATACTGCCAAAAGTGTTATACAAATTTAAAGCAATTCCCATTAAAATCCCAATGACATTCTTCATAGAACTAGAAAAATCAGTCATGTAATTCATTTGGAAAAATAAGAGACTCAGAATAGCCAAAGCAATCCTTAGCAAGAAAAGTGAAGCAGGAGGCATCACAATACCAAACCTTAAACTATACTACAGAGCCATAGTAACAAAAACAGCATAGCGTTGACACCAAAACATACATGTAGACCAATGGTACAGAATAAAAGACATAGAGATATTTTATATTTTTAATCTCTATTTCATTTATTTCTACTTTGGTCTTTATTATTTTTCCTTTTACTAATTTTGGGTTTGTTTGGTTTGTTTTTTTCTTAGTTTTTTAGTTATTAAAGATGCAGGGATAAATTGCTTATTTGAGATCTTTTTGCTTTTTTGATATAGGTGTCAAATGCAGTAAACTTCTCTTAATATTGCTTTTGCTTTTTCTTGGGGGAGGGGTACCCGAGATTGAACTCAGGGGCACTTGGCCACTGAGCCACATCACGAGCCCTATTTTGCATTTTATTTACTGACAGGGTTTCACTGAGTTGCTTAGTACCTTGATGTTGCTGAGGCTGGCTTTGAATGAGTAGTCCTCCTGTCTCAGCCTCCATAGCCACTGGGATTATTGGTGTGCACCACCGCATCTGGCTTAATATTGCTTTTGCTTTAATCATAGGTTGTTTTTATATGTTTCTCCATTTTCATTTGTTCCAAGTAATTTTAAGTTTGTCTTCTTGATTATTTCTTTGATGCATTCATTATTCCTGAGTAAGTTTATTAATTTTCATATATTTGTATAGCTTCCAAAGTTTTTCTTGTTAACTTCTAATTTTAGTGAATAGTGGTTAGAAAGGATACTTGATATGATTTCAGTTTCTTAAAATTGGTTGAGACTTTATTTTTTGGCACATCATACTTTCTATCCTGGAGAATGTTCCATGTACCAGTAAGAAGTATGAGTATTCTGTATCTGGTGGATATAATGTTCTATAGATTAGATGCTTGTTAAGACTGTGTGGTCTAGGATGCAATTCTATTCTACTAATTTTTATTTTTTTTGGTACCAAGAATTGAACTCAAGGGCACTCGACCACTGGGCCACATCCCTGGCCCCCCTTTTTAAACATTTTTTATTAGAGACAGGGTCTCACTGAGTTGCTAAGTGCCACACCATTGCTGAGGCTGGCTTTGAACTCACGATCCTCCTGTCTCAGCCTCCCAAGTGCTGGGATTACAGGCGTGTGCCACTGTGCCCGCATATTCTACTAATTATTTTGTTGATTGTCTGTCTATATAATCTACTCATTACTTAAAGTAGGGTGTTAAAATCTTCTACTGTTTTTTTTCTTAGTGTTTCTTAGAGTCTACCACTGCCTTTAGATCTATTACTATTTGTTTTACAAATTTGGGTACCCTTATATTTGGTTCATATACATTTATAATTGTTATTTACTTTTGCTGAATTGACTCTTCTATTATTATATAATAACCTTTCTTGTCTTTTTTACCACTTTTGATTTGAAGTTTATTTTATCTGATATATATAACTGCTCCTCCTTTTATTTGGATTAATTTGAATGAAATATCTTATTCCATCCTTTCAATTTCAATCTATGTGTTTCCTTTGTGGCAAAATTGGTTTCTGGTAAGTAATATATTGCAGTTTTTTTTTTTTTAAAGTTACTCAGTCACTCTATATCTTTTAAGTGGAGAATTCATCTATTTACATTGAAGGTAATTATCAATAGGTAAAGTCTTCCTATAGATTTATGTTGCTTATTTTCTTGTTTTATTTTAGTTCCTTTCTTTTTCCCTCCTCTCTTATAGTTGTACTTTGTGGTTCACTGGTTTACTCTAATAGTGTCACAAAAGGTTTTAGGAGTTTGGGGAAAAGGGGACCTCAACTCAGTCTGAGTTGGGTCCTTGGCATACACGATGTAAAATAATTTCAGCATGCACCAGTCAGAGATACAAACAAATTTATTTAGGCAAGTAGATACACATTTAAGGGAGAATGTGAGCTATATAAGGGGAGACAAATCTTTGAGGTAAAGTGAGAAATATGCACTAAATGTAGAATTCAGGCCATCTCCAACAGGGACAGCAACCCCTTGGTGTGCAGTGTTAATATTTACAGAGGGATAGATACTAGGGGCTGGACTAGAGGTTAAGCCAGGGCTGGGAACCAGGGCAGAGTTAAATGCTTTTGCATCAGTTTTTAAAATCTGTACAATCCAAACAGTTTATTCAGGTTTCACCAGTTATGTAAGTAATTGTAGTGTGGGGGAGGGGAAGGGCATAGTTTTTGAAGTTCTGTCACAAGGGTAGCTTTAGGTAACCATCACCTCAATCAAGATACATAATTTTATCATCATCACATTCTTTTCTAATTCCCTAAGAATCACTAATTTGTTCTCTATCACTGTGATTGTTATTTTATGAATGTTGTGTGGATGTAATCATTGCATGAGTTTTTCTAGCACTTGTGCATTGTACTTTCATTAGTTTTTGCAGGCAAAGCCCTGGATCAGGGCATGGACCTAGGGGCTGTGTTGTTCAGGAATGCTTGTTTTGGATTTCAAGTTCTTGGGTTTTTCTTACATTCCAACAGCTCATGGTGCTTTTTGTTTAATACTCAGTCTCTCTTCGTCTGTATTGTCAAATTCCTATCTCAGTAGTATGTTTTGAATCCTTGATTTTTCATTTTTGATTTTTCTATTACAAATTTTTCTTTGAGGTTACCATGAGACTTACAAAAACATTTTTTGATTATAGCAAGCCATTTTGAAATGGCTAAACAAGATCATAAAAATCAGAATAAAAACAAAAGGAGAAAGAAAATATACTAACAATATATACTAATATACTACAATTACACCCAACTACTCTTCACATTTTGACTTTTTGATATCCTATTTTGCATCTTTCCATATTGCCTATATCATAATATATTAATATTTTCATTATTACTTTGTTTATTTTTATCCTTCATATTAAAGATATGAATGTTTTATGCAACTGCGGAAACTATTTACTATTCTGTATGTTTACATTTACCGATGAGTTTGCTGCTTGTGTTTGGAGGTGGGTTGGTGGTAGCAATCCCTTGGTGGCCTAACACAGTGGTTTCTATAGCTCAATTCGAGGATTTTATTTTATTTTCTTGGTACCAGGGATTGAACTCAGGGGCATTCAACCACTGAGCCACATCCCCAGCCCTATTTTATATTTTATTTAGAGACAGAGTCTCACTGAGTTGCTAAGTGCCTTGCCATTGCTGAGGCTGGCTTTGAACTCATGATCCTCCTGATTCAGCCTCCAGAGCCACTGGGATTACAGGCATACACCACCATGCCTGTCCTCAATCTGAGGATCTTGGTCTAGTGGTAGAGATTGTAGAGCTCTGCTCAGCAAGGGATTTCACCTTAGTGGAACTGATCCTGAGTTTCAAGTCTAAATCCTGGACTTAATTCCCTCTCCTTTCTCCAAGTGTGAGGGTAGAGTCTCTTGCCATGCTCTGCTGCTTGAAGTTGGGGGATAAATGACACAGACAACTTTTTGGTTTGTGAGGCATTCAATGCATCTGTTTGTTTGTTTACTACAAACACAATGTTCTCTCAGTTGACTTAGGTCTTTTGAAGTAGTTAGATGGGTGAATAGTTTTTCAGATTGGTGTGATCTGGGGACAAGATTCTTTATAAAGAAGAAGGATACATTCTTTATATGGCTAATAAATTTTATATATTGAACAATGTGAAAATAGGCTTGTGGGTGATCTTATATGTTTGCCAGTTCAGTCTAATGGTAATGCTGGAGTTTACATTGCTTTAAAAATGGAAAAAAACAGAATTACTTAGGGGATAGTTCCCATGATATTGACAAAAAGTTTTGTGATCTATTTCCTAGAGTTCTTATGTCTCCTGGTTTTGCTTTGTATATTAGAAGGAGAGAAGGAGGTATAAGGAAAGAACTCAATGAAGGAAATAAAGAAAGAGAAAAGGCAGCACAATAGCAACACAGGTTTATTCAGTACAATCCTGCAGAGGGGGGTCCAGTAGAGACTGAGACTTATGTTCTACTTACAGCCTATGGAAGTCATAGTGGAGTGAGGGAGTGGGGGGATTTTTGCATTAGAATATTGTTAGGAGGTTGTTGAGGAAGGGTTTTTGTGGTTGTCACTTCCATTGTTTGTGCTGGTCACTGTTCCATGTCGAACTAGGTATTTTTCAGGGTTTCAGTTTAATATAAAAATTTCCTTTCTTTGTGTAAGATAGAGTATTGCCTGGTGTTTAGGTCAGGTTGAGTCAGGGTTACTGTGTGGTGAATGTTGTTCTAAGAATATGTTTCAAAATGGAATTGAATATGTCAAGTTCTCCCTAACTGGCAGGAGAAAAAGAGGAAGGGAGAGAGGGAGAGAGAGACTGCATTGATGAATTGGAAAACAAATGAAATATCTAAATGAAAATGAGTTCACTGTGTCCCATGTGAAACACTGTCTTCCTTGCAGATGTTTTTGTTATGATGGAACCTCTGGAAAGAAGGAAAGATGAATTTATAAATTGCAAATATTTCCAAATGTAAAAGGAAAGAATGAGTTAGCAATTCAGGTGTTTTAGACTAATTTAGATGACATGAGATGGGAGACACGGGGTGAATATTTACAAAATTGTACACTCTTCAACGAATACATTTTTTGGATGAATATTTCATAGGAGCACTTTTAAAATTTGTTCTAGAATATCAGTTTTTTAAAATAGTTGGCATTCAGCCTCATATGAAAGTTACATGAGGCTAAGGATGTGTGTGTTTGTAGATAATCTTCACAGATTCTCTATGCAATCACAATCCTTTCAGACACTTATATCCCACTGTTATTTTGTTGAAGTGAGATTTACATAATGCAAAATTGACCATTTTACAATGAACTGCTCAGTTGCATTTAGTACTTTCTCAATGTCTTGTGTTACCTTCATCTACTTATAAAATATTTGTATCACTTCAACATAAGACACTATGCCCATGAATTATAACAAAGACTTATGAAGGAGAGCCTAGTCATTAACCTAACTCCATTTTGATTCCATCTTGCCTTTCAGACTTTTTTTTCTGAGCCATTCTATTTCTTCTGTAGTCATCTTGAATTGGAGGAACAAGAGGCATGATAGGTAAACATCTTGTGATGGGAGTCAAAACTATGCCCTACATAAGAGGAACTTTCTTATCTTGGCCAGGTCCTGCTGGACAAATCCAGCAATAAAGATCTACCAGACTGTGCCTGACCTAGATCAAGTGCTTTGTCAATCAAGTGCTATTAAATCCCTTCAGCTATGTAGACCCTGTATCAATACTCTCATTTCTCTTTCTATAAAGCCCCAAAGTCAAATTCAACTCCTTGAAGACAGGACTAGGAACATGTGTCCCTTGTCTTTCTGCTGTAGCTGTGCTGATTAAAGTTCCTTTCATGCTTTCTGCCTTTATCTTTTGGTATTTAGGGTGAGTAGTTGACCTGATTTATTGAATTCCCCAAATCAGGACTCTGGCCTAGGATTTCTGTAACAGGACCAGTCACTTACTATTTCCCTTTTGGACCAGCCCTTGTCAACTGCCAACCTGCTTTTCATTTCTGTTCTGGATATTTCCTGTAAATGGAATCATAGGATATGTGATGTTTTGCATCTGACTTCTTTCACTTAGAAAAATGCATTTAAGATCTATCCACATAATAGTATGTATTAGTACTTCATTCCATATTATAAATGAATAGCATTCCATTGTACATATGTACCACAATTTGTTTATGTACTCCTGTGTTGGTGGTCCTTTGGGTTGTTTCTACCTTTTGGCTACTATGAGTAATGCTAAAACAAACATTCATGTGTAATTTTTTGTGCCAAAGCATATTTTCATATTTCTTAGTTAAATCTGGAAATTGAATCATATTGCAACTACTACATGTTTAACTTTTAGACAAACTACCAAACTATTTTCCAAAGCCCTGAACCTTTCTTTTCTTTAGAGCAAGAGGGTATTAGACACATGCTATATGAGAAAGAGCAAAAGAGCAAAAGAGAAATTAAAAAGAACTAAATCAATTTTACTACTTGACTCTATTAGGTTCTGAGACATTAAACTGGATTTATTTTTATATGTATATTTTATTTTACTTTTTGGTACTGAGGACTAAATCTATTGGTGTTTTACCAACAAGCCATTTCTCTAGCCTTTTAAAATTTAATTTAATTTAATTGAGACATGACCTCATTAAGTTACTGAGTCTGGCCTTGAACTTGTGATTCACCTGCCTTGGCCTCTTGAGTAGCTGGGATTACAGATGTGTGCTACCATGCCACCTAAAATGTACATCTCTTTAAAATTATCACAGTGAAATATCTTTTGCAAGAAAAATACAGAAGGAAATTATCTCCCATGTGAAGTAAAATCTCATAATGCTTTCTTGTGTTTGTTATTCTCAAAATAGACACTATAGAGGAGGTGGAATAAAATTTTTGGAATATTGCTTCTAATTGTAGTCTTATGAATGAATTTTTGAGGGACTAGCTATTTGTGACAATAGGGAAGAATTTCACATGCATTCAGTCTCAAGCTCATCATCTGTTCAATGTTCTTCATGGAGTACTTATAATGTTATTCCTTATGGATGGCAGGGCCCTATCCACATTATTATCCATTTTCTTGAATCATTCACCATTTTCTTCTTCTGGACAACCTTAAAAACCTCCTTAGGCTCTACTGGCTCTAGTAGTTTCTTCTCATAAATAGTAAGATACTGATTTTTCTTCCTTAGATTTAATGAAATGTGGGCAGCAGGATGTTAGCATCACTTCAGTTTGGAACTCATTCTTCTGATTGCATCAACTAAATGAGATGAAGGGGAAAATAGATTTCCTGCTGGAAAATGCTGTAGTCGATCCTCCATTTTGAAATCTTAGTTTGTAAGTAGTGAATTGCTGCTGTGCTCTATTTCAAACTTTAGTGATACAGTTCATAGTGAGCCATTAAAGTACCAAAACAATGCATAAGAGTTTACATTTTCAATATCTCATATCCTTTACATGATTTATTATATATATATATATATACACACACACATATATATATATATGTATATATATATATATATATATATATATATATAATTTTAGTTCTTCTTAGAAGGTGTGAAGTAGCATCTTATTGTGGTTTTGATTTATTTGATGACTGAAGATGTTGAGAATCTTTTTATAGGCTATCGTCCATTTGTGTATCTTCTTTTGAGTAATGTCTATTCAGAATCATTATGCATTTTTAATTTGGCTCTTTATCTTTTTAGTGTTGAATTGTAAGTGTTCTTTATGTATTATGGATATAAATTTATTATAAAATATTTAATTGAGAAGTGTTTTCTCTCATTCTTTTCATGGGTTATCTTTGCACCTTTCTTATGGTTCCCTGTGAAACATGAAGTTTTAACTTTCCTTAAAAATTATCCATTTTTTCCTTTTCTTTACTTGTGCTTTGATATCCAAGAAGTTAGTATATAACACAAGCTTATGATAATTCATAACTATTTTTTGTAAATTGTTAGCTCTTGCATGATTTTTCATATATTTAAATTTATGTTTGTATGTGGTGTGGGGTAGGGATTCAACTACATTTATTTGCATATATTATGAGTTGTCAGGTATCAAAGTGATTAGGACCAAGAGCCAAAGTAAAGTAACAAGAACATATTCATTCATTATATTTATATAAAAGAAGGTGCTAGTTTCCCCATATGCCCAGAATTGTATAGGGTGAATAGGTGAATGTATCAGTATAGATGAAGAATTATCTCCTTAATGAGGAATTCCCAAACAAAAGCCTCCTACTGATTGATGGATCTAGGAGCTAGGGATGTAGAGAAGCGGAAAGGTATGGAGTGGGAAAGTACTCAGTACTTGAGATAAGTGACTTCAAGGCCCTTGATGACGAAGTCTCTGTTGAGGAACCTAAGATAGGAAAAGACATATGTGTAGCATCATGGCCAGTATGGGAGATAGAGGTAGGGGAAGGGACTGATTCCTTGACTGCAGCTCCTTTCAGAGCTTCTAATTCACTGGCTATGTACCAAATCTGGTGTAGGGAAGGAAGCTTTCTCCCATGAGGCATACCAATGGAAAACTTTATAATTCCTTATGGTCTGGCCTCAAAGATCACGGACAGAGTTTTGGACTGGAACTGGACTTCTCAGTATGTGGATAAACAATTGTCACAGATTCGTTCATTGAAGAGACTGTTTCTCCCCCCCATTAAATTGCTTTATTCCCTTGGTGAAAAACAGCAAGGATTTCTTTGTGGACTCTAATTTTTATTTCATTGCTCTATATCTTTATCCTTGTCCAATTTACAGTTACTTGCTGCAGCTTTTTAATGTTTTGAAATCAGGAAGTTTAAGTCTATAGACTTTGTTATTTTTCAAGATTTTTAAAAAATACTCCATTTATTTACTTATTTTAATTAGGTATGTATGACAGCAGAATGCATTTTGATTCATTGTACACAATTGTAGATAGCTTTTCATTTCTCTGGTTGTACATAATGTAGCATCACACCATATGTGCAGTCATACATGTACCTAGGGTAATGATGTCCATCTCATTCTACCATCTTTTCTGCCCCCATTCTCCCTCCCCACCCCACCCTCCCCTTTGCCCAATCAAAGTTCCTCCATTTTTCCCATGCCTCCCCCCATTATGGATCCCAAGATTTTTTGAATAAGAATAGAATATGCAGTAAAATGACCAGCAGTCAGGATAATGGGCCCCAATTAAGGTCTTATTCAAAGGCATAGACAGTACCAGGAGGCTACCCAGAAATATTAATGGGCATTAAGGCCTTTTTTCAAATATAAAAGACCATGAGGCTCACCTGCAAGAGTACTCCAGTCACCTTCTTTGTCCCAAAGGATGGAAAATTGGAACACGGGGAGAACCTAAATAGAAGTTAAAGGAAGGATTAAAACTCAAGGGCTAAAGGACACAGGCAATGACTTTGGTACTTTTTCAATGTCTGTTTAACATAGACTGTGATTAATGATCATACCACAAAACCATATTAGCTCCTAAGCTAACACAACAAAATGGGTTTTCCTGCTATCAGGTCTCCCCTGCATGGCAGAAGTTCTCTCTCTTCTCACTTAAATAAATCCTACTCTGTTTATTTTCTTTCCATTATTATCTATGGATTTTATTGTTCAACTTTGAAAGACAAGAACCCAGAAGGTAATTGGCACAGTTGGGAATCTAGTCTTATCTCAAAACTCCAGTTTCATTTTGACAATTGGAGAATATGGAAAAAAATCCAAGGACATTTTCCCTAAGCTTTTGTCATTTAAAATCCCATTTAAAATTTCTGGCCAAGAGAAGGTACACAAAAGGAACTCTACCTGACACTTGATCCCCCACCCTCATGGGTCACCTGAAGCCAATACAATAAGCCCCAGGAAATTCCCTATTCACATTCCTGTCCCACCTAAGCCTATATAACCCAGACCCTTGCTTCAGCCTGGCCACCATTCTCTGCCCCCAAAATGAGCCATGCCAGGGTTCCACCAATTGACTCCACTGCTAAATACTGAATAAAGAAAAGCCTGCTGACCCGATGTTTGCTTCCGGTCCCCCACCTTTGTGATTTGTGTGTTCTTTGTTCTAACAACTATTCTGGGTCCCATGTATTTCCATAAGAAGTTTAATATGAGTTTGTCAACTTTTAATGGTCTTCTTAATCATAAAAATAAAATTCTTACCAGGGAACTTTATTATAGTCTGCATTTTGGAAAATTATTATTATTTAAAATGTTATATGTAGTAGTTTATTAACAGATAATATGATTTTTTTTTTTACTTTTGTTTGTTAAAGAGAGAATTTATTATTAAAATATAATGAAAAATTCTGGGAAATCCTAGATTTCTTATTTATCTGGAATGTTTTGGAATATGAACATAATGTAAAGGTATCTGAAGAATTCTTTAGTGGATGGAGATTACCTTGTAGGAAGAAGAGAAACTTCAAAGAAGAGTATTAATAAAACATAATATTTTATTGAAAAACAGGAACAATATTTAATTTCTCAACTCACAGTAAGAGAAGGAGAAAGCCACTCTTATCATCCCATTTCACAGAGACAGGAATTAAGAACTCCGAAATTTGAAGTGATTTGTCACACATGAAATGAGAGACATTTCATGAACATGTCTTCCTTCATCATATGTAATGATTTTCCCTCTAAACCAGATTGTATTCTTGTGAGTATAAATTACATTGTGTTGAACAAGAAGACACATTTTGAGTTTAGGAATAGGATAATATGTGATTTATCAATTTCATAATAGTTGTAAAATTGACCACTTGATTATTTACAGAGCCCTCGATGAATATTAATTTATATGTGGGTACACACACACACACACACACACACACATACACACACACACACACACACATACACACACACACACACACACACACACATTGTCTTAGGCAACATTTTCACAGCTGTGACCAAAACATCTGACAAGAACAAAATATAGCCGGGCACGGTGGCACACACCTGTAATCCCAGCATTTGGGAGGCTGAGGCAGGAGGATCGCGAGTTCAAAGCCAGCCTCAGCAATGGCAAGGCACTTAGCAACTCAGTGAGACCCTGTCTCTAATAAAATACAAAAAGGGGCTGGGGATGTGACCCAGTGGTCGAGTGCCCCTCAGTTCAATGCCCGGTACCACACACACACACACACACACAAAATATAAATAAATAAATTAATTAATTAATTAAAAAAAGAGAGGAAAAAAAAGAACAAAATACAGTAGGAAAAGTTTCCTTGGGGTTCACAGTTTTAGAGGTCTCAGTCCATAAATGTCTTATTCAATTGTGTTGGGCCCAAGGTAAGGCAGAATGTCATGGTGGAAAGGAATGCTGGGGGAAAGCAGCTCAGGCTATGGCAATCAGGAAGCAGAGATAGAGAGTTCCACTCACCAAGGACAAAATATATACCCCAAAGGCATGACCCCTAGTGACCTATCTTCTTCAGTAACACCCTACCTGCCTACAGTTACCAGCCAGCTAGTTAATGTTTACCAGTGCATTAATCCATTGTTTAGGCTATACCTTTCATATCCTAATAATTTTATATCTAAATATTCTTGTATTACCTCACTCACGAACTTTTAGGGGGAACCACATATTCAAAGCATAAGGTTCTACTCTTGGTCCCTGAAACTCATGCACATCTCACAATGCAAAATACATTTGGTTAATTTACAAAAGTCCCTGCAGTCTTAATTCCAACATTTCCCCAAAAGCCCAAGTCCAAAGTCTCCTCTGAGACTCAAGGCAAATCTCAGCATGAACCCCTGAAAAAATCAAAATCAAGTAACACATATGCAATATATAGTGGCACAGAGTAAATATTTCCATTCCAAAACATAGAAATCGGGTCATAGAAAGAGGGGATGGGACCAAAGTAAGACCAAAATTCAGCTGGACAAACAAGTTCTGTTTCTCCATGTCCAGCATCTGAGGTGCATGGCATTATGGACTTCTCACTGAAGGGCTTGTGTAGTTCTACCTCTATGACTGTGCTGGTTGCAATCCACATGGCTTCTCTCTTGTCTTGTTTCTACTCAATTCCTATAGCTTTTCTAAGCAGATGTCCCATATTATTGATATCCCTTAATCTTGAGGATCTCCACTGCAGCTTCATCTTCCTTCTCATTTCTTCATCCATCATCTCATCAGGGTTAGCTCATAGGAACTCTGACCCTGCTGTACTCTGCCTGGCCTCCCAGGCCTTCCTTTGAATCTCAGTGGAAGTCTCCCTGTCACCCTAACTACAGCATTCTGCATTCCTGTAGAATCATCATCATGTGGTTAACACAGAGGTTTGCCACCATCTCAAGTAGTAACCACACCTCTGAGACCCTGGTTGCCGAAGCCTCTGAGTAAGTGCCTGGGTGGCTGAACATGGTGAAACTGTTTCCTAGGTCTGCCTGTGCAAGCAGTGTGCCCCACCCCAGTCTTTCTCAAAGGAATTCCTACTTTTACATTCTTCAGCCTAAGTTTGGTATGGTATTGCCAATTCCTGAGATGCCCTTAAGCCACCTTTATTGTTGTCTCTGGGTAAAGTATTTAGCATTTTTAGTGGCTATACTCCCTTTAACAACTACACCTTCTTTAGCCCCAGTTTTATTTTGCACTTTTCTGTTCAAACTGCAAGTTTTAAAAATCTTTCAGCTCTGCTTTCTGCTCTTGATTATCACAATAAACTTGGCCCAAAACAAACAGCAATATCTGGGCTACTGCGTGAATTCTGTGCTCCTTTGAAATTTCCTCCACCAGATGAAATAGTCCATTATCTTTAAATTGAGCCTCACAGAAAGTCTCATGGGCAAATGTAGACAGCTTCTTTGCCAGAATATAACAGAAATGGCCTCTATTCCATTACCCAACAGAATCTTTCTTCTCTGAAATCTCATGAACCCAGTCTTTATTGTTCACAGTTCTATCAGCATTCCATTCTTTTGAGCTTTCATCAGAATTGCTTATTAAGCTCTGATTACAGTAATCTAAAGCTCTTCCAGCCTGTATCTCTGAACTGTTCAAAATTTCTCTCCTGGAAAACCAGCTCCAAAGTCTTCCAAACTACATGGTCAGGTTATTCATAGTAGCATCCCCACTCTTGATACCAATTTCTGTATTAGTTACCTTTTTCAATTTTGTGACCAAAAGACTTGACAAGAACAAGGTAGAGAAGGAAGCATTTGTTTCAGGCTCATGGTTTCAGAGGTCTCAGTCTATAAATGGTTGGCTCCATTACTCTGGGACTGAGGTGAAGTAGAACATCATAGTTGAAAGGTATGGAGGAAGAAAGCAGCTCAGGACGTGATAATCAGGAAGCAGAGAGAGAGTTCTGTTCTCTAGGGACAAAATATTTACCCCAAATGCATGGCCCCAGTTGCTTACTTTCTCTAGCCATACCCTACCTGCTTATAGTTATCACCCATTTAATGCATTTCAGTTGATTAAGCCATTGATTAGGTTATACCTCTAATAACCTAATCTATTTGTCCCTAAGTATTCTCACACATGAGCTTTTGGGGGATACCACATATCTAAACCATAACACACTTTAAATTTTAGTCAATCACTTCAAAGAACTTAATATTCAGCTGCTTGGATTTCCATTACATATTTGAGGCAATATGAAGGCAATGTAGCAGGTAAACAAAATAAAATTGATGACATTCATAAGGCATAATGGTGATAATATCATGGTGTTGGTAGTGAAAAACTTTCACTGGGTAAAAGGAATCTAAAGCCATGTTTTAAATATATTGGCAGATTTGATTAGATTGTAAGCTCCATTAGGCAAAGAACATGTCTTATTTATTCCAGAATTTTCAGTGACTAACACATTAGTATATATGGAATATGTGCTTAGTCATATACATTCACTTAATTGAAGGAAGAAATCATCCCACACTGGAAGATCACATATAAAAGCATTAAGATTGACATGGAAAAGAATGTTACAAGGGCCAGGCGCGGTGGCGCATGCCTGTGATCCCAGCACTTTGGGAGGCTGAGGCAGGAGGATCGCGAGTTCAAGCCAGCCTCAGCAATGGCGAGGTACTTAGCAACTCAGTGAGACCCTGTCTCTAATTAAAAAACACAAAAAAATGTCTGGGGATGTGGCCCAGTGGTCGAGTGCCCCTGAGTTCAATCCCCAGTACCCACAAAAAAAAAAAAAAAAAAAAAAAAAAAGAATGTTACAAGGGCTTAGAATACTGTGCAATAATAGGTGACTTTTGATATTGCCTTCTTACTCTACATTTTATTGTTGTTTGGAACAATTGTTTATTCTTTTTTTCCTTTCCATATTTTCTTATTGGTACATTATAGTTATATGTCTTGGTGGGATTTATTGTTACATAGAAATACATGCACACAATGTAGCAATATGATTTGGCCAATATTATTTTCCAGCAGTTCCCTCCTCTTTCCCTTCCTTCTACTCTATGATCCCTTTCCTCTACTTTTCTCTCTTTGATTTTCATGAGATACCTGCCACACAAATTGTATATTCTTTCCATGGCCTCTAGTCCTAACACAGAAGAACAATTTACTTTTCAAATTGTTTCTGAATTATGCCTGGTTCAGTTTTCATTGTAAAGCTCTCTAGGAATGAGCTAAAAATCTCTATTTCCTCTGGAATATTGTTTTCATTTTTTCACTTTGTTTTTTAGTCATTTTCAATTTCATCTCACACATTTCCCTTTTCTTGCTAATATTTATGTATTGTACTTTGTGATGTGAATTTAAATAAACAATGAGCTTCATAACCAAGACAATATTTTGGACAGTTTGGGGCAAGCTTTGGAATAAATGCAATAATGTCATGAAGATTTATATTTCAAATAACCCAGACTCTGATCGCATGAAGCTCTGTTCCTTGGATGTACCTTAAAGAATGTTCCAAGTGACAGTTCTTGCAAATACCAGTGCACCCAGAACATCAGAACTGAAATCTTTCTTTTTTTACCTCCTGGCAATAGAAGACCAGAGAGAAACTAAGACAGATTATTAGCTAGAGAGACAGTTTCTTTTCCAGGAAAGATCCTGTCTCCCAATTATATCAAGGAAATATAACTTACAGCTTGGAGTAATACTTCAAATATGTTGTTTTGTTTTTAGCTTTAAAATACATTTTTTTTTTGCTGAATATAGATGAATGGTATAGCTAGTTAATGGTATGTTGATAATGGCTCTGAGCACTTGACTTACATGCTTCTCCTTATAGATTACATTTTGAAGGTTACAAAACAAATTTAAAAAAAATAAAACTTCCCTAAAACTGGGATCAGTTTATTTTACTTGGGTAGCTGTTATGGTTTAGATATAAAGTGTTCCCCAAAGTCTTGTGTATTGAAAGCATGGTCCATAGTGCAGTAATAATAGAAGTGGGTCTTTTAGAAATTGATTAGATTTTGAGGGCTCTAACATCATTGGTGGATTAATCTATTTGATGGATTAATTAATTGAATGGACTATTGGGAGATGCTGGAAACTGTAGGAGGCATGGCCTAGTTGAAAAGAGTCCTTAGAAGCATGCCCCTGTCGACTCTATCTTGTCCCTGACCCCTGTTTTTTCTTTCTGCTTTCTGACTACCATGATGTAAGTAGCTTTCTCCTGGCATGCCTTTCCATCATGATGTTTTGTCTCAGCTCAGGCTCCAAAGCAGTATAGCTGGCTGACTATGGACTAAAATCTCTGAAACCTGAAACATGAGCCACAATAAATCTTTCCTCCTTTAAGTTGTTTTTCTTTTTTTGGTACTGGGGACTTAAACTCAGGGGCACTCGACCACTGGGCCACATCCCCAGCCGCCCCCCCCCTTTTTTTTTTAAATTAGAGACAGGGTCTCACTGAGTTGCTAAGTGCCTCGCCACTGCTGAGGCTGGCTTTGAACTCGCTATCCTCCTGCCTCAGCCTCCCAAGTGCTAGGATTACAGGCATGCACCACCACACCCGGCAAGTTGTTTTTCTTGGGAATTTTTCACAGTGATGAAAAGCTGACTAACCATATTGCTATTAATTGGATGAGAAGTATTGAGAAACAGGCACTGGGCAGGAAGAATCACTTTCTATTCATTAACTATTACCAATAGTGCTAAGAATAGCAGGAGGGTGGTGGGTGTTCTCTAACACGAGCATAGGTCAGACGTAGATTTTTTTTTTTCTATTTAAGAAATTAGAATGTCACATGCTACATTAGATTCTACTTTGTAGCATGGAATGATTTGTCAATGTAGAGACAAAAAGAAGTTAGTATATGAAGGGATGGTGGGTGGGATAAATTCAGACCCATGACTGATTTAAGTTTCTTCCCCGTCCTTCCTCCTATGCTCAAATATGCTGTGTATGAAAGGAAATTTTCATCTTGAATTATATGAATTGATAGTACTATACCAGTCATGCCATGAAAGTATTAATTTTATTCTGAATAACAGAGAATATGTTCTACAAGAAATGTTTCAAACTCACAGTCCTTGAGCTGATTTTGACAAACATACACAGATACATTGCTTGAGCAAGAGGGTGTAGACCCTCACATGGCTTACAAGAAGTGGAAAAATCTAGAAATTTCACCTAAAAATCCATGTTTACGACTTCTTTAAACTTGTAATATCTTGCCACATTAGTCTCATGTTCACGTTGGCAATAGTAAGCTAGAACTAAGAGACACTGCCCAAATACCCCTAATAGTGCTACAACTTCCACCAATACCTATTTATTTATTTGCAGTGCTGGGTATTGAGCCTACAATTTCCTGCAAACTAGACAAGCACTCTGCCACTGAGTTACACTAGCTCAATCTCTGTTTTAAGCACCCAGCCCACTTCACATATTTATGTAAACAGACTGGACTCTAAACTGTTGTTTCAGCCTCTTGCAAAGTTACCTATCTGGATTAAACTCAGTCTGAATAAGTGAACGATGAAAATTACAATAATTTTTAAAGAAATACAGTTGTTCTCAATCACTTAGTTCACCATACCATTAAACTAATCTTTGAATAATAGCTTGAATGTGATATTTCTCTCAGGGTCATTAGAAATCATCCAGCCAAAGAAAACCTGAAGCCTACAGAGGCTAAGCAAGTTGCCTCAGATCTTTATAGTTACT
This sequence comes from Tamias sibiricus, assembly GCA_025594165.1. Classification (NCBI taxonomy): domain Eukaryota; kingdom Metazoa; phylum Chordata; class Mammalia; order Rodentia; family Sciuridae; genus Tamias; species Tamias sibiricus. The sequence goes on from CM046667.1 coordinate 112,349,649, forward strand.
TTTTAAAACAAGGGGTATCAGAAATATTCATTTATAGTTCTTTTTAACTATTCCCCTATTTACAATTAATAGACAAGATGTGGTAAAATAAGACATGATTCAAATTCTTCTCTATTTTAATGACTCAGCTAATATTTCATTTCTTCTCAGAAGTCTTCCTTGACTGTTCCAACTTACCAGGGTTCTTCCTCCTATGAGCTGCTTCAGAAAATATGATCTGTACCACTCAGTTGGGCACTTAATAATATATATTGCCTGGTGCAGTTACTTAACTCCATTATATACGTGTTATCACAATGAGGTTATAAGCTCCATAAGGGAAGGAGCAGTATTGTGTACTTTTTTTCCCAATAATAGCATTGAACACCTTCCTTCACACTTATTGATCTGTTGATTACTAGTTGCTTTGTTGAAATTAGTTGAATTAAATAACCATAGCTCTAGCATGAATGAGGAAGCCTAGTTTACTTGCATGTGTGTAGAATAGCCAATCCCCTCCCTCCAGAAGAGTATGGATAGTACTTCAGCTGAAATAACAAACAGCTTTAGTTCTTCATCCTCTCACCTCTGGCCACATCAGGCTTTTGAAATATCAGTAAAGAGATAGTCCTTTGGCTGGAAGAATCAAAGAAGGATCTTTGGCAAATACCTTTATAGTGAAGAAACCTGGAAGATACTATCTTGACCTAGTTGTCTTTTTTTTTTTTTTGTAATTTAGATTTCCACAATGTTTTTTTTTTTTAACTATACTATTTCACAACCTCTATCATTTTTTATCTTACATAATAACCATTGTTGGCAATTGATTTAGATCTCATATAATTTTCAGAATTAAATCAGGCAAAGAGGATGGCATATGGATGTCCATAACAAAGATAATAATGTTGAATTTAGAAGTTCAAGAAAGCCAAGAAGTAAATTCTCAGCATTTTTGAGTCTATCTGCTGAATATACACATTATTTGTAGTTCGACACTTGTAGCTTGTAAGTTCTGTTCATTGTTATTCTGGAACAACTGCACCATTGTTACTAATTGAAGGTTGAGAGATAACAGAATTAGAGTCAAAACTAGGTCATACTTTCCTTCATTTTTTTTTTTTTTTACATAAAGTGTAGTTTCCATGGGATTGCTTGGGGACCAGGGTATTCCATTTGTGGGGATAAAGCTAGAAGAATATTTTTTTTCTCCTGGTCCTCTTTACCACTCAAAATATAAAAATTTTGTTTGGAGGCATGGAAATTAGTCATTTTGCTGTTAATTAATATTTTGTCACAGTCATTTTTTCATGGGAAATGATGAAATCATTTCTCTGAATGATGATGTATTTTAGTATTAACTAAATGATTACATGTTGTATCAGTTAATTATAATCTGATTCAAATTAGAAGAAGACAATAGTATATTCAGTTTGGGATTTTCAGTTTGCTATAGTACCATCAAGTACTTGATTTAATACTGACATTCTATATCAAATGCAAAATTTTAACTAAATATAAAGGATGTAAGACATCCACTGTCTGTCAATTTTGATTCCATTATGTGAAAATTAGGCTTGACTTGTCATGCTTCTTGCAGAGACCCTGACAAATATTGGCCATGCTTATTAAAAATAAACTAATTTACTTCATTTCTTCTTTATTGCAGAACTTATCCTTCTCCTAGAAATTTAGAGTCTATGCTAAAAAATTTAGGCAGATCTTCTGGTTTTCTAGTGAAAAAGTTTATTAGGATCAGTGCAGTTATTTATGAGTTTACTGAAATCTGAAGATGTGTTCATGTAGATCATCCGTAAAATAGTGTAAGATGTTTGAAATGATTTATTGGAAACTTGCACATAAGGGCTTAACTGTTTTGGGTGTATGTATGGCTATGAAGTGGAACCTCTCTGCTACCTTTGTTAGCCCTCAAGCCTAGACAGTCAAGAGGGAAGAATGTGAATAGCCATGTGATTTAGAAGGCTTTTTATAAATTAAATAGAAAAATAATAGACTTTGATATGAAGGGGCAGCAAACATTAGCTTAATTGGGGCCTATATCCTTTTGCCCTCCTTCTATCCTCAGGTGTTTATCAATTATTACCATATTCTAGATGCTACCATATAATGTAACCTAAAAATCTTCTAGATATTGAGATGTAGAGATAAATTTGGTTTAGGTCCGTATTGAGACATGGATGGGTAAGGAAGATAGAAATCCACTGTGAAATAAACTTTCCATTATAGGCACAGCATTGTTAAAGTGTTTGAGTGATTTGTTTTACTTGGATGGAGTCAAAGTGGAGGTCTCTATGTATAGTGCTTGGAACATAGTACTCAGTAGGAATAGCTGAAATACAGTGAGCACTTACTAGGTCCCAGGTGCTGAACTAAGCTCATTACTTGTATAAACTAACCCCATTACCCCCATTTTATAAGAAATGAGGCACAGAGAGGTTAAATAGCTTGCCAAATGTAATACAGCTACTGAGCAACATAGTGAACATTTAAGCCCATATAGTGTGGCTCCAGACTTGGTTTTTAATTACCATACTGCTCTGCTTTTCATTAAATGATAGTTGATAAAATTATTGTGGTTATTTGAATTCTTTACTTGAGATGCTGCTGTTGCTTGACATCAGAGTATGTAATTTTTCATTGTTTTCTGTATTGATGGAAAATTTGTAATTTCTATGCTATTGTGAAACTAAGATAATTATGAGACATTTTATACTATGTTATAGTGATGCTGATAATGATAAGGATTAATTACTATGTTCTAAACACTGTCATAAATGTTTTACATTCCTTAACACATATATCCTCACAACAATCTCATGAGATATACAGTTATTATTCCCATTTTACACATAAGAAATCTAATATGAAGAAATTAATTTACTTTAGGTCATAAGCTAAGATCAACAGAGTAGATATTCAAACCTGAATTAATTTGTCTGTTTCAAATAAAATGAACAAGTTTCTCTGCTCTCATGGAGTTTGCATTCTGGTGGATAAAGGGTTTTATTCAATAGTCAAATTGTTATCAGGGTCATGAAGAAAAGGATACTGTAGACAATGTCAGAAGGAGGAGGAGATGTCAAAGTTTTGAATGGGACTGTCAGAATATGCCTTGCTGATAAGGACATATTGGGATAAAAATGTGAAGTTTTTGTCACACAAAAACTTTTATATGAATGTTTAAGTAGTAGTTTTCATAATATTCAAATAGTTGAAACAAATCAAATATCCACCAACAGATGAAAAAAGTAAACAAAATGAGGTCTACCCATACAGTGGAATATTATTCAGCTGTAAAAAGGAATGAGGTTTGATGTGTACCGTAACATGAATGGATCTCAAATACATTATTCTAAGTGTAAGAAGATACAAAAGGCCACATATTATACAATCCCACTTATATGAGATGTTCATAATAGGCAGCATCAGAGAGACAGAAAGTAGATAATTAGTTGCCAGGGCCTGGGGAGGAGGAACACTAAATATGTGACTGTTACCAGGTATTTTTTTTTTTTTTTTATAAATGATGAAAACATTCTGACTTTAGATAGTGGTGTTGGTTGTATAACCTTATGAATATAGTAACAACTATGAAATTGTACACTTTTAAATGGTGAAATTCATAGTGTGTTAGTTACATCTATAAAAATGGAAATCACGTCAAGGCAAAGTTAGATTTGGACAAAGTCTAAGCAAGTATGGATAAGTGAAGTCTCTTCAATTCTAAAAGACTACCAAACATCCCCTGAAAGTATAAGGAGGTGGTAGTATCTCAGAGCCTTTCCCAAGCTAAGGCCCATCCTCAAAGTGTAAAGGCCACATAAACTGATTACTTTGCTGGTGAGGTCCAACTGGTGGTATCCCTGAGTGCTGTGATATCACAAAGACCTCTCAGACTTTCTAGTCATATTTGAACACAGCTCACTAGTCTGTCACAGGGTTGAGTGCCTTGCTGAGTCTTGTCTTTCACAGATTTAAAAAATATATATCCTATGGTAAAATCATTCCCCAACAGCTGGATTTTCAACAGTGATGCCTTAATGTTCTGATCCATTGTCATAACTATGGTGTGCTGCTTTTACTGGCTCAGACTGAAAACTCTAGTGTTGTCCTAGGGATCTGGATAACTACCTCCAGGTATCAAGTTCTCCAAGGTAAGAGACTGATGAAAATAGAGCATTTACATATTTAATAAAATGAAAGCCAGAAGCATAGTATAAAAACCCCACTTGCTGGCAAGTAATTACATATCATTTCTATATATCATTCTCTTCACACCATTTATAATATTGACATTCATTGCCAATTTTAATTGTGGATACACTAATTTTGAACTTAAACTTCAGAAACTTGAAAGTTGAAGTCCCTGTCTATCAATTAATGACTAAACAAATTCTGAAGTGTCTGTACAATGGAATATTTTAACTGATGAAAATAAATGAAATATTGATACCTGCTCTAATATGGATGAACCTCAAAGACATTATGCTTAGTGAAAGAACCCAGTCATAAGAGACCACATATTGTGTAATTTCATTTGTGTGAAGTGCCTGGAATAGGCAAATTCATCAAGACAGAATGTAGATAAATTGTTACCAGTGGCTATGAAGAAGGCAGAATGTGGAATTGACCACTTTATGAGTACAGGGTTTCCTTTTGAGGTAATAAAAATATTTTGAATAGAAAATGGTGGTATTTGTGCAACTTTGTGAATATAATAAAAAACACTGAGTTATACATGTTAAATGGTAAATATTATGGTATGTAAATTATGTCTCAATAGCAAAAACATTCTAAAAATGCTTCCAAAAATGGTGAAGGAAGTGCAAGATAGTCATTTCATTAGCTAGGGGAATAATTAGAGACAGAAAAAGATAGCTTCTTGAAAGACCAACTTATACTATAGTGAAATGGGAAATCATTGGAGGTTTACATAGAGGAGAAACATGGTCTGACATGGGATTTTTAAGAATTACTTTGGATTTTGTATGGAGAAGAGAATGTAGGAACACAAAATGTGACCAGTTAGGGGGCTTTTGTGATTGTCCAGGAAAAATTGATGACCATTTTTGTTGAATATTCACAGGGGAAGTGATAGGAAATACTTAGATTTGGGTACACATTTTATATTTGAGACAACAATTTTTCATGATAAGCTAAATGTGGAACATAAGAGAAAGAGTAGAGTCAGTAATGGCTCTTAGTTTTTGGCCCAAGCAGCTAAAGGGACAGAGTAGCCTTTTCTGATGGAGGAAGAGTATGGTAGTAGTAGTTTATGTATAGAAATTTGGACATATGGTATTTAGGATGGCTGTTAGTTATTTGGTGGAAATTTTGAGTAGGCAGCTGCATTTAAACAGTACACCTATATTGGATCTAGGCTGAATTACTTCTGATTGGCCATATCCATGCACTGCTGATCATTCAATATTTTAATATGTTCTGTGTACATGTGTCTTGAGTTCAGTGAAAATATCTGGGCCAGCTATACAATCTAGGAATCTTATCAACATATATGTTTTTAATGCCATAGGTTTAGCTTTCTCAGTATATTCTTTCACTAATGAGGAATATGGAGCAAACAATCATACTTCTTATCCAAGAGGCAGCATAGATTTAGAGGTAAAAATATATCTACTAGGGAGGTCTGTACAACAAGTAGGGACAAAATCTTACCTATTTGACCTGATAGGTATAAGGGTAAATAAGTTTTTTTCTTTAATGTGGAAATTTTTTACACTGTTAAAAAATCTTTCCCTCTTCCCTTCTCAGCACATTTCTGTGAGAAACCTATTGTTTGAATCCTTCCTCTAAACTTTTGATATCTTTTTATTTCAATGAAAATATTTATAAATATTTATGGAGCATAGGGTGAAAATTTGATACATGTACATAAAGTATAATGTTCAAACAAGGGTAATTAGCTTTTCCATATCTTCAAACATTTGTTGTTTCTATGTGTTGAGAATGTAGAGACTCTTGTTTTATAGTTATTTAAATTATACTTAACCTTTTATGAACTACAGTTACCTTAATATGCTATAGAACACTAAAACTAATTCTTCCTATCTAATTATATTTTGGCACCTGATATGTAAAGGTATTTTCACAGTCTAGGTAAACTTCTTGCTAGCCTTACAATTTGGGAGTGTTTTTTTTTAAGGCTCTGGAGACCATCTCTGAAATGCAAACAACAAGAAAGATAGTGCTCCTATCTCACTACAGGAATACTTTGCTGTGAGGTGTAACCAGATGCTTGTTCTACTGATAGAAGTTTTATAATTCCTTCACACAAAGGAAATTAGCTAACACAAATGGCTATTTTAATTGGCAGGTCATTTTGGGGTGAACTATGAAATAATGCATAACAAATAGAGTTGTAATGTCCTCTTATGGTATGACAAGTTACCCTTAATCTTGAGAACATGTATATAATGGATTGGTTACTGACTGGTGATACACAAGGTAGCATTTATTTCTGTCTTTGTAATCTGCTAGCAGATTGTCTATGATGCACTTGTTATCTGGTTTAGGGCTTATTCAATATTAAAATGGCTTTCTTTTCCGTATCTTGTGGAGAGGATTTTCTGCCTCAACAGGATGTTTTAAATTTACCCAACACTAGCAATAAAGGAAAAAAAAAAAACAACATTGTAATTTTAAAGCTTCGTGGATACTTTGTTTTGCTAATGAAAGGAAGACAGATGGAGGAGAGAGCTGTTTATATATAATTTTAATGTGAATCTATATAATACATATTATATAATATATTTAACATACTTTATATATAACCTTAATATCACTTTAATATGTTGAGTCACTGGATCTGCAAAGCAACACAAGTGTTAGTCCTCCTTCCACCAAACATAAAAGCTTATGCATTTCAGATTGTTCACTTGACCATTGATTCTCTGAAGTAATATTTTGTGGATAAAGCATAGTGGAACCACACATTAATTGGTGTTCAGGGTTGATAGCAGAGTGGTCCTTAGTTATTTTTTTTCTTTTTTTAATTTATAATACTAGTATGTATAACAATTCATAATGCACATATATAGCATCTTTTTACATACAACTGTTCGTATACAAAGTATATAAGTACCATTCAGGTCTTCAATCATGCATTTAGGATAATGATATCCATCTCATTCAACCACCATTTTTTTTTTTTTTTTCTTTCTTTCTTTTTTTTTCTTGTATGTAGCTTCTAAGGTTATGACACTATCCTGGTGCAGGAACAAAATTACTGTGAGAAAAATGGCACTTAAACTGAGTTTATTACAAAGCCAAAGCAAAAGTCCACCTCTGAGAGCAAAGTCACCAAATTGGTAAGAGACTGAGTGACCTTAAATCAGTTGGGCTTTGGGGATTTTGTTAGTGGATGGGATCTTAAAATTGCACAAAACTTCGACACAACAGGTAACCACTCCTTTTCAGCCTAGCACTTGTGCAGTTGCTGCCCTCTTGGGGGAAGACATAGGAAGGCTTCATGTGAAAACTGAGGGTATGTATCTATGCACTTGCCTTTTCTGGGTTAGCATCACCAGCAGAAGGTCATATAGTGGCCACCAGACTCTTGGGGATGCTTCTGTGTACAAATATTTTCTTGAAAACACGATGTTTGCCTTTTAACCTGTGGAGGAGGATGATAGGCATTACTGTGTAATGTGGAGAAGGCTCTTACATTATCCTCCTACCCTCCTAGATGGATCTCTTCAATAGTCCCATCCACATCAGGGGAGGGGGGAATTTATGTTCTTCTACAGTTTGCCTCCTTAATCTTGAGAACATGTATGTAATGGGTTGTACCTGCCTGGAGATATATAAGGTGGAATTTCTTTCTTTCTGTCTTAGTAATCTGCTAGCAGAGACAGGGCATGATAAGTACTGAGTCCTCTGGATCAGTTGTGAGTCTGTGACCATTTAACAACCGTTCCACTGTTTCCATTCCTGCTCATTTCTATTACCTTTGTTAACATATTCTCTCAACAACAGAAATTTATTTGGAATCATGGTAGGCATTGAAGATGTAATAATTAGCAAGGTGAAGCAATTCTCATGAAGTTTACAATTTGGTGAAAAAACCTAGACGAATAAATAAGGCAATTAAAATACAGTGAATTTAAGTAGTATAATCAAGGAATTTCACAGTGCTATGCTAAAACTAAGGAGGGATAATTAAAACATTTTTGGAAATGAGAGGATGATTCCTGGAGGAAGTCTTAGCTCCAACTTGAATAATGAGTAAGAGTTTGTGTCAGAAAAAAATAGGGTGGGTTTGTAAATAGTGTTCCAGGCAGAGAGACTACCACGGGCAAACCTCTGGCTATGAGAGAGGGAAGTAATATGTGTGACAATGAAAGCAGCTTAGTAAGATTAAAACAAGACATATTACTATATAGAGGTGGAATTATAGAGTGACAAGAGATGAGGGTTGAGACTGCATCCTTTAATGTTTAAACTTTTTTTTGTTTTTGTTTTTGTTTTTTTGGTCCTGAGGATTGAACCCAAGGGCATTTTAACACTGAGCTACATTCCCAGTCTTTTAATTCATTTTTTAATTTTTAAAAATTTTGATACAGGATCTCACTAAGTTGCTAAGGGTCATTCTAAGGTGCTGAAACTGGCTTTGAACTTGTGATCCTCCTGCCTCAGCCTCCCAAGTTGTTGGGATAACAGGAATTCACCACGGGGCTTGTTTTATTAATACACTTGAGTTTAATTCAGTAGAAAGTGGGAAACCCTAAGGCAAGGCAGGATGTGGCATAATCAGATTTCTGTTTTAGAAACATCAATGGAAAATAGTTTGGAATGGGAAGATTGAATGCAAGGTGGAATGGTCTTGTTAAGAGATGAGGGTGGCTCACCGCTAAGGAAGTAACATGAACATAAAGAAAGAGTAATGGTGTATTTGGGGATATTTAAGAGGTAAATTCTTAAAATACTAGTGTTGATTATACGTAGACAGTGAAGCAGTGGAAGAGATAATAATGCCTACTGGCATACTCTTCCTAAATTCCTATGGTTGGAAATTTTGTTTTTAAAAGGCCGAACTCATTTTGGCTTGTTCCCTGAGTTATTCATGTGTATAAGAAACACAAATGATACCTGGCAACAGACAGGCTGTCTATTTTCCAGAACAACATGTAGAGAGGTTTCATATTTAAATTTCCTTTAATCCCAAAGACCATAAATGAATGCATCCTGCTTGGAATTATATTTCAGAGAAATCTATCCTTTATCAACTCAAACCCAAGTTGGTTTAAATGCATCTTCTTTTAGAGAGATGAATTTTCTTTTCACTGCTACTGATGCCTACAGACAGCTTGTAGCTGAAAACATTATCAAATAAACAATAAGAAATATAAATATGAGCCCAAAGTACCCATAGCTAGTTTTCCGCCACTTATTACAGATGTAGCAACTAATGTGAGAGAGTTTGGAAATGGATAACAAAGGAAAAACTCATAATATAAAATGGAACCAGGTGATTTTATAAATTTATTGAACACATTTGGTCATAAAGAGCAAAATACATTGTATCCAGCATGGTAGTAAAATGAATTAAAATGGTTAATGTATTCAGAATTACTCTCAATTAACCAGAATCTTCAGACATCATTATTGTTCACTGTCATTTCATTTGTATTTCTCATTTCTTATATAGAGATTCAAAACTATTTTAAAATTCAGTCTACTTTTGACAGATGCATACTAACAGATATTATACATATTAATGGGATACTATTTGATGTACATTGTATAATGTTAAAGTCAAGTTAAACATATTTATCTCCTTAAACATTTATTATTTTCTTTATGATAAAATCTTTTGAAATCCTCTCCTCCAACTTTTAGAATTGTATAGTACATTATTGTTATCTCTATTCACTCTATTGTGCAATAATAGCACATTAGAAATTCTTGTTCCTAACTGTAACCTAGTTTTGATTCAAAAAAATTTCTTAGACATATTTATAGCATGCATATATTAGTTACCAAAAATAATATAAAAGTAATAAAATTAAGTGCATGTGAAACCAAACTGCATGTCTTTTTCTAAAAAAAATTTTAAGTTGTAGGTGGACATAATACCTTTATTTTACTTATATGGTGCTGAGGATCAAATCCAGGGCCTCACACATGCGAGACGAGTGCTCTACCGCTGAGCCATAGCCTCAGCCCCTAAACTGCATATCTTGATTCTTTAATTCTTTCATAAGCACTTGGGAATATTTTAAGTTTAGAATCACCATAGTTAATAATGTTATTGATCATCATTGATCAGTATTTTGGTAAGAACTGAAAAGGTATTCAGTCATTCTATCCTGATACAGGACAGGCTCTAAAAACAATATTTTTTTACTAAATCGTTGTCATCATCTTGCTTAGTTGTCACTCTTTCATAGTTGCCAAAGTATTTGAGTATTCAATTTATATGTATTTATACTTATTTGAGTGTTCAAATGGTTCAGCTTCAATAAAATTAACTATTTTTTGTTTGGATTTTTAAGACATTCAAAACGAAGACTAAAAATTTGTTTTATTAAGTAAAAAATGTGTTTTCAACACAGGGAATATTATCACACTCACTACCCAAAGTCAGTTGATTCAAGAGTTTTGTTTGAGAATTGGCCATATCTGATAGAATAATAATTATAATTGTTAACATGACTGTTTCACACAGTGTTTTCTTCCATGCCAAAATAAAAGATATCAAAAGGGGACATATTTTTGCAAGCTTGTCTTTGCATAAGGAAACAATCTATAATTTATAGAGTTTTCTTTGCACAATATTCAGTTTTTAATGTATTTAGTTCATAAAATTAAGTGTATACAAGTTTTAAAAAAAACGAAATAGAAGATTTGATAATGTCTTCTTCAGGATCTTACCAGCAGACAGAATCTAACTCAGCCTTTCAACCTCTACTTAGAAAATGATAGTTTGAGCTAAGGGAATTAATATGTGAAGTGGCAATTCCTAGTAGCTAATCAGAGCAGGAACTTATAACCCTCTTGAGGATAAGAGGATAAAGGATAAGGGGGAAATATTATTACAGGAGTTTAGAGAAAGTTGGGAGCTGTGGAACAGGGTTCACCCTCCAAGAACTATGACCATAGAGAAACCACAATGAGACAGGGAGGGAGTATAGATGAGGCTAAATATAGGAACTTCTTTCCTTAGATCTTTTTTTTTCTTTCTCCCTCTCTCCAAACCCTCCAATTTCCTGTGGTTGCCACGTAACTAGAACTAAGAAACTAACTAGAAGCCAGCCAGTAAAAGAGTTCTAGTACTTCTATTAGTAGAGATTAACATAAGAGCATAGAGAAGGTTAGGAAAGGTTAAGGAATAGGTTTGCAGATGTGAGGATATGGATAGAGAATTGGCATCACACCCTCAGAAAGTGAAGCATCTTTTTCTTTTATTCTTGAATATATCTGAACCATTTTAGAAATTAAATTATGCCAATACTATTATTAATGCACTATTTAGGTATCTTGGTATCTTTTTATTTTTTGTATTTTTTATTTGTTCTAATTAGTTATATATGACATTAGAATGCATTTTGACACATCATACATAAATGGAGTATAACTTCTTATTCTTCTGGTTGTACATGATATAGAGTTACACTGGTCATGTAATCATATATGCACATAGGATAATAATGTCTGATTCATTGTACTATCATTCTTATCCCTGTACCTTCACTCCCCTCTGTCTAATCCAAAGTACCTCTATTCTTCACTAGCACACTCCCCCACCACACTTATTGTAAATTAGCATCCACATATCAGGGAAAATATTTGGCCTCTGGTTTTTTGGGGATTGGCTTATTTTGCTTAGCATGATAGTCTCCAGTTCCATCCATTTTCTGGCAAATGCCATAATTTTATTCTTCTTTATGGCTGAGTAATATTCCATTGTGTATATGTACCACATTTTCTTTATCCATTATTCTGTTGAAGGGCAGCTAGGTTGGTTCCATAATTTAGCTATTGTGAGTTGAGCTGCAAACAAACATTGATGTGGTTGTGTCACTGTAGTATGCTGACTTTAACTCCTTTAGGTATAAACTGAGGAGTGGGATAACTGGGTCAAATGGTGGTTACATTTCTTGTATCTTTTTGAAATCTTGAAACTTGGAGACTAAAAATGACCAGTTTGAAATATACAATGAGAGAACAACAAAACAAATGTGTAAGAACATTGTCTTTATTTTTTTTAATATTATTTTATTGTTGTTGTTTACTTATTTATTTTTTAGTGTGGTGATAGGGATTGAACTCAGGGCCTCATTCATGCTAGGCAGGTGATTTACCACTGAGCTATCTCCCCAGCCCACATTGGCACTTTTTATCATGAAAAAAAATCTACCTTGCTTAGTGTATTAGCTTTTTGTTCCTATAATGAAGTGCGGGACACAGGTTACTTTTGAAGAAAAAGTCTATTTAGCTAATAGTTTTGGAGGTGCAAAAACCAAGATGGGGGGGCCACTGATTTGGAGGATGTGGCACATCATGGTAGGAGCACATGTAGGAGCAAGAAGTCACATCTCCAACATGAACAGGGAGGATGGGCAGGGGTAGGTCTGATCCTTTTAAAACAGTTCTCAGATAATTACCAAAGGTGTCACAAAAACTACCAAATGGGTCATTTTAGAAATAGTTCATTACCCAATGACCTAAGGTCCTCACCTAACAATGGTCCTACAACTTCCAAACAATACTTCTCTGGAGCCAAGTCTTTAATTGCAGTGGACCATACTAAACCACAGTATTTAGAAATGATGGAATGTTTGGAGTATATGGAAATCATTTCATGTTTTAGTGGTTTTTTCCTACTTTTCTTGGGATAAAAATCTGGTGCAGAATGGTGGGTATCACAGCGTACTGTGCATGTGATATCTACAGGGGTTAGCTACTACTAATCAGTGAAACTTATATTACTAGCAGGTGCTTAATATGTACTAGACTCTCTCTTTACATTATTTTATTTAATCCCAATTATGTGACTTAGATATCATTATCTTTTTTGTATATGAGGAAACTGAGACTCAGAGATGAAGTGACTTGCCCCAAATCACTATTGTCTGTGAAGGAACATGAGTTTAATTTTGCCAGATTGCACAAGTTTACAAAAGTAGTAGAGAATTTAGATGTTTGTGTCAAAGTTCTTCATGTTTTAATATAGTTTGTTTTTCATTGCTTTCTGGTCAAAGAAAACACATCTGCAGGCAGGATAGAGTTTACAATTGACTGTGTTTAGGCTGTCATATACTCAGATATAATTATATGGTCACAAGAGTCTTTATAAAGTCTATTCAATGGCACAAATAATTTAAAGATTTCTGATTCTGTGCCAGGCCTCTGGAAGGAAGATATTTGGGGCAGAGGATCCTTTTGGTACCCATGATATCATAAAGAGTCAACTTACAACATAGTAGTTTCTCAGCACCTAGGGGAGAGGAACTTCTTTCAAGGTAGAAAATCCCTGGAAATATCTTTGTATTTTGTGCAACCAGTGGTATTCCAATTTCCTAGAGAGATAGAGCACACCATTCCACTCTGTTCAGAACAACAATATATCAATATGCAGCCCTGTGTTTTACAATAGCACACCACTCCACTCTGTTAAGAACAATAATATATCAATATGCAGCCCTGTGTTTCACAATAACCTAACAACCTACATAGTTCACTGGATAGCCACATTATTATGTGAACAAAAGCAAAATGAAACTCCTTCTTAATACATATTAATTTTTCCTTTTTTCCATCTTCCCCACTGATGCTGTAATCATTGGAAGTACTTTTGACACACATTATAGTTTCAGGGTCTCTGGAATTGGGAATCATATTGGTAGCTGGCAATTTCTTCCTCTATAATTTATTCTTTTCATTAGATTTTCTGTAAGTGCACAGTGCACAGCCCTAATCTATAGTTCTGGGGGGTGAATTTACATTGAGAATGATGAATGCGTATGGAAGGAGAAGGTATACATGTAATTGTGAGCAAAGAACCATTACAATCCATTGCAATGGGTGTGAGGCATAAAAAAAAAGAAACCTTGCTTTGGACATCTAAAGTGCAGTGACCCTGAAATTGTAGCAATTCTTCTATCATTTTAGAAGAAAGGTAGATCTACATATATTATTTGGATGTTCATGAAGGATATTTTCTACCCTCTCTGCTATAATAAAGAGAACAGTAAACATAAAATGAAAAATATGGGTCAAATTTAAACTTCAACTCTAGTGTGTAATCCCACATACTATTATTATGAATAAGAAAATGCTTCCACATCATCCATGAAAAATGCTACTCTATTTGGTAAAGGCTGTATTTTATAAATATTGTTAAGGAAGGTCTTACATTTATTCGTGAAACCACCTAATTCTGGGGACATTTGGATACAAAAAAAAAGCCCAATTAACTGGAAATAATGGAGAAGGATTATGGAAGAACCAAAAGATAAGGATAATTGGAATCCATATATAATCCTTCTCTCTCAAATCTTTAGTTTCAACTTGTTCTTCCTGCAAATCATTTATCCAAGCAACTCACACACATGACAACTGGTTTGAATTAAAACCATTTATCATATAGTATATATAATAATATTAAACCAATCATAATTTTTAATTTAATAAATACTTAATAAATTCTACACTACATACATATTGTTGTGCTTTAGACCTGGAGTTTTCCCCCAGGGCTCATGTGTTGACTGCTTAATCTCCAGTGCAGTAATGCTCAGAATTAGAGTTTTTGGAAAGTTTTTTGATCATGAGGTATTTTAGTCAGCATTTTTTGCTGCTGTGACTAAATGATCTGACAAGAACAATTTGGGGGGAGCAAAAGTTTATTTGGAAGCTCATGGTTTCAAAGGTCTCAGTCCATAGACACATGGCTCCATTCTTTGGGGCTCTAAGTGAGGCAGAACACCTGGCAGAAGAGTGTGGCAGAGGGAAGCAGCTCACATGATGATCAGGAAGCAGAAAGAGAAAGCCTCCACTTGCCAGATACAAATATATGCCCCAAAGCCACCCAATGACCTACCTCCTACAGCCACACCATACCTGCCTTCAGTTACCACTCAGTTAATCCCATCAGGGGATTAATTCACTGATTGGGTTAAAGATTTATAACCCAATCATTTCCCCTCTGAACCTTCTTGGGTTGTTTTACACATGAGCTATTGAGAGACACATCATATCCAAACCATAAAATGATGTATTTTTATCTTATTAATAGATTAATAATTTGATGGCATCATTGAAATGTAGTGGAAACTGCAGGAGGTGGGACCTAGTTGAAGGAATGGGCCTTAATGAACAAGTCCTTGGGTACTATATCTTGTTCTTGGCCCCTCTTTTTTTCTCTATCCTTGCATTCTGAGTTTCCTCCATAACACTATTCTACCACAGATGCTCTATCTCACCTTAGGCCAGAGCAATGGAAGCAGCCAACCATGTCCTGAAACCTCTACAACTGAGCCAAAATAAGTCTTTTCTTCTTCATGTTGTTTATGTCAAATATTTTTGTCACAGTGATGAAAAGTTTATACATTCATATTATCCCAATCTTTGAAATAACCCTGCAAAGTAGACATTACCACTAAGAAACAGGTTCATTGAGGTAAGTGGCTTAAGCAAGATCAAACCATGTTTTCTCATTCTAAAACCAATGGTATCTTGTTTCAAGTGTAATTTGAAAATTATACTGAGAATTCAGAAAACATGAAGGACTGTTGGTAATTTAGAAAGTGGATGCAGAACCCTGGAATGAAAATTTGCCTTTAATGTTATTTTTTTCCCATTTATATATTTTCCTTTATTGCCCATTTCAGAGGAATCTCTCACAATAATATAACAATTTAATCCATAAATTGATTTAAGGGCACAAATGCCATAAAAGGAATAACATTAATATAAATAAGCTATAAATGCCTTTATGAAAATCCTTAAACTGCACATTGCAAAATATTTTAAACAATGCCTTATGAGAAAAGTGCTTTAATTATCCTGCCAAACAGCAAAACTTGTTTAGTGTACACCTGACATAACTCAGATTTGTTTTTCATTAGTCAGTTTGTTCAGTGTACATTTAAAGGATATATATTATATGGTATGTACTCTGTTAGGCACAATGAGACTACAAAGATGAGTCCCTGACTTCAAGTACCTTATAGGAGAAATGAAGCAAATATAGGCAACTACAATAAAAGGTACTTCAGTATGTGATAAGTACTTATTATAATAAGAAGGATATAAACTGAGGAGTAGGATAGCTGGGGTCAGCTGGTGGTTCCATTCCAAGTTTTCTGAGGAATCTATATACTGCTTTTTGTAGTGGTTGTACCAATTTGCAGCGCAACCAGCAATGTATGAGTGTACCTTTCCCCCACATCCTTGCCTACACTTATTGTTGCTTGTATTCTTGATAATTCTCATTTTCACTGGAGTGAGATGAAATCTTAGAGTAGTTTTGATTTGCATTTCTGTAATTGCTAGAGATGTTGAACATTTTTTCATATATTTGTTGATAGATTGTATAGCTCCTTTTGTGGATTGTCTGTTCAGTTCCTTAGCCCATTTATTCATTGGGTTACTTGTTTTTTGGTGTGTTTTTTTTTTTTTATTTCTTTATATATCCTGCAGATTAGGGCTCATCTGATGTGCATGTGGTAAAGATTTTCTCCCATTCTGTAGGCTCTTTCTTTATGTTATTGTTTCCTTTGCTGAGAAAAAGCTTTTCAGTTTGAATCCATGCATTTATTCATTCTTTTTAAAAATATTTTTTGGGGTAACAGGGGTTGAACTCAGGAGCCCTCAACCACTGAGGCACATCCTCAGCCCTATTTTGTATTTTTATTTAGAGACAGGGTCTCACTGAGTTGCTTAGTGCCTCACTGTTATGGAGGCTGGCTTTGAACTCACGATCCTCCTACCTTAGCTTCCCAAGTCATTGAGATTATAGTCATGCATAACCGCACCCGGCTCCATTTACTGATTCTTGATTGCAGCTCAATTCATAATAGCTAAACCATGGAAGCAATCAAGATGCCCTTCAACAGATGAATGGATAAAGAACGTGTGGTACATATACACAATGGAATATTTCTCAGCTATAAAGAATGCAAGTTAATGTATGGTGTTGGAGAATATCATGCTAAGCGAAATAAGCCAATCCCAATAAACCAAAGGCCAAATGTTTTCTCTGACATGTGGATACTGATCCATAATGGGGGGGGGGTCTAGGGAAGAATGAGGAACTTTGGTTTAGACAGAAGGGAGTGAGGGGAAGGAAGGGTGGGAAGGATAGTGGAAGGAGATGGACATTATTACCCTATGTACTGGTATGATTGCACAAATGGTTTGACTCTGCATTGTATACAACAGGAGAAATAAGAAGTTGTGCTCCAGGGCTGGGGTTGTGGCTCAGGGGTAGAGTACTTGCCTAGCATGTATGAAGCACTGGGTTTGATCCTCAGCACTACATAAAAATAAAATAAAGATATACTGTTCACCTAAAACTAAAAAATATTAAAAAAATAAGTTGTGTTCCATTTGTGTACAATGAGTTGAAATGCATTTGTCTGTCACGTATACTAATTAGAACAAATAAAAAAGAAAGATATAGATATTAATTATATGGAGATGAAACATGATTGTTTTTATTCAAGTCATGAAGAAATGTTTTGTAAATAGGAAATTCCAATGTGATTCTAATGAGTCATAAGGAAAGAAAATAAATTACTAGCATCCAAAGGAGAAATAGCTGGTCCAGCAATCCAATTAAATTACTACAGAACAGAGGTTATATTATGTCCTTTTCTTTGTAATTCTAAGAGGGAAACACAACTTACAACTGTCAATGCATGCTTATCATTTTGTATATAAATTAATTACTTCACTCAGGTCTTATAATTACTCTGTGGGATAGATACCATTATTGTCTGCCTTCTAAAGTTGAAGGAACTAATTCCTAAAGTCAAGTCTGATTTAAAAATAGTATTTGATCTAATACAATCATCAATAACTTTCTGTGTAAATGGATGTAACAGGATAAAGAAGGAAGCAGTATGCTGTGAGTGATTAAAAAAATATATATATCAGACCAACTGGAATCCACAACCTGGCTTTGTCCCATTGTAATCTACTGTGTGCTTCTGGGAAAGTTACTGCATCAAAGTTTCCATTTTCTCATCTGTTTATTGTGAACAATTGCTCACTTTACAGAATAATAATTTAAGGAAAAAGCTTAGTTACACAGTTGTTTTACATATGTAGAGAGTTTGTAGCATAGAAACCAATAAAATGATCTGTCTCATTTAGACTTGTTTCTAGAAAGAAGTAATGAAAAACAAATGTCTCTCTCCTTGCCATCATAAGGAAATTGAAGTCAAATACCTTGTAATGGTGAGAACTTTTGAGATGGCTATAAATGTTAGCAGATGACACCAAATAGATGAGAAAATTTCTGAAACTATCTGCATGTAGCCATGTGAATTTATATATTAGGATTCCTCTGACTTAGTCTGCTTTCTGGGTAAATTATATAAAAAAAGAAATTTATTTTGTGTATAGTTATGGAGAATTGGAGTAGCAATGGCATCTGGTGAGGACCTTTATGATGGATCCTAACATGGTAGAAGGTGAAAGGGCAAGTGAATATATGCAAAAGAGAAAGCACAAAGAGGCCAGGCTCATTTTTATAACGCATCCTCACAGTAACTGACTTACTCCTGTGATAGCCACATTTAATCTGTTCATGAGGGCAGAATCACCTTCTTATTCATGCCCCACCTCTGAACACTGCTTACATTGAAGATTAAGTTTCCAAAACATGAATTTTGGGGACACATTCAAATCATTGCAACTATCATATAAAATACACACAGTATGTAAGGCAGAATGGTGAAGTTCACATCCAAGATCTTGAAAAAAATAGTTACATATGAAATCGGGCTGGGGCTGCACCTCAGTAAGAGTGTTTGCCTAGTTTGTGTAAGGACCTGGGTTCAATCCTTAGTACCATGAAAAAAATGAAGTCAGCATATGAGAACCACAGCAGAGATGCGAAATTTTCTTTAAAAAAAATGTTCTCTATAGTGGCAGGATTTGATATATAACCCAAATAAAAGTATTAATGTAAGTCAAACATCTACATCAATCAAAAGGAGCAATTGGTCTGGCACAGAAGTACAGGAAATACAGAGACATAGAGACATATGATGACATGGTTTATTCAAGCACAGAGCCATGATAATTAAAACATCCAGTCTCCATGGCAAATGCATCTGAACTATAGATATGGATATATAATGACTTTTAAGCAGATCTGTCCTATTATGTACATTTAGGATATTCGAAGTGTTTTGTTATTATAGACAGTACCATAGTGTACATCTTGTTGCATGCCTTATTTTGCACATGTATCAGTATATAATCAGGCATTAATTATTACTATTTATGATAAATGAGTGCTAGGCCTTTTGTGTTTTTAGTACTGTGCTATTTAAGGGAAAGTCTCTGCTCTCAAGTAATTTTTAATCTGGTTTGATAGTTAAATCTAATATACATGACCAATAAAATTCAACGTATGAATAAGTACCAAATTTTAGGAGTGTCAGAGCTCTGGGTATTTAGAAGTACCTAGAGGATGAGGAAACATTTTGTAGACACTCTTTTTTTTAATCTTTATCTTATTTGTTTATTTTATGTGGTGCTGAGGATTAAACCCAGTGCCTCACTCATGCTAGGCAAGTGCTCCACCACTGAGCCACAGCCCCAGCCCCTTGTACAAGCTCTTTTAAACTCTCAAACTAAGAATTTTTCCTCAGTATTACAAGTCCCTTACACTGTAACACATTTGTTAATCTCATAGTGAAATTCCTTTCCAGTTGGCTGATTACTTCAATTTTCTAAGTAGAATAATAAAAATATTTTAATAACCTAAAGAAGAAAATGGAGCAAATTGACTTTGTGTTAAATATGGAAGGCCAGACTTCCATGGCTACAAATTGAATTTTCTTAATGTTCACATCTTTCAATTTTTCAAAACATGTTCCACATAGAAAACCTGATGAGTGTATTAAAGACTGTATAAAATTGAGATATTATATAACATCTCAATTTCATAACAACAGCAGCAACAACAGGATCACTACTTTTAACACACATACACATACATGAAGAGGTTAATTTAATCCGGACAACAAATTTATTTGTAGTTCAGTACCATGTTTATTGAGGAGGAAAGTGAGTTTAGAGAAAATGAATGATTTCAGTAAGAACTGTAGAGCCACTAGTCTCCAAATTTGGCTTCTTAATTGTAATTTATATTTATTGTGTTTGGGAGAAAAAAAGGCAGGAGATACCTTGATCAATGTGAGAAAAAAAGAATAAATAGGTTGCCTCCTCCCTTTATTGTCATTACAGAGAATACCATGTAGTGAGAGAGTTATCTTTGAGAGTACTATCTTTATTTATATTATGTTGTAAATATGGAAATTGAGACATATTGCCTTAGCATTCTAGGGTAGAAAGTAATGTATTACACTGGTTTAAAGCAGGATATCTGTGGCTAGGGGTGTAGCTCAGTGTTAGGGAAGTTCCTGGGTTCAATCCCAAGTAGCCCTTACCCCCCAAAAAACAAACAAACAATGCAGGGTCTTTGGAGACAGACCTCCTGGATTTTAAACCCTTACCTTTACATTTATTATCTGTGTAACTTTGAGCAAATTACCTGAACTCCTTAGTTTCTTCATTTACAAAACAGACATGTCTGAGAGAATAAATAGAATCTTGGGTTTTAAGTGTTTAGTTATGATACTAGGATCATAGTAAATATTCAGAAAGTGTTAGCTATTATTATCATTCTCAGTCTGACTTGAAAATAGCAAAATTATGAGGTAACAAATTTGCTCAGAACAGTGGTTTGCAATTTTGAGTGTATCAGTTCCCCTTGAGAGCTTGTTAAAGCACAGATATCTGGGATCCACTCTCAGTGTTTCTCATTTAGTAGAGCTTGGGAAGTCCTGAAAATTTCACATTTCTACCAAGTTCCTCTATAATGGTGATCCTCCTTTTGGTCCAGGGACCACATTTTGACAAGTGATGGCTTATAACATGATGGTAAGTCAAAGGTAGTTCACAACCTTTGCCTTAACAATAACCAATTTAGTTTGGTCTTCCATTTTGTAAGTGTATCTTCAACTTCTCAGAATGTCCAGACCTCTCAGACAGGCAGTCATGTATGTGGTATCAGTCTTTGTCACTTTATCAATGAGAATCAACCCATATTTGAAAGTAGAAAAGGAAGGAACACAGAAAAATTTTAATCCTGATATTTCTGGATAGTGGAACTATGATATGAATAATTTCTATCAGTATTTTTCTATTTTCAACATAGTTACACTAAGGTAATATTAATTGTATAATATGAAAGGATTTTTTAAGGAACACTCACTACTGAAAAGTAGGTCAATTATGTCTACCCATGAGGAAACTGTCCATCTCCCATTGGTAAAATTTTATGGCAGGTTATTCCATCTAGAGTCCCCTGCGCTATGACACCCATTCTTGTGTTTTTACTTTGTCTTTAACACAATTCATATATATATATGTATATATATATATATATATATATGTGTGTGTGTGTGTGTGTGTGTGTGTGTGTGTGTGTGTGTGTGAAGTAAGTAACGGATACAGTATCTACACTAAGAATTCAATTCAGAGACATGGAAATTGAAGCCCTTAGCTCAGCATTTTTAATTTGTCTAATTATAAGCAATTTCATTAAATACTCAGTGCCTTAGTTTTTTTTTTTTTTTTTTTTTTTTTTGTGGTACCAGGGATTGAACTCAGGGGCACTCTACCACTGGGCCACATCCCCAGCCCTTTTTGGTATTTTATTTAGAGACAGGGTCTCACTGAGTTGCTAAGTGCCTTGCCATTGCTGAGGCTGGCTTTGAACTCGCGATCCTCCTGCCTCAGCCTCCCAAAGTGCTGGGATTACAGGCGTGCGCCACCGCGCCCGGCTTCCTTAGTTTTTTATCTGTTAAAAACTACTCATATTTCCTAGTTCATGTGGTTATCATTAAAATTAAATTAGTATATATGTATATATACATATATATACACACATTTAGTATTTTTACATATATTTTTAGTTGTAAATGGACACAATACCTTTATTTTTATTTACTTATTTTTATGTTGTGCTGAGGATCAAACCCAGTGCCTCACATGTGCTAGGCAAGGACTCTACCACTGAGCTACAACCCCAGCCACACATTTAGTAGTTTTGAGCCTGATATTTATTAGATACTCAATGATTGAAGGCATTATTATTACTAGATAGAGAAAAATGTCTTTATTTGACAATGACACTACATATGTCTTTCATTTCCGCAGCTTGCTTTCTAAAGCAAATGTTATTTCTGTATGTAGTTATTGGGCTTTTTCCTATTTACCTCTGCTTCTAATGTGATATAGTCCTTGTTTATTAATGAAGAATCATAGGCAGATGACTTATTAAATACAAAAGAGATTTCCCTCATGGGAAGAGGAAGTTTCCATATTTCAAAATTCCTACACCATTACTTGTTTACCAAAACTGAGTGATGCCACTACCAACCGGGATTATGTATGTATGTTCATTGGTACCTCAGACATCACTCACCTTGAGTTCTTACCAAAAATTCTCAGAAATTTGTGTGAGCTTCACATGATTTTGAAGTTTGATTATTTATTCATTAGGGAAAAAATCTTCTTGCAGATCTGCATTGGTCCTGATAGGTTTCTTTTGTAATGTCTAAACTAGTACAGAGTATTATATGCCTGCTCATGAGTTGCTTTTGCAATATTAGACCAGATAGCTGAGGTTTTAAATTCTAGACTTATTTTATTTTATTTAGTAGACTACAAAAGGTAAAGATAATCCCTATGGGATTTTGGCCTTAGTGACACTTAAAATAGCTTCACACTGAATTAAAAATTTTTCATGGGGGCTCATGGTTTCAGAGGTCTCAGTCCACAGACAGTAGGCTCCATTCCTTGGGGCTTGAAGTGAGGCAGGCCACTGTGGCAGAAAAGTGTGGCTGAGGAAAGTGGCTCACATCATAATCTGAAAGCATAGAGAGACTTCACTTTCCAGATAGAAAATTTGCACCCCAAAAGCACACCCCCAATGACCCACCTCCTCTAGTCACACCCTACCTGCCTACAGTTATCACTCAGGGTATTAATTCCCTTTAACACATTCAGTCCTGAGACTATTATTTAGAAATAACTTTTCAAATTACAGATACTCAGAACATGTATCTAGTATGAAACAGTGGGCTACTTATAAAATAATGGGCCTGTTCCACCCAGTGCCCCATATGTGCCAGGCAAATGCTCTACCACTGAGCTACAACCCCAGCCCATATGTAAATTAATCCCATCAGGGTATTAATTCACTGATTGGGCTAAGGCTCTCACAAGCTAATCACTTCTCCTCTGAACCTTCTTGCATTATCTCATACATTAACTTTGGGGGACATCTCACATGCAAACCTTAACATAGATTTTCTCTATTTTTCATAAAAATAAATGAGCTTGATCTATTCATGTTTTGATTGTATGTAAAAACAATGTATATAGTAACCATAGAATATTCATTATGTTCAACTCAAATGGAACATATTTGAGAAATCATCCATTTTAGTTATAAAACAAGTAATTATAAACTTAAAAATATCATATAGACCACATTAATGACAAAAACACGATTAAATCAGGAAACAATAGCAAAAAAGTGTATATATATATATATATGCATATATATATATATATATATATATATATATATATATAGTCTCAAAAACACACATGTAAATTACTCTTTTTTTATAGATGGACAGAATACCTTTATTTTATTTGTCAAACCCAGTGCCCCATATGTGCCAGGCAAATGCTCTACCACTGAGCTACAGCCCCAGCCCATATGTAAATCATTCTAATCAAAGAAGAGAGAATTGTGGAAATTTAAGATTCTGACTGAAGAATATGAAATACTACATATAAAACTTGTAGAATGAAGCTAATGTATTTCATAGGGGCAGTGATGGTATTAATTGCTGATATCAGAATATTCTAAATAAAAATATAATGTGGGATGGGTGTTAGCTCAGTGGCAGAGTCCTTGTCTCTTGCCTAGCATGCATGAGGCCTTCCATTAAATTTCCAGCACCGTAAAATATATACCAGAATGTAACAAAAGAAATAAAAACACAACAGAAGGATGAAGACAGTCCACTTGAAATTATAAATGAAATGAACATAACTTTGGAGGGATTGATCAATGTAAAAAATTACACAATTGGTATTAGAAATGGACAGTAGAGAGCTGGAGATGTGGATCAGTGGTAGATTGCTTGCTTGGTATGTGTGAGACACTGGGTTCTATCCTTAGCACCATATAAAAATAAATAAAAAATAAATAAATAAATAAATAAATAAATAAATAAATAAAATATATTGTATCCTTCTACAACTAAAAATAATTAAGAAAAAGAAATGGACAGTGGATTATGAATACAAACATAGAAGTGAACATAAAGATTCTGAGAACTTATTAGTACCTTTATATCAATACACTTAAATACACAAGCAAGATGGCCAAATTTCTAAGAAAATATAAACCACCAAAACTCACTCAAGGATAAGTAGACAACTTGAATAGTCTTAAATCTATTAATAAATTTGAGTCAGTAAACTATTATGCAATATTGCCTCCTCCTCAAGAATGAACAAAGAACAAATGCCATGAGATAATGGAATGAGAAAGCTTAAAGTAAAGGAGATAATGCTCTGTAACTGGATATGAATTTTCGGTTTACAAGGGATCAGTCTCAGTTATAGCAAGTGGTAGGAATAATGTAGAAGGCAGCACTGGAGATGAAAAGTTCAAGAATACAAGAATTTGTGTGACCATTCTTAGAGTTGTTGGAGTTACCCAAGATGATGGCAAGGTTTGTTCTGAAAAGGGGAGACTGTAAGACAGATACCAGAATCTTTAAAGAATGATAGAAAACGTGGTTTTGTTATTTAATTTTTAATTCACATTAATTTTACATATTAATTGATTCAGTGTGATATTTCAACACACACATACAGCAGGCATGGACTAAATCTGGATAATTAGCAGTTTCTTCTCATCATTTCTTTATGTTTAGAGCCTTCAAGCTCCTTTTTTGCCCTGCATTTTCATAAAACATGTGATAGGTTATTATAAACTGTAGTCATCCAACTATGCTGCTGAACACTAGAACATATTCCTTCCATAAAGGTGGTGTAGTCATGTAGTTTGAATCTTTAGGGAACAAGTTTGAGAGTAGCATTGATAAGTGAGAAAAAATCATTTTTGTTACCAAATTCAGTTGATATATGAAAGTGGTGAGAAAATGAGCAACTTCTACCTGAAAATGTTTCTGGGGAGATAAAAGTCAGTTAAATTAAGGCATTGACAGCATTAGTGGGGAATAGACTCTTAAATGTAAATTTAATCAATAATTTATTATCTGTGTTAATATAGCAATTTTGTCCCTCAAAGGGAATTAGTTTGTGGTCAGATGATAGAGCATTCAATTGGGAATTTAATTTTAGGGAGGAAAAAGCAGGAAGATATTTTACCTTTTCTATATTCTAGCTATGGTAGGATGGCTACATGATAAGAAAGGCTAGAAAATATTCTCTTGCACTTCACATTGCCACAGTCTCCTTCCTAAGTCCACTTTGGAATGTGAGATCAATTTATTTATAGATCAGACATTCATAAAATACCTCTGGACTTCTGTAAGGGTTGGGGTGGAGGGTAGAAAAGAAGAGATTAAGACCTTTATCTTGATCATAACTACATATTATTGTCTGATTTTAAACACTTACTCTTTATCATTAAGGGTATGGATTTTTCTATGCTTTACCTCCACCACTTCAGAAATAGATCAATATGGAAAATCAATATGGAATCAACCACAATCGATGTGGAAAAGGAGAATATCTCACTGTGTACTCATGACTAGTGCAATCCTGAGATCTATGCAAGAAAACAAAACCACTTTGGAAAACTTATTTTCATTCCCTCTTAATAGTGATGAATAATTTTATTTCTAGGATCTCTGGAAAGTGACACCCATCTATTTTTTGCTTAACAATAAATATGCCTATCCTAGGTATGTGCCTATATTGAGTTAGCTATTGAGAAGTGGATTATCCTTATCAGAATTTATAAGAGAATAGTATTATCTATAACTATTCTCCCAAACTGTTACTCTGACCAAAGAAACGGAATTGAAGTTATTTGACATATACCAGCTTTTAAAATTTATACCTCTGGGACAGTGGCATGCCAAAATATTTGAACATTAATATCATGCCATCTGTCACCATTCCAATAATATATTTCAGTAAAATGTGAAAAACTTTCCACATGTCAAACTCAAAATGAGAGAATGTTGTAAATATCCTTTATTTTGGTAGGACATCATAGAGTTAAATATTTGACTATCAAATTAGTTCATAATCAAGTAGTTGGGGAAATTTAATCTATTTGGTGATGCTTTCATCCCCCAGAGCAGTGCACCCCCCCCCAAAAAAAAACCCAAAAACAAAAACAAACAAAAAAAAACACAAAAAGTTCACAAGAATGGAAATATATTAAGTGCTCTATTCTCTATTTAAATGATGTTTTCCTTATTCTCTTGGTGGTTTAGATAAATGATTTATTAGTTAAAATATCTATATTCAGGTTTCTTTTTGTATCTAATTAAAAAATCTGTGGTTAAAAAGCAATATAGGCAGCCATTTGATAAAATGAGACATTAATAATGGGATAAATTAGGAAAGGAGACCTTAAAGACAAACTGGCAAGCTTTTCCCAGACAATAATTTGTAGTTATGATCAAGGTAAAGGTCTTTTTACTCCTACTACGAAACTAAATGTAAAAATAAAACAAAACTAAATAGACATATTTTTTCTTTATACTATTCAGCATAGGGGGGAGGGGTATCTTCTATAGGGTTGTCTGTTGTTAGAGGATTGGGAAGTAGTTATATTTTTTTCTTTTTTTTTTATCTTTCTAAGGACTTTAATTTCTATACGAGCTCTTCTTGGCATAAAAGATCACTGACAGATTCTCATTAAAAAAAGAAAGAACTTTCAAAGGCTTCGAAACATTATTTCCTTCTTCTTCCAGATCAGGTGAGATTTTGCAGAAGATATTTTTTCTGAGGATGAAAACAATTGCCCAAGAATATAACTCCTATTTCTAAAAAAGGCAATATTATAATTCATTTACTTACTATTTACCAAGTTTTGGCTTACAGCAGACCAGGCCTGATATTATCTAATCAGATATTATAACTCGTAACAGGAGGATTTCAAAATTTCTGGTAGTCAAAGAAGTACAAATGATTCTAGTTAGTAGCATTGATGACTCATATCTGGAATTCTATGCTCTATTTTGGATTAGAGCTGCTCAAGTAGTCTTTTTAAAGTAATCTATTTTAAATTGTGATAAAAAATCACATGGCATAAATTTTATTATCTCAGTAAATTTTATTCACTTGTATCTTTTTTCTTTGAAGCACACAAACTGTAATCTGAGTATATTTTAGCTATTGTTTTCAATAACTTGTATCTATTTGGTGTACAAAACTGTAATTTGGGGATATTTTTAGTCATTATTTCTTTGTTCATTTTTTATTCTTATTTAATTTTTATAACATTTTTTCCCTTAAAGAGTACTATAAGAACTTTAGTCTCTCTTTACTTTTCTTCATTTTTTTTTTTTTTTTGGAGGGTGCCAGGGATTGAACTCAGGGGCACTTGGCCACTGAGCCACATCCCCAGGCCTATTTTGTATTTTATTTAGAGACAGTGTCTCAATGAGTTGCTTAGTGCCTGGCTTTTGCTCCGGCTGGCTTTGAACTCTCCATCCTCATGCCTCAGCTTCCCGAGCCATTTAGGATCATAAAGTGCACCACCATGCCTGGATTCTTTATTTTTTATTCTTTTTACTCCTCTGAAGCAATGATTTCAAATGGCCCTCTTAAGTTGCTGATACTTTCTTCTTCTTGATAGTGTGTTGAAACCCTCTAAGCATATTTTATTTATTTATTTAGTTAGTTAGTTAGTTATTTTCAACTTCAATTTTTTATTCTTTTAAAATACTGTTATTCTCTTTTATTGATATTTTCATTTTGCTTATACATCATTTTCTTGATTTTATTTGTCTATCTGTTCTCGTTTAGCTAATTGAACATCCTTGTGACAGTTATTTGAAATTCTTCATCAGGAAGCTCATATATTTGCCTTTCTTTGGGCTTGGTTTCTGATGTTTTATTTAATTCCTTTGATTGGGCCATGTTTCCCTGTTTCTTTGTATCCTTTGTAAATTTTTGCTGAGATTTTGACATTTGAAAAAAACAATCAATTTTTTTGGATACTAGCTTTGTGCAGAGGAAGATCTTCACCAAGCAGTCCAGTTAGAGAATTTAGGACCTCTCAATTGTTTTCCGATATCTTTCTCCCCATGTTTTCTGCCTGTGAAACCTCAGTTCTAATGTACTACCTCCTTCTGTTCTCCATAGCTTCCAAACTCTAGCAGCAGTCCTATCAGGACTGTTTGAGAGAGAAACCAATTCCTTGGGTAGTTCCAATAGAAGCAAGACATCTTAGCTATGATCCATTCTTTCTTTTCTGTCTTGAGGGATGAACCTCATTATGGGGAACTTCCTTCCATTTGCTCTACGTTGTAACAAGGGCACAAATGGGTGTGCCAAAGATTTTGAATTTTGCTTTTCCATTTGTTGGAATTCTTTCTTAGTTTTATAATAGTATGAGTGCTTTAGCTTTTCAGCTCATCTTTATAGCTCTTACGGAGGTATTCTGGTAAATATATTGTTGCTAATTTTTTATCTTTGTGGGGGAAATAACAACTGGTATCATCCTAGTCCACTGTTTTGTAGAAACATTATTATTGATAGTAGCTAATGTGTACCATGTTCCAGACAGACTTGCAAATGTTCTAAAACATGTATTAACTCACTTAATACAACAACAGGATAGGGTTAGAATATTCTTAAGTATTTTAAGTTTTACTTATGTAATTTGTATGTTTAAGGTAAGATTATAAGCCCACTATTGAAATGAACTCCAGATTTGAACAGAGACTGAGAAACTAAGACCATTATGTTTACCTGTGAGTCCAGAGGGTGCAGATAAGCTAGCATATATTTGGCATAATCATAATAATAATTTGGGCCAAATGATTTATTTCATTCAAAGACACACTTGAATGTGGATAGAGGGATTTGACACTGAAGAAAGCAATTGCCAAATGAGATGTTTGCTGTGGGCCTCAATACTATGTTTGAAGAAGCCTCTCTTACTTATAAGATCCATATAAGTAATAAATAAAAGGAATTCCTGTGTACCATTAGCTCATTTTTAACTCTGTTCTCTAAATTCCAATCCACTTGGATTCAGAATTATACTTTTCTATGTACTGACTGAATAACCTTAGACAAGTTGCACAGCTTTTCTATGACATTGTAAAATGATAGTAATAATTATCTACCCTATGCTGTTGTTGTATTAAGTGAGTTAATACATGTTTTAGAACATTTGCAAGTCTGTCTGGAACATGGTATGCATTAGCTACTATCAACAATAATGTTGTTTTCAGAGGAAGGATATTAAATACTTCCATCCTAAAGTCACTAGTGGACTAACATTATGAATTACCTTGCTACAGTAACTTCCACTTCCTGTGGTATTTCTGATTAAAAGTATCTTATATTTTTGAGTCAATGTGTGCAAACTATCTAGTTTCTGTATCTAACTAAATTACTTGCCAATTAATTTTACATGGGCAAATCTTTGACCCAATAGAAATGATACACCTTTCTCTTATCTCTTTTTCCCCTTTCTATTTTATTATCATAAAAAGGTGTTTGGAAATGTCCCCTGGACTAAGAGCCTAATCATATACCATCCTCACTATGATACTGAATAAGCAACCACCCTGAGTAAACATTTACCTCATGGATAAAGTGGCATTAAATCATTCATGAATACCCAGCAGAGTTATAGTTAGTCAGAAATAAGTTAGTGGAAATTATTATACTACAAGGAAAGATGATTTCAGTGTACCTTAATTTATCCACACTACATAATTACTCTACCACAAACCCTACCACTGCTGCAAATGATTCTTTTGTTTCTTCCATCCTGTTTCCTCAGGAAAAATTTCCCTGAATGCTCAGTCTGAAGTAGCCCACACTCATCATGCTTTATGGCATTATCCTGCTTATTTCTTTTATATTATCACAACCTATAATTATCATGTTACCCATAGGTTTCTCTTTAATATCTGTATTTTTAGCACGATGCCTTGTCCTCTGTGGCAATTATGGAATAGAAAATATGGTAGCAATTTATGGAGTTCTAGGAATAATGGAGGAGTGAGTTTAACTTTATATTTTCCATGCTACTGTACCCTTTATGCCACTCTTTCTACTCTCTACAATTTTTCCTTCTTTGAATTAGAGCAAATATGATCACTGGGTTGGGAAAGAATTTTTAGAAGTTTCAGAATTTAGAATATTAGAAGTGATCATTTTATTTCCCTTTTCTCCTTTCTTGTCCCAAATCCTGTGTAATGTAGATACTTTAGTATGGAAACATCCTGCTTGTGATTTGTAATTCTTTTTTTAGTTAATTTTTTTATTATTCTAATTTGTTATACACATTTGCAGAGTACATTTCATTTAATTTACATATAAAGAGCACAATTTTTCGAGTTGCTGGTTTAATATAAAGTATTTTTACAACAATTGTGTCTTCATACATGTATTTAGGGTAATCATGGATAACTCAGTCTGCCATTATTCCTATCCCCTTGCCCCTCCCCTCCCTCCCCCCTCTTTGTTCTATTTAAAGCTCTTTCATTCCTCTCATTCCCTCTCTCTTGCCTTTATAAGTTAGTATCTTCATATCAAAGAGATCATTTGGCCTTTGGTTTTTTGGGATTGGCTAACTTCACTTAGCTTTATTATCTCCAACTCCATCCATTTACCTGCAAATGCCATGTTTTTATTCTTTTTTAGTGCTGATTAGTGTTCCATTGTGTGTATATATCAAAGTTTCCCTATCCATTCATCTGCTGATGGGCATCAGGGTTGGTTCCACAATCTAGCTATTGTGAATTGTGCTGCTATAAACATTGATGTGGCTGTGTCCCTGTAGCAAGCTGTTTTTAAGTCCTTTGGGAATAGGCCAAGGAGTGGGATAGCTGGGTCAAATGGTGGCTCCATTCCCAGTTTTCCGAGGAATCTCCATACTGCTTTCCATATTGGCTTCACCAATTTGCAGTTCCACCAGCAATGTAAGAGTGTGCCTTTTTTTTCCCACATCCTTGCCAGCATTTATTCTTGTTTGGTTTTTTGATAGCTGCCATTCTGACTGGAGTAAGATGAAATCTTAGAGTTGTTTTGATTTGCATTTCTCTAATTGCTAGAGATGTTGAACATTTTTTCATATATTTGTTGATTGTATATCATCTTCTGAGAAGTGTCTGTTTAGTTCCTTGGCCCATTTATTGATTGGTTTATTTTATTTTATTTTATTTTTTGGTGTTAAGGCTTTTAAGAGCTTTATAAATCCTTGAGATTAGTGTTCTATCTGATGTGCTTGTGGTAAAGATTTTCTCCCATTCTGTAGTTTCTCTATTCACCTCACTGATTGTTTCTTTTGCTGAGAAGAAGCATTTTAGTTTGAATCCATCCCATTTATGGATTCTTGTTTTTAGTTCTTGCGCTGTAGGGGTCTTATTGAGGAAGTTGGGGCCTAAATGAACATGATGGAGATTTGGGCCTACTTTTTCTTCTATTAGGTGCAAGGTCTTTGGTTTAATTCCTAGGTCCTTAATCCACTCTGAGTTTTGCAAGGGTTGACTATAATTTATCATTGCCATAATAGGGGAATTAAGCATTTGTACGTTTTTTAGGTTGGTAAATGGGATTCTATAGGACTCTGAAAACAAGTGGTTGACAGATTAAAGGAGTATGTGTTCAGAGTATGAACACAGACATTGAACACAATTCCCTTGAGAAAATAGCTGAATTGATTTACCTGGAAATTGCTTGTGACTGAGATTGGTGAATTAATGAATTTCTCATGTTTGCTCTCTTTCATTACTCTATCAAATTCCTAAAATATATCTACCAGGATGCCTTCCATTTGTGTTCTTCAAACTATTATTTGAATCAGAAGAAATTTTCCTATTTCCTTCAGGTTTATCACCTCTTTTTAAAATCCAGAAAACAGAGAGTTAATGCTCATTTTTACAGAAGTTACATAGAAAATGGATATACAAACTGATTTCCAGTTGTAAGCTCACCTTGAACACCAGCAACTCAGTATCCACATATATACTGTAATAAACTTCAGTTTTCCAAACCTACCATCACCCCATGCCCTATATCAATAGTCTAAATGATGCTGTTTGGTTGTCCTGGAGCTGCTGCTGCTGCTTTCCATCTCTTGGTGTCTATGAGTGTTTGTATGTCTTGTACTATTCTTTTGAGAGTTCAGTCACTAAAGAGAGACCTCCTTTTTCCAAGAGTTTGCACCTTTGATAAATTAAACAGACCCAATTAGGTTGCTAATCCTTCTTTTAGCTAATAGGTTTCTCTATGCTTCCTGTGTAAAATGTTGCTCCAGCTAGTTCTTGCTTACTAATTTCCTCTAGGGCCCTGGGAGATCTCTGATACAAATTATCTCAATGATAAATGAGGGAGGGACTTGTTATTACTCTGTTTTTGATTTTTGTGAAGATCAATGCAGGAGCCCTGTTTGGGGATTGGCTTGAATTGCGGTTGACTATGAGCCGTGGAGATTTGGCCTTTGTCGCCACCCGTAGTCTCACGGGATTGTTGCGTGATCTCGAGTGACTTGGCCGAAATTGCTGATCGAGTCAGCGCCATTTTTAGGGTGTGTTTTTGGCGTGTGTTAGTCGTTATTAGAACCAGAGAGAAAAGTTATCAGAATAAAAAGCTGTTTGTCTCCAGTTTGCTTCTGAAGTTCTTCCCGCGGCTCCGTTGCTTCAAGCGCTTCAGGCGGCAACAGGTGGCGGCCCGTACGGGGAACTTCGGAGCGGACAGGTAAGAACTGAAAGGTCTCTAAAGATGGGTTCGAATATAACTGAATCCCAAGTGATAGAGGCTATGCAAAGACTCCTTGATATACCTGACTCTGTTCTCAGTGAGGAGTATATAGACAAAAGTGAAAGTGATCAAAAAAGTGTAGAAAATTCAATATATCCCATAAAACAGGCATCCCATACAATCCTCAGGGTCAGGGCATTATTGAAAGAGCAAACCGAACACTGAAAATTATGTTATTAAAACAAAAAGAAGGAAATTGGAAAAGTCCTAAGGACAGATTGGCAGTTGCCCTGTTTACCTTAAATTTTCTAACTTTAGACTCTAATGGTTATTCTGCTGGAGACAGACATTGGAATCCACACCAACAACATAAACCTTTGGTTTACTGGAAGGATGTTCTTTCAGGTACATGGAAGGGTCCAGATCCAGTATTAATTTGGGGAAGAGGATCTGTTTGTGTTTTTCCAAAAGACGAATCCTCTCCAATATGGATACCATCTAGATTAATAAAACAGGTACCACATCAAAATGATCAAGATGAAGTTATTGAAGAATCAAGATTAATAAAAAAGGTACAAAATCAAGAGGACCAAGATGAAGGTACAGAATGATTCCCTCAAAAGAGTCTTTCAAAATATTTCACAACTTAAGTGTCATTTCTCCCGGCCGGGACAAGGAGATCTCTCTTTAGTGTGCACACAATTGTTTTTTTTTTTTTTTTTCTTTTTATACATGTCTTTATGTCTGTACATTTGTCTACATTTCATGTTAATGTGACGTCACAAATATATGTTTGTATGCTTGTTCGTCTGTCCAGTGTGACGTCACAAAGAACAAAGGGCTTATGAAAAAGAATATATATATATATATGGATCCAAATAACTTTAATTCATTTTAGGTTAAGAGTATTCATTTTAGGTAAATAATTTTATAAATGAAGGTACTTTCAATTTTGATTTATAGGTGTCCCTGGGACTTCTCTTTAGCAAACAAATATGACTAGTGCTATATAACCTGATATTTTGGTGTTTTGACTTAAGATTGTTTATTTGTTATTAACTTCATTTGTTTAATAGCTCATTAATTTCAATTATCTCAACAGGTAAAAAATTGCTCTGTATACAGAGACTCAAGGGTTCCAGCTAACAAATTATTTCTCTCAAGTGCCTTTACCTTTTCTTTAATCTATCTTTAATGCAGTAATTACCCTCAGTCTTTCTTTGTTTTGTTCTAAATATGACATTTTTCCAACTTATGTTTGTAAAAGCTCAACCAGCGATGTATGTGAACAAAAATCAACTTTAATTTTCTAATCTAATTATTCTATTTTGTAGTTTGACAACTCGCCTCTTGACTCAGTGCTGCAATAGCACTGCCTTTCCTTTAATAATTGATGCTTGAGTTTCTAGGTAGCGGGCCCTGAAGATTTGCCGGTGGCATTGTCTAAACATAAAAAAGACGTCTGCTGCTCAAACATCAAACAACCTCACCAACAGTGTGGCCTCTGCTCTACATGCATGGGGCCTCCTACATCAACATGTTATAACAAATGGACATTTTGATCTTTCATTGTTTGGGACTTTACGGGACAATGCCTTGCGCGGTATTTGTCTAGAGAATTCAGTGTGTTACTTGATGGAACTTAGGGCAGCTGATTTGTTTAAACAATTTGATATGCTATGCAATTTGGCTCATCACCAAAAGGCTTGTTGCCTTAAAGCCGCAACATCTCCTCACAATTTGGACGGCTGTTAGTCATCATTATATAGTCGATCCTAAAGGGCTCCATTGGATGGCTGGTTAGCCAATGACGGGTAAGATCCCCAGAGGGGGACAACCTAAGACAGGCACAGTCGCACGGGACAGTCTCATGTGGCCGACATATCAACCTAAGACAGGAGTCAAGGGCACAGCCTTGATTATCCGATGACGGGTAAGAATGTTGGTTGCACATAGACGTCCTAGAGCATTACCTCTTTTAAAACAAAAAGGGGGAAATGCAGGAGCCCTGTTTGGGGATTGGCTTGAATTGCGGTTGACTATGAGCCGTGGAGATTTGGCCTTTGTCGCCACCCGTAGTCTCACGGGATTGTTGCGTGATCTCGAGTGACTTGGCCGAAATTGCTGATCGAGTCAGCGCCATTTTTAGGGTGTGTTTTTGGCGTGTGTTAGTCGTTATTAGAACCAGAGAGAAAAGTTATCAGAATAAAAAGCTGTTTGTCTCCAGTTTGCTTCTGAAGTTCTTCCCGCGGCTCCGTTGCTTCAAGCGCTTCAGGCGGCAACAGATCAAAAATGTAGAGATTTTTTTTACAGTATTAATTTTTCCTGAATTTTAATCTCAGAAATGAGACTAATATGCTAAGAAAAATTGGCTTCACATGTTTTCCTGTTTATTTGATCTTTGATTACCTGGTATAACTTAGGTAATGAATGGTAATCAAGTAATCATTTAATTAATTTAAGTGTCCGTTGCAGCTCATAATGTAATCCTGTCTCTGAATTCTTGGTAAGAAAATGGGAAGGTACAGTAACCAATTGAGGAAGGAAATATGCCACGATTCTGAGTGGATTATAATATATAAATGAAGGGGAGTAAATTTTGCAAAATATATATAATAATTAATTAGAACCAAGACTCAAGGAAGAGAAAATAATAATTGGAAAGGACTTCAAAAACAGTAAGAGAAGAAAAGCAGTAAAATGAGCAAAGTTGGACTAGATAACTCCAGAGAAGTTTGTCCTTGCTAAGATTTCACATATCAGAAATAAAACTTCAGAAAGACTCAAACCTAAAGATTAGGGAGATAGATTTTTTAAAACTTTCATTTTAAAATTGGAAAATATTCATCGTATATATAAATACAATATTTAGAGTAACAAAAGAGAGTGAGAAGGAGGAAGAGGAGGAGGAGGAGGAAAAGAAATATTTTGAAGTCAGTAAGTATTGTAAGAACTTGTTCTGCACCATTATCCAAGTGAGTTTGGGTATGTCTCTGTACTTTATCTGTGAAATGAACATATTCATTGTAGTAGCATTCCACAGGTTTATTGTAAGAGGCAAATTTCATAATGCATATAAAGCAATTGGCAAAATGACTGACATATAGGAAGCTCTTATTACAAATAGCTATTATTATTATATTATTCTAAGTGTGCTAGATTGTAGAATTAACATACTACATATTTTTCTTCATATAAGGAGTAGTTAAGAGTGGTCCCTTTGTTTATATATATCTGCTCAGTCTTGGAAAACTTAATGAAAATTTCTTAGTTTCCTCAAATATCTAATGGCCATAAGAATGGTACATACCACATGCAATTTTAAGTAAGATTGCATAGGTAAAATTTAAGGGTTTGGTGCCACAGTAAATCATGAATAAATGTTAGTTGTTGTTTCTTTTTTCTGGGGGGGTGGTGTTATTTTTTGGCACTGGGGATTGAACTCAGGGGCACTAGACCACTGAGCCACATCCCCAGCCTATTTGGTATTTTATTTAGCGACAGGGTCTCACTGAGTTGCTTAGTGCCTCACTTTTGCTGAGGTTGGATTTGAACTTGTGATCCTCCTGCCTCAGCTTCCTGACCTTCTGGGATTATAGGCATGCATCACCACACCTAGCTTTAGTTGTTATTTCTAGTACTCATTTGACCAAAGAAACCATGTGCTTGTGATTTCAAAATAAAGGTCTTTCTTTATTCTACTATAAACATTTATTAAGTACTTATTTTGTGCCAAGCACTAGAGATATGTCAACAGGTAAAGTAGAAGAATAAAACCAACTAAGTTTTATTCTTTGGAGGGGGAAATTTTAAGCACAATAAGTAAGTATATTATATAGTATGTTAGAAGATAGAAAGTCCTGTGTGGAAAAAATGATTATGGTAAGAGGTTGACAGTGGTAAACAGGTAAGGGGTTACACTATTAACAAGAAAATTGGGGTAGACCTATCTGAAAAAGTGTCATTTGAGATAAACTTTAAACACTTCAAGGAAGTGAGCCATGTGATTATCTAAAGAAAGACTATTCCTGGAAAAGGAATCATTCAGAAAAACCTTGAGACAACAATGTTCCTGGTGTGTTAAATGAACAGTGAAGTTTTCACTGTGCTTAAAGTAGAATGAACAAGGAGAAAGGATGCAGAAAATGCTGTCAAAGTGGTTTAGGGACCCAGATGATGTATAGACTTGTACTTTACTATATGACATTTGGATTTTTACTTTGAGATCAGAAGCCATTGGAAGGTTTTGAACAAAGAAGGGATATGAGTCCACTTTTAAAAAATTGGACCACTATGGCTACTATCTGGAGAGTAGATCATGGGGAGATATTGAGGATAAATATAAAGTAACCAGTTATGAAATTATTGAACTAATTTAAGAAAGATTATGGGTTCTTGGACTAGAGTGGTAAAGATGGAGGTGGTAAAAGTTGGTCAGGTTCTGCAAGGTTCCAGAGTAGAGCAGTACTGACTCGCTATATATGGGGCAGGAGACAAAGTGGAGTTAAGAACATTGTCCATGTTTTTGGCTTGAATGGAGTTGCCATTAACTAAGTGTAATAGACAGACTCAAAAATCATCCCATATAGTGCAGTCCTATTGATATTCATGCTTTTGTGCAACTGCCTCCTCTTGAGTGTGCAAGGTACCAGTAATTCATTTCTAACAAATGCAACATGACAAAATGATGGAAAGTCACTTTCATGATTACATTGCAGAAGAGAGTCACTTCTGGTTTTCTGTTAGATCTTTTCATTATTGGTTTTGATGAAGCAAACACATATATTAGATATGTCCATGTGGCAAAACAAAACAAAAATAAGAGTGGTTCCTGGCAGATAGCCAGCAAGCATATGAACCCTCTCCAAAACAATGGGAACTTGGAAGTGTCTTATTTTCCCATTGAGCTTTTGAGGACACTCTAAACCTTGCTAACATATTGATCGGTCTTGTGAAATACTCCAAAGACAGAAGATCCATCTAAGCCATTTATTGACCCACAGAAAGTGTGAAATAATAAATGCATCTGATGAAAAAGGTAAGACTGCTATTGAAACAAGACTATGAAACTGAAGATGGGGTGTTTCATATTAAATATATTGGGTCTAATTTATCTAATGTAAATATAGGTGGGGGTGGTAGATATGTAGATCTGTATTTTAAGGAAGATGTTTGATATATAATTTTGAAAGTCAGCAGTATATAGATGAGTTTGAAAAACATGAAATTAACTAGAAAGTAAATGTAGAAAAAGAGGCATTTCAAGGGGCAGAGCCCTGAAAAACTCCATAGATAATAAGATGGAGAGAAAAGTAAGAACTAGAAAAAGGTGAGTTGGAATGGTCAGTGAGGTTAAGCGAAAACCCAAGATAGTATGGTATCTTGGAAATCAAAGTAAAACAAATCTGTTTCCAGGAGAAAGGAATGGTATATTGTATAAAATGCACTGATATGTAAAGAATGACAAGGGCTGATAATTTACTGTTGGAATTTGCACCAGTCAATAAGCCTGGCTGTAGTAAATTCAAGAGAGAATAAATAAGGGGACCAGCAGGATATAAAAGGAGACTTCAGGGAAGGAAGAGGAAAGAGTAAGGAGAGGCATTGGGGAGTAAAGTTGATCAAATATGTTGTATGTGTGTACCAATATGCTACAACAAAAAACTCACCATTCTGTATATTAATATGTACAAATATAAAAAGAGTAATAAAATAAAAAAGCAAAGATATCAATATTACACCTGTTTTGCTTAAAAAAGAGTTAGCAATGGTGGATAGACAATCCTGTTGAGGGGTATTACTGTTACAAGGAAGCAATAAATAAAGCCATGGCTGGGGGAGAGTATCAGGGTCTAGAGGAGGCAATATTTTACTATATAGAAAAAGTGGGAATGATTCAGTGAGGGAAAATGGGTGATATAGTAAAAAGGTGATACATTTGAAATAATGTCTTTTAGTAGGCAAGATGGAATGACATCTAATTCATGACTTTGGTGATAAATGTGGAAGAATCATTCATTGTGATGGAGGAGAAGAGTATGCAGTTTCAGAAGCAGATGGGCTGGTAGATGTCATGGGTATTTGGAAAGATCTTTCCTGATTGCAGTAGTCATTTCAGTGAGGTATGAGAAACTGCGAATATAGAAGGAGGTGGTTAATGATTGAGGGGATAAGGAAAAATTTGAAATAATTTGGGAAGAGGGTAAATAGACTAGAAAAACAAGATATATTTGCAGGAAACAGTTAAGGGTCACCTAAGATTTATGGTCATATATTTATAGGTCTGTTTTTCTCCAGAAATGTTCAGCTCCCTGGGTACAGACACTGAATAAGTGAAGCATTAGAAATAATTAAAAGATCATGATTTCATGTTATAAGGAAGTTTCCTATTATTCCTTTTGGTAGATGTTCTCAGGAACTTCCTAGGTTTATTTACTGTTGTCTGTTAATTGGTTTTCTCTACACTCTACACCTTCCAAAATCCTTAGAGGCCATTTTCCACAAATGCTAATGTTTCTACAACCCATTCTGCTTATCACAGCTCTCTTGAACTTGAGTAGTGTCTAGTTCCTATTTCAGAACATGAGGGTAATCCCTAAATTCTAAAAGAAAACCCAGCATAATAAAAAAAGTCCCTGCTCACTATTAGATATGTGGTTGCCTCAATATCTAGAGAATTC
Source organism: Tamias sibiricus (assembly GCA_025594165.1). NCBI lineage: Eukaryota > Metazoa > Chordata > Mammalia > Rodentia > Sciuridae > Tamias > Tamias sibiricus. The sequence continues at coordinate 112,389,548 of CM046667.1, forward strand.
AAATGACCCATTTACTGTTTCTCTCTTTAATCTGTGAAAAAGAAAGCTCTTCTTATATTATCGTGTTTAGTTGTTGCTTCCTGACTTGGAGCAACAACGCCGCGGGAGAAAAACTCAGAGGCAGAATGAAGATGAAAGAAGGTTTTTTTATTCTTCGGCTTTAGCAATCTCTCAAAACTCTAACACTGGCTCTTTCAGCAACCTCTCTGACTCTTTACTTCTTCTGACTACTGACTCTTTACTTCTTTACTTTACTTTACTTTCTTTTACTTTTACTTTCTTAGAGAGAGCTTAGAGAGAGAAAGAGAGAGAGAGAGAGAGAGAGAGAGAGAGAGAGCTTCTTTTTTCTTCTTTCCTCTTCGGCAGCCTCGGCTTGACTCTGAGCAGCGACTACTTCTTCTCTCTATCCTAGTCTGACTCCTCGCCCGGTTATATATCTTTAGCTTTAACAAGGACCACAGGTGCGTCACATAGTTCACGGGCATACAAAGATTCTTTCAGGTGGAAACCAGAACATCTCTTATGGCCGTCAGCTAACCGCAATTAACCATCTCCTATTAGGGCTCCTTCATTTCCCCCCTTCAGTTTTAATAAAATATGACATTTCTTTTTTGCTTCTTCATCTATCTTATATTTTTCATCTATCTTACTTGAAGAAAATAGGGATGTTCTAGGACGTCCAATTTTGAGGAGATGCTGCGGCTTTAAGGTGGCAAGCCTACTGCTGACGAGCCAAGTTTCCATAGCCCATCAAGTTCTTTAAGCGAATCAGCTGCCCTTAGTTTCATGAAGTAACGCACTGATCATGTTTGCTGGCTACTCGCTTCAGCTTTTCGCTGCCTACTCGCTTCGGCTTTCGCTGGCTACTCGCTTTGGCTTTTGCTGGCTTTTTGCTTTTTTAATTAATTCTTAACTGGCTTAGTGGAGGAGACCTTCCTCTCTGATCTCTCTTCTTGCTGGTCTCAACTGAGTCAGAGGCTGTTTTCTTGTTTACTACTCTTCTTGTTGGTCTCAACTGAGTCAGAGGCTATGCTTTCTTCTTCGCTCTCCTCACTATCTTTTACTTTTTGTTTTTATTTCTTATCTTTTCTTATCTGCTGGCCGAGTCCCCGTACGGGCCACCATTTGTTGCTTCCTGACTTGGAGCAACAACGCCGCGGGAGAAAAACTCAGAGGCAGAATGAAGATGAAAGAAGGTTTTTTTATTCTTCGGCTTTAGCAATCTCTCAAAACTCTAACACTGGCTCTTTCAGCAACCTCTCTGACTCTTTACTTCTTCTGACTACTGACTCTTTACTTCTTTACTTTACTTTACTTTCTTTTACTTTTACTTTCTTAGAGAGAGCTAGAGAGAGAAAGAGAGAGAGAGAGAGAGAGAGAGAGAGAGAGCGCTTCTTTTTTCTTCTTTCCTCTTCAGCAGCCTCGGCTGACTCTGAGCAGCGACTACTTCTTCTCTCTATCCTAGTCTGACTCCTCGCCCGGTTATATATCTTTAGCTTTAACAAGGACCACAGGTGCGTCACATAGTTCACGGGCATACAAAGATTCTTTCAGGTGGAAACCAGAACATCTCTTATGGCCGTCAGCTAACCGCAATTAACCATCTCCTATTAGGGCTCCTTCATTTCCCCCCTTCAGTTTTAATAAAATATGACATTTCTTTTTTGCTTCTTCATCTATCTTATATTTTTCATCTATCTTACTTGAAGAAAATAGGGGATGTTCTAGGACGTCCAATTTTGAGGAGATGCTGCGGCTTTAAGGTGGCAAGCCTACTGCTGACGAGCCAAGTTTCCATAGCCCATCAAGTTCTTTAAGCGAATCAGCTGCCCTTAGTTTCATGAAGTAACGCACTGATCATGTTTGCTGGCTACTCGCTTCAGCTTTTCGCTGCCTACTCGCTTCGGCTTTCGCTGGCTACTCGCTTTGGCTTTTGCTGGCTTTTTGCTTTTTTAATTAATTCTTAACTGGCTTAGTGGAGGAGACCTTCCTCTCTGATCTCTCTTCTTGCTGGTCTCAACTGAGTCAGAGGCTGTTTTCTTGTTTACTACTCTTCTTGTTGGTCTCAACTGAGTCAGAGGCTATGCTTTCTTCTTCGCTCTCCTCACTATCTTTTACTTTTTGTTTTTATTTCTTATCTTTTCTTATCTGCTGGCCGAGTCCCCGTACGGGCCACCATTTGTTGCTTCCTGACTTGGAGCAACAACGCCGCGGGAGAAAAACTCGGAGGCAGAATGAAGATGAAAGAAGGTTTTTTATTCTTCGGCTTTAGCAATCTCTCAAAACTCTAACACTGGCTCTTTCAGCAACCTCTCTGACTCTTTACTTCTTCTGACTACTGACTCTTTACTTCTTTACTTTACTTTCTTTTACTTTTACTTTCTTAGAGAGATCTGAGAGAGAGAGAGAGAGAGAGAGAGAGAGAGAGAGCACTTCTTCTTTCTTCTTTCTTCTTCAGCAGTCTCGGCCTGACTCCGACCAGCGACTACTTCTTCTATCTTAGTCTGACTCCTCACCCGGTTATACATCTTTAGCTTTAACAAGGACCACAGGTGCGTCACATAGTTCACGGGCATACAAAGATTCTTTCAGATGGAAACCAGAACATCTCTTATGGCCGTCAGCTAACCGCAATTAACCATCTCCTATTAGGGCTCCTTCAGTGTTTAGTCATATAAATTGTCCACTATCAGAGAAAGTTGTGAATCATATTTTTTTCAGAGTATGTCCAACCATTTACAAGGCAGTATTCATGGTGCCAGAATAACAGTTTCAGGAGTCAGTCTAGTAAGGATCATGTATTATGTTCAGAACCAAAACTCCCTTCCAATGACTTAAACCCCCATATTGAGTTGGGTACATCAGTTGGGGAATCCTGTCTTCTGGGGTCCAGTTATCATTTTATGCCAAGTTATCTTAGCTAGGGTCTCTCCAGTTTCTCAATGTTTTATGAACATTGACACTCTTTGGAAAGGGGTTGAGATTTCCCGGTTCTTCTGCTGAGAGATTCTTAAGGCCTATGAAAATCTATAAATAAATATAGATATACATAGTACCAGTTTTGCTTCACCTACTGAAAATATTGCAACTCAGGGCCCTTATTAACCCTAAAATGTCCAACTGTGTCTTTAGCCTTCAATGAGTATTAAATATATAACTTATTTCTATGTATCAGAAAGGGGCCACTCTGAAGTTTTTCTTTAAATCAAAGGGACAGTTTATCTCAAGGGTAAACTCCTATTTGTATACCCAATGCAGAGGTGCATTTAGCCATTAAAATGGAATTTTTACAGATTGAAGAATTTTATGATTCAGGATCAATGAGGAATCCCATTACATTATTTTTATTGCTGAGTAATAACAATAAACTCATATAGCACAAAATGCTAAGTGGTTGGCAAAAACATTATTATATATAGAATCTTGGACCTCACCCTATATGTGCTGAATCAGGATATCTGGGAATGAATCCCAGGAGTCTAATTTTATTTAGATTTCAGAATGATTCTGATACATTGTTTCGAGACCACCATTTTTATGCTTTTAAAAGTATGTTCTTCTGTGTATTTAACCAAGAAATATTGCATCTGTACTAAACATGATCATTATTCCTTAAATGATGAAGTATAACAACTATTTACATAGCATTTACATTGAATTAGATGTTATAAGTGACTTGATGATGATTTAAAGTATGTAGGAGGATGTGTGTGTGTGTGAAAATACTGTGCTATTTTATATGAGAGATTTGAGCATCCACAGATTTTGGTGTCTGGGATGGGGTCCTGGAACCAGTCTTCCAAGAATATCAGGATGGAGATATTTCCTTCCTTCCTTCCTTCCTGTCTTCTCTCTCTTTCTCACATCCTTCATTCTCCCTCCCTTTCTCCTCCATTAATTATTTCCTTCTTTTCTGTCTTAATTAATTCTCTCATTTTCTCATCATTTGTTCATTCACATAGTGAATATTTTTGAGTGCTTACTATATTCATACACTTTGGTGGTACAACAATGAATATGACAAGCAATCCCTAATGGAATGTATATTCAAGGGACACCATTTTACATTGAAAAAATAATTATAGATAAGTGAGAAAACAATCATTAAAGAGATATACAGATGTCAAATGGATATATAACATATTTGTAAATAATTTTTACATTACTTTAACTTATTATATAGAGTATTGTACATTATTCATTTTCACATAACTTCATACATACTTTACTTTTACATTTGTATTATTATTCTCTTTGGTAAACAGGAAATTTGATACCCTAGCATACTTGATTTTTATTATCATGTTAAAGTATATGGGAGTAAAATACTTTTTCTCTCTCTAACTTTGGTTTCCCCATATGAATTACCTGAAAATAGTTCAATATTCAATTTCCAGGTATCTTTTGCTATTTCATAATAATCAGTATAATACCCTAAAAAGCCCAACCACTTTATTACAAATTTGGATTCCTGCTCCTTTATTTTGGGCAATATATTACCTATCAGTGACTTTACCAGATCATTACAGGATGGTTGTGGCCACAATTTTCTGATTTGTAAGACAGTTATTAGGAAGTATTCAAGGAAGGTGAAGGTGGAAGTCACCATACCTTCCAGGGACACTAGGCCTTAACGAAGCTGTGGCTTCCTCCAGATATTGGATATAGGCTGCAACAAACTAGACATGTGATTTCAGACACTGTGTATCTCTTCAGAGGATAGAAGGACTATGGAAAGTTTCTGGAAAGGGCTAAAAAGTAAAGGTTTATCAGCAGGCAGTATCCTGGCTACTTGGAGGAAACCCCCCCACCCCGCCCGCTTCAGTCAGGAAGGGCTCTCTCTGTGATGCAGTGCAGGATCAACTATAATCATTGTCTTTCCATGTCATACCACACATTAAAGTCAATAACTGCAGATTATAAAAATTAAGACTTAGCTGGGTGTGGTGGTGCATGCCTGTAATCCCAGCACTTGGGAGGCTAAGGCAGGAGGATTGAGAGTTCAAAGCCAGCCTCAGCAATGGCAAGGCACTTAGAAACTCAGTGAGACCCTGTTTCTAATAAAATACAAAAAATGACTGGGGATGTGGCCCAGGGGTCCAGTGCCCCTGAGTTCAATCCCCAGTACCAAAAAAAAAAAAAAAAAAAAAAAAAAAAAAAATTAAGATTTAAGGAGAAGTATTGCCATCAGTTTTTCAATATGTTCTAACAGAAGTTTCATTCACTGATTAAATTTTGGCAGAGTTGCATAATAGTTAAAACTTTTACCTATGTAGTTAAACACTGTTTTTTAATCAAAGTATGCCAGTTTCTTCTGTGACTTAAGGCAAGCTAATTCAGCAGATGGGGCTTAAGTTTCTTTGTCAGATAGAGCTCAAGTTTTTTTTCATTTTTTGTAATGATTAAATGAAAAAAAATTCACAGATGATGATGCCTGTTTCATAGGAAGTAGTCTCAGTAACCATTAAGGAATAATGTCCATAGCTGTTCATTGCAATTCATCATATTTAGAAGCTTGGCCTTTATAAAACCACTGTTATCAAAGGTTCAAATAACATTTTTAATAATAACTTCCTTGATATATTATTCACATACTGTAAAGTTCACTCTTTTAAAATGTACGATTTGGTATATTCTTAGTAGACTCAAAATGTTGTCTACTACCATCATTATCTAAATTCGGAATATATTCATTGCCCTCAGAAGAAATCCTGATATGCAATAGTAGTTATTACTCAATACCCTTCCCAGCCTCTTGGCCTCTGGCAACAACTGATCTACTTTCTGTCTCTGTGGATTTGCCTATTCTGAGCATATCGTATATTGGGAATAATTCAAAATGTGGCCTTGTGCAGATAGTTTTTTTTTTCACATTGCACAATATTTTCAAGATTCAGATATAATGTATATTAGTATTTCATTCCTCTTCATTTGTTATATTTTTAAGAATAGTACCTTAAGAAACTTTATAATCTAATTTATTAATCCACCTTTGAAGTAAGAAAATACTTGTTAAAATTTTTATCTTATATATAAAAACATAAAACTATACCTATTAATCAGGCATCCTGTAATGTTCAATATATGTATACATAGCATAATATTTAAATCAGGTTAAACATTTATCTTCTTAAACATTTTCATTTACTTGTGGTGAAAACTTTAAAAATTTTATCTTATAGTTTTTTTGAAATTTACAGTACATTATTGTTAATCTGTGTGCACCCTATTGGGCAATAGCACACCAGAAATTCTTGCTCCTATTCAACTGTAACTTAGTACTCACTGATCACACCTTTCCCTTCCTTCACTTTATTTACTGTCCGTGGCCTTGGTAACCACCACTCTATGCTCAACACCTATCTGAGGGATCAACTTACTTAGATTCCACAAAAAGTGAGATCATGTGTGTGGTACTTGTCTTTCTATGCCTTGGTTATTTCATATAATATAATGATCTCTAGTTCCATTCATATTGTCACAAATGACAGGATTTCATTTTTTTATGGCTGAGTATTCCATTGTGTTTATGTATTACATTTGTTTATCCATTAATCAGTTTATGGACACTTAGGTTGTTTCCATTTCTTGGCTATTCAGGGAATTTTGTCATTTCATATACATTTTAGAATTACTTTTGCTGGCTCTGTGAATGATCAGGATTTGCATTGAATCTTTAAATTGTTTTGTGTAATATGGACATTTTAACAATATTGATCATTATAATCTATGAACATGGGATGTCTTTCCACTACTTTTGTGTTCTTCTCCTTGTCTTTCATCAAAATGTTATAATTTTCATTGTAGAAATCTTTGACCTCTTTGGTTAAATTTATTCTAGGTGTCTTTGTAGCTATTGTACATGGGATTAGTGTCTTAATTATTATTTCAGATCATATACCACTGGTATATAACCATGATACTAAATTTTGTATGTTGATTTTGTATCCTGCAACTTTGTTAAATTCATTTATTGGTTCTAACATTTCTTTGTAGTTAAAGTTCTTGGGATTATCAACATTTGTAACCATATCTTTATTTGTTTCTTTGTCTGAATAATATTTGGTTGTTTGAATACATGCCATTTTGTTTAGCCATGTGTCAGTTGATAGACATTTGATGGTTTCTACTTCCATGCAATTATGAATAATGTTGCTATGAATATTGATTTATATATTTTTGTGTGGGTATATGTTTTAAAATCCCTTGATTATGAAGTGGAGATTATTAGGTCTATGGTAAACTCTATCAATTCTTTATAAAAGTGGCTATAAACCAGACATGGTGATGCATCTATATTCCCAGCAGCTCTGGAGGCTGAGACAGTAGAGTAACAAGTTCAAGGTCAGCCTCAGCAACTTAGTGAGTCCCTAAGCAACTTAGTTTGGCCCTGTCTCAAAATAAAATAAAAAAAATTAAATGGCTGGGGATGTGGCACAGTGATTAGCGGCCCCTGGGTTCAATACCTAGAACCATACTGTTTTTTTTTTTTTGCCAATTGACAAATGCTAATAAATTGATAGACTTTTAGGTTGGGGCTGTTATAAGTAGTGATACTATGAACTATGATTCTGAATTCTGAGAATACAATAGGATTCATTGTTTAAGCACTGGAATAAATTCAAAATACCTCTTTATTTATTTATTTATTTATTTATTTTTACATAAATTGAACCCAGGGGTACCATACCACTGAGCTACATGCCCCCCAGTCTTTTTATTTTTTATTTTGAGACAGAGTCTTGCTAAGTTGCTTAGGGCCTCACTAAGTTGTGGAGGTGATCTCTAACTTGTGATTCTCCTGTTTCAGTCTCCCTAGTTGCTGGGATTACAGGCTTGCAGCTCCATGTACAGCTTTCAAAATATCCTTTTTAAGAAAACCTTTGGGGCTGGGGTTGTGGCTCAGTGGTAGAGCGCTCGCCTTGCACGTGCGCGGCCCAGGTTCGATCCTCAGCACCACGTAAACATAAATGCATTGCATTGTGTACAACTAAAGAAAATAAATATTTTTTTTTTTAAAAAAAGATAGAAAACCTTTGGCCATAACTGAAGCTCCCCTCCCCACCTCTGCAGTGAGTTCTCTGTATAGGTGAGCTGGCTCTCTGTTTAAGCAAGAATAAAAGTTGGTTCTCTAAACTGTCATAAAACATAAAGTAAGCTTCAACTTTAAACTATCATATATCAAAAGCATATGGGTTTCATTTTAATCAATGCTTTGGGATAATGGAATTATAGACACTTCTGAGAACTCATCCTTCATGTGACTGCTATATATTTATTGTCAGAAGTGCAATTGAGATATGTGATTTGAGAGAATATGCATATACTACATTAACTCTCAATTCTTTTAAATTTTTGTAATTTCATCTCTATACAATATTAGAGCCACAGAATATAATATACCTGGATTCTATTAGACGAGTATCCAGTAGAAATATTTTCCACTGTAGTTAATAATTCAATAATTTGACTTGGGCTTTTAAGAAATACTTAGGAAACAGCTGTTTGTAAACAGTTGGAAAAAAAACAAACATGAAAGATAGTCCCAGCCATGTTAATCTATATTAGTGACAGGGAATAATTAAATTATGAAATGCAAGTTCCCTGGCAGTATTTTTCAGATGGTCTCTTGAGAACATGTCACTGAAAATAGACATCATTTTGTGGAACGAAAATGTATTGTGCCAGAAATGTACTTGGAAAGGGCAAAGAAGGTGCTTCTTTGACATCTTGGATAAAGATATAAAACTATATTTGCAGAATTCTGAAAACAAATTTGGAAATGTGTATGAAAAGTGACTTTATTGTTAAGTGTCACCATGGTTTCTTTATGTAGTATTGCAGTATGAGTTTGGCAAAACGCAAATTTATATTTGTAATTCATATATTTTGAGTGACATTGTCAGATGCAAATGTTTCAATAAAGGGCCAGTATATTTTACGATTCCAGTAGAAGCTATTCACATTGTGTTTGTGAATGGTGCTCTATTATTTGTGTAGTGAACAATTTGGTAAGCTTTATTGAAAACCCTGTCTCACTCTTTCCATCAGTTACAACATTTAGAAAAGCATACTAAAAAACTACTAATAACCACCTATATTAAATATCTGTGAATATATACCTGTCTTGTGCATGTATGTACATACTTGTACCTTGTTCTGACTAGAGCTTAAATCCAAGTTGTAACATAACTTGTTCTGGGTAATTACTTTGTTCTTTGTGATATTAATTTTAATTTCAATGAGGCACACCAAATATTTCCACTTGAAAAGGCTGGGCTAATGAAGATTTTATAATTTTTGTAGATGTCTTTTATCAGGTTTAAGAAGTTTCCTTTTATTCCTAGAATGCTAAAAGTTTTAAATTTAGTCATGAATGTCTTCTGAAATATGTCAAATGCTTTTTGTACATCTATGGAATTGATCATATGAGTTTAACTTATCTGATGCAATGGTGAATCTCATTAGTAGACACTACAATTTTAATATATTGCTGTTATTTATTTGCTAGTATTTCATTAAAGAATTTTGCTTCTGTGTTCATAGTAATATCCATCTCTAATTTCCTTTTTTGTAATATTTTTGTCAAAATTTTAGTAATGATATAATGCTAGCCTCATAACATTAAATGGGTATTCTTTTCTCTTTGTCCAATTTTAAATATAATTCGTGTAGAAATAAAATAATGTTTGATAGATTTCACCAGGGAAACAATCTGGGCCTAGATATTTCTTTGTGGTAAGGTTTTTGATTTTTGATTCATTATTCTTTAACAGAAGTTTATATGTCTATTTTTTCTTGGATAATTTTTGGTAGTTTATATAATCTAAGGACTGATAACTTCCTTTAATTTGCCATAATTTAGTCATAAAGTTGCCTGTAACATCATCTGTTTTTATTTTTCAACTCTGTAGGATCTGTAGTGATACCCTCTTTTATTCATGATATAGGTAATTTCAAGTGATTTATTGACTTTATTAACTTTTAAAGGAAAAATCTTTGGATTTGCTGATTTTCTATATCATTTATCCAATTTTTATATCATTGATTTCAGTTATCATCATTATTTCTTCTTTTCTACCTATTTTTGGTTTAATTTGCTATTGCATTTACAGCTCCTAAGAAGAAAGCTGAGGTCATTAATTTTAAACTTTCTTATTTTCCCCTACACTTATTGAAGTATAAAAACCAAAAATTAAATATATTTACCATTTGAAATACAATATAATATTTTCATTTAGTTATACATTGTGAACCTATCACCTTACATGGTTATGTTTCTTTTTTGTTGAGAACATTTAAAATTTACTACCAAATTAGTGACTTGAAAAACTGTGCTCTTTATATGTAATATGAAAAGAATTGAAATCTGCAAGCATGTATAACAAATTAGAATAAATAAATATTTTTTAAAAATTCAAGTGTACAATAAAGTATTATTAACCATAGTGATCATAATGTTCATTTGTTCCCTAAACTTATTTATCTTATAACTGAAAGTTAGTAATTACCCTTTGACCAACATTTCTTCATTGAAGCAATATTCACTGTAGCCAAGATATGAAAACTACTACAGTGTCAATCAACTAATGAATGAATAAATTTTGTGTGTGTGTACACACAAAAATGCAATAAATTCAGCCTTAGAAAGAGGGACATCCTTCAATTTACAAAATATGGATGAAACTTGAGGGCATTTTGCTGTGACAGAAAAAATTATTTTATATTCTCACTCATATGTGGATTCCAAAATAGTTAAACCATTTACCTCTTTTCAAATTTAAGCAGTTTATGTATATATACTTATGTGTGGTGTTAGCTAGATTCCAGAATTTTTTTTTTTAATGGTACCGGGGATTGAACTCAGGGGCACTTCACCACTGGGCCACATCCCCAGCCCTTTTTTGTATTTTATTAGAGACAGGGTCTCACTGAGTTGCTAAGAGCCTCTCCATTGCTGAGGCTGGCTTTGAACTTGTGATCCTTCTGCCTCAGCCTCCCAAGTGCTAGGATTACAGGCATGCGCCACCACGCCCGGCTTCAGAATTTTTTTGATTCATGTTCTTTAAAATTTAATTAAAGGTAGCTTCTTGTTTTCCTTATTTTTTTTTTGCTGTGAATAATTGTTAATACATATATTGAATAAATTATAAATATTTATGGACCTTATGGATATTTAATTATTATTGCTTTCTAATATAATTAAATTTTGCCAGTACACTGAGTCTATAGATTTTTAGCCCTTTTAATTTTATTGAGGTTTGTTTTGTAAGACAGCATTTGTTTTGTCTTGAATGTTATATGTACATTTGAATATAATGTGTATTTTTTTCAAATTTATTTTTTATTCTAAGTTGTTAGAAATGACAGCAGAATGTATTACATTTCATATTATACTTGTAGAGCACATTTTTACATATCTCTGGTTGCATACAAAGTATATTCACACCATTCGTGACTTCATACATGCACTTAGGGTAATGATATCCATTTCATTTGTTCAGTAATCATAAGTGTTCATTAGGTAAAGATAACTGATATTGTTCATGTCTTCTCTATTTTTACTGATGTATATATTTGTTATAATTTTAGTCTGTAATCTTGCTATTTGTTTTCTATTTGTATAATCTCTTCTTCATCATTCTGTTCCTCTTTTTCTGACTTATTTTGTGCTGCTTAAGTGTGTTTTAATAATTTTATCTCTATTGACTTTTACCTATTTGTGTTATTTTAGTTCTTTCTTTAAAATGTCTACTTCTTATTCTTAACTGACTTCTCCCCTCCACTTAATTTTTGGTAATTTTTCAGGTGTCCTTCTTTTATATAGTATTTGGTTTTTTCTCTGGACAATTTTAAGAAGCTCTTTTTTCATTAGTTTCCACCAGGTTAACTCTGTGTACTTAACTTGGATTTCCTTGTATGTGCCCTAATTAGGAGTTGCTGGTTTTGTAGGTTGTTGTGTTTGACTGTCAAAAATTTCCTCCCCTCCCTGTAGAGTATGGTGCTCTTCCCATAAACAGATAAAAGTCTATTTTCATACTTACTCCTTGAATCTTAGTTATCTTTTTGAGCTTTTGATTAATAGAATGTGTTGGAAGTGATGCTAATACCACCTCTAGAAATCCCCCAACTTTATATATTTTCTCTTCTCTTCTGGAAAGTCGTTGCTATTTTGCAAGGAAATCCATGATATCCTTCTATTAGAAAGACCATGCAAAGAAGCTCCGAGGGATTAGATATCCTTTAGGAAGAAAGTACAGTGCAAGAGGACTAAAAAGATGCAACTGAATTCCCAGTTGAATTAAATCATGAATAATTCCAGCTGATACCATATGGAGCAAAAATAGTGCCTAGTCTTATCTGTAGAATTACAAGCAATAATTAATTCTTTCTTTAAGTTATTGGCTTTTATATTTTCTATTACATAGTAATATATAATTGAAATGGAATTGGCACCTAGAAGTGGGGTGTTTCTTTAACAAAATCTATGGCATTCTCTTTGAACTGAGTGACTGGAAGAGTGAGAGTAGTGGGAAAATGACTATTGTGATCTGCAAAGGAGTCCTGTGTTATAAAAGTGACCAAATTGTGACCTGTGATAATTTGGAAGGTATACAAAACATCTAACAAACCTTCAGAACAGATTCAGGTGATAGCTAGTAAATGAAATTTTCAAGGATTCAGAAGTTTAAGTCTGGGGATGATAAACAGTGGTACAGCTCTTGCCTAACATGCCTGAGACCCCAGGTTTAGTTCTAAGCACAGGAAAACAAACAAACAGAAGTGTTAATTGGCTTATTTTAATTTTACTGTTATGCTAAATTATGGGAAGAGAAAGGAGGTAAATAAGAAACTGTTTAGTTTTCAAGAAAAATATGCAATAAATATTTCCAAGAAAAGCCTTGCTTGTTTGGAAAATAAAACTTTTCATTCATTTGCAGTCTCTCCAGTTGGTAAATGATCTCAAAGTAATAATTGACCTCATTTAATCTATTACAGCCTGGGCATTTCTCAGGCACAAGAACAAATCAAGGCTGCAGCTATAGAGGTTTCTGGAGGATAAGAAATAATATTGACCAAATAAAATAATTTGTTCTTTGCAGAGGAGAACCAAAACATGGTAACTAAGCTTCTAAAAACATGAAGCTACATGAGTGAGTGAGAATGTATCAACCCACAGAATGGTAAGAAGAAAATTTTTGTTGTTCATTTTCAGTTGCTAAATATTTTTTAAATTAATTAATTAATTTATTTTTTTAATTTTTTTATTTGTTTTAATTAGTTATTCATGACAGTAGAATGCATTTATGCACTGTGATATATCATATATAGATGGAATATAATTTCTCATTTTTCTAAGTGTACATGTTGCAGAATCGAATCAGGTGCTAAATCTTTATAAGGAAAAAACTGACATCTGGATTGCCTATTGTTTATTATCAATTTAAAACTACTCTCTTTAGTTTGGGTCATATTAGCTCATTTTTTGTCACAGTGAAACTTGATTTAATTCATAGAGCTATATTGGGGAATGACAGTGATGGGTCAAGGGGAGAACTTTTCTATAGAAACTTGTTTTTTGTTAGACTGTTCTTCTGTCAAGCATTCTAAAATAAGCACAGTTTATCTTATAATTTATCTTTGTGATATAAGTATAACTTTCATGATTTTAATAGAGTAAAGCATTGTATAAATTGTTATCCTTTATATACTGGATGTCAGGTCTTGATTTTCTATTCTTCCATACTGAAGTGGGCCACAAACTACCATGTAGTTCTATCTTTCCTTTTTTGAGACATGGCCTCATTAAGTTTGTTAGGTCCTTGCTATGTTTCTGAGGCTGGCTTTGAACTTGCAATCCTCTTGCCTTGGCCTTCTGAGCCACTGGGATTATAGGCATGTGCCACAGTGCTGGTTTCCATCTAGTTATTTCTCACGAAGTCATATCTGCTCATAGATGTACTTTATTAACTCCCATATTGTTGGCCTGCCCATTCTTTTGTTCATTGAATTGTAAACACTTTAACTATGTCATGATTTATGAATAAAGATATAATATAGTAAATAAAGTGGCTTTTATTCTGCATATCCCTCTGTTACACACCCGTACCCCACCCCCACCCCCATATTTCCAAATAGAGCTTCCAGATTTAGCTTTAGCTTGGACAAATCAGGCATGTGTAAGTGAGATTTAAAAAAATAAATCATCTAGCTTCTCCTGATGGAAAATATGATCATTTGGTTTTTCTGTAGTATTATTCCCATCTCCAGCTTTGTGGTAATGAGGAACTAGGACAAGTGGCATACTTTAGTTGTTTAGTTTTTTTATTTGCCAGTGTAAATCTAATGGGTAAGTTATGACTCTGAAACTAACGGTTATAGCAGCAGTAGCTTCCTAATCCTTTTATTATTCTTAGAGTAGCTTGTGAATACTAGTAGAATAAATCAGTAAATTCATATAGGTGATGTGTCTGTTTGAGGGGAAGGAGGAGGAGTTTTAAAATTATGAAGTATTGGTCTGGGTTTGTGGCTCAGTGGTGGAGCGCTTGCCTAACTAGCTTCAATCCTCAGCACCACATATAAATAAATGAATGAATGAATAAGTAAAAGCATTGTGTTCATCTACAACTAAAATATTTTTAAAATTATGAATTATCATTTTAATCTAACCTATAAGTCTATAGATTCTTTGTTTCCTTATTCTGTAGTCAGATTTTTTGTTTTGTGTCTTTTTTAGGGCATTCTTCATTTTATCTAGTTTAATTTGTTGAAATGCAATCATTCATGGTATTCTCTCATTGTCCTTTTAATTTCTGTAAGATTAATAGTAATATTTGCTCTTTCATTTATAATTTTAATGATTTAAGTCTTCTGTCTTTTTTGATCCATCTAAAACTTTGTCAATATTATCATTTCAAACAACCAACTTAATTTTTTTTCCTATATTATTTTCTATTCTATTAATTTATTTCCATTATAGTCTTTTTTACTTCCTTCTGCATATCTTGGATTTAGTATGAAATTCTTTTTAAAATTTATTTTAATTTTTGATGGACACATAATAGTACATATTTAGAAGGTACAGTGTGATAATTAGATGCATGTATGCAATTTGTAATAATGAAGTCATTTCTTTGTGTTGGGTACTTTTGAACTCTCTTCTACTTCTTTATAAAATATATAATTAATTGTGGTAAACCATAGCCACCCTATTGTGCTGTAGAAAATAACATCTTATTCCTTTTCTCTAACTCTTTTGGTACTCACAATCCAACTTCCCCCCATTCTCCCATCCCTTACTATTCCTAACTTCTAGTTAACTGCTATTATACTCTATGAAGTCAACATTTTAGTTTCCAAATTTGAATAAGAACTTGTGGCATTTTTATTTCTGTACCTGGATTAATGCATTTACCATAATTTCTTCTATTTCCATCCATGTTGCCACAATTGACAGGATTTTACTATTTTATGCTTAATGACATCCTACTATGTATATATAACATACTTTCTTTATCCATCCTTAAATGAACATCTTGGTTGATTGTGAATGGTGTTGCAAAAAACATGGAGCATAAGTATTTCCTTTCTCAATATACTCATTAATGACACAACTGAATCATATGGTAGTTCCAGTTTCAGTTTTTAAAGGACTTCTGTACTTTTTCCATAATGTTTGCACTAGTTTGTATCAATAATGCATAAGAGCTTCCCTTTCTCTGTATCATTGCCAGGATGTTTTTTTTTTTTTGTGTGTGTGTGTGGGTGTATGTGTGTGTGTGTGTTTTATTATAGCAATTCTAACTGGATTGAAATGATATTTCTTTATAGTTTTGATGGATGTTTCTCTGATAATTAATGACATAAACATTTTTTCATATACATGATCATTTGCATATCTTCTCTTCAGAAATGTCTATACAGGTCATTACCCATTATTAAATTTTATTATTTGGTGTTTTTATTTACTTATATAGTCTGGAAATAGATCCCCTGTAAGATGATTTGCACCTGTTTTCCCTAATTCTGCAGCTCATCTTTTCACTCTGTTGATTCTTTACTGATTTTCTTAGTTTGACACAATCACATTTGATCCCATTTGTCTACTTATGCTTTTGTTGCTTGTGCTTTTGAGGTCTTATCCCAAAATATATCAATGCCTATATTGATGTCTTGGAGTTGTTCATATTTTATTTTAATATTTTCAGAGTTTCAGGTGTTCCATTTAAGTCTTTAATCCATTGAGTTGATTTTTGTGATATGATGAATGATTCAACTCTAGTTTATTTCTTCTGCATATGAATATCCAATTTTCCAGCATAATTTACTGAAGACTGTCCTTTCTCCAGTGTATGGTTTTGTCACCTTTGTTAAAGACTGTTCATCATAACTGTAAAAGTTCATTTCCTGAATATTGATTCTATTCCTTAGCTTATGTATCTTTTTCTATGCTAGTACCAAATTTTTTGTTGTTGTTACTATAGGTCTTTAGTATATTTTAGGTCATGAATTATGATGTCTCCAGCTTTGTTCTTTAGTTGTTTTTAAATTATGTATGCATTTTAATATCATTTTTCTGTCTGTGAATGATGCCATTAATGCTTTTACTCGATCTGTAGATTGCTTTGGGCAGTATGAATATTTTAGCAATATTAATTCTTCCACCCATGAGCATGACATGTCTTTCCATTTTTCTGTGTATGTCCTTGTTAATTTCTTTCATCAGTGTTTTGTATTTTTTATTGTAAAGGTCATTTACTTCTTGATTTAAATTAATACTAGGTATTTTTGTAGTCATTTTATATAGAATTACTTATTTGATTTATATTTCAACAATTAATTATTGCTGTTTAAAAATGCCACTAATTTTTTGTTGTTGATTTTTGTATTCTGTGAATTTATTTTACCAGTTCTAAAAGATGTTTGGTGGAATCTCTAGATTTTTCAAATATAAAACATATTGTAAAACCACAAGAATGGGATCCTAATTAGAATAAGTTATATTCCATGCATGTATAATATATCAAAATATACTCTGCTATCATTTATATCTAAAAAGAACAAATAAAAAATATTGTCTGAAAATACAGATAATTTGTATTCCTCCTTTCTTATTTGGATGCATTTTCATTCTTTCTATTGCCTAATTGCTCTGGCCAAGACATCCAGTACATTTTTGCATAAGGATAATGAAAGAGGACATATTTGTCTTGCTTCAGATCTTAGAGAAAACACTTTTAGCTTTTATCCATTTGGTATGATGTTGACTATGGGTTTAACTTCATTCTTTTGAGTTACGTTACTCCTATACTTAATTTCTTGAAGTTCTTTTTCATGAAGGTATATTGAATTTTACCAAATGCATTTTATTCATCTGTTGAGATGAACATATGGTTTTGTTTTTCATCTTATTAATGCCATGTAGTTTGTTTATTCATTTACGTATGTTGAACCTTCTTTGCATCTCTGAGATAAATACTACTTGTTCTTGGTATACAACCTTTTGAATGTGCTGATAGATTCAATTTGCTAATATTTTCATGAGGGTTTTGTCCACTATGCTCATCAGGGATATTAGTCTATATATTTTTTTCTTTTTTTCTTTCTTTCGTGTGTGTGTGTGTGTGTGTGTGTGTGTCCTTGTGTGGTTTATGTTTCAGGGCAATGATGGATTTACAGAATGAGTTCATAGTTTTCTAATTTAGCTTTTGATTGCTTGTTATAGTCACTTGGTATTTAGTAATGTGCTGATTAATTTCCACATATTTATGATGTTCCTAAATTTTCTTGATTTTCCTTGGTTTATACTGATTTTTACTTCTGTCCACTATATTTTTAAAACTAAATTTTAATGATTTCAGTCTTTTTAAATTTATTGACATGTTTTGGATGAAGACATTATCTATCTTTATTGTTATAAAATGTCCCCCTTTATTTCTACTACCATTATTTTTGTCCAAAGGTCTATTGTGATTTTTGCTTATTTTTCTTATTTTTTTTAAAAAATGCATTTATTAGTGTATTACAGTTATATATATATATATATATATATATATATATATATATATATATATATATATATATATATATCATACCTGGGTTCATTTTGACAAAATCATACATGCATGGAATTTAATTTACGCCATTTAAGTCCCCAGCCCTGCCTTTTTTCCTTCCCATTCTCCCTCCCTCTAGTCCCCTCATCCTTCTCTACTGGTCTTCCTTCCATTTATTTATTTATTTACTTATTTATAAGTAGTGCTCTATAGATGTACATAAAGGAAGAATTCACTGAGCTACATTTGTACATGCACGTGGTGTAAATTCTCAAAGTCATTCCACATTTCTTCCCTTTTCCCATCTTTCCTCACTCCCTCATAAATTTCCTTCAGCTCCACTGATACTCCCCTTATCTTTATGATATATGACCCCATACTTTGTTTTCCTTACTTTGCTCTACGTTCTAAGAGAAAACATTTGAAACTTGATTTTCTGAGTCTAGTTTATTTCATTTAGCATGATTCTCTCCAGTTCAAGACATAAACTGGCAAATGCCATAACTTAATTCTTCCTTATAGCTGAATAAAAGTGTATTGTCTATATATACCATATTTTCTTTTCTTTTCTGTTTTTCTTTGTATCAGGGGTTGAATATAGGGGTGCTTAACAACTGAGTCATATCCCCAACTTTTTTTTTTTTTTAATTTTTGAGACAACTGAGCCATATCACCACCTTTTTTTTTTATTTTTTGGGAATTAGGGTCCCACTAAGTTTTTGAACGTGGCTTTGAATTTGTGATACTCCTGCCTCCTGAACTGCTGAGATTAAAGGCATGTACCACTGTGCCCAGCATATACCACATTTTCTTAATCCATTGTCCTATTGACAGGCACCTGGGCTGGTTCTATTACTTGGATCTTGAGACTTGTATTACTATAAACATCTTGTGGTTATATTGATATAGCATGTTGATTTTAGTTCTTTTGGATAAATACCTAGGAGTGGAATAGCTGAGTCATGTGGTAATTCCATTACTAGTTTTTTTGAGGAATATGCACACTGCTTTCCAGAGAGTTTGTACTAACTTGCAGCCCTACCAATAATGTATGAGTATACCCTTTTCTCCACATCCTTGCCAGCATTTATTAATATTCTTCATGGCTGCCATTTTGAGGGATTGAAATGAAATCTCAGTGCAGTTTTGATTTGCCTTTCACTGATTGCTAGGGCTGTTGAACATTTTTTTTTTTTTCACATATTTGTTGGCCATTTGTGTTTCTTCTTTTGAGAATGGTCTTTTTAGCTTTTTTTTTTTTTTCCCATTTCTTGATTGGGTTATTTGTTTGTTTGTTTTGGTGTTAATTGTTTTGAGTTCTTTATATATTCTGGATATTAATCCTGTGGTAGAGGAATAGCTGGCAAATTTTTTCTAGCATTCTGTAGGCTCTATCTTTGTGCCCTTAATTATTTCTTTTGATGTGCAGTAGCATTTTTAAATTTTTTTAGTTGTAGATGGACACAATATCTTTATTTTTATTTATTTATTTTTCTGTGGTGCTGAGGATCAAACCCAGGGTGTCACACAGTGCTCTACCACTGAGCTATAACCTCAGCCCTGCAGTAGCATTTTAATCTGGTGTTCTCCCACTTATTGAATCTTAGTTTTATATATTGAGCTTTAGGGGTCTTTTTCAGGAAGTCAGTGCCTATACCAATATGTTTTCTAGCAGTTACAAAATTTCTGGTATACTTCCTAAGTCTTTTATCCACTTTGATTTGACATTTGTGCAGGGTAGAGAAAGAGATTTAGTTTCACTCTTCTACATATAGATACCAAGTTTTCCTAGCAGCATTTGTTAAAAGGGCTATCATTTCTCCAACATATATTTTTATCACCTTTGGTAAGTATCAGATGACTATAAATATGTGGGTTTGTCTTTGTGTTGTTTAATCCTGTTCCATTGGTCTTAATGTACATTTTTATGCCAACAACATTCTGTTTGTTACTATAGTTTTATATTATAATTTGAGATCAGATATTGTGATACCTTCATTATCACACTTTTTGCTCAAGATTGCTTGGTTATTCTGGATCTCTTATTTTTCCAAATAAATTTAAGGATTAATTTTCCTAATTCTGTGAAGAATGTCATTGTTATTTTAATTTTTTAAAAAAATATTTTTAGTTTTAGACTGACACAATACTTTCACTTTTATGTATTTATTTTTATGTGGTGCTGAGGATTGAACCCAGTGCCTCACATGTCCTAGGCAACTGCTCCACCACTGAGCCACAACCCCAGCCCTGTCATTGCTATTTTGATGGGGATTGCTTTGAATCTGTATAAAACTTTTTGTAATATGGCCATTTTGGCAATATTAATCCTGCTTATCCAAGAACATGGGATGTCTTTACATGTTCTGAAGTCTTCTTCAATTTCTTTCTTTGGTGTTCTATAATTTTCATTGTAAAAATCTTTCACCTTGTTGGTCAGATTAATTCCCAAGTATTTTATTTTTTGAGGTTATTGTGAATGGGATTGTTTCCTGATTGCTTTCTCAGAAGTTACTATTAGAGTATAGGAAAGCTATTGATTTGTGTGTGTTGATCTTATGTCCTCTACTTTGCTAAATTTACTTATTAGATATAACAGTCTTCTGTGGAATTTTTTGGGTCTTCTACATATAGGATCGTTTCATCAGCAAACAGACACAATTTGACTTATTCTTTTTTATTTATATCCCTTTAACTTCCTTCTATTGCTTGATTGCTCTGGCTAGAATTTGTAGAACTATATTGAAAAGGAGTGATAAGAATAGGCTACCTTTTCTTATTCCTGATTTTAGAAGACATGCTTTCAATTTTTCTTCATTCTGTATGATGTTGTCCTTGGATTTGTCACATGTAGACTTTACAGTGTTGAGGTAAGTTACTTGTGTTTCTAGTTTCTCCAGTGTTTTTACCATGAATGGGTGCTGTAGTTTATCAATGACCTATCCCACATCTATGAAGATAATCATGTGTTTCTTGTTCTTAGTTCTATATATGTATTGAGTTACATTTATTGATTTGTGTATGTTGAAATAACCTTGAATACCTGGGATGAAATTCACTTGACCATGGTATACTATCTTCTTGATGTGTTTTTGAATATGGTTTGCTACTATTTTATTAAGGATTTTTACATCTGTGTTCATGAGTGATATTGGTCTGTAGTTTTCTTTCATTTGTCTGGTTTTGCTACTAGGGTGATACTAGCTTTGTAGAAGGTATTTGGGAGTGTTCCTTCCCTTTCAATTTCATGGAATAATTTGAGGAAAGCTGGTATTAGTTCTCCCTTAAAGGTTTGGTAGAATTTCGCTGAGATTCCATCTGTTTGTGCACTTTTCTTTGTTGGAATGTTTTAAAGTGATGTATCAGCTTCATCACTTGATATAGTTCTATTTAGATTTTCTATATATTCATGGTTCAACTTGGGAAGGTCATATGTGTCCAGCAATTTGTCAATGTCTTAATTTTCCCAATTTATTGAAGTATAAATTGTTAAAATAATTTCTAATGATCCTCTGGATTTCAGAAGTGTCTGTAGTGATATCTTTTTCACCTCTAATTTTGTTAATTTGATTTTTTTTCTTTCTTTTGGTGATTTAGCTAAGGGCTTATCAATCTTGTTTATCTTTTCAAAGAATCAATTGTTTTGTATATTGATTTGTTATATTGTTTTCCCTCAATTTCATTAATTTCACCTCCAATCTTAATTATTTTCTGTTTTTTTAATACACACACACACACACACACACACACACACACACACACTTTGTGTTTCTTACCAAGCTACCAGCAGTTGTGGCCATGAGCCAAAGCTGGTTGCACTAGCTCTCAGCTTCCCACCTCCAAGTATAGGTTACTGGTATCTTCCCTGTTGCTAGAATGGGACACCAGCAACAAAACGAGTTCTCTCAGTTTCTCAAGCCAAGGTCTTATTATGTACAGTCCTCTCTGTGCTTGTTTTAGTCACCCTGGACCAGGCACACTCTAAACCACACAATAAGTGACTGCGGGGTCAGGATGACAACTTCCTTTATGAGTTCCCAGTCTCTGCCTCTGATCACTACTACTTGGTTATTTAAAAATGGTTCCTGTTGGGCTGGAGTTGTAGCTCAGTGGTAGAGTGCTTGCCTAGCATGTGTGAGGCACTGGGTTCAATTCATAGCACTGCATATAAATAAGTAAATAAAATAAAAGTCTATCAACAACTAAAAATATATTTGAAAAAAAAAATTAAAGAGAAAGATTCCTGTTGCTGTGAGTCTGGTTCCCACTGAGTAGCCAAATGATTTTAATCACTTTAACTCAATAACTTGCCCAACCTTCTCTGGGTCAGTTAAGATCATCTACCCTCTCTATTATACATGTCCACCCAAGCCAATTTTATTTATCATGGTTTTCTCTCTTTATGCCTGTTCTTCTCTTATCCTCATCAGTAGGCTGGCAGTGATAACACTGCTGCCACCAGCCAAACTGGTGTGTATCTTACATATTATGTCTTATGTTTAAAATTTCTGACTTTCTATGATTGTTTTACTGTCCAATGTTGAAATTCCTTGAAATCCCTTAGTCACCCACCTTGCTGAGGTGCAGTCTTCCGACTTTATAATCTTGAGCTGAAGAGTTACTAGGGAGTCACCTATCCTCTAATCTACCATCTTCAACTCCAAATCTTATTGTGTTTCGTATTATTATATCCACTCCACTTTCTAATGGCTGTTATTTGCAAGATATATCTTTTTTTATCCTTTTATTTTCAACTTATTTGCATTTTGAATTCTAGAGGGTTTCACCTGTAAGTTAACAGTTGGATTTAAAAAATATCCAGGCTTGTAGGAACAAATTTGTCTATGGCCTGCCAATGGGTTAAGAACAAATTCAACACTGGGTCCCAGGTATAGCCTGATAACAGATCAGTGATCTAATCTACTTCTGAACAAGAGAGTGCTATAGTGGTGAACAAAGATTTGAATTTTAAATTTTGAATAATTGATTAGGTGCATTGAAGGAGCCTATAATCAAGGAGATAGCTAAAGATTGCGGTTAGCTGAGAGCCATAAAAGATGTTTTAGTTTCCACCTGATATTAATGCATTATCCAAAAAATCTTTGTATGCCCGTGAACACTCTGTGACGCACCTGTAAGCTCAAGCTGTAAGCACTTGTCCTTGTTAAAGCTATATGTATATAACTGGGTGAGGTTGGTTAGATGTGAGGGAAGGAGAAGGTGGTGGTTGCAGTTAGAGCGTTTGGAATGATTGCTGGAGCCGGAGAGAGAAGAAGAATAAAAGACCTTTTTTCATTTTCATCCTGTCTCCAAATTTTCCTGCGGCGTTTGTTGCTCCAAGCGGCTTCCGCTTCAGGCAGCAACACGGGCTGACAATCTCTGTCCTATTTACAGTTATTATTGATAAAGGCGGAGTTAAGTTGCCATTTGTCTTACTATTTGATTCCTATATTTCATGTTTTTTCTGTCTCAATTCTTTCTTTAGTCACTGTTTATGCTTTGCAAAACTATTTCCTTATATGATATTTTAGTTATTTAATACTATCCCATGTAGGTGTATTTTGAATTATTTTCTTACTGGTTGCCATAGGATTTATTATATTAATCTATCACTATCTTATTTATAGTGACTTATTTTCAGTGAGATATATAAGCATTATTCCTATGTAGCTCTATTCCCTTTTACCCCTTTTGTGCTATTATTATAAATATTACTTTGATATGTTAGAAACATGAATACATTGGCATAATTATTACTTTATATAATTTTATGTTTATTAAAAAAGCCAAGTGATGATAGATGTTTATAGAATTTTTTCATATTTATAATATATGCTTCCCTTTATTTGTTCTTGTGGGTTTGAGTTACCAATAGAGTCATTTCCTTTCTCTCCTACAAATTTGCTCCAATGATCCTTGTTTGTGCTGTTACTGCTAAACATATTACATTTTATATGCTATATGTCCCACAACATAATTATTTATCTATTTTATACACTTGCTTTTTACATTACTTTGCAGATGATATGAAAAGTCCAGTTATACTGCTTACATAATTACACATTTATCTTTGCTGTCACTCTGTGTTTCTAATATGGCTTTGTATTTCCATCCAACTTTGCTTGTTTTCAGTATGAAAAACATACTTTACTACTTTCCATTTTGCTACTGTTTCCCCAGGCCTTGGTGAGCCATTTATTACACTTGATGAAGTATTGTATATCTCTGCATTCCAATTTGGTTTAATGTTCCAATTTTTGATGTACCCATGTCCTTTACTCAGTATGGGTTTTATTCATTTTTCAGTCTCTTAGCTCTCTTACCTGTCACCAGCCTTTGGTATACTGCCACTGTGTCCTTGAGGAAAGTTCTAGGGACAAGATCAGCTGTTTACTGCATTTCAGTACTCTACTCCACCATTCCAGCCTACGTGTAGTGGTTAAAAGTTAGTATATATTATTAGCTGCTTTATTCTTTCCCCATTCTATTACAAGTTTACTACTTCTGCATTGCTTGAAGAAGAAATCAAGTGTGTCTCCTCAGTTTTGGAAGGGTTCATACTTTTATGAAATTCAGATGATCTGACTTTATGTGCATCCTCAGCTCCCTAATGTATTAAAATGTGGTCATTCTGGTATATACAACTTGTTCTCATTTTTTAGAGTAAAAACAATATTCTGTTATTATTTCCTAAATGGCAATCAAATGTAGAAGTCTCCTGTGTAGTATTTCATATTTTAGTTTTTAATTCACATAGTTTTCTTCTACACTTAAACCTCCTATTTAAGCTTTGAAAAGAGGTTTCCTTCTGTGATTCTGTGCTTTTGTATGAAAAGACAAATTTTTGTATATTTTCCACACGTAGGTCACCTCACCTGAGAGGTCTCATTTTAGGGAAAACATAAAAGATCTTTAGTTAATTGTTGAATTAGAAATAACTCACACCTGAAGGAAAATATTGTCATTCAAGTTGTAGTAATAAGCAAAAAGTTATTAGTGCCAAGAATAAATACTCAAAGTCTGGTATTTATCATTGTTTCCCTTTAATTTCTGAACTGACAAATGATAATTGCTCAGGCAATTAAAATAATTAGGAAAATGTGAAAGCACAAAAGGAGAAGCCTTTTAGAAGTGCAATTTAAATGCATAAGAAACAATTTAAATGCATAAGGAACTGCACCTTATACTAAAGCAGACTGATTGCCAGGTGTTTTTTGTCAGCTGACTACTGATCAATCACATGCCATCTCATTTCTGTCTGGGAACAAGGCTCATTGGAAGCATACTTACTCAGAAGGTAAGTCTAGATTTAAAGAAGGTTTGTGTGAATCTAAGGATTCATATTCTGTAAATGCCTTGGTAATAAAGAATGGTTTTTTAGAACCTGCATTGTTCAATATGTTGTAAATTTGGAATGTGGTTTTCAAATACACTATTTTATATTATCTTTAAATAAGGATAAGAAAAATATAAATAACATCCTTATATAGTTTTACCATTTTAGAATACTTATCCATTTTGTGAGCTACACAAGGCAATCAGGGGAGGCTGTGAAAAAATAATAGAAGATTGACAGTGGCTTTGTGAAAGAAATGACAGTTTCTGTGAGGAATAAAATATTCCTTGGTAAGATAGGCTAACCTTAATTTAGAGAGAATACACCTTAAAAATCAATCAAGTGATCATTAACTGTGAGAACCACTTTGGTGTTTGTGTGCCCAACTAACACTTAAGCTACTCCATTTTCTGATGGGATAGTGACAGCTGGGATTGGTGTCAGAGATTGATGATACCAATTTGTGAGGATAGACTATCTTAGCATTAAATAGATGGCATTTTATTACAATTTTGTAAAGTTTGTTCTATTAGGATTGGCTTATTCAGTTCAGGTATACTTTAAGTTCTTCATTCAGACTATTGCAGTCAACTACTGATAGATTTATGCACCGATACCAAATTATTTATCTCAGATAATACTCTCTTGATTTAACTAGTTTAAAGGTACATTTCTTATAAACTAAAATTGGCCTTTGCTACATTGGAATTTTACCTTTCTCACAGAAACTCATTTATCATATTACACCCCTGTCATGCAGGACATGAAATATTTTGTGCACAATTTCTATTCATTTATTGTCTGTGTGTAAGGTGAAGTTAAATGGATTTGGCTCATAGCAACATTTAAAAGATGATGAGGTTCAAAAGGAGAGTATTCAGTGAATTTGGACAAGAGAGGGTTTCACTAAAAATGCTGATACCGGGGTCAGCAGCAATCATTTGGTAGAGATGCTTGAATGTGATAGCCCAGAGGCTTTTTTCAAAATAAATTATTATGCCATTCTACTTTCTATTACTTAAACATGATGAATGATACCAAATAAATGACTTTGATTTGAAAAATCAATCTCCAAAGTGATATTTAGAAAGTATGTAGAATAATAACACCAGTCAGTCAACAATTTTTATTGGCTATTAATTTTGTTTATATTGATTACATTATTAAGCAAAGATATGTGTCTTCTCTGTGTGTGTTACAGAGAACACTTTACTAGGCATTGTAGAATAAATGAAGTGTCTATTAGTAAATAGAAGGCAAGGTTTTAACCTTTTAAGTGAGTACATGTGAATATAATGTAAAAATTAGGTGGGTGTACATAAAAAGGAAAGAGTAAAATGATTATGATAAACTTTACTAGAGAAGATGCCAACTTAGTTGGCATACAAGTTAAGACACTTACAGCATTAGCAGATATATTCTATAAATAGGAATATCTTGAAGTTCCACCAGAATTCCCTTTCGCTTCAACAAAGCAATTCACTTGCTTTAATCTGCTGTAAATAGAAATACCCTTTCAGAAACATAGATGATTTTTCAACATACTTTCTCCAAAGATTTTTACAAGTTCTTTGCATTTTGATTTTTTATTTGGGAAAGTGTATCACTTTCTGTGTAAAAAACTAAACTGGACTAATAGCGATTATCTCAGTGGAAGACAGATGTCTAAAATAAGTTGGTGCTATTTAATTAGTCTCAACCAAGGGACTGGAATGAGGGTCGTTGTATTGTGAATATGTAAATGTTGAAAACTATACCATGGATATTAACCTTCAATAATTCTTGCCAATAGTATATCCTAGCCTGCTTGCTGACAAAAGTCTTGAACATTTAAAATATCTTTGCTATAATTTGGACTGTTTTGGGATTAGGGCTATGGTATGCTGAGTTAAAATGTGGAGAAAAAAATTGTAATTTGTGATGTTGGTTAAAAAAATGTTTTCAAAGTCTGGAAGCAAGAGTTCTTCTAACCAGTTACATAACTGTTCCAAAGCTGGGTTTAGGTATCAAGTTCACCATGACATACATTTATTTTGTGCCTCATGTTTTTCTGTTATACTCATTAGATGTAAAGATAGATGCAGTATCATTTTGAATGTAAGAAAAAAAAATGTCCAAAAGTTATTTTCCTATGCAAGTCAGTTTCGAAAGCAACATGTTAATTTGAATCACAATTTGAGCCTAATCAGAAGACTTTTCTATAGAAGTCCCTGGGGTTAACTCTGTAGGTGTTTTGAAAATTTAAACTTTCTTGTGTGTTTCAAATGTTTATTAACTTAAAACCCATAATGTCTTCTTTTTAAAAAGCATGACCTGTAAGCTAAACGAATATATAATAAATATGTGAATTTCAAGGGTAAACAGAAGAGAATTAATATTATTTTTTAAATTGTCCTTCCCTCATGTAATTCCTATGCCACATGGAATCTATGATGGAACTACGAATCCATTTTTCATACCTTTCAGAGTTCTAAAGAGAGTCTTCAATTTTTAGTGAGACTTTAATAAACCATGATGACATTCTGGAATAGATCTAGGTTGGGATTTCTTTCTAAGGTATTTTTTGAACAGAAACTCTTCTAATGCAGGAGCTCTTACAGGATATACTAAGAAGTCTGGTGGCCAGGTGCTTCAATGAGTAATCTATTCAGAACCTGTGTTTCCACAATTAGTCCTTCAGGAGTGGTTTAAATTGAGTGTGCTATAACTATCCAATATGACTATCCAATATGGAGAATGGCACAGCGGAAGAGTGGCTCAGCGGGGGGTGCCTACCTCTTGTTCTGGTCGCAGCTGGGCAGGTCTTACTTCCCCCGGGAGTGAAGGGGGCTTTTCCTCAGGTCGGGCCCTGCATGCAGCAGCAGGGAGCTGCTACTCTGGGCCCTGAAGGCCAGGTGAACTGGTGGCTGGGTCTCTCCTTCCGGGTGGGTGCCTACCTTTTGTTCTGGTCACAGCTGGGCAGGTCGCACTTCCCCCTGGGGTGGAGGGGGCTTTTTCTCAGGTTGGGCCCTGTGTGCAGCAGCAGGGAGCTGCTACTCTGGATCCTCCCTTTAATTGCTTTCTTCTGTCTGGTTGCTCCGGCTAGAGTTTCAAGGATGATGTTGAATAAAAGTGGCAAAAGTGGATATCCTTGTCTTGTTCCAGTTATTAGAGGAAATGCTTTCAATTTTTCTCTGTTTAGAATGATGATGGCCTTGGGCTTAGCATATATCGCTTTTACAATGTTAAGGTATGTTCCTACTAGTCCTATATTTTCTAGTGTTTTGAACATGAAAAGGTATTGTATTTTGTCAAATGCTTTTTCTGCATCTATTGAGATGATCAGATGATTCTTGTTTTTAAGTCTATTAATATGATGAATTTAAAAAGTTTATTGATTTCCATATGTTGAATCAACCCTGCAACCCTGGGATGAATCCTGCTTGATCATGGCACATTATCTTTTAAATATGTTTTTTGTATATGATTTTCCAGAATTTATTGAGAATTTTTGCATCTGTGTTCATCAGGGATATTGGTCTGTAGTTTTCTTTCCTTGATGTGTCTTTGTCTGGTTTTGGTTTCAGAGTGATTTAGCCTCATAGAATGAGTTTGGAAGGGTTCCTTCTTTTCTATTTCATGGAATACTTTGAGGAGTATTGGTGTTAATTCTTCTTTGAAGGTCTTGTAGAGCTTAAGCTGAGAATTCAACTGGTACTGAGCTTTTCTTGGTTGGTAGGTTCTTGATGTCTTTTTCTATTTCATTACTTGAAATTTGATCTGTTTAAATTGAGTATGACCTCCTCATTCAGTTTGGATAGGTCATATGTCTATAAATTTGTCGATGTCTTTAATATTTTATTTTTTATTGGAGTATAAATTTTCAAAATAGTTTCTTATTATCTTCTGTATTTCAGACATGTTTATTGTGATATTTCCTTCTTCATTACATATTTTAGTAATTTAAGCTTTCTTTTCTCTTCATTAGCATATCTTGGGGTTTATCTCTTTAATTTATATTTCAAAGTATCAACTTTTTGTTTTGTCAGTTTTTAAAAATTGTTTCTTTTGTTTCAGTTTCATTGATTTCAGCTCTGATTTTAATAATTTCCTTTTGATTTGTTCTTCTTTTTCTAGGACTTTGAGATATAGTGTTAGGACATTTATTTGTTGACTTTTTATTCTTTTAATGAATGAGCTCAGTGCAATAAACTTTCCTCTTTCCCCTAACGTTTTTAAGGACTATGGTTATATAATGATACCCATTATTTCTTTCACAATGTTGCCCATTCCTGATTTCTCCCCTTTTATCTTTGTCCATTTTGCAAAAATGTTTATCCTCATTGAAGATTGTTTTGATAATTGAACTTTTATTTCTTTAATTTTCTTTGTTATTTTTCTTGGGGGTGGGCCAGGGATTGAAATCAGGGCCATTGGACCACTGATATACATTGCTAGCCCCATTTTGTATTTTATTTAGAGACAGGGTCTCACAGAATTGCTTAGCTCCTCACTTTTGCTGAGGCTGGCTTTGATGTTGTGATCCTTCTGCCTCAGCCTCCCCAGCTGCTGGGATTACATGTGTGCACCATTGAGCCTGGCATGATTTTCTCTGTTATTCTGTTTTTAATTTTATTGATTTGCTCTTATCTTTAGTATTTTCTTCCTTTTTTTTTTTTTTTTTTTTTTTTTTTTTTTTTTGGTGTAGGACATTGAGCCCAGGGGAAGTTAACCACTGAGCTACATCCACATCCCCTTTTTCTTAGAGACAGGGTCTATAAATAGTTGCTTAGAGCCTCTCTATGTTGCTAAGGCTGGCTTTGAACTTGTGATCTTCCTGCCTCAGTCTCCTGCATCACCGGTATTACAGGCACCAGTGAACCTGGCTTCTCTACTTGTTTTTGATTTATGTAATTATTCTTTTCTCTAGTATCTTGAGATAGGAGCTAATCATATAATATGATAATGAGACCTTTCCTCTCTTCTAATATATGCATTTTAGTGCAATAAACTTCCCTTTCAGTACTGCCTTACCTACATACTAAAAGTTTTGATATATTGTACCTACACACTAAAAGTTTTGATATATTGTATTTTCATTTTCATTATTTTTTTCTGTATTTTTCCTAAATTTAGTTAGAAATCTCCTCTTTGATGTTTATTTAGAAATATGTTGTTTAATTTTCAGATGTTTGGAGATTTTTCTACTGTTTTCCTTTCATCGATTCTAGTTCGATTTCTTTGTACTCAGAACTATAATCTGAGGAGAAAAAGATGGCAGCTCAGAGGAATCCATAGTGTTACAGCAGCTCCCCAAGAGTGAATTAAACTAGCAGCTCTATAGTGGCAAAGTGAGGTAGCAAATGGAGGGGTAAACACAGAGGCAATGCAGTGATCTAGTAGCCAGCAAAACACCCAAAATATTGTCTTCTAGAATAGAAAGAGAATTAATATGAACAACAGATAGTGTCAGTGTTGAGTGTGCTGTGGCTCATTGGGGAGGGAATGCAGTTCTGGAACAAGCAAAAGAGGTCCTCCCACAGAGCTTAACAGAAACAAACATTGACCAGCATATCCACAATGGGAGCAGGTAATAAACTCAAAAAATATGGACCTTGCTTCTTAGGGAGAATTTTCTCATGGATTGGATTTCCTGTTAGGCAACTTGGAATTTCTTCAACATACTATTGTTTCCTAGAAATCAGTCTCTTTTTTCTTTTCCTTTAATTCTCATTCTCTCTCTCTCTCTCTCTCTCTCTCTCTCTCTCTCTCTCTCTCTCTCTTTCTCTCTTTCTCTCTCTCCCCCCTTCTCCCTCTCCCTCTCTCCTTCTCTCTCTCATTTTATCTTGCACTTTGTATACTTTCTTTTAGAATATACAAGACTAAGAGACTTTGCAAAGTAAAGAACTAAAGGCTTTTTTTGAAATTGACAGATTGATCTGTGGGTTAGAGAGTGGTTGACAGGGAGCTGGGATCTGGGTTCAAACAGGATGGGATGGAAAGTTTCACTACCTGCTCCAAAATTAGCACACAAATAGGGACTCCTGGAAGGAGTTTAAGCCAGTCTTCACAGAATATATTCTATGTGATTTCTGTCTTTTTGTAGCATGTGTGTATTCTGTAAATATTAATTAGGTTCTGTTAATGTTGTGGTTCAGTTTTCCTTATCTGTTCTGACTTTCTTCCTAAATGGTTTACCAATTGGTGAAAAAGAGGTATTGAAGTTCTTAAGAGTAATTATGATCTTGTTTATTTGTTTGTATATCTTTGTCAGTTTTTCTTCATATATTTTGCAGCATATTTGTTGGTATTCATACATATGAATACTTCTACCAATTCTTTTTTTAGTTTCATATATATGCATATACAAGTTGTAGGTGGACACAATACCTTTATTTTATTTTATTTTATTTTAATATGGTGCTGATCGAGCCTAGTGCCTCATGCTTGCTAGGCAGAGCTCTACCACTGAGCCACAACCCCAGCCACTGTAGTTTACTTTTCTTTTTATTCAAAGTTGTTATATATGACAGAAGAATGCATTACGATTCATAATACACATGTAGAGCACATTTTTACATACCTCTGGTTGTATACAAAGTATATTCATACCATTCATGTCTTCATATAGGCATTTATCTACCAATTCTTGAATTTATATTTTTATTGTTGTGTAATGCTCTTCTTTATTATATTTTATCTGATATTAACATAGCTACTTTCACTTACTTTTGACTTAATGTCTGAATAATACATATATGTCAATATATTTATATATATATTTCTATTCTTTTATATACAATCTACTTTTTTGTTTGAGATAATTTTCTTGTGGAGAGCATGTAGTTAGAGCCTGGTAGTTATCTATTCTCCCAATCTCTATCCTTTTTTTTTTTTTCTGGTACTGGTGATTGAACCCAGAGGTACTTTACCACTGAGCTACATTCCCAGCCCTTTTTATTTTTATTTAGAGACACAGTCTCACTAAGGTGCTTAGGTCTGTACTAAATTGTCGAGTCTAGCTTTGAACTTGCAATCCTCTTGCTTCAGCCTTCCAAGTTGCTGGGATTACAGTCATACACCACCACACCCAGCATCTCTTGTGTTTTTATACCTTTTATATTTGATTTTTGATATGTTAAAGCAAGACTATATCATTTCTCTTTCATGTCTAAAAACCAGATTCTCTGGATATAGCATTTACAGTTGACAGTCTTTTTATTCTATAACTTGATAAATTATCTGCCATTTCCATCTGGCCTCCATGATTACAGATGACAAAACTGCTGTCATTCAAATTGTTGTTTCCCTGTAAGTAATATGTTGCTTCTATATTCTTGTTTTCAAGTTTTTTTGTATTGTCTTTGCTTTTCAGAGGTTAGTTATGCTATTTTTATACATTTAGCATGTGTTGGTTTATGATATTCAGGGCTTGCTCAACTTCTTCAATCTATTGATGTATTTTTTGTAAAATTTTCCAAATTTCCAGTTATTATTTCTTGAAATCCTTTTTCCTCCTTTTTAAACTCCAGTGATATAAATGTTAGAACTTTTGTTATTGCATCACAATTTGCTGAGTGAGTCCTATTCATTTTTTCATAGTCTGCTTTTTGTTTTTACATTTGTGTAAATTCTACTGGTTGGTCCTAAATTTCACTGATTCTTTCTTCTGTTTTCTCCACTATAATATTTAATCAATTCAGTAAAATTTTTATTTGATTTTTGTCTGTTTTCAGTTCTATAATTTCCACTTGGTTCTTTCCTATATCTTCTCTTTCTTTGCTGAAATTTTATTTTTTATTTGCTCCAAGAAAATGTATAATTGCAAGTTGAAGCATTTTATTATGCTTGAATCCCTGCTAGTTATACCCATATAGTCAGAATAAACTGCCTCTTGGTGCTACCAGGATGATGGATATCATTGTGTTTGTGAGACAGAGAGCATATCCCTCAGATGCATTTTTTCCTGCTTTTTTCCAGCAAGCTTGATGGTCAATCTTTGCCAGTGACACTAGAATAAGAAAGGACCTATTGGTTCACCTTCTACTATCGGGTAGAGGGGTTGATAAGTGACCTTCTACTATTGGGTAGAGGGGTTGATAAATGTCATTTTAGAGACACCCTCTGACACAGAATTTGGGGATGGGAGACATTAGGCCCAACTGTCTTCTGCTACTAAGTGGTAGGTTGGGAAACACCAGGTGTAGATTGCTTCTTCCATTAGTTGTAGGGCTGGGAAACATGAGATTTTGTTTGCCTTTTATTGCTAAGTGAAGGACTCGTAGTTGGAGAATTTGGGTCATCTTCTGTTGCATATTTGTGGGCTACGAAATGCTGGCCCTGATAGCAGCCCTGTGCAGGAATAGCACATCCTCATGCCATCAGGTGGGGAAGGAAACCTGTCCTGTTTCTGTCAGAACTGCCAATGTGATCAATGTAGGTCCATACTTTAAATAAATTTATATCTCACACTCAACTTTTCCCTGATTATATACAACAATAGAGCTAGGTTGCACATTGCTTATTTTGTGTTAAATCTTTATATACTGTAGTTCATGGAAACAGGTTTCTAAATTTTAGTCTTTGTATTATGTGAAATGAATTTATGTGCTCTACAAATGTTGTAAAATTCAGTCTTATGTCTCAAATTAACTTAGAATGATAATGCATAGTTTTAACTGACATATTTTTCTTAAGGTTAGGAGACAATTTTTCCTGTCATAAGTATTAGAGAAAGCAAGATAAGATAAACTCTGTTCTAAAGGTTGAGGATTTCCTGTGCTGCCAACTCAGATGGTTTCTTTGAAGAATGGACAAATTAATGTACATTACTTGTGAAATGCCTGGTTAAATTTCTAGGAAATGATCTTGGACAAAAAGTTCATACAGATCATCTCTTTTTATCATTTACTGTTCTAACACGTCATCTCTGTTAACTATGTCATTATATTGTGACTTATCATTTTTGTGACATTGTATTTGTGTACACACTTGAACCTATGTGTATGAAAAACACCTTGGGAATACACTTGATGTAGAATGTGCATTACTGGCTTATCTCACTCATCTTGGAATCCTGAAAAGTCAGTTGATCTATAAGACACACTTAAAAAAGTATACATGCTTAATACATAATTGGAAAGACACATAAAATATATTAATTTAAGAATTCTGATTCAACAGTCACAATATATTATGTTTTCACTAATAGATTGTATAATCATTGTGAAATCTGAGATAAATTTGTTTTATTTGCTACTGCACAAATATTATAATAGAAAAGTCTGTGGCTAAATGTAATTAATAAAAATTATTTATCCATTTATTCCACAGACATTTATTTAGTACCTAGTGTATGCTAGGCAAATATCAGTGAGATACCGAGGATGACATTTAAGTGAATAATTCTAATATTTAAAATTAAATCTTTCCTTTAATAGATATTCTGGAACTGAAGATCACTCTATGGTGTTTCTTCCTTTTCTCAAATTTTCTGAGGAAACTCTCAGATGGGAAGAGGGAGGATACAATCATAACAATAATATTGAATTTCACCTGTGTATTTTATAGTACATTTTTATAATATAGTGCTACACATGAAAATTTTACTGAGACATGAGCTAAATTTTTTCCTCATTGGCCAGTTTTTAAAAAAAAAGTTTCTGTGTATTTGATTTTAGTGAGAAAGTTGATATATTAAAATATTTTTAGTTTGAAAAATTCTGTAATTCTATAATTCTAATAGAACACCTATTTTCTTTCTTTGCTTGTCCCTATGGACTTAAACAAAAATTTTCAAATGATTATGATTTTTCAAACATCCTATTTTTTTGCTTTACATTTATACTGGTATAACAATTAACTATGTTCCTAATAAAACAAATGCTGTTAATGGCTCCATAATGATCTGGCATTTATTCAGGGGTTTTGTCTTTAAAAACATCAAACAATAGTTTATACTTTTTCTTCCCTGTGAACTAAGAGGAATTTTAGGTTTACAAGTAATTTTGCTGAGATATTTCTTCTGTCTTAGGTATGTATTATTTGGGTTAGTATACTAAAACTTTGTGAGTATAGGCATTGCACACAATTCAAATGAACTAAAGACTGGGTCTATATAAATGAAATATTTTATTACCTGTGATGATCTTTAGAAAAAAAAATTGTGTTGAAGAATCTCTACTGGTGTATTTTGGGGATAAGGTTTAGAGGTAATTTGCATGGGGTCACTCTGCCTTGTATTCTACCAGTGGATGATTGTCACAGTTTGAGGTACTTTCCACATTATTTTTTTGCGATTTGCCAAGTAGTATTTCTGCAACTGTTTTGTTGTGCAAATTAAATGCTTATCACATTAATTGAATTGTGTTAAAAACGAGTCCTTAATACAAGAACAATAAATCAAACATTTCTGCAATATTACAACCTAGGATGCAGAGATAATATTATTTACCAGTGGTAGTGAATAATGGTCTCTACACTTTTCCCTTGTTGATTTTTGATAAAGGAAATAATATTAAGTTTCATGCTGATGCCATTAAACTATTTACTGACTGACATATCACGTTTCAATTAAATGGCTTCATTCAAGCAAATTTATCAGGAAAAAAAACCTGAGTCTGGTATTCTTATCATTGGCAATCTCTCCAACATCTGCATTAGGTTTATGTTGAATTGTTTTCTGAATTTCATTTTTTTTTTGCCTTGAATATCACACTAGGTGAGGTACCAATGTTGTGAATTCTCATGAACTGTTCTGCAAATAAAATGAGAATACTGGGTTTTTATGGAAGTAACTTAGATTTTTAATGTAGGAATATATATTGCTTCTCTCAGAAATATAATTCCAGGGGGATTAATTAGTAGAACTCTGATTAAAAATCTGTCATAATCCCTACTCCTGAGTAACAACACTCCCTGCAGAGAAAGTAATGCAGTAGGTAGAAGAGAACTTTATATAACCCTGCACTTGGAGTTTCTTATTTATTTCATCAGGGACCTAACATAATACATGTTAAAATGAATCTGAAAAATGTAAACAGGGAGACATTTGGTGCAATTTACTCAACTTTAACTTATTATGTGTATATGCAGTGTTATTGACATGTGGGCTCCCAAATCAAGATAGCCAACATTAACCCTTGTGCTTTCTACATGGGGAGAGCTCTTTTCTTGCCTAATTAAGATCCTAATTTTGGGCTTCAGTTAAGGAGATCCAAGGTGGAAAGGAGGAAGTTGTGTGCAGAGATTCTGATGAGGCTGAGCTGCTAGATTCTGAGGATTCCCAGTTCCATGAAGAGAAACTCTTACTTAAAAAATTTATTGATGTGACCAGTTAATTAAAACTGAAGTGATAAGACTCAATTTCAAATGAAACAGTTCTTCCTCCTTTTTAATCAAGCATTTATGGAGACCCCTCTACATTATGCCCATGCCTATGGCAGTCCAGCAGTGGTGGCTCTTCTGGTGAAGAGGAACTGCAACATTGACCTGTGTGACAGTGACAGCAACACACCGTTGATGAAGATCTACCAAAAAATCTGATCCAGGTGATTCCTTTCTTGCAATGGATGAGGGCAACTATGAAGCTCATATTAAGAATATCCTGGAAGAAGGAGGAGAATTAACTGAAGGCAATCCACAAAAGATGAATTAACATCTTTCAGGAACTGAAAGAGTGGTAACTTACCTGACAACAGTAACCCTGCCAGTCAAATGAAGTGAGAACTTACCTGACAACAGTAACCCTGCCAGTCAAAAGAAGGACATAATTGGAGCCATACTTGTGCAGGCAATCAGAATAAAGAATGATTGTTCTTTCTTTACATCACATGACTCAATGGTACTGTTCCCAAGAAACACAGTGCTGGTCAGACACCTTGATTCTGGAACTGAAGAGAAAGGCAAAGATGGTCTGTATCCTCTTTCCTCTTGCCCATCTAGAGAAGATAGAAGATAAGGTGTCAGAATTTGAAAGGACAATAAACTATACTAATAAATTAGGGAAAAAATACTATTGTGTTTGTCCAGAATACTTCAAGGGAAAA
Source organism: Tamias sibiricus (assembly GCA_025594165.1). Lineage (NCBI taxonomy): Eukaryota > Metazoa > Chordata > Mammalia > Rodentia > Sciuridae > Tamias > Tamias sibiricus. The sequence goes on from CM046667.1 coordinate 112,426,966, forward strand.
CTTACTACATGCAGATTGGAAGACATAGTGTAGTGTCTCAAGGTTTGGGTAGTCACTGAATATTTAAGTAAATAGGATGGGGATGGACAATGTCTCATTTCAGTCTAACATTCCCATTAGCTATGAAATGTAATTTATCACTAATATTTGAAAGATAAAAAATATTTCCAATGAGGAAAGATATAGACAAATTTCAGAATAAAACTATATTCATACTAAGGTCAATTTTTGAACCTGAAAAGGAACATCATTGATGGTTACATTAGTTCTTAATTCTATCTATGGCTATAATTTGTATTGTTGTGGAACTATTTATTGACTGTCAGATTAGACAAATTCAGGTATGGGTAATTTGTGGCTTTTATTTCTAAATATATATTGAAATTCTTGGAAATCATCAAATATAAAATATAGATGCATCTCAAAGGTTAAGCTGACAAGGGCTTCTTTATAGAGGAAAGAGAAAAAAAGAAGGTGAAAAAAGAATTGATCTAAGGAGGGTAGAACATTTATATCATGCTGGGCAAAGTAGGACATGCCCTTAATTAAAACTACCTCGAGGTTGAGGCAGAAAGGTCACAAATTCAAGCTTAGTGAAGCAACTTAGTGAGACCGTGTCTCAAAAAGAAAAATGAATTAAAAGGGCTATGGATGTGTCTCAGTTGTAGAATGGCCCACTACAACAATCAAATAAAATTTCCAAATGAACAAATCTTTTACCCTGAAGCCAGCCAATACTTAGGAGTTTTTTAAAAAATGGTGTGTATGTTGGTTTGAGTTGACATGAGATGCCTCAATGTTCAAAGGGTTGTACATATGGGAGAGACTTAAGCTAAGTTTGGTTGCAGATATTTTGTACTGACCACTGAATGTATAAGTGTTCAACTAAATGTTTTTGATGGAAAAAAATGGGTATACACAGAGTGAGTATCTGAATCACTGTATTTAAAACATGGAGGATATTCTATTTATAATGGGAAGGGAGTTCTTCACTGCTGTAGCAGAAAAACCAAATTGGAGATAACATCTTCAACCAGCTATTTTCTAAAATGGCCTATATAGTACCCGATCTTCCTCTGACATTTTTCATGCTCTATGTATGTTTTTTATTGTCATATTCCTCATTTATGTATTTTATAAGAAACTTGTATACATAAGTGTGCTCTTTTGTTCCATGAGAAGTTGTATAGTAATATGTAACTTTAGTGTGTAGTTGTAGAGCTCCCATTTTATAGGAAACTAATCATAAACACAGAGGTCATTCTGCGGCATACAACTGGCACCTCAAATTAGTGAAATTCTGTAGGAGTGAACCCCAAACTTGTGGCATCTGTACTAATGGGTATCAGAATTGAATTATTGTTCAACTATTTGTTGGAACATTAGTTGTGCAGAATTGCACATTTGGTATCAAAGTGGTTACAGAGTATGTGTGGCGGCACACACCTGTTATCCCAGTGATGTGGGAAAATGAGGCAGGAAATTCAAGGCCAGTCTCAGTAGTTTAGAGAAGCCCTAAGCAATATTGTGGGTCCCTGTCTCAAAATTTAAAAAAAAAAATCAAAAGTTCTAGATGTGCAGCTCAGTGGTAGAGTGCCCCTGGGTTAAGACCCTAATTTAAAAAAATGTTGTTGCAGAAAAAAGACAACACAGATCAGAATCTTGAACTACCTTTAGATATGTGTTTGTTCACTAGTGAAAATTGAGTTCCTGGAAGAGGGAGCATATCCACACTGTCAGGAGACACTTAGGGGGCTAGAACCCTTCAGAATTTTTTTACTTCCCTGCTTAGTATTCCCTCACTCTGTAGTTTAAAATGAGCCAGGTAAGGATATAGTTTCACAGTGACACTGCTTCCCCAAATCTGAGAATTTTTAACCTGATGTTAGTTTCCTTATGAAATGTGGGGGGTTAACAGTCTATTCACTTAAATTACTTTTGTATTGTTTCTTTTGTTTTAACTTTTTGCCATGTAATTCAAGTTTGCCCAATGTGTAAGTGTTTTTTTAATAGATTGATAGTTATTTTTTTTATTTTATTGTTTGAAAAGTGAGGTGTAATGTTGTGATCTGAAGAAGAAAAATATTTTTTTAAACAAAGTTCTTGTTTTATGGTATGATTAAATAATGATAATCTAGACATCTTTGGAAATTGCCATTCAAATAAATATGTGCAATGGTGGAAAAAAATCCTAATTTTGTATATTTATCCAAGAGACTGATTATTACATTTTTTTAACCAAGTGGGGAATGCCCACTGCCTAAGTTTATTTATTTATTTTTTCTCATATATTATTTTAGTTGTAGTTCGACACAATACCTTTATTTTTTTTATTTTTATGTGGTGGTGAGGATTGAACCCAGGGCCTCACACATGCTAGGCGAGCACTCTACCACTGAGCCACAACCCCAGCCCTGTTCAAATTTACTGAATACTTTTATTTTCAAAAATGTTGAGATTTATTGAGGACTGTACCTTTTTGCTTCCTCAGTTAAAAAAAAAAACTTGAATTTTTAGCCATCTGGGTTGAAAATGAATGCAAATAAATGAAAACAGAACTGGGTGTGCTAAAGGGAAAAACAAATGGAGGGCAGTAGCCATGGTCTATATTTGTTTGTTATTATGTCTGTGATTAATTCTACTAAGTATGATTAATGAGCACATTGGCAATATTAAGTCTAAATTAATTGCAAGTATTTTATTTAATGCATAAATGAAGAATAATTGCCATAAGAAATATTTTATTTGTTAATAGTCTCTTTGCAAAGAAATTATATACAATGTAGTAAGAAATTAAAAGAATATTCCTTGCCCTTAGAGACATTATAATCTAGTCATCTTCCCTGTCCTACTAAATATTCTCTGACAGCATATACAGTGTGTATATGCTGTCAGAGAATTTGAAAGTATATTATGCTTTCATGACAACAGATTTCTAAACCAGAACTTCCAGTGAGTCACGTGATCATGAGAGTTAACATTTGGTCCTCCAGTATACCATATTGCTAATTATAAAGTTTTGTAGATTAGGCATACTAAATACACATTTGACTTCTGATATTTTCAATTTACAATGGGTTTATTGGGACATAGCCCTATTGTGAGATGAGGAGCACCTGTGTGTGTGTGTGTGTGTGTGTGTGTGTGTGTGCTGTGTGTTCTACTTTTTAAATCTCTTTTTCTCAGGGAAACTTCAGCTTTTATTTATTTATTTTTTTTTAATTTTGTAGTTGTAAATGGACAGCATGCCTTTATTTTATTTGTTTATTTTTATCTGGTGCTAAGGATCGAACCCAGTGCCTAACATGTGCTAGGCAAGCACCCTACCACTGAGCTACAACTCCAGTTTTCAGCTCTTATTCTTAAGGCCTTTAATGGATTAGAAGAGGTTTACTAATATTCTCAAGGTACTTTCCCTTACTTAAAGTTAACTGGTTGTAGACCTTAACCATGTCTATAAAATACATTCATAGCACTATCTAGACCAGTAGATACTATAACCTCACCAAGTCGACATATACAACTAACCATCAATAGATATGTAGGTATGTAGATAGGTAGGCAGGTAGATAGGTAGGCAGGTAAATAGATATATAGACACATAACAAATAATTGACTTATACAATTGTGGAAACTTGCTAAGCAAATTAGAGCAGTCAGAAGGGAATATCATAAACCAGCTTGAACTCATGGGCATGACTATGGTATTTCTTCTTTCTTTTGAGGAAAACTTAGGCCTGCTTTCAAGTCCTTCCAAAAAATTTATTCATACTTATGCAAATCATCTAGGAAAATCTCTTTTAAAGTCAAGTAACTAGGTGTTTTCCACATAGCTGCTGAATTCAGCCAGAGTACTATCTATTTAAAATGTGACCAATTAGGAACTGTGCTTAGGTGAGTTGACAAGTAAAAATTAAAGCCATCACATATCACATAAGTAAGCATGAATAAAAAGGTGATTGAATGAAAAACATTCAAATGGATACCAAGTACTTCTTTCAAACAGACTTGTATTATTTAATGCATTCCAACATAAGATATAGATTTGTCTACACTTCCATTTTTTAAAAGACATTGAGAATAGACCTGGTGGACATGCCATATATTTGCAATGAAGGAATCTTTATTCTGGGGGACATTATACCATAAATATCAAGTTTTCTAGAAAGTTGTGAGATAGCTTCTCCATTTTTCACTGAGTTAATGGTAAATGATGGCTGAGCAAGTGGAAGGAGGGTTTCTCAGAAGGATGAGGAGAAGTATGTGATTCATTGAAGATGGATTAGGATATGATATCTTTGGCTAAATTGGTTTGCTCCTATTTGCTTCCAAACATTCAACTTCATTTTTTGATATATTTGTCAACATTTTCTAATTGGAAGTTTGTTATACACAAATACTTAGCTTGGATTGTACAGTACTTAGATTTTGCTTCAACATTATTCTACAAATAATCTGTGGATAAAACCAGAGGGAGACTTTGTTGTGAACAAAAAGTGTGAGTGCACAGTATACCAAGAGCAGCCAAAGAAGATACTTGTTTGAATTAAGATGCCATATGCAAGTGTTAGAAACTTGAGTCTGATAAAAGAATATATACAAGAGAATTACATGCTGTGGAATAATATACCATATATGAGTTTTGCATTTAACCTATTTAGAACCATATAAATCTTGTCCTGGTCCATTAGTACTGTTTGCTGAGAGGCAAGTATTTTACTATTTTAAGAACCTAAGATCCCATTGCTAAAAATATTATGGATATGAATTCTATAACTTACAGGATGCACTTCTAATCTCTGCTTTTAGGAGCTTGTGGGAAAGCAAAATGATTTCATTGCAAGGTAGTGGTACTCATCCCTAAATAATTATAGCAGGCAAATCCCATTAAGCCAACCTTAACTGAGTTATTATTTATAACTTTATAACCTGACCCAGTTATTTCAAGAATAAAGATCAGCAAAAGCATTTCAACAATTCTTTCTAATTCTTTATAAGGGAAAGAAAATGAGAGGAGGAAAGGAAGAAGAGAGGGAGAGAGGGAGAAGAAAGGAAGGAAGTTGTTTGCCAGGGGCTGGAGGAAGCAGGGGTAATTATTGTTTAGTGGATGCAGAATTTCAGTTTTTCAAGGTGGAAATTATTCTGAAGATGGATGGTGGTGATGTTTTTGCAATGTGAATGTAAATAATATCACTGAACTGTATACTTAAACATTGATTATGTGATGAATCTTGTGCTATGGTATTTTGCCACAATGAAAATAAGGGAAGAGTACAAAATTATACTTCCACAAAAATAATATTTAACCCACACTGTTTTTGTTAAATGATATAATTAATGTGAAATTGTCTGATAAGTGATAAGTGCTTAAAAAGCATTGTTCATACATCCATCCTGCCCATTGCTTAGAAAATTGGTTGTGATCTCACCATCTCAAAAACCTTCAGTGCCACTCCATTTTTTTAAATGTAAACTATAAACACTTTATTCAGCATTTAGTATTCTCTGAAATCAGAAACAGACTAACTTTATAGTGTTATTTTTTAGGAAAATATCTTGGCTAAAACCCTATCTTCTTTATAAAACTTTCCCTAAGTCCTTGATCTTTCTTTCCAAAAATTCCTTTAGATTTGTTATTTGTTCAGCTTCTTTTGCAATTATTCACATACTGTTAGCATAATTATTTTTCTATGGATTAATATTAACTTATTGTTAGATTTATTCAGTAAATATTCTTGAGTTCCTTTTAAGTACTGGATTTTGTGCTAGGTTCTATGATAGATATAGAGATAAAGTTTATGTTTTTGAAGGATTTGCAAACATACAATTATATTGAAAGATTATTGCCTACTAATTAAGCATAGACTTAGCTATGACTGTAGGATTGAGTCTTTATTCCTAACAAATTTAGAATTTTTAGTAATTTGAACAAGTGCAAATGTTAAACTAGCTAAATTTTTTTTGGTAATTTTTGACAATACATTGAATTTAAAGATCAGAGTATGGAAGACAAATTGAAATTATTTGCTGAAACTACAAAGATGAACTTTAGCAAAGATTATATAATACCCTGCTATTAAATTAAAATATTCAATTACATCAGAAAGGATGAAGCATACATAGCTTGAACAAAATCATGTTTAAATGGCCTGGTAAGTGTATTGACATAAAAATTTAGGTACTAAATGTTTAACCTCAAATGGCAGAAGCCTTGTAATAGACCTAATCTCAAGCTTAATATGAACCCAGTGTTATCTGAGATACTGAAGACTGGAGAATATATTTGATTTATATCTTTATACTTCATGCCTACCATAAAGCTCTATATAGTAAGTGGTGAAATTAGTTGAATAGATAATGATAGTTGCCATTTATTCAGCACTCAGCTACTGCTTTTATACTGCTGTACACTATGAAAGACATTGTACTTATGCTGTTACCTCAATTTTTACAACCATTTAGTAGAATAGGTGCTTTCAATGTCCACTTTACATAAGATAAACTCAGTGTCTTAGTCTTTTTTCTATTGCTACCACCAAATAGCTGAGACTGTGTAATTTATAAATAATAAATGTTTGTTCAGTTCATGATTCTGGAGACCAGGAGGTCTAAGGTTGAGGGGCATCATCTGATGAGGGTTGTCTTGCTGTGAGGACTCTGCAGAATCCTGAGGCAATACTGGGCATCACATGGCAAGAGGGGCACATGTAAGAGAGTGCCAAATTGGATTTTATTTAAAAACCATTCTCAAGATATCCCATAGCCTATCAATGCATTCATGTGTCATCCATGAATAGATCTACTCATCAGGACAGATACTTCATAATATAGTTACCTCTTAATGGTTTCATCTCCAAATATTTCACAATGAAGATTAAATATCAACATGGGTTTGGATGAGAACATTCTAGCCATAGTGCTTAGGTATAGGAATGTTACATAACTTACTCAAGAGCTTAAAACTAGTGGCAACTAAGTATATTTTATTTCAAAGACTAGATTTTCACTGGATACTGTTTAAAAATGCTTATTTTCTCTGAAGTTTTATCTTCATAATGAAGCAAAAAACAATTTAAGAAAAGACATTCTTTAACTGGAAAGGGAAATTTCCAATGGATCACCTAGTAACTTGATAATGGTTTCCAAGTTCATAAGGTCCAACCATTAGTTATGCAGGACATATCAAATAGTATGGTATCCATATCATCATTTCCCCCACTATCCTGTCCAGTTTTTATATCCTTGTGAAAATGTGGAGGCATAGAAATAAAGACATAGTCCTTATACTTATCTATTTGATGAGTATACTGATTAAAAAAATGAACAAAAGGTGTATCAAATGCTATAGAAGGGAAAAGTCAAGGTGGAACTGAGTATTAAATGACAGTTTTAGAAGAGATGAGGCTTGTGCTTGGCAGTGATAGGTGGAGGTGGGGTACAAGGTGAACAAAGGTCCAGGCAGGACTACACATGGTGTTTAAGGAATTTCACCTGATGAATTATGGGTGGAGTATAAATATTATCTATTTTGTAAGAGATGTTTTGTCTCCAATGGTCTCAGATCGTCTAGACAGAATCACAATGAAACATTTTAGCTATTACTCAAAATTTCAAGTATCTCTACACAATGAATTTTAAAAATAGTGTTAGTCTAATTACACACTATTGGTGAGATTGCAAATTAGTGCAACCACTATAAAGATATTTACGGAGGGTCTTCAACAGCCTAGTGATGAAGCCTGTAATCCCAGCAGTTTGGGAGGCTGAGGCAGGTGGACTATCAGTTCAAAGCCAGCATCAGAAAAAGTGAGGTGTTAAGCAACTCAGTGAGACCTTGTCTCTAAATAAAATACAAAATAGGGCTGGGGATGTGGCTCAGTGGTCAAGTGCCCCTGAGTTCAATCCCCAGTAACAAAAACAACAACAACAACAACAATAAAAAAAAAAAAGAAAAAAGAAAAAGACTAGTGATCTAGTGATGGAACCACCAGACGATCCAGCTATATCAATCCTTGATATTTATCCTGAATAATTAAGGTCATCATACTGTAATGATACATGCATGCCCATGTTTATAGCAGCACAATTCACAATAACCAACCTAAATGCCCATCAACAGATAATTGCACAGTGAAAAGGTGTTATATGTACACAGTGAAATTTATTCACTCATAAGAGTGAAATTGTGTCATTTGCAGGAAAATGGATGAACTTGAGAGTATTATGTTAAGTGAAATAAGCCAGACTAAAAAACTCAGGGGTCTTTTATTTTCTCTCTTATGTGGCAGTCAGAAAGAAAAAAGAGCAAAATTAGGGTGGGGAAATCTAATGAAAATAGACTGGAGACCAGTAGCATAGAGAAAGGAGACCATAGGGAGGGTGGAGGATAAGGAAATGGGAGATACAGGGGAACAGAATTGACCAAATTATGTTATGTGCATGTATGAATATGTCACAATGAATTCCACTATTATGTACAATTACAATGCACCAATAAAATTAATTAAAAATTAAGCATTAGCTTATCAGCAGGCACCAAGTTTCCTCTTAAAGAAAAACCTGCCTCGGAGAAATACATAAATAAGCTTTCAGAAACCGAGACCTCATAAGAGAACTGTGTGTGTGTGTGTGTGTGTATGTGTGTGTGTGACAATTTGTTATTTTTGCTCCAATTAAGGAGGAGAAAGGATGAATAAAAGGGAAAGAGGAAAGTGAAAATAGAAATTTGGACTGGGTGAATTGAAGGACCATTGCAATGATTAATTTGAATTGTTGACTTGATTGGATTAAGAAATGCCAAGGATTAAGAGGTTTATGGGTGTGTCAGTGAGGGTGTGTCTAGTAATGACTGGCATGTGGGATAGCCAACTGAAATGGAGAACCTCCCTAAGCATGGGCAGCACCATCCAATAGGGTGATGGCTTGGATGGAATAAAAGTTGGAAGAACAAAGAAGCAGCACCAAATGCAAGCTCTGTTATTCTTGAATGTTTTCTTGATTGTTGCTACAATTGTCTGGGGATATCGGACTCTTGCATCTTCACTCTTCCAAAGCAGACTCTTCCAGTGATTCTCCACAATCCTTTGGTCTCAGTCTAGGGTAGCACTGTTGATCCCTCTTGGTTTGTGGCTTCAGCCTCTTGGACTGTGCAGTTACTGGTTCTTCTAGTTCTCCAGCCTGCAGATGGCCATTGTGGACAATCCAGCTCCTAATCGTGTGAGCCAACCTTTATAATTATACTTCCTGTTGATTCTGTCCCTCTAGAGTACCTTAACTAATACAGACCAGTGAAACTACATTGGTGGTGAAGGTTTGAGATTTTATATTAGAAGTCAGGAAGCAGGGTCCTAGACATCCGTGTAAGCCGAGAGATTACAAACCACTTAGGAATTGCAGGACTATATCAACTTGCCATGAAATGGAGAAGTTTATGACAATTTTATGTAGATCTTAAAAATCAGGGAGATTAGAAGTAAAACCTGACCTGTGTCTAAACTTCTGCCATTTGCAATTGAATAGCCAGCCCCCAAATTTGTATACTTAAAAAGTCCTATATCTGTATATGTAAATGTATGGAAATAGTTGTTTCTAGAACTGGCCCTTTGAAGATTCATTCCCCAATCCACTGTTCAATTTTCCAAATAATACTTATTGTGTGATGTTTGTTTAATCATAATAATCATGCAAATGTGAGAGTTGTCTTTTAAGGAACTGTGAATTATTAATATGTTTCTAAATAGTTAGTATACAAATATGCAGATTGTAATCTATTGAATTATTTCACTTCATATTTCTTCCTTTGGTAATAAACTGCTATTGTTAGAAAAATCACTTCTTTTGAAATAAAGAGAATGATTTTCCAAACCAATAGTAAATAAAGCCTATCCCTTTTTGAAATATGTTTAATATATATGTCATTGATATGTGGACACAGTGTATAACATACATTTTAACTTCACTTTGGGTTTAGGTATTGGCACTAAATAGAAATAGCAAATGTATGTAAGTAATTCTGTGGTCATCATCAGAGTAGTCGAGCAAAAGGAATGAAATAATGATTATTTACAGCAATAATACTGACTAGAGTTTAAAGTTGGTCTCTTCATGTTAGTTAGATAAAATTTTCTTGTTTAATTTTCTCTTTCCCCTTTAGCAATTACATATTTCACAGGAGATAAATATCATAAACTGAAATATGTGAGATGTAGCTATGGCAATGTGCCAGTTGAGGTTGGAATTAGAGGTGGAATTAGTTGCTTGAATCAACATTGGGTGCTTCTTCCAAATACCTCCTGGTCCCCTTCCCTAATTTACTTTTGAACGCTGGATTCTGTCCCTCTCTGTCTCCATTAGCCTCTTTAGCTATTTTTTCCCTGAGCCACTTTCTTCTGCAGTTACCTTGGATTTCAGGAACAACAGGTTTATTGATAAACATCTTTATGATAAGGGGCAAAAACTACCTCCAGGCAATGTCAAGCTTCACAGAACAGATCACTCCATGATAAGATTATCCCCCTAAGCAGGAACCAGTATTCCATGATGGAATAGAAGTTGCCCCTCATCTTAGAATGGCAACCAAATTGACCCCTCAAACAATGATGGCCCTCTGGGATTTCACAGAACCAGTCCTGAGATAATGATTAACCAGATTATGATCTGATAATGATCACTTATTCTACCAGTTGTACAACCCCACAACCCTTACCTTTGTTCCCCTTTTCTACAAAAGGTCAAAGTTTCTGTTTTACTATGGAAGACAGATCTTTGATTACTGTACCCCTATATCTGTTTTTCCAAGATTGGCTATGCTGACTAAAACTCCTCTCCTGCCCTTCACCACTGCTCATCTCTTTGATTAGCATATTAGGATAGGTGACCATGTTAAGTCCATTGGGGCCTCCAGAGCCAGGGCCTTTGCCCTATGACTCTGGTAATAGTATAGTGAGATTATTCTTTCTTAGAAATTTGAGAATAACAATGACAAACTTGAGAAAGGGAAAGATCCAGAATTAATTGACAATGTAGACATAAGTTTATACGTTTTAGTTTCTATCTTAAAACCTGGTATCAGAAAAGTGATGTAGTTAATGTAGACCAATACTTTTCCATTTTAATGTGCAAACCAATTACTGGAGGATCTTTTTAAAATGCAGATTCCTATTCAAATAGGTCTGGTGTGGGGCCTGAGATTCTGAATTTTTAAAAACATCTTTCTTTTTATTTATTTATTTTTATGTGGTGCTGAGGATCGAACCCAGTGCCTCACATTTGCGAGGCAACACTCTACTACTGAGCTACAGTCACAGCCCAAGATTCTGAATTTTTAATTAGCTTTTGGTGTGTTTTGATACTGCTGGTGCTCAGATGACACTTTGAGTTGTTTACAATAAAAATGTGTGTGGGTTTCCTAAGTGTCAGGCTCTGGGCAAGATGATAGTGATCCAAAGATATAATACTTACTAGCAACTCTTGTGAAGCTTAGAAAGAAGTATGTGTGGGAGGGGATGGGTTTATATTCCATAAATCGGAGATGGTAGTATAAATGTGATGAAGTTATTTCTTGCTATATCCCAGACTAATATGGGATATTTGAACTGACACCTGAAGGAATTTTCTAGGCAGTGGTGCAGCCTCATATTATACAAGCTTTTGTATTGTTCTTTATCTCTAACCCTTTTCTCCCTTAGACAATCATATTCCTATTATCCCCAATTCCCTTACTCCAAACTCATAAATAGAACTATAAATCTGATTTGGAGTTATTGTTGCAATCATAATTAATATACCTTTTAATTTCTTGTAGAGCACACAAAATAGGTAGTATCAAATGCTTTTTTAGATTAAAATTTCTTAAATTTAAGTTTTATACATGATGAGCATAACTTTAAAAATTTGTTCTTTGTACCTCCAAAAATGGTCTTATGCGTGTCTCTGGCTTATCTCTGTTTCCCTATACAACCTCCAAGCTTCTTGATTCTTAATGTTCTCTACACTTGTGGAGAGCCTCAGTGCCATCAGTGGGGAAAGCTTGGCAAGAAATGCTACATCAAAAGTAGGCATTCTCTGAAACTGAAACAAAGTGGGGCTTGTTGTTTTCCAAAACAAATCCATTATTTTCAGATTTCCTGCAGCAGCATCACACTCATCTTCAAAAATTTAAATGTTCAACTTTTTGCTTTGGTAACAGAGAAATTCTCTCCTAAATTAAACGTTTTTGTCTTAGGATAACTGTACATTCACATGCCAAAATAATAGACATCCTGTGAGCATACCCTTTAGCAATGGTTGCTACAGTGGTAACATCTTGCAAAATTATAGTGTGGTATCACAACCAGGATACTGATATTGATACAGTCATGATACAGAACTTTTTTTAAATCAATACAAGCTTTCCTAATATTGCTCTGTTTTTTTTCCTTTGTTTGTTTGGCTTTCTTTTTGGTACCAGGGATTGAACCCAGGGGCACTTTAACCACTGAGCCATATGCCCAGCACTTTTTAAATATATTTTACTTAGAGACAGGGTCTCAGTAAGTTGCTTAGGACCTCACTAAGTTACTGAGGCTGGTTTTGAACTTGCAATCCTCCTGCCTCAGCCTCCCATGCCTCTGGGATTACAGGCATGCGCCACCACACCAGGCTCTGATATTGCTCTGTTAAAGCAACTCTTCTTCCCTCCTACCTCATTTCTTTCCTTCACCTCTGACAACTACTAATTTGCTTTCCATTTTAATAATTTTATCATTTCAATAATGTGTAATTTAAACCATATAGTATGCAACCTTCTGGGATTTGCTTATTTTATTCACCATAATTTACTTGAGATAATTTCAAATTGTCATTTGTACTGATAGTTCATTTATTTTATAATAAATAGTAATCCAATATATGGATGAACTAGTTTTTTTTTTTTTTTTAAACTATTTACCTATTGAAGGAAATGGAAGTTTCCAGTTTGGGGCTATTATGAATATAAGTTGCTAAATGAATTCGGGTACAGGTTTTTCTTTGGATAGAAGCCTTTTCTTTTGGATAATACCTGGGAGTTCAATTGCTAAATTATGTGTTACATATTTATTGTTTTTAAAGAAACTGTCAAAATGTTTTCAGGGTATCTGTACTATTTTACATTTGTTTTTAATATTTTTTTTAGTTGTAGATGTACACAATACCATTACTTTATTTATTTATTTTTATGTGGTGCTGAGGATCAAAACCAGCTAGGTGAGTGCTCTACCACTGTGCCACAACCCCAGTCCCTAATTTACATTCTTAAGAGCAATATGAAAGTGATTCAGTTTTCCCATCTCTCTGCAACATTTAATATTGTTACTTTATTTTAGCTCTTCTAATAAGTTTGTAGTTATATCTTGAGTTTTACTTACATTACGCTAAAGACTAGTGGCATTGGAAATATTTTGTATGATTATATTTATGTCCTGTCTGTATATATTCCTCTGTAAAATATCAATTCATATCTTTTACCCATTCTCTAGTTGGATTTTTGTCATATTTTTTCTGTTGAATTTTGAGATGTCTACATATATTCTAGATACTACTACTCAATTGTCCAATATATGCTTTGAAAATATTTTCTCCCACTTTGTAACTTGTCCTTTGATAATATTAATAGGGTCTTTGTAGAGCTAAAGTTTTCATTTTGATGAAGTATAATTTATCAAAAATTTTTTTAATTTATCATGATTTTGATGACAAGCTTAAGAACTGTTTTCCTAGTCCTAGAGCCCAAAAAAACTTTCTCTTTATTTTCTAAAAGTTTATCATGTTTGAGTCAATTGCTAAATGAAATGTGAGGTTTAGGTGAGGATTATACTTTTGCCTACTGATTCACAAATGATCCAGCACCATTAGTTGAAAATATTGCCTTTACTCCATTAAATTGGTTTTGCACTTTTGTCAAAATTAGATGGACAAATAAATATATATGGGTTTATTTCTGGGTTCTCTGTTCTGTTCTTTTGATTCCTCCACCATTACTGCATTAGCATGATTACTTTGGCTATCTAGTAAGGTTTAATATTGGGTAAAATCATTTCTCCAACTTGATTCTATTTTGTGGAACATTGTTTTAGCTATTCTTTGATCTGACTTTACATGTAAATTTTACAGTAAGCTTTTTTTATGTTCCTAGAATTTTTGGCAGGAATCACATTATACTTATATAAGATCACTTTGTGGAGAAATGACATCCCTAGTACAATGACTCTTGACTCTATAGACACTGTATATCTGCCATGGTCTGAAAGTTTATAACTCTCCATTCACATGTTTAAACTTCATCTTCAATGTGAGGGTATTTGTAGTGGGTTCTTTAGGAACTAATTGGATTATAAGGGCAAAGTCCTTATGAATGGGATTAGTGCTCTTTGAAAGAAACCCTACAAAGTACCCTTCTCTGTTTCATGATAGGAGGGCACTATGAAAAGATGGTCATCTATGAACCAGGGAGTGAGCCCTTCCCAGTCACTGATTGTGATAGTGCTTTGATCTTAGACTTACCAGCCTCTAGAACTGTGAAAAATAAATAAATTTCTATTGTTTACAAGCCACCCAGTATGCAATTGTTATAGCAGCCTGAACGGGTTAGAACAATATCTTTCCATTTATCAATATCACTAGTATTCTTTGCTTTTTTCATTGTCGTTTTGTAGTTTTATCATACAATTCCTAGATAGGTGTCATACCTAAGTATTGTATTTTCTTGGGCAATTGTAATGGTATTACATCTTAATTTCATTGTTCATTTGTTCAATAGTAATATATAGGAACATATTTGTTTTTCATAATAATCTTTTATCTTGTGAACATGCTGACCATACTTAATTGTTCTATGATTTTTTTTGTAGATTTTGTGGGTTTTCTTTCATTTCCTTGGAAAAATGGGGCAGTTTTACTTTTTCCTTTGAGAATGGGGCAGTTTTATTTTTTCCTTTATGATCTACATGATTTTTATTTCTTTTCTTTTTTGTGTTATTGAAGAGGTTAGAACTTCTAACACTATGATGGTTAAGAGTAGTGCAAGTAGACATTCTTGCTTTGTTTTTGATCCTAAGGGCAAAGCATTTGGTCTTTAAAATTAAGTATGATGTTAGATGTAGTGTTTGCATATATGTTTGTTATCAAGTTGAGGGTGCTCTCATCCTTATTTTTATTATGAATGAGTGTTGAATTTTGTGGTAAACATTTCTATGCAACAGTTGACATTGTGCAATGTTCTTATAGTAATTTAATTTTCAAACATTGAAAGAATTTTGCCTTTCTGGAATACAACTGGTTTAGTCAGCTTTTTCACCACTGTGATCAAAAGACCTAATGAGAAAAATTTTAGAGGAGGAAAAGTTTATTTGGGGCTCATAGTTTCAGAGGTCTTAGTCTGTAGACAGTTGACTCCATTGCTCTGTGACTGAGGTGAAGTAAGACATCATGGCAGAAGAGCGTGGTGGAGTGAAGCAGCTGGGAATATGGCATCAGGAGGGAGAGAGCCAGCTTCTCCTCACCATGGAAAATATATATGCCTCAAAAGCACCACCCAAGTGACAAAGCTCCTCCAGCTATTCCCTACATGCCTACAGTTACCACCCAGTTAATCCATATCAGAGGATTAATTCACTAATTAGATTAAGGCTCTTGTAAACTAATCATTTCACCCCTAATCTTTCTTGCATTGACTCATACATGAGCTTTTGTGTGAAACCTCATATCTAAACCAAAACAACTTACAACTTACTACTTATTATATTGCTAGAATTATATTACTTTTTGTTGAAGATTTAAAAGTATGTATTAATGTGGGATATTTGTCTATACTCCTATTACTTTATTTATTTATTTTTGCACTTAGTTTTGGAGTCAAGTTAATATTAGCCTCAATATTTTATTTTTTATTTTTTTTAATTTTTTTATTATTTATTTACTTATTCATCATGCACAAGTATAGTATCTTTTTACATACGAAAATTGGTGGTTGAATGAGATGGATATCATTATCCTAAATGCATGATTGAAGATCTGAATGGTACTTATATAGCCTCAATATTTTAGATTGTGAATTGTACCTTCTTCAATTTGCTAAAAGAGATGCATAATTGATATGATTTTTCTTTAAAATTTTGATAAAATTCTTTAGTGAAACCATTTGAATCCTTAGATTTTTCAGTTTTTAAATTATAAATTCAGCTTCCTTAATAGCTATAGGTTCATTTACCACATATTAGGTAAGTGATGGTTATTTGTGTTTTTCAAGGGTTGGTTTATTTCATTTAAATAACCAAATTTGTATTTTTTTGAATTGTGTGTTTTTTTTACTCCTTTATTATTCTTTTGATATTTTCAAAGTCCATCATGATATCGTCTATTTTTCTTGTGTGTGTGTGATACTAGTAATTTGTATTGTCTATCATCTTTGCCAATTTTACTGATATTTACAAAAACATTACTTTGTTTTTTTGGTTATTTATTTATTATTTATTTTTAAATTCTGAGTTGTTAGAAATGACAGGAAGAATGCATTACATTTCATATTATACTTACAGAACACACTTTTACATATCTCTGGTTGTATACAAAGTAAATTCACACCATTCTTGACTTCACACATGCACATAGGGTAATGATATCCATCTCATTCTACCATCTTTTTTTCTTCTACTTCACCCTTTTTCCCTCTCCTTTCCCCTCCCTCCCCACTGGCCATTCTAGTGTTCTTCTAATCCTACCATGTTACCCATCCAAACCCACTGTGAATTGGCCTCTCTATATCAGAAAAAGCATTCAACATTTGGATTTTGGGGATTGCCTAACTTCACTTACTATTATATTCTCCAACTTCATCCATTTACTTTCAAATGCCATTATTTTATTCTCTCTTATTACTGAGTAATACTCCATTGTGTAGATATACCACATTTTCTTTATCCATTCATGTACTGAAGGGCATCAAGTTTGGTTCCACAGTTTAGCTATTTTGAATTGTGCTGCTATAATCATTGATGTGGCTGTGTCCCTGTAGTATGCTGTTTTTAAGTTTTTTGGGTATAGACCGAGGAGTGGGATAGCTGGGTTATAAGGTGGTTCCATTTCCAGTTTTCCAAGGAAACTCCATACTGCTTTCCACATTGGCTGTACCATTTTTCAGTCCCACCAGCAATATATGAGTGTGCCTTTTCCCCCACATCCTCGCCAACATTTATTGTTGTTTGCATTTTTTTAAGATTATTTATTTACTTTAATATCTGCCATTCTGACTGGTGTGAGATGAAATCTTAGAGTGGTTTTGATTTGCATTTCTCTCATTGCCAGAGATGTTGAACAGTTTTTCATATATTTGTTGATTGATTGTGTATCTTCTTCTGAGAAGTGTCTTTTCAGTACCTTGGCCCATTTATTGATTGGGTTATTTGTTTTTTTGGTGTTAAGATTTTTGAGTTCTTTATATATTCTAGAGATTAGTGCTTTATCTGAAGTGCATGGGGTAAAAATTTGTTCTCAATTAGGAGGTTCTCTATTCACCTCACTGATTGTTTCTTTTGCTGAGAAGAAGCTTTTTATTTGAATCTATCCCATTTATTGATTCTTTATATTAATTCTTGCACTACAGGAGTCTTACTAAGGAAATTGGGGCCTAATCTGACATGTTGGAGATTAGAGTTTACTTTTTCTTCTATTAGGCCTATTGTCTCCGGTCTAATTCCTAGATCCTTGATCCACTTTGAGTTGAATTTTGTGCATGGTGAGAGATAGATGTTTAATTTCATTTTGCTACATATAGATTTCCAGTTTTCCCAGCACCATTTGTTGAAGAGGCTATCTGTTCTCCAGTGTACATTTTTGACACCTTTGTGTAATATAAGATAACTGAAATTATAATAGTTAGTCTCTGTGTCTTCTATTCTGTACCACTGGTCTACCAGTCTATTTTGGTGCCCATACCATGCTGTTTTTGTTACTATTCTCTGTAGTATAATTGAAGGTCTGGTATAGTGATGCCACCTGCTTTACTTTTCTTGTGAAGGATTGCTTTAGCTATTCTGGATCTCTTATTTTTCCAGATGAATTTCATGACTGCTTTTTTGATTTCTATGAGGAAAGATATTGGGATTTTGATTGGAATTGCATTAAATTTGTATAGCACTTTTGGCAGTGTGTTCATTTTGTCAATGTTAGTTCTGCCTATCCAAGAGCAAGGTATATCTTTTCACCTTCTAAGGACTTCCATAATTTCTTTCTTTAGTGTTCTGCAGTTTTCATTATAGAGGTCTTTCCCACCTTTGGTTAAGTTAATTCCCAAGTATTTTATTTATTTTTTTTGATGCTATTGTAAACAGGGTAGTTTTCCTCATTTCCATTTCAGAGGATTTGTCACTGATATATAGAAATGCCTTAGAATTATGGGTGTTGATTTTGTATCCTGCTACTTTGCTGAATTCATTTATGAGTTCTAGAAGTTTTCTGGTGGAATTTTTTGGGTCTTCTAGGTATAAAATCATATTGTCAGTGAATAGTGATAATTTGAGTTCTACTTTACCTATCTGTATCCCTTTAATTTCTTTCATCTGTCTTATTGCTCTGGCCAGCATTTTATTTTTTTTTCTTTTTTTCTTTATTTCTTTATTTTTGTATTTTAACTTTTTATACATGTTTACAGAGTACATTTTATTTCATATTACATATAAAGAGCACAATTTCTCAAGTTGCTGGTTTTATGTAAAGTATTTTTACAACAATTGTGTCTTCAAGCTGGGCGCGGTGGCGCACGCCTGTAATCCCAGCACTTGGGAGGCTGAGGTAGGAGGATCGCGGGTTCAAAGCCAGCCTCAGCAATGGCGAGGCACTTAACAACTCAGCGAGACCCTGTCTCTAATAAAATACAAAAAAGGGCTGGGGATGTGGCCCAGTGGTCCAATGCCCCTGAGTTCAATCCCTGGTACAAAAAAAAAAAAAAATGTGTCTTCATACATGTATTTAGGGTAGTCATGAATAACTCAGTCTGCTATTATTCCTATCCCCTTGTCCCCTCCCTCCTCCCCCATTTGTTCTATTTAAAGTTTTTTCATTCCTCTCATCCCTACTCCCTTGACTTTATAAGTTAGTGTTTCAATTACTATGTTAAATAGAAATGGTGAAAGAGGGCATCCCTGTCTTGTTTCAGTTTTTAGAGGGAATGCTTTCAATTTTTCTCCATTTTGAATAATGTTGGCCTGGGGCTTAGTATAGATCGCTTTTACAATGTTGAGATATGTTCCTGTTATCCCTAGTTTCTCTAGTGTTTTGATCATGAAGGGGTGCTTTATTTTGTTGAATGCTTTTTCTGCATCTATTGAGATAATAATTTGGTTCTTTAATTCTATTGATGTGATGAATTATATTTATTGATTTGCGTATGTTGAACCATCCTTGCATCCCTGGAATGAACCTCATTTGATCATGGTGTACTATATTTTTTATGTTTTTTGTTTCTGTTTTGCCAGAATTTAATTGAGACTTTTTGCATCTATGTTCATTAGAGATATTGGTCTGAATTTTTCTTTTTTTTTTTTTTTTTTTTTTTTTTTTTTTTTTGATGAGTCTTTGCCTGTTTTTGGGATCAGGGTGATATTGGCCTCATAGAATGAGTTTGGAAGTGCTCACTCTTTTTCTATTTCCTGAAATAAATTGGAGAGTATAGGTATCAGTTCTTCTTTAAAGGTCTTGTAGAACTCGGCTGTGTATCCATGTGGTCCTGGGCTTTTCTTGGTTGGTAGTATTCTGATGGCATCTTCTATTTCAAATTGGTCTGTTTAAATTGTGTTTATCATCCTGCTTTAATTTGATCAGATCATTTGACTCAGTGTTTTGTATTTTATTGAAGTACAAATTTTCAAAATAATTTTGAATTATTTCCTGTATTTCCGTACTGTCTGTTGTGATATTTCCTTTTTCATCACATATGTTAGTAATTTGCATTTTCTCTCTCCTTCTCTTTCTTAGCCTGGCTAAGGGTCTGTCAATTTTATTTATTTTTTTCAAATAACCAACTTTTTGTTTTGATAATTTTTTCAATTGTTTCTTTTGTTTCAATTTCATTGATTTCAGCTCTGATTTTAATTATTTCCTGTCTTCTACCACTTTTGGTGTTGGATTGTTCTTCTTTTTCTAAAGCTTTAAGATGTAATGTTAAGTCATTTATTTGTTGACTTTTTCTTCTTCTGAGGAATGAACTCAATGCAATGAACTTTCCTCTTAGAACTGCCTTCATAGTGTCCCAGAGATTTCAATATCTTGTGTCTGTGTTCTCATTCACCTCTAAGAATTTTTTAATCTTCTCTTTGATGTCATCTGCAACCCATTGTTCATTCAGTAGCATGTTATTTAGTCTCTAGGTGTTGCAGTAGCTTTTATTTCTTATTTTACCATTGATTTCATTCCATCATGGTCTGATAGAATGCAGGATAGTATCTCTATTTCTTTAAATATTTGCTAAGAGTTGTTTTGTGGCATAATATATGGTCTATTTTAGAGAAGGATCCATGTGCTGCTGAGAAGAAAGTGTATTCATCATTGAAGGATGAAATAGTCTATGTAAGTCAGTTAAGTCTAAGTTGTTTATTGTATTTTTGAGTTCTATAGTTTCTTTGTTCAGCTTTTGTTTGGAAGATCTATCCAGTGGAGAAATGGGTGTGTTAAAGTCTCCAAGAATTATTGTGTTGTGGTCAGTTTGATTCTTGAACTTGAGAAGAGTTTGATGAACATGGATGCTCCATTGTTTGGGGCATATATATTTATAATTGTTAAGTCTTGTTGGTGTATGTTTCCCTTGAGCAATATGTAGTGTCCTTCTTTTTCCCTTTTGATTGACTTTAGCTTGAAGTCTACTTTATTTGATAGAGGATGGAAACCCCTGCTGTTTCCTCAGTCCAAGTGAGTGGTTAGAATTCTCCCAACCTTATACCTGCAACCTGTGGATGTCTTTTCCTGTGAGATGAGTCTCTTGGAGGCAGCATATTGTTGGGTCTGTTTTTTTTGATCCAATCTGCTAGTCTGTGTCTTTTGATTGGTGAGTTTAGGCCATTAACATACAGAGTTATTATTGAGACATGTTTTGTATTCCCAGCCATTTTTGTCTATTTTTGGTATTTAACTTGACATGGTTTCTCTTCTGATTGGTTTTTCCTTTTGTGTAATACCTCCCTCTGCTGATTTTCATCATTGTTTTTCATTTATTCTTCATGAATATTTTGCTGAGGATGTTCTGTAGTGCTGGCTTTCTAGTTGTAAATTCTTTTGTTTATCATGGAAGGTTTTTATTTCACCCACAATCTAAAGCTTAATTTTGCTGGATATGAGATTCTTGTTTGACATCCCTTTTCTTTCAGAACTTGGTATGTGTTGTTCCATGATCTCCTAGCTTTGAGTGTCTAAGTTGAAAAATCTGCCGTGATATGAATTGGTCTCCCCCTATATGTGATCTGATTCCTCTCTCTTGCAGCCTTTAAAATTCTATCCTTATTCTGTATGCTAGGCATTTTCATTATAATCTGTCTTGGTGTAGGTCTGTTTTAATTTTATATATTTGATGTCCTATAAGCTTCTTTTATTTGGCTTCATGCTTGGGCAATTTTCTGATATTATCTCATTGAAGAGATTGTGCATTCCTTTGGTTTGAAAATCTGTGCCTTTCTTTATCCCAATTATACTTAAATTTGGTCTTTTGATGCTGTCCCATACTTCTTGGATGTTCTGTTTATGGTTTCTTACTATCTTCACTGTTTGTTCAACTTTATTTTCAAGATTATATACTTTGTCTTCATTATCTGAAGTTCTTTCTTCTAGTTGATCTAGTCTGTTGGTGATGCCTTCTATTGTGTTTTTTATTTGGTTAATTGTTTCCTTCATTTCAAGGATTTCTGATTTTTTTTCTGAGTTTCTATCTCTTTTTTGAAGTAATCTTTTACTACCTGTATTTGCTCTCTTATATCTTTGTTGTAACGGTTCAATTTTTGCCTGTATTCGCTCATTTAGGTCATTCTTTAATTCACAGAACATTTTAGTTATGAACCTTCTGAACTCTTTCTCTGACATTTCATCAACTTCACTGAGCATGGGTTCTGTTATTGTAGTATTCTGGTTTGTTGGGTGTACTTTCCTCCCTTGTTTTTTCATGTTGTCTATTTCCCTTTATTTCTTGCAGTGTAGATCTGAGATATTACAGTTTCTACCCTATATTCTTGTAATATCCATGCAGGTTGTCTCTGTGCCTCACCTTAATGTTGGGCTTTCAGAACCTGCTGGTGTCCCTTGAAATATGCTACCTGGGGCTGGGTCCCACACAGGTTGGTGTGAGCCAAACTGGTTGAATCTGAGCTTCTGTGGTGTTCTGCTGGTTGGAAGAGGCAGTCCTCTGAGAGGAGGTCAGTGAAGCTTTCCTAGGCCTGCCTGTGCTCCACAGGTGTGGACTGGGCTGATCTGGGCTGGTTTGCACTTGGGCAGACGTTCGCAGAACTGCCCTCAGCCTGGCCATACTCAACTGGATGTCAATGGGACTACCCTGGGGCTGGCCGCATTCCAGTGTAGGTTCCTGGGACTGCTTTTGGCCTGCTTGCACTGAAACAAGGGTTGGGTGGGTCTGTCCTTGAGTTTCTTCCTCTGGGGCAGAGGTTGGGGGGACTGACTGGAGCATTGTCGCACACAAGGGGAGGTCAGTGGGACTGACTTGAGCTTGGCGTACTAGGGTGAAGGTCAGCTTGACTCTTGATTTTTTTGTATTTTTGTATTGTTTTTTTCTTTCTAGTTTTATTTTTGCTTTTTATTCTTTTCTTCTTTTTGCTTGAATTTAGTTGATTTTCTCCTCTTTGTCTACTTCATTGAGGTAGGGGCTTAGAGTATTAATACTTCCTTTTTTTAAAATTATGCATTTAGTGCTATATTGAAACTGCTTTAAATTTATTCTACATATTTTGATATGTTTTATTTTCTATTATATAGCAAGAAAATTTGTAATGCTCAAGGTGAATAAATAAATAAATAAATAAAATAATCAGAATATATGAGGGAGTAGCCTTTATATTTAAGTAGAAAAAAAACAACTCAGAGTTAGTTTCTGCTACTAAACACCCACAACTCATATCACTCTAACACCACATGTTTAGAAAAAAAAATTGCTTTTTTCCTGTTTTCACATCATAACATTCATCACAGGTGACTTCTGCAACCTCAAAATGTATAGGCATTTCTTACCATAGCAAGTAAGCAATCAATACTACAGATAGTCCCAGGTGGATATGTCCAAATTCAACTGAATTCTGACACTATTTACCTGGAGATAGCATGAGATTCTACAAGTTGAAGGCTTAATCCTCAAAACTGTCCTGGCAATTAGATGCGACTGTCAAGTCCCAGGTTGTTTTAACCTGTGTCTCTGACCAACCAGCTATAAATTTGGTTCCCATAAACCCTTCCTTTGGTTCAATTAATTTGCTGTTTAGAAGCTCACAGAACTTAGGGAAACACTATATTTATTGGTTTATTATGAAGGATATTGCAAAGGATGTAGGTGAATATATGCAAAAGGTGGTATGGGAGAAGGGTCCTGGGGCTTCCTTGTTTTCTCAGGGCACATCACCCTCCAGGAACTTCCACATGTTGAGCTATGCAGAAGTTCTACAATTTCTGCTATTTTGGATTTTTATGGAGATTCTATAATATAGGGATGACTGAAGCATGGACAACCATGTAGAAATGTGATTGGCCAAAAAGGGTATAACTTAAAGACAATAAACTAAACAGGAAAATCCAGCAAGATTTTTCTCTTCAGATTCTTGTCTTCTCTGCAGTATTCCAACCAATCCAGTATGGGGAAAAATCCCTTCTGAAAAGGGAATCTTAATGATCTACTCTCACATAAAGTAGTCTAGAAAAATTTTTTTATGGCCAGTCCCAAGATTGAAATGTAGGGGAAGATTAGAGTTTCTATCATCTCCTGTGGGGAAGAGAAATCATACTTTCTATGATGTGCCTTGGGAAGGGAGTTATGAGTCAGAAATCGTGAAACAAAACCCAAAAATATATATCATCACATTACATAATTATTATTAATTAATAGAATAGAATAATTGTGGAATATAAACAAATAAAATTCCTTAGCAAATCATTAAGTTAATATTAAAATATGAAGTTAAAATGCAGCAAAAATGCTGTTTTATTGATTGAAACTATATCAAAATAGAAATAGTTATATGTATTACCACCAAATTTCTGATAATATGAAGAAGCTACTATGTCAGGTTGTTTATTTCCAGCCCATTTGAATCTTCTCAAGTGTATGTGTTTCCTTTTTTTTTTTTTTTTTTTTTTTTTTTTGTGGTACCGGGGATTGAACTCAGGGGCACTCGACCACTGGGTCACATCCCCAGCCCTTTTTTGTATTTTATTTGGAGACAGGGTCTCACTGAGTTACTAAGTGCCTCGCAATTGCTGAGGCTGGCTTTGAACTCGCGATCCTCCTGCCTCAGCCTCCCAAAGTGCTGGGATTACAGGCGTGCGCCACCGCGCCCGGCTTGTGTTTCCTTTTTATTTTTATTTGACAAGTAAAAATTGTACATTTAAGTACAGCATGCTATTTTGAAATATGTATATAGTATAAAATGACTCATTTGAACTAATTGATGTATGCATTATCTCACATACTTATTTTTTGTGGTAAGAACACTTAAAATCTACTCATTGATTTTTAAAATATAATACATTTTTAGTATTACCTTGCATTGTTGACTGTAGTCACCATGTTGTAGAATAGATCTCTTGAGCTTATTCCTCGTAACTAATATTTTTTATCCTTTTAACCAGCGTCTTCCCAGCTCCTCCCTATTACTAGTAACCACCATTCTGTTATCTGCTTCTATGAGTTCAACTTTTTTAGAATCTACATATAGTGGTATCATCAGGCAATATTTGTCTTTCTGTTCCTGGCACATTTCACTTAACGTAATGTCCTTGGGTTCATTCAGGTTGCGAATGATGAGATTTTCTTCTTTTTGAAGGCTAACTAGTATTCCAACTGATTATATACCACAATTTCTTTACCTGTTCATCTCTTGAAGGACAGTTAGGTTGATTCCATATCTTGGCTATTATGAATAATGATGTTGTATTTAAAATTTTTATTTTGTTCAATATATTTTTATTCCTCTTGAAACTTTTTATTCAACCCATAAATTATTTAGAAGTTTCTTATTTCACTCAAAGTATTTGTTTAATTTTTTTTATTCTTTCTGGTTTTAAGTTTAAATCCATTGTGTTCAAAGAACATGTTCTGTATAATGTCACATCTGTTTGTTAAATTTGTTTTAGGACCAGAAGTTGATCTATTTTTGTATATATTCTGTAAGCACCTGAAAAGGATATTTATTCTGTTGTTGTTTGAAGTAGTGTTCTACAAATGTCAATTAGAGCCTGCAATTTTTCTATTTCATTACTTACTATTATGTCTGATTGTTCTATAAATAGTTGAGAGAGGGTTTTGAAACTATCACTTTCAAAAGTGGATTTCTCTGTTTCCTTCTGATTTCTATTAGTTGTTGCTTTGTACATATCAGGTCTGTTCTCTGGTTTAAACAAACAGGATTAAAACATCTTTTTCTGTCATATGTTACCAACATTTTACTCTTAACTCTTTCTTAAAGCAGCCAGCTTTCTAATGAACTCTACTGTGTTAGTCACCTTTTTGTTGCTGTGACCAAAATACCTGACAAGGACAATGTAGAGGAGGAAAATTATATTTTGGCTTATGGTTTCAGAGGTTTAGTTCTTGGTGGGCCAACTCCATTGCTCTGGGACCAAGGTGAGGCACATCATTATAGCAGAAGGGTATGGTGGAGGAGCATTGTTTCATTTATGCTTGTCAGGAAGCAGAGAGAAAGAAATAGGAAGGGACTTTAAGGAAATATGCACCCTTCCAGGGCATTCCCCGCAGTGACCCATCTCCTCCAGCCAGTACCCACCTGCTTACAGTTAAATTTTAAAAAAAGTCTTGGTAGATCAATCCTTTTATCATTCTCATAATGTTCACCTCTGTATGTCTATATGTAAATTGTCTTTGCTCTGAAATCTACTTTATATGTTATTAATGTAATCAATCTTTTTTTATTAATGTTTGCATGATACATCTTCTATTTTTTCACATTAAATCATTATCTTTGAAGTGATTTTCTGGAGAATGCTTGGGGAGGTGGGGTGACACTGCAGTCAGTAAGTGCTTGTTACCACTTGATTAGGTTGAAAGTCCTAGATCTCTATTTAGCCTTCTCTGACACAATCTACTTTGCTACATCCTGTTGAAAGTAGTCATTTTGGTTTCTCACTAGACCTTTGCTATCATAGGTAATATTGAGGTCTGTTTGTTCCACAGTGTTTGGCTAGAGGAAAATTATTATTAACTGAAAGTTTCTTACCTTGCTGGGCTGTCTCTTTCTTACTTCTTTGGCCAGAGAGAGTAGGCTTTTTATTGTTGCTATTTTGCCTGCATTCATTGGCATTTCCAGGTCTCTAGCTTCTTTAGTTCCACATCTGCAATATATGAGGAGGAACAAAAAAAAAGAAAACAACAACAACAACAAAAAAGTAACTCACTTGTTACTCACTTGTTGGCACTATTGTTCTTTGGAAGTTGAAGTTTCTAGCTGGTTTCTTCTGTCAACTAATCAGTTTTCTTTTGTATTTATATATTCAAATATATAAAATATTTACAGTTGTAGGCTGTAATTAGTCTTTATTCTTGAATTTAGGTAGTAATAGGAAAATCAGAAATTGTTTTAGTCACCTTTTTGTCACTGTGCAAAAATACCTGAGATAAAAATCTTAAGAGGAAGAAAGATTTATTTTGATTTATGGTTTTAGAGCTTTCAGTCCATGGTGAGCTAGTTTCATTTCTTTTAGTGTGAAGTGAGGCAAAATACCATGTTGGCAAGATCATGTGCATGAGAAGTCTGCTTACCTCAAGATGGCCTGGAAGCATAGAAAGAATGGTCCAGAGATGCAATATGCCCTTAAGTGTTCCCCAATAGCCCACCATTTAGAACTAGGCCCTACCTACTAAAGTTTCTCCTATGTTCCAATAGCAGCACCAGATGGGGACCAAGTCTTCAACAATTTAATGTTTGGGGGGACTTTCCAGATCCAAACTATAACAAAAATAGAAGTTCCTATTATCCAGTTTTATAGATAAGGAAACAGAGACTCAAATAATGTTAATGATTTCCCTAAGATCACAGAGGAAACTAAGCATAATCTGTGATTCCGTCCTCTTAATCTGTCTTCCTCCAATGTTATAAATATGCTATAATTCTCTCCTTTTTTAGATCCTTCAATTTTATCATCAGTAAAAAAAATTGAGAAACAATATTTATCTTTACAATTGCTTCCAGGACCACAGGGGCTGCTCTTAAAAGCCCAATTAGTCATTCATTGATAGTTATTTATTTAGAGAACTGATTTAAAAGTCTTAAAAAGTTAATATAATTTGTAATTTTGCAGTTTAATCAAGTGTCAGCTTGAGAGCTATTGTTTTAAATTTTTTTTGTCTTTAGTCATTCACTTTTTATGTATTGAATATTTATTTTCTATGGTTTTAATGTAGGGCTTAGGTAAGTTCCACTAGTATATGTAAATTATGATTGCATTTATAAACTACACAGAAAACTTTTTTGGAACAGGCCTTTCCTAATGGTGAGTTAATAACACCATTTTTCAAACATGAAAGACAAGTCATTATACATTTTTCTTTGTGTGATATGAAAGCCACTAAAGTAGGTGTGACCCTTCGTGCTATCCTCTTGTCATTTTCCCAACCAGAGTTTTATTCTACTTGCTTCTCAAAATATAGTTTGGATCCATTAATGTTTTAGATTTATGACCTTTTTTCTGTTCCTGCAGAGTTGAGAGTGAACTGTCATATACCTGCAGAGGAGAGCATTTTGTGTAGTAAAGTAGAAAGAACAGACTCTTTGTACATGCCTCCATTTTTTATCATCTGTGCTAAAGTTCCCTTTTCTTTTAGGCAGCTACCTTAAGTACTCATCATAATATAAAAACATATTGCCTAAGTTCTACTGAAGCTTAAAGGTATAAGTAGGATTTAGAGGGATTTAAATGAGATCTTGGCAACAATTGTGCTGTGGAAGGATTAAAAGTCAGCCTGACATACTGAATTTTAACCTTTGGGTGGACTTATGTGGCTTGGGATATTGAAAATCCTTAAACCAGTGACACTATGGATAAATGCAGGGTCTACATGTATCATGGTGAATTTAAGTTTGGTAAGAACAGATTTAGATATACTTAGGCTTCATTTGTTGATTCATCTTAGTTAAAATGAAGGATTTGAAGTAAGCATTCAAATCTCATTTCAATATCCAGGAGAAACTAGAATGTTTAAAGCAGTATATTACTACTAGAGGTTATTTCCAGGTTTTCACAAAATATTTCTTGGTATAGGTTGAATACCCCTTATTTGAAATGCTTGGGATAATGTTTTTCAGATTTGGGATTTTTTTTCAGACTTCAAAATTTTTACATAATGAGAAGTCTTGTGGACAGGGATGTGAAAGGAAATAGACATCCATGTCTTGAGAATAGATCCTAATCTTTTTATGGCAATGTTGATGGTTAAATATATTCAACTTGACTGATTTAAAGGATGCACAGGAATCTGATCAAACGTTGATTCTGGGTGGGTCAGGGTGTTCCCATAAGAGATTAGCATTTAAATCAGCAGACTGAATAAAGAAGATACACTCTCACTAATGAGGATGGGCACCTTCCAATTTGTGGAGGATCCAGATAGAACAAAATAGTAGAAGAAGGGCAAATTCTTTTTCTTTCTCCTTGAATTAGGCCATCTATCTTCTCTTGTCCTCAGACATCAAAACTCCAGGTTCCTGGGTCTTAAACTTTACAAAATTTACATCAGTATTCTAATCCTTGTACTCAGTAATTGACTTCAGCCTGAGTTACACCATCAACTCCTCCAGAGTCTCAGGCCTTATGACTCAGAAGGAATAATATCGCTAGTTTTCCTGATTCTCTATATTACAAATAATGGAATGTAATGGCACTTTGTGAACTCTGTAATACCTTGAGCCAACTCTATGATAAATACCCTCATATATCTTTATGCATTCTCTTGGTTCTATTTCTGTGGAGAAACATGACTAAATCAGGGTACTAACCAAAAGGTTCGCTTCTGTTATACTTCAACAAGAACACTAGGATAATTAGTATGGCTAGGTTAATTCAGGGTAACTAAAAACTGAGAAAAGGAGCAACAACTGGCTTGTGGACCCTAGCTATGGGTTCACTCACCCAAAGGAGCATGACTAACCGTAGATCCTGGCAGCAGAAATACCTGTCTGGTAGCTTCTGCTAATGACTCTACATAGTCTTTCAGGCTGGACTGACTAGTGGAAGAATTTCCCTGCCAGTCAGTGTGAAAAGATTAAAATAAATGTCTGCTCTTTTTTCCAAATACACAGACTATAGTGCAAGGTGTGAGAGATTTAAAAAGTCAGAATAACTGACACTAGCAAATAAATAAAGATCAATTCAGAAATAGAGTATAAACTGCTTAACAAATAATTAAAAAATAGCCATCTTATAGAATCTCAGTGGCTATAAAAGAGAATAAGGAGAGACTTCTAAATAAAAATATATATAAATGAATCAAATAAGAAACTCTATAGAGAGGTAGAAACCATTAAAAATAAAAAATAGTTATGAAATAAGAAATACAATGAATGAACTACAAACTTCAGTAGACCTTTGCACATTTAACTGTGTTAGGAAGCTTTTTGTCCCTGTGACCATAAGAACAACTTAGGGAAAAGTTTATTTTGACTCACGATTTCAGAAGTTCAGTCCATGATTGGCCAACTCCATTGATGTGGGCTCATGATGAGGCAGTATCTCATAGTGGAAGGGTGTGGCAAAGGAAAGCTGTCAGCTCATGGCAGCCAGGAAGGAGAGAGAGAAAGAGGGGAAGGGGCTGTAGGAAAGCCAAATCTTTCCAGGGCAAGCTCCTAGTGATCTACCTTCTGTAGCCACACCCTATCTGCCTACAGTCAACATACTTTGTCCATACAAACTAGGAGGGACTTATTATATTACAGCCTTCAAAATATGATCATTTCACTTCTGAATATTCCTGCATTAATGTGGGAGCTTTTGAGGGACATCTCATATTACAACAATAACAGTGAGTAAGTATAGCCACAGTAGAAGGATATGGATATGGAGGTTCCTCCAAAACTTAAAATAGAAGTACAGTATGACCTATCCATCCCATTACTGGGCATATATCCAAAGCAAGTGAAATCAGTATGTAAAAGAGACATCTGCACTCCTGTGATCACCGCAGCTCTGGTCACAATTGCCAAGAAATAAAAATAGTTTAATTTCTACCCACTGATGAATGGATGAAGAAAGGGTGGTATATATACACAATAGATTCATTAATCATCCTTAAAAAATAATAAAATCTTGTCATTTGCTATAAATATGGATGGGACCCAAGATCATTGTGTTAAATGAAATAAGGAAAGGTAGAAAAATACCACCTTATCTCACTCATGTGGAGTCTAAAAAATGCTGATCTTACAGAAGTTGAGGATTGAATAGTAGTTGCCAGAGTATGGGGAAGACAAGGTGAAAGGATGCATAGGGCAAGGGCTGATTCATCGGTACTAAGTTATAGTTAGGATTAAATAGTTCTACTGTGCATTTGTGCAGTAGGATGCCCATAGATAAAAATAATGTATCGTGTTTTAGTAAGCTTCATTGTTGTTGTGACCAACAGACCTGATAAGAACAAAATAGAGAGGAGAAAATTTATTTTGGCTCTTGGTTTTGGAGGTCTGAATCTGTAGACAGCTGACTCCATAGCTCTGGGCCCAGAGGGATGCAGAATATCCATGGTGTAAGGACATGATGGACAAAAGCAGCTAAGGACAGGGTAATAGGAATCAGAGAGAAGTCCACTCATTAGGGACAAAATATACCCTAAAGCATGACCACAGTGACCAAACTCTTAAATCCATACCTTACTTACCTATAGTTAACCACTCATTTAATCTGTATCAATTAATTAATCTACTGATTAGCTTACAATTTCCATAACCATAATCTAATCATTTTATCTATGAAAATACTTGCATTGTTTCACACATGAGCTTTTGGGGGACACGTCATATCTAAACCATAACATACCATACATTTCAAGAAATTAGAAGAAAGGTTGAAAAGTTCCCCCATACAGAAATGACAAATGTTGGAAGAACTAGATGTGTTCAATCTGAGTAAGGCATTATGCAATGTACACATGTTTCAAAACATCATGTTGCCCCATTAAAATGTAAAATTTTTTGTTTTTATGTGTTTTTTAAAAATAAGTTTAAGTAAAAAAAATCATTAGAAATTTCAACATAAGCCCTGACCAAACAGAAGAAAGAACCAGTGAACCTGGTCATTTGAAATTATCCAGTCAAGGAAGTAAGAAAATATAATAGAAGTAGAATGCCTATGGGACTTATGAAACACATTGAAGTTAACCAATATACACATTGTGGGAGTCATAAAGGGGAATAATAAAAGAAAGGAGAAGAAAGTTTATTTAAACAAATTAAGGGTTAAAAGTTCTCATGTCTAGAAAAGGAAATGAATATCCAGATTCATGAAGACCAAAAATCTCAAAGAGATAGTATCTCTAGGATTGAATATTGAGACTCATTGTAAGAGAATAGAATGGACTAACCTTAGAAATAATAGACATACACCAAAATGAAAATTAAGGAATGGACAACATATTCTTAGGCAAAAAGACCTTTAAGTCTAAAACTGTCACAAGAGAGAAAATCATTACAAAATAATAAAAAGGTCAATCCATCAGAAATGTGTGTGTGTGTGTGTGTGTGTGTGTGTGTGTGTATAAATTTCTTATGGTTTAGATATGAGGTGTCATATCTAAACCATATATATGGTTTAACTTAAGGCTGACTCAAGGAAAAATAGAAAGTCTGGACAAATAACAAATAATGAGATTGAATCATTAATGAAAAACTTCCCAAACAAAGAAAAATCCAGGACCAGATGGTTTCACAGATGAATTCTACCAAACATTTATGGAAAAAATTAACACCAACCTTAAACTCTTCTTAAAAAGGAGAGAGAACACATCCAAACACTTCCAATTTTATGAGGACAACATCACCCAGATATTAAATCTAAAGATACCACCAAAATACAAAATAAACAGATATAAGACAATATATCTTATGCAAATGTTTTTAAAGAAAAAAAATTAGCAAACCCATTTCAGAGTATGGAAGACATATCTTACACCATGATTAAGTGGTACTAATCCCTGAGATAAAAGGATGCTTCAACATATACAAATAAACCAATGTAATACAAAACATAGTAGTATGAAGGCTAAAAATCATAGGATCTTCTCAATAGACACAGAAAAGTCAGTCCACAAAATTCTACACCTTTCATGATAAAAATCTGTCAACCAATGAGATACAGAAGAAACTTAGGTCAACCCAATTAAGGACATGTTTGAAAGGACCACAGATAACATCATACTCAGTGGTAAAAAATGGAAAGCTTTTGACAAAAGATCTGGAGCAATGCATATATGCCCACATTTGCCACTTCTATCCAATATTGGCTGGAAAAAAGAATGAAAAGACAGTTCAACAAGGAAGAAGTGAAAGTCTCTTTGTTTGCAAATGACATATCTCATACATAAGAAACCCCATAAATTCCACCAGAAGAAAGAAAGAAAGGAAGGAAAGAAAGACCTATTAAAACTAATAAATGAATTGAGTAAAGTTACAGGACATAAAATCATTTGCACTTTATACACTAACAATGAACTATCTGAAAAGGAAATTTGAGAAACAATTCCATTTAAAAATAGCATTAAATATAGTCAAAGGTCAGAGGAAGATGGCAGACAGGAGAGAAGTGCTCTTGGGAGTCAGTCACTAAAGGAGGCATAGTGGAGAGTTTGGACGAGTTGCCAGCGGTATTCCTGCAACTGTGAGGGAGCTAGGGCATTCGTGCTTCTCTGGGACCATGAGATGGTGAAATACAGCGAGAGTAAGACTCCAGATCACCGAAATATGAGGGCCCACAGGAGAGTTCTGCAGCGGAGTCAGCAGTAACAGCGTGGTAGGGCAAAGTCCCAGGCAATGGCATCAAAATGGAGCAGTGCAGAAGGATAGGAAGAAAGCTAGACACGGGCAGCTTTCAGGCAGAGTACTTCCACTCAGATTGCCGGGCAGGTATACATGATCAGGAGCAACATACAGTTCTGGGGAAGGGCTGTTGGGCCCAGGGAGAGTGATCACCCCATTTTTGAGGTGGGCTGCAGCAGACAGAGAAAAACACAAGGAAGAAGAGAGAAGCAGCTGTGCACAGAAACCAGCAGGCATCTGAGGAATCTGCCAGTGCTCTGAGGCCAACACACACCTGGGTGAGACATGGGCAGCCAGTGGGGGAAAGTGTTTCTGAAGACAGCGTGAAGGCCCCCCAAAATCTGTAACTGTGGAGGAGTGTGGGGAGTAGATGCCTTCTGCACAGACCATCCTCCTGTACCATTCACCTAATACCCCATCCCCCCAGCACCATTCTTCAAATAACCAGGTATGCAGACTTGACTACACCCGCAAATATTCTACAACAGCCTGGGCATGATCTGTAGGACAGTAAACTTAACAGCCAGAGGGGAAAGCAGAAAAGCTTCCCTAAATGTTGCTTGACTGAGACTTATTTGTGGGTTCAACTTTGTTTTTTTTTTCTTCTTCTTCTTCTTTATTTTCTTCTTTCTCTCTTTTGTCTCTTTCTTCTTCACTCATCTTTCTGATTTACACCCTGCCCTTGCATTCTCAACAGAGGCGAAAACAAGTGTTATACAGGAATTGGGATTTCTAGAACTGGGGCAAATGAATAATACATCAAAGCAGTGTTATATATAGTTTCTTCTCTATTTCTTTTACTCACTTTCTTCTCTTTTTCACTAATTTCTACTACTTTGACATTTTTTTTTTTCTTTTTCCTTCTCTCAACATTTGCATAAGTTTGGTTTATATATACATTGGTCTTCCCACTAAATTGTTCACTTCAATTTCTTTCCTCTCTCTTCTGCTGATATTAAACTACGTTCATAGATTTATCTTTGCACGCTTCCTAAGGGGGAAAAAAACCCACAATATCCTCATTTCCTTCCTCCTAAGCATATCACCTCTGTGTCCAATATTTGAAATTATAAACCTCATTATAAACATACAGGGTATGTTGGAGACAATGTCTGAATTCACTAATTCTGTACTTTGTGATAAAAGTTTGATTATCTGAATAGAAATTGTCTGGTTATAAAGTGTAAAGTATTTATAAGGGGATCTGATAACATTGTACTAAAGAAGCATCATAAGGCTTTGAGGTAAAAATGAAAAGGAAAAAATAATTAGTGGTTGAATGAGATGGATATCATTAGCCTAAATGCATGATTGAAGATCTGAATGGTACTTATATACTTTGTATACAGTTGTATGTAAAAAGTTGCTATATGTGTGTATTATGAATTGTAATACATACTACTATTATAAATAAAAAACTGTTATCTTTTAAAAATAATTTAAAAGATCAGATTAAAATGTAATCTTTTAAGTCACCAATGAGTAGTTGATGTTTTATAGTGTGAAATTGATTGTAACTTGTATATAAGAATGTAAGTATATTGAATGTTAATAAAAAACATAAACACTGTAAAAAAATGAAAAAGTCAAGGTTCCACAGTGCTAGAAGAAAAGTCACACAAGCAATATGAAGAAACAAGGGAAGAAAGTGACCCAAACAAATCAACATACCTCCTTAGCAGATTCCCTGGCAACCACAGTTGGTGAAATGTCAGAGAAAGAATTCAGGAATTACATATTCCAAATGTTCATGGAACTCAAGAATGAACTCAAGAATGAAATGAGGGAGCAAATACAGGTAGTAAAAGATCATTTTGACAAATAACCTCATAAAAACATACCAGAACCAAAAGATTACTTCAATATGGAGATAGAGGTTCTAAAGAGAAACCAAATAGAAATTCTGGAAATGAAAGAAGCAATAAACCAAATTAAATGTTCAATTAAAAGCATCACCAACAGATTAGACCACTTGGAAGAAAGGACTTCAGATAATGAAGACAAAATATATATTCTGAAGAAAAATGTAGACTACACAGAGAAAATGGTAACAAATCATGAGCAGAACATTCAAGAAACATAGGATAGCATAAAAAGACCAAATTTAAGAGTGTTTGCGGTGGAGGAAGGTGCAGAGTTCCAAACCAAAGGAATGAGTAATTTATTCAATGAAATAATAGCAGAAAATTTTCCAAATATGAGGAATGAATGGGAAAACCAAGTTCAAGAGGCTTACCGAACACCAAATGTACAAAATCATAACAAATACACAAAGGCACATTATAATGAAAATGCCTAATATACTGAACAAGGAGAGAATATTAAAAGCCACGTGAGAGAACGGAATCAGATTACATATAGGGGGAAACCAATTAGATTATGTGCAGATTTTTCAAAAAAAAAAAAATCAACAAATAAATGCCTTAACATCACACTTCAAAGCTCTAGAAAAAGAACAGATCAATGCTAAGAGTAGTAAAAGAGATGAAATAATTAAAATCAGAGCTGAAATTAATGAAATTGAGACTAGAGAAACAATTGAAAGAATTGACAAAACTAAAAGTTGGATTTTTTAAAAAAGTAAATAAAATTGACAGACCCTTAGCAATGCAAATGAAAAAAAAAAAAAAGAGAGAAAAAACTCAAATGACTAGCATCTGTGATGAAAAAGGAAATATCAGAACAAACACCTCAGAAATACAGAAGATAATTAGAAATTACTTTGAAAACTTATACTCTAATAAAATAGAAAATATTGAAGGCATTGACAGATTTCTAGAGTCATATGAATTTCCAAAACTGGATCTGGAGGCTATACACAATTTAAACAGATTAATTTCAAGTGAGGAAATAGAAGACGCCATCAGAAAGCTACCTACCAAAAAATCCCATGACCAGATAGGTTCATAGCCGAGTTCTACAAGACCTTCAAAGAAGAACTAATACCAATACTCTTTAACTTATTTTAGGAAATAGAAAAAGAGGAAATTCTTCCAGACTCATTATATGAGGCCAATATTAAACTAATTCCAAAGCCAGGCAAAGACACAGCCAAAAAAAAAAAAAAAAAAAAAAAAAAAAAAAAAAAAAAAAAAAAAAAAAAAAAAATTCAGGCCAATATCTCTAATGAATATATAAACAAAAATTCTCAACAAAATTCTGGCAAATTGAATACAAAAGCATATCAAAAATATAGTGCACCATGATCAAGTAGGGTTTATACCAGGGATGCAAGTTTGGTTCAAAATATGGAATTCAATAAACGTAATACATCACATCAATAGACTTAAAGAAAAAAACATATGATCATCTCAATAGATGCAGAAAAAGCATTTGACAAAATACAATACCCTAGGAAAACTAGGGATAACACTAGAAAAAACTATGGATAACAGGAACATATTTCAACATTATAAAAGCTATTTATGTGAAGCCTCAGGCTACCATCATCTTAAATTGAGAAAAATTGAAAGGATTCCCTCTAAAAACAGGAACAAGACAGGGATGCCCCTTTCACCACTGTTATTTAACATAGTACTTGAAACCCTGGCTAGAGCAATTAGACAGATGAAAGAAATTAAAGAAATCCAGATAGGAAAAGAAGAACTCAAATTAGCACTGTTTGCTGATGATATGATAGTAGACCTAGAAGACCAAAAAAACTCCATCAAAAAACTTTTACAACTAGGAAATTAATTTGGCAAAATAGCGGGTTACAAAATCAATACCCATAAATCAAATGCATTTATGTACATTAGTGACAAATACTCTGAAAGGGAAATGAGGAAAACTACCCCATTTACAATAGCATCAAAATAAATAAATTAATTAATTAAATACTGGGAATCTACTTAATGAAAGAGGTGAAAGACCTCTAAATGAAAACTACAGAACACTAAAGAAAGAAATTATAGAAGACCTTAGAAGATGGAAAGATCTACCTTGTTCTTGGATAGGCAGAATTAATATTGTCAAAATGACCACACTACCAAAAGCACTATACAGATTTAATGCAATTCTAATCAAAATCCCAATGACATTCCTCATAGAATAGAAAAAGCAGTCATGAAATTCATCTGGAAAAATAAGAGACCCAGAATAGCTAAAGCAATCCTTAGCATGAAAAGTGAAGCAGGTGGCATCACTATACCAGACCTTAATTTATACTACAGAGCAATAATAATAAAAACAGCATGGTATGGGCACCAAAATAGGCTAGTAGACCAATGATACAGAATCAAGGACACAGAGACTAATGCATAGAATTTCAGTTATCTTATATTAGACAAAGGAGCCAAAAATGTACATTGGAGAAAAGATAGCCTCTTCAACAAATGATGCTGGGAAAAGTGGAAATCCGTATGTAGCAAAATGAAATTAAACCTGTATCTCTCACCATGCACAAAATTGAACTCAAAGTGGCTCAAGGACCTAGGAATTAGACCAGAGACAATATGCCTAATAGAAGAAAAAGTAAGCTCTAATCTCCAACATGTTGTATTAGGCCCCAAGTTCCTTAATAAGACTCCTGTAGCCCAAGAATTAATATGAAGAATCAATAAATGGGGTAGATTCAACCTAAAAAGCTTCTTAGCAAAATAAACAATGAGGTGAATAGAGAACCAACTAATTGGGAACAAATTTTTACCACATGCACATCAGATAGAGCACTAATCTCTAGAATATATAAAGAACTCAAAAAACTTAACACCAAAAAAAACCACAAATAACCCAATCAATAAATGGGCCAAGGAGCTGAAAAGACACTTCTCAGAAGAAGATATACAATCAATCAACAAATACATGAAAAACTGTTCAACCTCTCTGGCAATTAGAGAAATGCAAATCAAAATTATTCTAAGATTTTATTTCACTCCAGTCAGAATGGCAGCTATTAAGAACACAAACAACAATAAATGTTGGAAAGGTTGTGGGGGAAAAGGCACACTCATACATTGCTGGTGGCACATTGCAAAATATTGCAGCCATTATGGAAAGATTATGGAGATTCCTTGGAAAACTGGCAATGGAACCTCATGATGGCCCATCCATCCCACTTCTGGGTCTATTCCCAAAGGACTTTAAAGCAGCATACTACAGGGACACAGCCACATCAATGTTTATAGCATCTCAATTCACAATAGCTAGGTTGTGGAACCAACCTAGATGCCCCTCATTAGATTAGTGGAAAAAGAAAATGTGGTATATACACACAATGGAATATTACTCAACAATTAAAGAGAATAAACTAATGGCTTTTGCAGGTAAATGGATGAAGTTGGAGAACATAATGCTAAGTGAAGTTAGCCAATCACAAAAATCCAAATGCCAAATGTTTTCTCTGATATAAGTAGGCTGATTCACAGTGGGGTTGGGTTGGCGAACATAGGATTAGAGGAACACTAGAAAGGTCAATGGGGAGGGAGGGAAAGGGAGGGAGTAAGGGGGAATGAAGGGAAAAAAAAGAAGATGGTAGAATGAGATGGATATCAGTATCCTAAATGAATGATTGAAGACATGAATAGCATGAATATACTTTGTATTCAAACAGTGTTATGTAAAAAGCTGCTCTATATATGTAATATGAATTGTAATGCATGCTATTGTTATACATACATACAACAACTTTGAATAAAAATATAGTCAACAAAATTGCAAGGAAAATATTTAACCTATTTTTTAAAAATATTCTCAAATATTCTTGTATATTAATTTATTAAAGAATTTTATCTGTTTCTTAAAAATAGCATTAAAAAGAAGACTATGCTTAGGAAAAAAACAAGGTGGTGGAAGATTTGTACAATAAAAAGTATAAAATATTGATAAAATTAATTAATCAAAGCATAAATAAACAGACAACCTGTGTTCATGGATTGGAAGAATTAATTCTATTAAAATGTCCATTTAACACAGCATACCACCAAATTGCTCTTTTGCATATATACCTTCTTCTGAGAAAGTACTCTAAGGAAATAAAATTCATACCTCACAGAGATATCTTCATTTTCATGTTGATTGTATCATTATTCCCAATAGCCCTGATATTGAAGGAGCCTAAATATCCATTGACAAATAAGTTAATACAGGAATTGTGTGTGTGTGTGTGTTTGTGTGTGTTTGTGTGTGTGTGTGTGTGTGTTTATACACAGAGACAGACAGACATATGTGAATGTGAATGGTATATTTTTATTTTTATGAATGAAAATTTACCATTTGCCATTTTCAACAATAAATGAGCCTGGAGGAATTAAGACACAGAAAGAAAAATCTGTATGAATTCACTTATATGTGGAATATAAAGCAAGAAGTAGAATGGTCATTACCTGGTTTCAGGGCAGGATGAGGAGATATAGAGGGAGCACTACAAATGTACAACTTGAAGTCTAATTTATTGTATCCTGAAAATTTGCTGAGAAAGTACATGTTAGGTTCTTTTACCACACACACACACACACACACAAAATGGTAAGTATATAAGATTATGTATATGCTAATATGTTTGACTATAGTAATTATTTAACTTTGTACAGGCATATCAAAATTTTATGTTATGCACTTTAAATAAATATAGACATCATTCCATCCATACTCACACTGGGACTAGTTCTAGAAACTCCCTTAGATATCAAAATCTGAGAATGCTCTTCCCTTATATAAAATTGTTTAGTATTTTCATATAATCTACACACATCCTCCTGTATGCTTTAAGTCATTTTTGGATTACTATTACTTATAATAACTAACTCAGTGTAAATGCAAAATAATTTTTGTGCTGTATTGCTTACGGAACAATGGAAAAAAGAAGCAAGCAAAGGGAAAAAGATCCCTAATAGTTTAGCTTATAATGGACTTATTTAGATATAATGTCATCATAAGTTGAGTACCATTAGTATTTGCAAACCATGTGTTTAATAAGGTATTAAAATAAAAAAGATGTAAGAAATTCCTACAAACAGTAGCAATAAAACTAATACCTGATTAACAGTGGGCAAAGAATCTGAATAGATTAAAAAGCTTCTCGGTATCATTATCAGGGAAATGAAAATCAAAACCACAGTAAGATATCACACCACACCTCTAAGGATGGATGTTAGCAAAAACAAGCTCCTCTATTCTTAAATTTGTTTTCTGTCATCTGCTTTCTCTGTCTTCATTTTCTTTATTACACTTGATAGTTTCCATATGTTGTTGCCTATTTTTAGCAACAAATTCTGGAGTTTATT
Organism: Tamias sibiricus; assembly: GCA_025594165.1. Lineage (NCBI taxonomy): Eukaryota > Metazoa > Chordata > Mammalia > Rodentia > Sciuridae > Tamias > Tamias sibiricus. Next base: position 112,467,434 of record CM046667.1, read on the forward strand.
CACTGATGTTGCCATATTTTTCTATTTTGTAATACAAACTTTCTGTAATAGTTTTATTACTTTTTCCCTCTTCCACAAGGAGTAATTTTAATGATTATTTTTTTAATTTATTTTAAAAAAGCAATTTTCACTCATTGTAGAACTAATCTTTCATTTACAAGTAGCCCTTGGCTAAATTGCATGCATTTTGAATATTTGCTGTAATTACTTTCATTTCAATTTTTTAGTTATAACTGTTACAGATATGTGTACAGTCACAGAGAGAACAGTAGCAAATGGTAGTTTATAAAATCTTATCTATATTATGTATTTCCAGTAGATTTAGTTTAAGAACTATGACCATATATTGCAGCTGAAGTCACCTATTTATTACTGCCTGAACTTAATTTCCCACCATTTATTCCCTTGTATGAATTTACTGTCAATTATTTACATGTATGATTTCATAATTTAATGTTTAAATATCCATACACAATATTTAATGTTCTTTTATAGTTTTATGACTTTACATAAGTGACTTATAATGTATTCATGGATTTATGTACTATCTTAATATTTGGACCAGCAGTTCCAATCCTAGGTATATAATTAAGAGAAATGGAAAAATATACTGCCACAAAACTTGTAAACTAATGTTCTTCACAGAATTATTCATAAAGACAAAAGGCAAAAACCACATATATATATATATATATATATATATTCACTAATAATTGAATAAACAAAATGTAGTATACTTGCTATCTAGTTCTAGAATAATTTTATTACCCAAGGAAAAAACCATATGATCATTAGGAGTCCTTCTCCATTTTCCTGTCACCTATCCCCTTGGTATGACTGATTTACTTTCTGTATATATATATTTGCCTATTCTAGACATATAAAATAGATGAAATCATATGTGGTCTTTTGTGTCTGACTTTTTCACTTAACATAATAGTTTCATGTCTCATCTTTGTTGTAGCATTTGTCAGCAATTCATTCCTTTTTTTGGTCAAATGATATTCCAGTCTATGGGTATACTTCACTTTATTTTTGTAATATTTTTTTTTATTTGTTTGCTTTAGTTGTACACAATGCATTTGTCTTTACATGGTGCTGAGGATCGAACCCGGGTCGCGCACATGCTAGGCAAGCGCTCTACCACTGAGCCACAACCCCAGCCCATACTTCACTTTATTTATTCCTTTATCAGCATTTTTATTCAGTGGACATATATGTGTGTTATTTCCAACATTTGGTTTTTGTGAATAATTCTGGTATGAACATTGGTTTGAAAATTGTGTTTGGGTATATATTTCCATTTATCTTAGGTATATGAAATTGCTGGGCCAAATAATAACTGTATATTTAAAACCTTTTTGAGGAACTGCTAGAATGGTTCTCAAAGAAGTTGTCCCACCTTCGTTTTGAAGGATATTTTCTGTGTGTAAATATTTAGGATAATAGCCTTTTTTTCTTTTAGCATTTTAAAGGTGCCATTCCATTGCCCTCTGGCATTTATTATATCTGATGAAAAGACAACATAAATCTTATTGTTTTTGTCTATAAGCTAATGCATCCTTTTTTCTATTTATGATCATGAAGATTTTTATCTTTCTTTAAATATACATTTACCTTTTAATTTTTTGTTTAATTGAGGCTCTCAGATGTATTCTACAAGGGCCAGATTTTTGGCTTTTCTGGATAGCAGTCTCTTCCATGACCACTCAACTTCACTTGGCATAAAAGTAGTCATGGAGAATGCATAATTAAATGAACATTGCTGTGTTTCAATAAAACTTTATTAAAAATATATGGTGGGCCAGATTTTCCTGCAGGCTGTAGTGTGTTGACTCTTTCTTGTATGTTTTCTATTAAGTGTGGTGGCCAAATGTTTAATTGAAATATAATCTTTGCAGTACAATAATAGAGTTTTAATTTTTTTGTGTGATGCAATTGGAGTTTTTATTCCTATTTTGATCTAAATGTTATTTAGCTTACTTTTTTCAATTTTCACGTAGTTGTAGATTGTTCATTTTGTTATCTCTTGGTTGGTATTTGTTATGGTTTGGATATGAGATGTCACCCTAAAAGTTCATCTGGTAATTCAGGAATGTTCAGAGGTGAAATGATTCTGAGACATGTAACATTATCAGTGGATCAATACCTTTGATGTATTAGTAGTTTGAACGGACTACTGGGTAGTAACTATCAGCAGGTGGGACATTCCTGGAGCGAGTAGATCAAGAGGGGCATTCCTTTGTGGATTATATTTTGTCTCTGAGTTCTTGCATGCACGCACCACTCTCCCGCTCTCTTTTCTGGCTTCCTGCTATGTGCTGAGTATCTTTCTTACACCACGTCTTTCCACCATGATATTCTGTCTCACCTCAGGCCCAAAGGAATGCAGTTTGCTGATCATGGACAAAATCTCTGAAATCATGATCCCCCAAATCTTTTCATCCCCCAAGTTTGTCTTGTAAGGTATCTTGGTCACCACAGTGAAAAGCTGATGAATTTAGTAGAATTTAGTTTTATTGCAGTAGAGATATTAAATGGAACTCATATATCTAATGCTTTGAGGAGTTAATTTATCTTTTACTAGTGGCTTGATATAAGATCAATATAAAAACTTATGGGCAAAGATCAAAGCTGAAGCCGGGTGCGGTGGCTCACGCCTGTAATCCCAGCACTTTGGGAGGCTGAGGCAGGAGGATCGCAAGTTCAAAGCCAGCCTCAGCAGTGGCGAGGCACTTAGCAACTCAGTGAGACCCTGTCTCTAAATAAAATACAAAAAAGGGCTGGGGATGTGACCCAGTGGACGAGTACCCCTGAGTTCAATCCCCGGTACCACAAAAAAAAAAAAAAAAAAAAAAAAAAAAAAAAAAAAAAAAAAAAAAAAGATCAAAGCTGAAATTAATGAAATATAGAATAAAAGAACAATACAAAAGATCAATGAAACAAAGTGTTGGTTCTTTGAAAATCAAACAAGATTGATAAACCCTTAGCCAAACTAACTAAAAGAGAGAAAATACCCAAATTAATAAAATTAGAGGTGAAGAAAGGTATATTTTAACAGATGCTGCTGAACTCAAGAGGACCATCAAGGGCTATTCTGAAAACATAATCCAATAATTGGAATATCTAGAAGAAATGGATATATTTCTAGACACATGTAACCTGCTCAAATTGAATGAAGAGAATATAGAAAATCTAAGCAGACCAGTAACAATCAACAATATTGGAGCAATAATAAAAGCTCCCATCCAAGAAAAGCCCAGAAGCACACAGATTCACAGCTGATTTCTACCAGATTTTTAAAGAACTAATGCCAATACTCCTTAAATTATTCTATGAAATACAAAAGAAGGAACATTCTCAAATTCATGTTTTGAAGCTCATATCATCCTGGTACCAACACTATATAAGGATAAATCATGGAAAAATTATAGACCAATATCCTTGATGATAAGCATAGATGAAAAAAATCATTAATAAAATACTTGCACATGGAGTTCAATAATATGTCTAAAAGATAATACACCACGGTCAAGTTGGTTACAGTCCAGGGACACAAAGATGGTTCAGCACATGCAAATCAACAAACATAATATACCACATAAATAAAATCAAGGACACAAAACACATTATCTCAATAGATACAGAAAAACATTTTGACAAAATTCAGCATCATTTCTCAGTAAAACCCCAAAAGTGTTTAGGTGTAGAAGGAACTTACCTGAACATCATAAAAGCTATATATGGCAAACCAAAATTCAGTATCATACTAAATGGGGAAATTTTGGAGGCATTTCCTTTAAAATCAGGAAGAAGGTGTCCATACTTAGCAATTCTATTCAATATGGTACATGAAATTTTAGCCAGAGCAATCTGGCAAGAGAAAGAAACAGAAAAGAAACAAATAAGAAAGGCAGAGGTCAAATTATTGCTATGTGCAGATTATATGGTGCTAAGTCTAAAGTTCCACCAGAATACTTCTAGAGATGATAAAAAATATTCAGCAAAGTAGCAGGATACAAATCAATATACATAAATCGATAGTTTTTCTATACACTGGTAATGAATATGCTGAGAAAGAAATTTTAAAAAATTGCACTCACAATAGATTAAAAAAAATAAAATGCCTATGAAAGCCAGCCACCATGGTGGACACCTGTCATCTCAGTGGCTCAGGAGGCTGAGGCAGGAGGAACACAAGTTCAAAGCCAGCCTCATCAATTTAGCAAGGCCTTATGCAACTTAGTGAGATCCTGTATCAAAATTTAAAATAAAAAAGGGATGGGGATTTTGCTCAGTGGTTTGAACGCCCCTGGGTTCAAATCCTGGTACCAAAATTTAAAAATAAATAAATAAAATTAGAATAAAATACCTAGGAATAAACTTCACCAAGGAGGTTAAAGTTCTGCTGCAGAGAATTTTACAGATTGATTATAAAAGGAATACAAGAAGACTCTAGAAGATAGAATACCCTCCATGTTCATTGAATTTATATTTTTAATGCCATAATATAAAAATGATCTACAGATTCAATGCAATCCCCATAAAAATAACAAAAGCATTCTTCACTGAACTAGGAAAATCAGTTTCTCAAATTCATATGGAAGAAAAACATAACAACCCTGAATAGCCAAACAATTCTGAGCAAAAGACCAATGCTAGAGGCATCTCAATACCCCAATTTGAATTATACTACAAAGCCATAGTAAAAAAAACTGAATGGTATTGGCACAAAAACAGACATGCATGCAAACAGGATAGAATAGAAAACATAGAGAAAAAACTCCCACAGCTATAGTCACCTGATTATTGATAAAGGTGCCAAAAACATATGTTTAAGATTCAACAGACTCTTTAATAAATGGCATTGGGAAATTGGATATTCATAGGTAGAAGAGTGAAAGTAGATCCTTATCTCTCATTCTGAACATATATCAACTCAAAATGGATTGAAGACCTAGATAAAAAGACCAATAACTTTGCACCTGCTAGATGAAAACATCAGAAAAACACTTCAATGTAGAGGCACAGGCCAAGACTTCTGGAATAAAACTCTTGTAGCTCAGAAAATAATAGCAAGATTAATAAATGGGATGTCATCTAATTAAAAAGATTCTGCACAGCAATAGTAACAACAGTGTGAAGAGACAGCCTATAGAATGGGAGAAAATCTTGGCCAACTATTCTTCTAAAAGAGGATTAATATCTGGAATACATAAATAATTCAAAATACTCAACACCATAAAAACAAATAAACCATTCAGTAAAATGGGCAGATTAACTGAACAGACACTTCTCAAAAGAAGAAGTACAAATGTCCAACAATTATATGAAAAGGTTTTGGATATATTTAGCCTTCAGGGAAATTCAAATAAATGCTGGCAAGTGTGTGGGGAGAAAGGAACTCTTATATACACTTGGTGGGAATGCAAATTTGTATAATCACTATGGAAATCAGTACATCAATTCCTCAAAAAAATAAATTACCATGTGATCCAGTTATACCACTTGGTATTTATCTGAGAGGATTAAAATCAGCATATTTTAAAGATGTAAGATTGCCCATCTTTATTTCAGTATAATTCATAACAACTTAGTTTTAGAATCAGCCTAGGTATCCTTCATCAGATGAATAAATAAATAAAAATTGGTTTTTATACACAATGGATTTTTATTTATCCATAAACAAGAATAAAATTATGACATTTGCAGGAAAATGGATGGAACTGGAGAGAATCATATTAAATGAAATATGACAGACTGAGAAAGACAAGTTTTGTCTGATATGTGGAAGCTAGAGGTGAATAAAGGAAAAGAAAGGATTTTGTGAAAGTAGAAGTGAGATCATCAGGGCAGAATAAGGGAATCAAAAGAAGAAGGGTGGGGTGAGGTATTGGGGAAGGAAATTGATCAAATTATGTTATATGAATATACTGGTATGCCACAATGAATCCTCAGTTCTATATAATTAAAGTACATCAATAAAATAAATAACCTCTAGGTAATGGAATAAAGTATAATTTTAGTTTCTCAGTTATAATAGTCCATAGGTTACTCTTAAGTCAATAGATCTATAGTATTCTAAATTAGTTTTCATTGATTTCTTAATGTTAAAAAGACCATTATTTTTTCATTTCTAGTTCGTTCCCTGTGGTTTTAAGCATTGCATCTACTTTTATTTCTTCTTTTACATGTATCTAACAGTATTATATGGGACTTCATCTTTACCCCAACGTAGAGATTTAGAGTCTACATCTGAGAATAAAGGTATGTGAAGGTCTCTACATTTTTATCTATTATTTAATAATAATTAAATGTATGTATATATAATTGTATAAATATATTACAATGTGAAAACTCAGTACATATATATGTACAGTATATAGGGGAATGATCCAATTAAATTAATTAGTATATACCTTAACTCAAATATTTATAATTTATTTGGGATGAGAAGGTTTAACATCCTTTTTTGTACAGTGCATAATTGTTAACTATAGTCTTCCCACTGTGCAATAGAACACTGGAAATTATTTCTCTTATCTAAATGTAATTTTATCTATTAACCAACCTCTCCCCTTTTCATCCTGCCCCTGTTTAGACTTTGATAACTACTGTTCCCTTTTCTCTGCATCCTAGACAATATCTTTTTGATAATAGCCAATGATGTATAGTATTTAATTAAAAACTGAAAATAACGAGCTGTGGAATCTACCAGAAATGTCACTAAGTGGATGGCAGTGACTGGGAAAAACAATAAAACCACTTTTTGGTTGTATCTCACAGAATTCAGATGGCTCAATAAACCGGTAACTTATATTCTACCAGATAATTTTAAATTATTAATTAGTTAATTTAATTATTTAAGAACCTAAGAATCTCATGTGTTATCAATATAAAATGAAATTCTTGTCCCACTTAATGCTTTGTTGTTGAATTTCTTTTGGTTTGGTCATTTTTTTTTATCTTTGCTTTCCTTTTGTTTGTATTTTTAATTGAATTTTATTTTTCTTTACCTTTTTAAAAAAGGTTTTCCAAAATTACATTTGTTTCTCAAATTAATATATCACACACATGCCTACACACATGCATAATATCAGTAGGGGAGTTTAGCTGATTCACATTTTTTCTTATAACTGATATGATTGATTTTGTTCGGCTACTTTTTTTCTCTGTGTATTCAAATTTACCTGATTTTCTTATTTTTTAGTGTAAAGAATTAATTCTTATGTTTTCTAGTCTTTTAGAGTACTAAATTTTGTATTCTCATAATAGTATACTATTCAGGGTTGTGGTTGTAGCTCAGTGGTTGAGTGCTGGCCTAGCACGTGTGAGGCAGTGGGTTCAATTCTCAGCATCACATAAAAACAAATAAAATAAAGTATTGTGTCCATCTACAACTAATTTTTTTTAAATTCAAAGCATTATTTTTTTATTTAATTTAATTTGTTATACATGCTTTTAGATTGCAATTCCTTTCATATTACATATAAAGAGCACAGTTTTCCAAGTCATTGATTTTACAAAAAGTATTTTCATACCATTTGAATTTTTTATACATGCACTTAATATATTGATGTCCAACTCCTTCTGCCATTGTTTCTATCGCCTTGCCCCTTTCCCTCCCCTCCCCCCTTTTTTCTATTTAACATTTCTTCATTCCTCTCATCCCCCCTCCTTTGTCACTAATTCAGTATCATTCTAGCAAAGGAAACACTGGACCTTTTTTTTTTTTTTTTTTTTTGAATTGGCTAACTTAGCATTATTTTCTCCAACTCCATCCATTTACCTGCAAATGCAATGATTTTATTCTCTTTTAGTGCTGAGGAGTGTTCCATTGTGTATATATACCAAAGTTTCCCTATCCATTCATCTGTTGATGGGCATAGGGGTTGTTTCCACAATCTAGCTATTGTGAATTGTGCTGCTATGAACACTGATGTGGTTGTGTCCCTGTAGTATGCTATTTTTAAGTCCTTTGGGTATAGACCAAGGAGTGGGATAGCTGGGTCAAATGGTGGTTCCATTCCAAGTATTCCTAGGAATCTCCATACTGCTTTCCAAATTGGCTGCACCAATTTGCAGTTCCACCAGCAATGTAAGAGTGTGCCTTTTTCCCCACATCCTCACCAGCATTTATTGTTGTTTGTGTTTTTGATAGCTGCCATTCTGACTGGAGTAAGATGAAATCTTAGAGTTGTTTTGATTTGCATTTCTCTATTAGATAGAGATGTTAAATGGGTTAAGGAACTGAACAGACACTTCTCAGAAGATGATATACAATCAATCAACAAATATATGAAGAAAATGTTCAAAGCATTCATTAAGTTACAGTTCATCAAATTACTGAGACAAAGTAAAATAGTTTAGTGTTGTATGAAAACTGCTATTCCCCTTATTTGAGATATAATATTGTATTTCAGTGCATAATTGTCAAAGGTTTTGTGCATTTTTTTTTCCAAACTGTGGGTTGGCCCATTACATGAAGCTTTTAAAAACATTGTGCCAGTCAGTATTACTTAAAATCATTCATTGCTAAATTCTCTTTAGTAAAAGATTAGAATGCATGGAATATTTGTGAATATACATTACAAGTAAACACTCCAAATTGACACACATCATTGCTATTTGATAGTTAAGAGAACATTTTTCTGATCTGAAAAAAAAAAGATAAAGTTAATACATTAGTTTTTATTGTTCTGTGCTTTATAATCAAAATATTACACATGAGAAAATTTGCTACAGTGTTGCCCAATATGGACTTACAAAATTTCATCTTCTGTGTCCAAAATTCTGTGGCAGCTACTATTGGTTTTGCTATCTAAAGTGCCATTCTTAGCACCACTTATATAAGATGTGTTTACCATTCTGAATGCAGAACACTAAACAATCCATGCAAGTTGGCTCTTGGAAATATGCTGGCAATATGCATTCATTGAGAAGTCTAGGTTTGTGGCTTGTATCACAGTGTGCAAGAAGACAAATGTGTATCTACATACCACTGGTAAATACACTGCTGCTTTTTACCTTTTAAATGACATGTGGAACAGAATTATACCATGTGATGATTGTACCATAAAAGGTGATAAACAAATTTTCTTACTGAAAAGCCTGGTGCAAGGATTATGTGGTGGCAACAATTAAGCATTGAAATATGGTATTTAGAATACTTTTAGTTCATTCCCTGAATCACTTCAACCTCTTCATATTAGGAAATGACTCAAGTGGTTCTTCTGTAAGAAACATTATATAAAATTTGTTTCTATAATTTGAATTTCTATTAAAATATTTGTTATTTATAGATAGCTGTCATATGTCGATATGTCAATATCTACAGAAGTATCTGTGGTTATGCATCTTCATTTTTAAGATAATTTAAAATTCACATTTAATATTATGATTATATTTGTGAAAGTTAAAGTCTCTATTTTGACTGATATAAATTGCCTACTCTTTTCCATTTTATATTTTGATTATTCCACTTTTGAGCTCTTTACTTGTTTACCTTTGTCAGTTGCAAATACATATTAAATATTTCTTTTTAAAAATTTATGAGAAGTATGTTTTGAGACATTTTGATAGCTAAGATTTTCTTTCATTTGTCTTCACATATGAAAGATCATTAAACTAGATTTAGAAGTCAGTCATTTTCTAATAACAACTATTAATATTTCTTTATTATGAAATTAATTATTATAATAGAAAAGTTGGAGGACAGCTTGGTTTTTATTCCTTTATAGTTAAAATATTTTTTCAACTTGGACACTTGACAATATTTTTATCAGTATAATTTAAAAATGAATGTACATTTTAAACCACTATTTTTACATTTTGGAATTTATTTTAAGGAAATAGGTAGTATTTCTGAGTATTTTCCTGATCATGTAAAAACATTCCATTTGCACTCATAGAACTAAGGGCCTGGGCACATAGCTTAGTGGAAGACCACATACCTAGCATGTGCAATGCCCTAGATTTGACCCCTAATCTCACACACACACACACACACACACACACACACACACACACATACACAGCAAGAAAGAATTCAGAGAACTAGAAAATATATGGATAAATTGATGATTACATCATGGAAAGAGCCTCTAACTAAAAGAAATAATTTTAAATAACACAAAATCATGAATAACCAAATGGTTTTATATATTCTTTTTTTTCTTTCTCTGTTTTTTGTGGTACCAGGGATTGAATTCACTGGCACACAACCTCGACCACTGAGCCACATCCCTAGCCCTAATTTGTATTTTATTTAGAGACAGGGCCTCACTGAGTTGCTTAGTGCCTCACTTTTTGCTGAGGCTAGCTTTGAACTTGCTATCCTCCTGCCTCAGCCTCTTGGGCTGCTGAGATTACAGGTGTGTGCCATGGCACCTGGCTTCTTTATTCTTACTTATTAGAATGGTTGTTGTAGGCTTGAATGGACTGCCCTTCCAGAAAAGGGGAGGATATTTATTCTGAATCTACTTGTTCATTTTAATTTTACTGAGATCAGAGATTGGATAACATTATAACATTTAATTATAATCTCAATATTTGGCAATAACTCATTGTGGGTTTCTCTTACTTTATTTGGGAATAAAAGGCAAAATTTCTACTAAGGGGGAGGTTAAGAGAGAATGGAATATTCAAAGAAGGATCTTGATGCATCTTTATCCTTTAGTACTTGTCATTAGTTTTAGAATTGCAAATACGTCACAGGAAATGGGCACTGTAACCTTGGCCAAATGTTATTATGAAAAACAATCAAAATATACCAAATGTTCCAATAAGAAAAAAATTAATAGCATGGCAATGCCCAGAACCATTCATCTCATCTTGTTAAAATTCTATGAATAAAATTGGGTGGTCAAAACGGGATACAGATTTTACCATTTACCAGTAGTAGGTGTTTGCCCTTTTTTACACGCCTTTCCCTTTCTGAATCCTTTTAAATCTATTTTATCTTGATGGAACAGTGTTATTTGTTGTTTGTTTTTACTGATGTCACATACCTCTAATGTTTATGCAGCACTTGTATTTCTTCTTTCATAAGTTAGCATGTTTAGCATGTTTCGTAAAACAATGTATATATATTTTCTTTATGACTAGTAAGGTAAGATTGTTATTTGACATATAAATTGCAATTTTTCTTAATTTGTTAGCCATATATTTCATTGTTGTTATTCTTCCTATATAATTTTTAGTATTTCTAGTCTAATTTATTAATTACCATTTTCATTTCTAATTTTAATATTTTTCTTATTTGGAAATTACTTTTCAAACCACATCTGTAAAAATGATCAACTAAAATTTTTTAGTGCTTTTATAATATTTAATATTTAAACTTGTGAACCACTTGGAGGTTGTTATGGTAGTGAGGAAAAAAGAGTTTTTTTTGATTGTTGTTACAAAGCTGCTCACCCCCCCCACCCCACTGCAGTAGTTCCATTTATTAAGAAAAGTTTTCTTTTTCTTTATTGATTTTAAATGTCATATTTAACATATATACAGCCCTGGACATACCTAGTTTTATTTAAAGTTCTTATTCTGTTCTGTTGATCTGTCTGTTGTCATCCTAGCACAATTTTATTTCAAATAATTTCACTGAGTAATATATTTACTTTCTGTCAGAACAAGTAATGTGTTTGCTCTCCATATTAGTTATCAGTTTTTGTCAAAATAGGCACGGATATTCTTCCAGGTACAATAGTAAAAGGGAGTGTTTTCCTAGTAGATACTCTAAATTGTAAAATATTATCAAAAAGTAAATATCAACTTTAGATCCGCTTTGTAAAATTCCAAATTTGATCACATAAAGATTGTGATAAACCAATACAGAAATAAAGAAATAAATAGTAAATGAAATTTACTACTTGAATACCTCTAAGAATGAATATTGTCTTTTATTTTTTCCAAGTTTTTAAGTTCAACATTTTGTTTTTATCATTTATCATAGTTATTATATATTTTGGTGGGCATTTGAGTTTTTAAATTACTTTTCTGATGATCCTGTGAATTGTTATTTGCTTCTACATTATTTTCCATTTGTTTGCTATCACCATATAGGAAAGCTATTAATTTGGCCACATTTTCCTTACAGTTTACGCTACCAATCTCTTATTTCCTTTAAAAGATTTACATTGTACATTGTTGGATTTTTTCAGGCTGATGATCATATTTGTGCAAATAATTATAATCCTGACTGAGCATGGTGGCCACAGTGGCTCAGGAGGCTGGGGGCAGGATTATCAGAAGTTTAGCAAGGCCCTAAGCAGTTTAAGGCAATCCTGTCTCAAACAAACAAAGAAAGAAAGAAAAAAGAAAAACAAAAACAAAAACACAAAAAGGGCTGGGACTGTGGGTCAGTGGTTGAGCACCCCTGGGTTCAATACCCAGTAGCAAAAAGAAATTATAATCCTGCCTCTTTACTTTCAAAATATTTATAAATTCTTTTGTATTTTAGTGCTAGGGATTGAACCTAGAGCCCTGTGCATGCTAAGCATATGCTTTACCACTGAGTTACACCCAGAGCACTTTTTTTCTGTCTTTTGCATGATACTGTTGGTGGAAGTACTAAAAATACAAATACTGATAATTAAAATAGGGGATATTATCTTTCTCATGATTTTAATGGGTTGAGGAAAGGGACAATTAGACAACTGCACTAAATCTGCAATCTTAGTAGTGCATTCATCCTATTATTTTCAACTTTTTATTCTGTTTTTCTTTCCATATGTTTTATCTTGAATAGAAATTGCTGGAGCAAACTTTTTGATTTGCTTTTAGGTGGTCAGTGTCATATGATACTTCTGAGAGCACATATTTTCACTCTGCTAGGACATATTATCAAAAAGAAGAGAGAGATTTTTGATAAGATACCTGTAAACCTTATTTACTATATATCAAACAATGAAGAAAACTGACAAGAGTAAATTCTAGACAGGATCAAATAGTAAGGGAACTCCCTTACATTTCTGATTGTAATAAAAATAGTAACACCATCATTCAGTTAAAAAAGTAATTAAACTACTGATAAACATGACAACATTTGTAAATCTCAAATACATTATGCTAAGTGAAAGAAAACAGATGCAAAAGTTTGTTCAATTACATATGATTCCATTTATATGTCATTTACCAGGAGTTGGGATACATTTTTGCTATAAAAGTGTAGCACAAAGGAGTGTTGAGATAAAGGGACTCTTTTCTATCCTGATTGTGGAAATTTTTACATGGTAATGTACATTTGCAGAACATTATAGGAAATTAAATGAATTTTACCATATGCAAAATTGAAAATAAATTTAGAAAGATCCCACAATAGGATTTTTTCAAACTAATACTTGCTTCTCTGTCTGCTAATTTACCTGCTTAAAAAAGAGGTCAGCTTTGGCACATCTCTAAAAAAGCCCATGATGGAAGTTTTGTGCTCAGTAGATAAGGTGCTTGAAACATGAATATTTGAGATTCATCTAGCCACTTTTCTTTAAAAGTGATAAAAAAATTTTTAAAATGACATAAAGGATTTAATGAACGTTAAAACAAATTTTAAATGACCTGTACATGTGAGAAATTAGAACACATCATATATTGGACAGAATTTTAGGCATCAGCTTAAATTAGATGTATTGTTTTTTTAGTAATTAGAATTAAAGTTCTGAGGATTCATGTGTCCTTGGCCACAACTTAAGTATTATTCAAATTATCATAAAACAGAATAATTGCTCTAATTCTTCTGAATTGTTCCTTTTTATCATGTTTAGCAAGATGATATTTTAAAATATTAAGTCATATTGCAATTTAGTTTCTTACCTATTAATCTTCTCACTAAAAGGAAATGAAAAGATGTAGAAATGGCATATGCTATCTTGCAAACAACAGAAATAGTGAGTTAAATATCCTTAGGAAATTTAAAATTATTTGAGTTGCCATCTTTCCCCATGGTATATCTTATAACCAGAGAAACATGTATTGTCACCACTCAGATAAAAACCTTCTGACAGACAACCTGAAATTCCAACTTTGTCAAGTTTCATGAACCAGTAATACATGCATCATGCTCAGTTTTTGTGGAATACTTATATTGTCAGTAATTGTCAGGGAGTGAAGGAATACAGAAGCTAGAAGGGAAGTCACCTTGTGAACCTCCTGCTTCCAGAGGGAGCAACAATTTTAACAACCCAAATCATATATGCATATAGATTTAAAAAAAATTTAGTTGTTTTTGGACCATTAATTAATTAATTTATATGCAGTGCTGAGAATCAAACCCAGTGCATCACAAATGCCAGGAAAGCACTCTACCACTGAGCCACAACCCCAGTCCCTAGATTTTTAAAATATCGTCAGAAATAACTTTGCTTATTGGCCTCAAAAGTCCTGGTAGAACATATAAGTTTAGAGCCATTTCCATTAAGAAAATAGAGGTGTTCTTCTTGAAAATAGGTTGTATATGTTTGTACTTTATATAAAAATTTGTACCATTCAAGAGAAAAATAAGTAAATATGGAGATGAATTAAATTTAGGGGGTTATATAGTCTGAACAAATTTTAGAATTTATATTTTCTCTCAGGAAATTTATTACACTTAATTTTTAAAAATTTTATTGGTTCTTTTTATTTATGCATGACACAGTAGAACCCTTTTGATATAATTATACAAGCATGGAATATACATTATATATGGAATATATATTATATATATGTGTACATATATATAATATTTTTCTAATTAGCATTCCAGTACCTCTCCTTCCCCTTCCTTTTCCTCAAATCCTGCTCCCTTACCTCTATTGATCTTTCTGCCATTTTCAGTTTTTTAAATTAATTTCTTGTGGTTGTACATGATGTTGAGTTTCACTGTGGTATATTCATATATGTACATAGGAAAGTTATGTCAGATTCATTCCACCATCTTCCCTATTCCTATCCCCCTCCCTCCTTTTCATTCCCTTTTGTCTAATCCACTGAACTTCTATTCCCCGCCACCTTGTTGTGGGTTAGCATCTACAAATCAGAAAGAACATTTGATCTTTGGTGTTAGGTATTGGCTTATTTCACTTAGCATGATAGTCTACAGATCCATCCATTTACCAGTGAATGTCATAAAGTCATTCTTCTTCATGGCTGAGTAATATTCCAATGTCTGTATATACTACAATTTCTTTATCCATTCATGTGTTGATTGGCATCTAGACTGGTTCCATTGCTTAGCTATTGTGAATTGAGCTGCTATAAACATTGATGTGGCTGTGTTACTATAGTATGCTGATTTTAAGTCCTTTGGGTATAGAACAAGGAGTGGGATAGCTGGGTCAAATGGTGGTTCCATTCCAAGTTTTCTAAGGAATCTCTCTACTCCTTTTCAGAGTGGTTGCACTTGTTTGCAGTCTCACCAGCAATGTATAATTGTACTCTTTTTCCCACATCCTCTCCAACATTTATTGTTACTTATATTCTTTTTTGGGGGAGGGGGGAAGTAACTCGGGATTAAACCCAGGGGCACTCGACCACTGAGCCATCTCCCCAGCCCTATTTTGTATTTTATTTATAGACAGGGTCTCACTGAGTTGCTTAGTGCGTCACTTTTGCTGAGGTTGGCTATGGATTTGTGATCCTCCTGCCTCAGCCTCCTGAGCCACTGGGATTACAGGCATGTGCCACAGATCCCGGCGGTTACTTGCATTCTTGATAATAGCCATTCTGACTTGAGCTAGATGAAATCCCAGCATAGTTTTAATTTGAATTTCTCTAATTGCTAGAGATGTTGAAATTTTTCATACATTTTTGTTGACCATTTATATTTCTTCTTTTGAGAAGTGTCTGTTCAGTTCCTTTGCCCATTTTCTGATTGGGTTATTAATTATTATTATTATTATTATTATTTGGTGTTAAGTTTGGTGTTAATTTCTTTGTATATCCTGGAGATTATTGCTGAGAGTTGCATGTGGTAAAGATTTTCTCCCATCCTGTAGTCTCCCTGTTCATTTTCTTGATTGTTTCCTTTGCTGTACAGAAGCTTTTTAGTTCGATGTCATCCAATTTATTGATTCTTGATTTTACTTGCTCTTTAGGAGTCTTGTTAAGAAATTCAGATCCTGAGCTGACATGATGGACTTACATTTTCTTCTATTAGGTGCAGGTTTTTTTCTTTCTTTCTTTTATTTATTTTTTTTGTGTGTGTGTCAATAGGTCATATCTAGATTATCATAAGACCAGTTGTGATCTTATGTGTTTCTCTTTGAGTTGTGGTGAAAACACAGAGTTTGAAAAAGATGAAACCAGGTGTAGTAGTGAAGTTGACATGGAAAAAGTGCAGATCAGTACTGATATTATGGAAAAGTGCCCTGGAAACAGGGCATTAAGATAATTTAGAGATCTAAAACACTGAAGACTAATTGGACACTTAGGCCACAAAGCATCTTTATAAAATGTCTTACTATGTCTTCTACACTTCCCGTTTTCTCTTCATTTGATTGCAGTAGGACTTCTACCCTTCTTCTCTAACGAAAATTATTTTTCTGAGATCAACAGCAACCTCAAATGGACACTTTGTTGTCTATATTCTGCTAGCAAGTTCTGTGACATTTAACATGGTCAATCATTTCTTTGTTCTTACAACTTCTAATTTTACCACTGATTCAATAAATACTTAATAAGTAAATACTATGTGCTATAAATATAGCAGGGCACAAAGCAAGCTATAATATATGCCTTTAAAAACTTTCATTCTACAGAGAATCCAAATCAGATACATAAATAAAATATATAAAATTTTAAATAATAAGCACAAAGAAGAGAATAATGTTGATAAATCAAGAAAAGAAAAATTATTACCACAGTTTGAAATAGAATATTTAAGGGAGCTCTCACTTAACTTGGATCAAAACAATCAAATAAGGAAGCAGTTGCGTTTGAGTGATGTGACTATCTGGAGCATAAGCAATACAGGCTGAGGGAACATCTTAACTCCTATATTGATATTTAACTGAAGGGAGGGCATGGTTATAAGCAGAATGACCAATTAGGATGGTATTGTATTAATCAAGGCAAGAGATGATGGTGACCCAGAGATGGATAGTAGCTGAGGAGGTAATTAGAAGTAATCAGATTCTGAATACAGTGGTACTACCCTATCCAGGGTTTTACTTTCCACTGTTTTAATTACCTGTGGTTTACAGCATAGCCAGCCTATCATGACTTTCTTTTACCTTTTTTACAATTTCATGGGTGGGATATTTGTTCTTATTCTATGTAGATTTTAACATCCTCAGTATGTGATTTTTTTTTTCTTTCCTTTATAAGTTGAGAACTTTTACATTTTCATTTAAAGGAATGACTTTTCCACTTTTCTTTGGTATATCCAAATTACTGGCATCACTACTCTAGTGCTGTGGGGACATTAAGTAAAATAAGGGTTACTTGAACACAAGCACTGTGATACTACAATAGTGGATCTGATAACCAAGATGACTACTGAATATTTTGAAAAAGAGAAAGATAACATTCATATAACTTTTATTACACTATAACATTAGAGTTTTCTATTTTATTATTGATATTATTATTATATTTTATTTTATTATTTTATTACTGCTATTGTTAATTTCTTGCTGTGCCTAATTTATAAATCAAAATTTACCATAACTATGTGCATATAGGGAAAAATATAGGGATTGGTACTGTTTTGGTTTTGGGAACCCTCTGAGGTTGGAACACATCCCTCAAAGATAAGGGGGGAATAGTATATGTCTTATTTTGATGTTATGGCCCAAACTTTTCCTGATATGTGGAATATTGGGTGTGAGTGAGAAAGGAAGGAATTAAGAAGTATTCTAATATGTATCTTTTGAGCTACTACAGGCATGGTGAAGCCTATGAGTGGCAAAAATTTTAGGAATATACTCAGGATTTTAGTTTTGGTGATGATAAGTTTGAGATGGCTATCAGATATCAAATTGTAGATATCAAATTGGTGGCTTAATATCCAATTTTGAAATGTAGGAGAAAGGTCTGACCTGGAAATTTAAATTGGGGTTATTGTCATAGATATGGTTGGTAATGCTGTGAAACCTCATCCATTTATTTATTTTTTAAAAATTTTTTTAGTTTGTAGGTAGATACAATACCTTTATTTTTGTTTTATTTATTTATTTAAAAATTTGTTTTTAGTTTTAGTTGGGCACAATACCTTTATTTTATTTATTTATTTTTATGCGGTGCTGAGGATGGAATCCAGTGCCTAACACATGCTAGGCAAGCCCTCTACCACAGAGTCACAACCCCAGCCTTCATCCATTTATTTTTGTGATACCATTTCTTCCTTAGCAGTCACTTACTTTATGAATGCTCTTTCTCAGTATCCTTTATAAAGTTCTTTCTTTTTTTTCTTTCCTTAAATGTTAGCAAACAGGGTTCCTTCTGTTCCTTTTTAAAAATTTTGTACTGGGGATTAACCCAGGTGCACTTTACCAGTGAGCTACATCCCTAGTCTTTTTTTAGTTTTCCTGTATTTATTTTGAGACAGCAATTTCAGTTCAAATTGCTGAGGCGGGCCTTGAAGTTGCATTCCTTCTGAGTTGTTGGCACTACAGGCATGCACCACTGCATCTGGTAAGGGTTCTCTGTGTTCTTGATCTGTTCTCAGTTCTTTGATTATACCTTAATCTATATTCCTGGTTAAGGAATATAGATTAATCTCTCTCCTAATATCCAGACATTATAATTAATATCATATACATTTCTATATGTCTGTGTTGGAGCTACTTCCAACTGTACATGTATAAAAATTGAACTTACTAATGCTATGTTCTATGTACATTGCCCAACAAAACTACTACTACTACTATTTTCCCTTTCTCTGTGAACAGTTCCACCATGCACCCCAAAACACACAAATAAGCCTTAACTTACTCTCACTAAATGCCTCCCAAATCAGTGGATTGTCAATAACTTTTTTACATTCTTTCTCCTAGATCTCTTTTTTATATCTTTCCCCCCTCAATGCCCATACACTTAGTCCAAACACTTTTTTAAAATTTATTTATTTTTTTATTCTAAGATGTTATAAATGACAGCAGAATGCATTACATTTCATATTACACATATAGAGCACTTATTTTTTTACAAATCTCTGGTTGTATGCAAAGTATATTCACACCATTCGTGACTTCATACATGCACTTAGGGTAATGATATCCATCTCATTCTACCATCTTTTTTTTTCCTTCACCCTTTTGCCCCCTCCCTTCCCCTCCCTCCCCATTGGCCATTCTAGTGTTCCTCTAATGCTCCTATGCTCCCCATCCCAACCCCACTGTAAATCGGCCTCCTTATATCAAAGAAAACATTTGGCATTTGGCTTTTTGGGATTGGCTAACTTCACTTAGCATTATATTCTCTAACTCCATCCATTTTAGTCCAAACACTTTCTTTCTAGATTACAGAAATATCTTTCTACATAGTTTCTTTTCCACTTATGTGATCCTTCTCTATCTTACCTCTTCCTTTTTATACATTACAGTATCATTATCTGAAATCACTATTACGATAATTTATCTCTCTTTATTAAAATGTGTTCACATTATGCTATGTCATTTAGAGTATAATACAAATTCCTTCCATGCAGTATCAGGTTCTTCCTTATTTGGCTCTTCAGCACCCAATTCTCCCCCTTTAATTTCTCTAAGTCACCATTTACAACAGCCATGCCAAAAAGCTTACCATTTTTAAGTTCATTATGCTTTTCATTCTTCCATAGTTTTTATTTTACATATTATTCCCTTTGTCTGAACATCTTTTCTCCACTTCTCCTTTTTTATTAAGCTACCTTATATATCCCCATCAAATCTTAGCCCAAATTACACCTTCTGAAAGTCATTTAAATTCTTATCTTCTATGCTTCTAAGGCATCTATTTCTTTTTTCAGAACATCATTTTTGAGACAGACATTATAATTTTGTTCTTCTATGTTTTCTACAAGTATGTGACTTCCAGGAGTCAAGAAAAGATGTTTAATTTCATTTTGTACTCCTAGGAATCTATCCCAGTACCTGGTACATAGTCGGTACTAATAATTGTCAAATGAATGAAGGTATATGGTTCTGAATTAATGGATTTGCGTATGCAAATCTGATATCAATCCAACAATAAGTATTAGCAATATATAAATAATATATTATAGTCAGACCAGAAGTAACTAAACTTCTTCAGATACATGCAAATTAAATAAATAATACAGTGCCATTGTTTCACCCCTGAGAATGGAAAAAAATAAAAGGCTGATAAAATAACTATATACATATATAATATACATAACATATGTAATGTGTATATAACATGATACATATACATAATATGTATATATAATGTACATCACATGCATATATGTATACACATATATAACTATATACATATATTTAGTTAACATCCTTTTACTATAGTGAAATACTTGAGATAACTTAAAAAGAAGAAAGGGGCTAGGGATGTGGTTCAATGGTAGAGTGTTTGCCTAGCATGCACAATGTCCTGGGATCACTGAAAAATGAAAAAGGAAAGACTTATTTTGGCTCGTGCTTTCAGAGGTTTCAGTTCAAGGTCTGTGAGCCCTGTTGCTTTCTGGCATGTAGCAAGAAGTGCATGGTATGGGTAGCTGCTCACCTCATGATGGCCATGGAGCAAGGAAAGAGAGAAGGGACTGCCCTCAGTGATCTTATTTCTCACTAGGTCTCATCTCTTAAAGGTTTCACCACCTTCCAATAGCACCAAGCTGAGGAAAAAGCTTTTAACACCTGGGCCTGTGGGGGCATTGTAGATCTAAATTATGACTATATAGTTTTAACAAGGTGTGAAGAAATGGGCAGTATCAAGCAGGCTGATGAAAGTATGAATTGCTATAACCTTTTGTTGAATTAGTTTTATCAAATTAATATTAAAATGAACATTTTTGATCAAAACATTTCCACTATTAAGAATCTATACTGCCTAAATAAAGTGAATGTAAGATGCATACTACAGTACTCTTTTAATAAAAACAAACTATAAGTATTTCCCTTTGGTAAGATAATGAACAAAAAATTATAGTATTGTCATTCTAGATTAATTATTTATTGATTTATGTTTTACTGTGGTATTGGGGATTGAAGCCAGGACCTCATGCATACTATGCAAATGCTCTGCCACTGAACCATGTTCCCAGTCCATTATTATAGATTTAAAAGAGAAAAAATTAGAACTCTCTCTGTTCACCCAGAAAGGTCTGCATGATACATTATTCCCTGGAACAAAGTTATGAAGAACAATGAGTATAAGATGATCCATTTTCAAGAAAAGAATAGAGAACTTAAAATTATTATTTTGGTGTCTATTTACAATATTAGAGAAAAAGGCATTGTTGTAGTGATGGTTACTATTGGAAAGGCAGGTTGTTTACTCAATTTAAACAAATTAACTAAAATAGTAACATCTTTAAAAGAGGTTGAAAATGTGATTGCTTTATGATTATACAGAAAGGCATTGAAATGGGTAGCCTACACATCAAAATAGTTATCTCTGGAGGAGAGTAATTTCGTCCTCTACCATGTGACCCTGGAAAGCCAGTATAGTTATTAAATACACAAAATCTGTATCATAACTACATAGATATGATTCACTACTTGTGTGATCACAGCAGCTAGAGTGATCATTTAAAAATATAAGTTGAAGCAAATAATTTCTGCTAAGATTCCTTCAGTGGCTTTCCGTATCATTTAGAATAAAACCTAGATTCCATGCAGTGATTCTCTTATCATCCCACCCTATCTGATTTCCCTTACCTCCAACCTATCCTGGACCCCTTTCTGTGCTTCAGATATTACAGACATGCCTCTACCTCAGGGCCTTAGCATAGTTTATATTCTGGTTGATGTGCTCTTTCTGTTACTTTCTGTGGAGCTTTGTTCCCCCGTAGTTTTCAGGTTTCCTCACTTCCCATTACCACTTTATTTGAAATTGCAAGTTACTGCCCTCTGATACTCATCACTTTTCCCTGTTTCCTTTATATTCTCTTGAAATTCAATAGAATATAAGCTTCTATAAAAGTAAGAATTTTTGTATCTTGTGTTCACTTCTGTACTCACAGCACCTAGAGCAGTCAGTGCCTGCCAGAGAGTTAGTGTTTAGCACAAATTTGTTGATTGACAATGAAGTCAAATTTCATAGGCTTCCCCAGTTTTGTCAGGTACACACTTGTTTATACTGTTGCTTTGCAGAAATTAAGTCATGTTTTTTGGGGGCTGTGCCTTATGCCATAATTTCTGTGAACGTATTGCTTATCCATTCTGAGAAAGCTCATGAGCCTAGTAAGATCCACAAGGTATACACCATACTTGTTTGCCAATTTTTAAAACAACCGACAAGTTTTTTGAAACATCATCCTTCACTGGTTTTTTAAATAGGTGAGGTAGGAAATGGGAGTCTGTTATCTGCACTGGTGCAGATCTTTATTTTACAGCCACTAATTCTTCGGAGGAGTAATAAAGGATGACAGCAAGAGAAGAAGGATCTCCAGACTAATTTTTGTGTGATGCTTTGCCAAGAATAACATTTATCAGGGCAGTGCATACACTACATGGGGGTAGGAAGCCTTGGCAATGTGTGAATTTGTTGCCACCACCAAATTAACTCTGCTCAATTCTGTTGTCTTTCCAATTTCACATCCTTGATTATACATTCATAAAACTGTCCCTTCCTTTGAGCATAAATACAACTGTTTCAAAAATATAATTGTGCATGTTTATCAAGCACCTAATTTGTTTTACTTGCCAGTTACTAATTACATATGAAATATAAATGAATTACCCACCATATATTCTGGGTTTACTACTGCAAGATAAACTTAGTAGTTCCCAATCAACATTGAAGTTTCAGGAGCTAATAAGCCTAGAGGCCAACATTCCTGATTTATGCCACTTCTCACCCCAGACAACCATGGATACACAGTTAATGGTTTTAATTTCTTTTTATAATCATTCATAAAATGTGGCTCACCAAAAACAAATCCATGACTATTGCCTTTTGAAAAGTTTTTAAGCTAGAAACAAGTATTTTAGCTTACTTAGCTTTAGTCCACTATCTGTTAAGGAACTAAATTTCATTAAATAGGTACTCTTGTTCATCATTTTAATACCAAATTGTATTTGTATCTTGGGGCTATAATAACACATTACCAAAAACATGGCGGGCTAAGAAAACAAAAATTTATTCTTATCATTCTGAAGGCCACAAGTTCAGAATTGAGGTGTTTGTGGGGCTATACTCTTTTCAAAGTTTCTGTAGGAATGTCTTTCCTTGCTACTTCCAGTTTCTGGTGGCTTCTGGGCATTCCTTCTAATTTTTTGGCTTCTGGATGCTTCACTCCAATCTCTGCCTCCTTTTCATATCATATTTACTTTCTTTCTCTCCCTCCTTCCCTTCTTCCCTCTCCACATCTCTTCCATCTTTACTCTGAGGTGTGGTTGAATAAGATAATTGAAATGACATGAAATAGAACAATAGTGAAGAAAAAAATCACATGAAATACACATTAAGGCCTGAGTTTCATATGGTTCATTCTACATCTCAGTCATTCAGAGAAAAAATCATGGTACACGTCTTTGTGTATCTGATTTGGCATATTGTAGCATACCAGTCCTTTCAAAGTATTAGAATAAAATGTTTCATTATTAATTTTTTAGGAAACACAGAAACATTCTCATTACAACTACATATGTGAAAGTAGCAGAAATATCTGTAACATGATACTTGCAATATGTTTGTTACTAGTATAAATCCCAACACTTCTAACCATGAAGAATAATATTTGAATAATTGTCCCTGAATATTATGAAAAAAAATTGTTGGGGATGTAGATTATCATACAAGAGAACACACCTTTGATAGCTAAATTGTTATCAAGTGTAAATGCTTTGCAGTAGCTATGGTTTCAAGATTTATTAGAATAATTTATTTTTTTAAAAAAAACTTTCTTTTTTTTTTTTTGGTGTTGAACTAGGGGCACTTAACAACTGAGCCATATCCCCAGCCCATTTTTATCTTTTTAATTTGAGACAGGGTCTTGCTAAATTGCTGATGCTGGCTTTGAACTTGGGATCCTCTTTACTCAAAACCTTGAGCAACTGGGATTATAGGTGTGTGCCACACTGCCTGGCTATATCACTTTTGAAAAAATCTAATGAAATATAAACACCATGTAAATTGATACCTGCTATTATCTATTTAAATAATATGAAAACTTATCTATAATCATAATGCAGTCATTTTTCATTGGCTTCTTTGACATACAAGTGTGAATTTAATATTTCTCCATGTTTCCATGATTCACTATATCAATTATTTTAAGTGCTGACTAATATTCCATTGTGGGGATGTTTTACATTTAATTTATCCATTCATCTACTGAAAGAAGTCTTTAAGTTTGGACACTTATAAACAAAACATTGTAAAGGTGCAAATGCAGGGAGACGCCATGCCATCCCTGCCTGGGAAGCCAGGGGAAAGCCCCAGCCTGCAAGAGTTCCAGCTTGTCCCGCCTGCCCACCGCCTACCTCCGGAACACCATCCCTGCTTCAGACAGCAGGGGAACAATCCCCGGTTTGCAAGAGTTCCAGGTAGGCCCACCCACATCAGAAATGCCATCCCTGCTCTGGAAGGCAGGGGAATAAGCCCTGGCCTGCCTGGGAGAGTTCCAGCTAGGCGCTCTAGAGTGCTTTTCCAGCTCAGCCCACCCACCTTGGAGATGCCATCCCTGCTGTGGACTGTGGGGAACAAGCCCCTGCCAGCCCGTGAACATTCAGGCTAAGCCCGACTGCAAGCGTTCCAGCTCTGACCACCTACAAGCATTCTAGCTCGGCCCTCCTGCTTCTGTTTCCTGCTTTGCCCACCCACTCAGGAGCCACAGGTATTCTCTGCCTCTGCTTACAGGTCAGGGAACAGGCCCTGGGCCCAGGAACAGGGAATATTATGTGGGGATACCTATCTTTTGTTTTTCCTACTAACACCCTAATTCCCATGATTACCCTCTCACTAGTCAAATAATCTAATACCTTCTCACATCCTATCTCACAAACATTTTGGCCAACCCATAAGTCCCCCCTTCTACCATTAGATACTGTGAACCACCACACAAAAATACTGACTAAATGGTAGAAGATAATTGATCTCATCATTTAGGGTTAAAGTGTCAAAATTGTAAATATAAAAATAGAAACTAACTGATATATGGCAATACATTGGGTACTTTGAATGCTGTAATATTGATCTTTCCAGCAAAAGTGAGGCATTGGGTAACCTGTAGGGAAGATTAAGACAATAGGACAGAAACAGTAATACCTCAGACTTACACTGCAAGAGAGGAAAACACATAGATATCATGAAAAAACAAGGGAGGAAAATGCCCCAAACAAACCAAGATACTACAGCAATAGAATCCATAGAAAGCACAGTAGGTGAAATGTCAGAAAAGAAGTTCCAAATATACATAAGTAAAATGATTCGGGATTTAAAAAATGACCTAAATGAGCACATACAGGAAAAAATTGATCTCTCCAACAAAGAGATAAGAGATCAAATGCAGGCAACCATTGATTACACCAACAAAGAGATAGGAGAACAAATACAGGTAGGAAAAGATTACTTCAAGAAAGAGATAGAGAGTCTGAGAAAAAAAAAAAAAACAGAAATACTTGAAATGAAAGAAACAATAGGCCATTTAAAAAACTCAATAGATATTATCAACAATAGATTGGATCACTTGGAAGATAGGACCTCAGACAATGAGGACAAAAATATATAATATTGAAAATAAAGTTGACCACACAGTGAAGATGGTAAAAAACCATGAACAAAATATCCAAGAATTATGGGATACCATCAAAAGTCTGAATATAATGAATTGGAATTGAGAAATTGTTATTGGAATTGAGGAAAGTGAAGAGAATGAATCCAAAGGAATGCAAAATCTCTTTAATGAAATAATATCAGAAAATCTCCCAAACAAGAAGAATGAATTTGAAAACCAAATACAAGAAGCATATAGGATGCCAAATGTACAAAATTATAACAGATCTACACCAAGGCACAGTATAATGAAAATGCCTAGCATACAAAATAAGGATAGAATTTTAAAGGCCATAAGAGAGAAAAATCAGATAAGCTGTAGAGGAAAACCAATTTGCATCACAGCAGATTTTTCAACCCAGACACTCAAAGCAAGGAGAGCCTGGAACAACATGTACCATGCTCTAAAATATAAGGGACACCAACCAAATATCTTATATCCAGCAAAATTACACTTTAGATTTGATGATGAAATAAAAACCTTCCATGATAAACAAAAGCTAAAAGAATTCACAACAAGAAAGCTGGCACTACAGAACAACCTTGGCAAAATATTCCACAAGAGGAATTGAAAAACAACAACAAAAACCTTCAAAGGGAAGAACAACAATAAAGGAAAACTAACCATAGGAGAAATCCAGTCAAGCTAAATACCAAAAATAACAAATAAATAAATAAAAATGACTGGTAATACAAATCATATCTCAATAATAACCCTGAATGTTAACAGCCAAAACTCACCAATTAAAAGACATAGGCTGATAGATTGGATTTTAAAAAAAGACCCAACCAAATGCTTCCTTCAAGAGACACATCTCATAGGAAAAGATGCCCACAGACTGAAGGTGAAAGGATGGGATAAAATATACCACTCACACGGACTATGTAAGCAAGCAGGGGTTTCCATTCTCATATCAAACAAAGTAGACTTCAAGCCAAAGGTAATCAAAAGAGATAAGGAAGGGCATTTCATACTACTTAAGGGAATCATACATCAACAAGAAATAACTGTCATAAATACATATGCCCCAAATAATGGAGCATCCATGTTCATCAAACAAACCCTTCTCAAGTTCAAGATCCAAATAGACCACAACACAATAATTCTAGGTGACTTTAACACACACTGCTTTCACCACTTCACCACTGGATAGATCTTCCAAACAAAAGCTAAACAAAAAACAAAACAAAACAAAACAACAACAACAAAAAAAAAATGGTAGAACTCAACATACAATCAATAGCTTAGATTTAACTGATACATATAGAGTATATTATCCATCAACGAGTCAGTACACTTTCTTCTCAGCAGCACATGATCATTCTCTAAAATAGATCATATATTATGCCATAAAGCAACTCTAAGCAAATATAAAAAAGTAGAAATACTACTATCAGACCATAATGGAATGAAACAAGAAATCAATGATAAAATAAGAAACAAAACCTACTCCAACACCTGGACACTAAATAACATGCTATTGAATGAAAAATCAGTTGCAGAAGACATCAAAAAGGATATTAAAAAATTCTTAGAGGTAAATGAGAACACCAATACAACATATCGAAATCTCTGGGACACTATGAAGGCAGTACTAAGAGGAAAATTCATTGCATGGAGTTTATTTCTTCAAAGAAGAAAAGGTCAACAAATAAATGAATTATCATTACACCTCAAAGCCCTATAAAAAGAAGAACAAATTCAGCCCCAAAGCAGTAGAAGACAGGAAATATTTAAAATCAGAGCCAAAAATCAATGAAATTGAAACAAAAAAACACAATTCAAAAAATCGACAGAACCAAAAGTTGGTTCTTTGAGAAAATAAATAAAATTGATAAACCATTAGTTATGCTAAGAAAAGGAGAGAAAAAACTCAAATTACCAATATATGTGATGAAAAAGGAAACATCATGATGGACAATACAGAAATACAGAAGAAAATTAGAAATTATTTTGAAAATCTATACTCCAACAAAATAGAAAAAAAAGAAGACATTGGCAAATTTCTAGAAATATACAATATGCCCAAACTAAATCAGGATGACATACACAACTTAAATAAATCAATTTCAAGCAAAGAAATAGAGGATGCCATCATAAACCTACCAACCAAGAAAAGCCCAGGTCCGGATGGATACACAACTGAGTTCTACAAGACCTTTAAAGAAGAACTAACACCAATACTTCTCAAACTATTCCATGAAATAGAAAAAGAAGAAACCCTTCCAGACTCATTCTATGAGGCCAATATCACCCTATTCCAAAACCGGGCAGAGACAAATAAAAGAAAAAAAAAACTTCAGACCAATAACACTAATGAATATAGATGCAAAAATCCTCAATAAAATTCTGGCAAATCAAATACAAAAACACATGAAAAAAATTGTACATCACGATCAAGAGGGGTTCATTCCAGGATTGCAAGGTTGGTTCAACATAACAAAATCAATAAATGTTATTCACTACATCAATAGACTCAAAGATAAAAATCATATGATCATCTCAATAGATGCAGACAAGCAATTGGCAAAATACAGCAGCCCTACATGTTCAAAATGCCAGAAAAAAATAGGGATAACAGGAGCATACCTCAACATTGTAAAGGCCATCTATGCTAAGCCCAGGCCAACATCATCCTAAATGGAGAAAAGCTGAAAGCATTCCCTATAAAAACTGGAACAAGACAGGGATGTCCTCTTTTGCCACTATTATTTAATATAGTTCTTGAAACCCTAGCCAATGCAATTAGACAGACGAAACAAATAAAAGGGATACGTATAGGAAAAGAAGAACTCAAACTATCACTATTTGCAGATGATATGATTGTATACATGGAAGGTCCAAAAAACTCTACCAGAAATATTCTAGATCTAATAAATGAATTCAGCAAAGTGGCTACATATAAAATCAATACCCATAAATCTAAGGCATTTCTGTACATCAGCAACAAATTCTCAAAAAGAGAAACTAGGAAATCCTCCCCATTTACTATAATGTCAATAAAATAAAATACTTGGGCAACAACCTAACAAAAGAAGTTAAAGACCTGGACAATGAAAACTACAGCACACTAAAGAAAAAAATTAAAGATCTTGGTATATATACACAATGGAACACTACTCAGTACTAAAAGAGAATAAAATCATGGCATTTGCAGGTAAATGAATAGAGTTGGAGAAAACAATGCTAAGTGAAGTCAGCCAATCCCAGAAAACCAAAGGTTGATTGATTCCTTTGCTAGGGTAATACTGAATTATACTGGCAAGGGAGGGGGAATGAGAGGAATGTAGGAATGTTAAATAGAAAAAAAGGGGGGAGGAGAGGGAAAGGGCAAGGGGATAGAAACAATGGCAGAAGGAGTTGGATATCAATATACTAATTGCATGTATAAAAACTCAAATGGTATTAAAATACTTTTTGTAAAACCAATGACTTGGAAAACTGTTCTCTTCATATGTAATATGAAAGGAATTGCACTCTAAGAGCATGTATAACAAATTAAATAAATAAGATGCAAGTGCAGGTTTTGATCTGGATACAGTTTTCAGTTTCTTTGGTTAAATACCAGGAGCATAGTTTCTAGATTTATATGGTTAGATTATGTTTAGTTTTGTGAGGAGCCACAAAAATGTCTTCCAGAGTGACTATAACATTTGTTGAATTTTAAGATTTCTTTGTATATTTTGGATACCAGTCCTTTGTCATGTATGTGTTTTGTAAATATTTTCTCCAATTCTGTGGCTTTTCTTCTGATTCTCTTGAAACACAATTTTGTAGAAAAAAAAATAATTGTGGTGAAGTCCAGCTTATCAATTCTTTCTTTTAAGGACCATGCCTTTGGGTCTAAAATGTCCTTTCCAAACCCAGTGTCACCCAGTTTTTCTCCTATGTTGTCTTCTAGGAATTTTATAGTATTGCATTTTATTAGTAGATGTATGATCCATTTTTATTTAATTTTTGTGAAAGATGTAAAGACCGTCTAGATTAAGTTATTTATTTATTTATTTATTTATTTATTTATGTTTTGCATGTGGCTGTCCACTTTTTCCAGCACCAGTGGTTGAAAGGGCTGTCTTTTCTCTATCGTAATGTTATTGCTCCTCTGTCAAAACTCAATTTACTACATGTATGTGGCTCTATTTCTGGGCTCTCTAGTCTTATCCATTAACCTATGTGTCTAATGTGTCTATTCTTTCACCAATGTTATGTTTTGTTTATTTTTAAAGCTCTGCTCTTTTTTGTTACTTTCTTTTTTATTTACTGGTTCTTTCTAGTTATACATGGCACAAGTCCATTTTGATATAAATATACAAGCATGGAATATATCTTATTCTAGTGAGGATCCCTTTCTTATGATTTGGATGTGGGTGTCCCCCAAAAACTCATGTGTGAGACAATATAAGAAGGTTTGGTGGCTGGGGCTGTGACTCAGCTGTAGAGTGCTCATTTCACATGTGTGAGGCCTGGGTTCAATCCTCAGCACCACATAAATAAAAGGTATTGTGTCCACCTACTACCAGTAAAATATTTAAAAAGAAAGAAGGTTTGAAGGAGAAATGATTGGGTTATGAAAGCCTTAACCTAATCAGTGAATTATTCCCATGATGGAATTAACTGAGTGGTAACTGAAGGTGGGTGTGTGGCTGGATGAGGTAGGAGCTGGGTGTCTGTGAACTGATTCTTCTGAAACCATGAGCCCATAATAAACTTTTCCTCCTTAAAATTGTTCTTGTCATGTCTTTTGGTCACAGCAGTAAAAAAAGCTGACTAAAACAACCAACACTATATTATCTTGATTACTATATTTTAGAGTAATTCTTGAAGTCCAGTAGTGTCATTCTTTCAACTTTATTCTTCTCTTTTAATATTATGTTAGCTGTTTGGGTATTTTGTGTCTCTCCACATAAATTTTCGAGTCAGTTTTTCAATATTTGCAAGTTAACTTTGTGGGATTTTGATTTGAATTGTATTGAATCTCTAGATTGATTTGAGAAGAACTGGAATCTTTACATTACTGAGTCTTACTTTTCATGGAAATAAAATATCTCTATTTATTTATTTATTTATTTATTTCATTGGATCTTTTCAGTTTTCTTCAGTAAACCATGCATGTATTTCATTTTATTCCTACCTAAGTATTTCATTTTCAAGAGTTGCTATAATTTATAAGCTAAATGTCCTCTAAAAGCCCACGTATTAAAGTTTGGGTCCCCAGGGTAGTGCTCTTGGAAAATGTGGAGTCTTCTAGAGGTGAAACATACTGGATGGTATTTAGGTCATTGGGAACATACTCTTTAATGAGATTGTAGGACTCCAGTCTCTACCTGTTTCTCCTTTGCTTCCTTGCCATTAGATGAGTTAACATTGCTCTATTTTTTCCCTAGTGCCCCCCTGCCTTATTGTGAATTAGCATCCTCATATTAGAGAAAACATTTGGCCTTTGGTTTTGTGGGATTAGCTTATTTCACTTAGCATGATATTCTCCAACTCCAAATATTTACTGGCAAGTGCCCTAATTTCACCCTTCTTTAAGGCTGAGTAATATTCCATTGAGTGTATATATCATATTTTCTTTATCCATTCATATATTGAGGGACACCTAGGTTGGTTCCATAGTCTAGCTATTGTGAATTGAGCTGCTATAAGCATTGATGTGACTGTGTTACTATAAGTATGCTGATTTTAAGTCCTTTGGATATAAACCAAGGAGTGGGATAGCTGGGTCAAATGGTGGTTTCATTCCCAATTTTCTGAGGAATCTCCATACTGCTTTCCATAGTGGTTGCACCAGTTTGCAGTCCCACAAGCAATGTATGAGTGTACCTTTTTCCCCACATCCTTGCCAACATTTATTATTGCCTGTATTCTTGATGATGGCCATTCTGACAGGAGTGAGATGAAATTTTAGAGTAGTTTTGATTTGCATTTCTCGAATTGCTAGAAATGTTGAAAACTTTTTCATATATTTGTTGATCAGCTGTATTTCTTCTGTGAAGTGTTTGTTCAGTTCTTTAGCCCATTTATTGATTGGGTTATTTGTACTTTTGCTGTTAAGTTTTTTGAGTTCTTTATATATCCTAGAGATTAATGTTTTATCAGAGGTGCATGTGGTAAAGATTTTCTCCCAATGTGTAGGCTCTCTCTTCACAGTATTGTTTTCTTTGCTGTTAAGAAGCTTTTTAATTTGAATCAATCCCATTTATTGATTCTTGATTTTACTTCTTGTGCTTTAGGAGTCTTGTTAAGGAAGTCAGATCCTAGGCTGACATGGTACAGATTTGGGCCTACTTTTTCTTCTATTAGGTGCAGGGTTGCTGTTCTAGTGCCTAAGTCTTTGATCCACTTTGAGTTGATTTTTGTTCAGGGTTAGAGATAGAGGTTTAATTTCATGTTGCTACATATGGATTTCCAGTTTTGTCAGCACCATTTGTTGAATAGGCTATCTTTTCCCCAGTGAATGTTTTTTGGCACCCTTGTCTAGTATGAGATAACCATATTTGTGTGGGTTTGTCTATGTGTCCTCTATTCTGTACCATTGGTCTACAAGTCTATTTTGGTGCCAATAGCATGCCATTTTTGTTACTATAGCTCTGTAGTATAGTTTAAGATCAGGTATTGTGATGCCTCCTGCTTCACTTTTCTTGCTAAGGATGGCTTTGGCTATTCGGGGTCTGTTACTTTTCCAAATAAATTTCATGATGCTTTTTCTATTTCTATGAAGAATGTCATTGGGATTTTAATAGGAATTGCATTAAATCTGTGTAGTGCTTTTGGTAGTATGGCCATTTTGACAAAATTAATTCTGCCTATCCAGGAGCATGGGAGATCTTGCCATCTTCTGAGGTTTTCTTCAATTTCTTTCTTTAGTGTTCTGTAGTTTTCTTTGTAGAGGTCTTTCACCTATTTTGTTAGATTGATTCCCAGGTTTTTTTTTTTTTTTTTTTTTTTGAGGCTATTGTGGATGGAGTAGTTTTCCTAATTTCTCTTTCAGTGGATTTATCGCTGATGTATAGGAATGTGTTTGATTTATGGGTGTTTATTTTATATCCTGCTATTTTGATGAATTCATTTATTACTTCTATAAGTTTTCTGGTGGAACTTTTTGGAGCTTCTAGATATATAATTATGTCATCAGAAAATAGTAATAGTTTCAGTTCTTCTTTACCAATTTGTATCCCTTTGATTTTTTTCTTTTGTCTAATTGCTCTGGCTGGAGTTTCAAGGATGATGTTGAATACAAGTGGTGAAAGAAGACATCCTTGTCATTTTCCAGTTTTTAGAGGGAATCCTTTCAATTTTTCTCCATTTAGAATGATGCTGGCCTTGGGTTTAGCATATATAGCTTTTACAATGTTGAGGTGTGTTTCTACTATCTCTAGTTTTTCTAGTGTTTTGAACATGAAGGAGTGCTGTATTTTGTAAATGCTTTTTCTGCATCTATTGAAATGATTATATGATTCTTATTTTTAAGTCATTTATTAATATGATGAATTACATTTGTTGATTTCCATATATTGAACCAACCCTGCATCCCTGGGATGAATCCCACTTGATAATGTTGCACTATCTTTTTAATATGTTTTTGTATGTGATTTGCCAGACTTTTATTGAGAATTTTTACATCTGTGTTCATCAGGTATATTGGTCTGAAATTTTCTTTCCTTGATGTGTCCTTGTCTGGTTTTGGTATCAGGATGATATTAGCTTCATAGAATGAGTTTGGAAGGGTTCCCTCGTTTTCTATTTCATGGAAAACTTTGAGGAGTACAAGTGTTAATTCTTCTTTGAAAGTCTTGTAGAAATCTGCTGAGAAGCCATCTGGTCCTGGGCTTTTCTTGGTTGGTAGGCTTTTGATGGCATTTTCTGTTTCATTACTTGAAATTGATCCATTTAAATCATGTATGACCTCCTCATTCAGTTTGGGTAGGTCATATGTCTCTATAAATTTGTTAATGTCTTTGATATTTTTTATTTTATTAGAGTATAAATTTTCAAAATAGTTTCTAATTTTCTTATGTATTTCAGATGTGTCCGTTGTGATGTCACCTTCTTCATCTTGTATTTTACTAAACTCATCAATCAAAAGACATAGACTGGCAGATTGGATTAAAAAGCAAGACACAACAATATGCTGTCTTCAAAAGACTCACCTCATGGTCAAAGACATCCACAGGCTGAAAGTGAAAGGATTGAAAAAATTATCACTCATATGGATTGTGTAAACAAGCAGGGGTTTCTATACTCATTTCAGGTAAAATAGACTTCAAACCAAAGTTAATCAGAAGAGACAAAGAAGGACATTTCATACTTCTTAACAGAAGTATCTATAAGCAGGACATAACAATTATAAATATTTATGCCCCAAACAATGGAGCATCTATGTACATCAAACAAACCCTTCTCAATTTCAAGAGTCAAATATACCACAATATAATAGTACTGGGTGACTTTCACACAACTCTCTCGCTACTGGACAGATCTTCCAAACAAAAACTAACTAAAGAAAGTATAGAATGAAATAATACAATCAATACTTTAGACTTAACATACATATATAGAATATTTCATCCATCAATGAGCAAATACACTTTCTTCTCAGCAGCACATGGATCCTCCTCTAAAACAGACCATATCTTATGCCACAAAGCAACTCTTAGTAAATACAAAAAAAAAAAAAAAAAAAAAAAAAACCCACAGAGATAATACCCTGCATTCTATCAGACCACAATGGAATGAAATTAGAAATCAATGATAAGATAAAAAATAGAAGCTACTGTAACAAATGGAGACTAAATAATACACAATTAAATGATGAATGGATAGTAGAAGAAATCAAGGATGAAATAAAAAATGAGAACACTGAAACAACATATCAAGATGTTTGGGACACTATGAAGGCAGTACTAAGAGGAAAGTTTATTGCATTGAGTGCATTTATTAAAAGAATAAAATGTCAACAAATAAATGACCTAACACTACATCTCAAAGCCCTACAAAAAGAAGAACAAATCAACACCAAAAGCAGCAGAAGACAGGAAATAATTAAAATCAGAGCTGAAATAAATGAAATCGAAACAAAAGAAACAATTGAAAACAATTAACAAAACAAAAAGTTGGTTCTTTGAAACAATAAATAAAATTGATAAACCCCTGGCTATGCTAACAAAGAGAAAGAGAGAAAACTCAAATTAATAAAATACAAGATGATTTCCATATGTTGAACCAACCTTCAATTAAGTAGAACAAATAAAAAATTTAAAAAAAACAAATTTTAGATTCCATCAAATATATTTTGTACACTTATTTATATAATCATGTGATTTTTCTTCTTTAGCTTGATAATGTGATACATTACGTTAATTGATTTTCAAATGTTGAAACAGCTTTTGGATATTTCAGATATCCACTTGGTCCTAGTAGATTATATATATAGATATAGATTGATAGATGTAGATAAATATATATATATATATATATATATGTATATGTATATGTGTATACATATATATATAGTTGTATTTGATTTGCTAATATTCTGTTTCTAATTTTTACATGTATGCTTATGAGAAATATCAATCTGTGTATTTCTTATAATTATTTGATCAGGATTTTGTGTAAGATCAAAGTATAGGATGACTTAGGAAGTAACACACATTGTACATAATTGGTATAATTTCTTCATTCATGTATTGTGGAATTTACCAGTGGTCTCATCTGGGCCTGGTGAAAATTTTGATTAATTTTTTGAGTATATATAGGCAAGTTTAGACTGTCTATTTCTTCTTTTGTGGATCTTGGTAATTTTGGCTTTCAAGAAGTTAGTCTATATATTATCAAATAATCTCATATATTATCAATGATTTTTTAAAAAAATATTTCTTTATTGACCTTCTAATGTTTGTGAGATCTATATGGATATCCACTTTTTAATTTCTGATATTAAAAATTTATGTCTCTCTCTCTCTCTCTCTTTTCTCTCTCTCTCTCTCTCTCTCTCTCTCGCTGATTTAGCGTGGCTAGTTGTTTCTTATAACTTTATTTTATTTATTTATTTTTATGTGGTGCTGAGGATCAACCCCAGTGCTTCTACATGTGCTAGGCAAGTGCTGTACTACTGAACCACAGTCCCAGGCCTAGCTAGTTGTTTTTTAACTTATTGAGTTTATTAAAGGACCAGCTTCTGGTTTTACTGATTTATTTATTCTGTTTTCAGTTTCATTGATTTCTCTATAAATTTCATTATTTCCTATTTATGCTTATTTTTTATTAAATTTTCTCTTTTTTTCCCTTAATTTCCTAGTATAGAAGATCAGATGATTTATTTAATATCTTCTTTTTCCCTTTGGTACCAGGGATTAAACCTAGTGGAGCTTTACAGCTGAACCACATCCCCAGTCCTTTTTATTTGCATTTTTAAAAATTTTAAGACAGGGTCTTGCTAAGTTGCTTAGGGCCTTATTAATCAAGAGGCTGACCTTGAACTTGCAATCCTCCTGTCTAGCCTCCTGAGCCACTGGGATTACAGGCATGCACCACTACATCTGGTTAATATATTTTTAAAAATGTATACTAAAGGGCAAAACCCCACGCCGGAGACCACCGTGTAATAAAAGTGTTTATTAACTGGCCCCTAAGGGCTGGTCGGGAACAAAGGGGCATGTGGAGGGGAAGTGAAGGGGAGAAGGGGAGAAAGGGAGAAGGGGAAAGGAAAGAAGGGAGAAGGGGAAGGGGAGAACAGAAGGGGAGAGCTTGTGAGAAGACGGT
Source organism: Tamias sibiricus (assembly GCA_025594165.1). Classification (NCBI taxonomy): domain Eukaryota; kingdom Metazoa; phylum Chordata; class Mammalia; order Rodentia; family Sciuridae; genus Tamias; species Tamias sibiricus. The sequence goes on from CM046667.1 coordinate 112,504,068, forward strand.
GGTGAAAAGGGAGGAGTTCTGGACTGGCAGGGGCTTAAGTACAGAGGGGCTGAAGCATGACTTGTGTGGTCAGGATTGGCTCAGAAAGGGAGAGCCCGCCCCAGGGTGAATTCTCACTAAAGGCAGCTATTCCTGGGATCAGAAAGGGCAGGGACTCCTAGCCCACCAAAGGTGGATTCTCATGAGAGATGGGCACTTCTGGCAAGTTAAAGCTCAGGCTCACTGGATAATCCTAACATGCCTGGGGGTATGGCCTGTTGGCCTGATTTTATCTAACATATACATTCAGTGTTATACATTTCTCTGCATCCCACAAATTTTGATAAGTTTTGTTTTTAATTTTTCATGTAGTTCAAAATTTTCAAATTTTACATGAGATCTCTTCTTTCACCCATATGTTATTTAGAAGTATGTTCTTTAATATCCAACTATTTGGGGTTTAGTACCTATTTTTCTATTACTGATTTGTATATTAATTTGACTGTAGTTTGGAAGCAGATATATGATTTATATTTTAAATTTGTTAAGGGTTTTTATTACCCATAATGTGGTCTATCGTGGTAAATGTTTCATGTGAGCTTAAAAAGATTATGTGTTCTGTTATTAAGCAGAGTATCGATTCTGCTGTTATATGAAGTAATATATGGATGATAACTACATCGTTTTGATGATTATTTTAGAGTTTAACTCTGTCCTTTCTGATTTTCTGCCTATTGAATTGTCCCGTTTCCAAAAGAATTGTGTTGTATTCCATAATCATGCATTAATCTTTTTCTCTTTGATGTTGCATAATTTTTTGCATCATGTATTTTGACACTGTTGTTAGGTACATACATGTTAAGAATTGTTATATCTTCTTGAAAAATTGATCCCATTATCATCATGCAATGCCTCTTTCTGTTCCTGAGATCTTTCCTTCCTTTGATGTTTGTTGTTTCTGAAATAAATATGGTTGCTTCTGCTTTTATTAGTGTTAACATGGTATATCTTACTCCAAACATTAATTCTAATCTATTTTTGTGTTTCAATTTAATGTGGATTTCTTATTGATACCACATAGGTCTTTTCTAACCACTGTCATTATTGTTACAGGGCAGAGGACTGCTGCAAAGCTGAGGTACTTGTAGAGTCCTCTTCAATCTTGGATTCTTGTGATAGCTTCAGAAAGATTTCCAATGTGTTGCTCAGAGAAATAGGCATGACTCTGTAAGAAGGGATAGGAAAAGGGAAAATGGACACTATTAAAGGATATAGTGGGTCTTCTCAGAGAGGAGAAGCATGGTGTGCCTCTCTACCCTCAAGTTTCATGGGGGTCCCAGGGAAATTTCCAGAGAATCCCACCCAGGTCCACCTCTTGACATTTGACTGACAGCCTGATGACATCAAACTTTCACATTTCCACTGCACATGATAATTCTAGGTCTCTTTGGCACATGCTGACTCATTCTAATAGGAACCAGTTCTTACATATTTTATGGTTAGGGGGAAGTATACTGATCTCCTTGAGTTCTGGAATATGGTCTGTTTAAGCATCACAAAAATTTCCCCCTTGAGGGTAACTTGGACTCCTCTTATTGACATTATTTTGGGCCTGCACTTCCCCTGCAGATAACAGGTAGTTTATTGAGGAATGTAACATATCCTGTCAACTGAAGCCAGGCAGGGTGGCAAGCAAATTGCTTTTAAAAAATGAAAGCATGTGGAGTCTGTACAGTGGGCCCAGATTTTTAAAATATGCATTTATTTGTTATTTTTATATATACATGATAGAAGAGTATATTTTGACATATTATACATACATGGAGTATAACTTTTCCTAATTAGAATCCCATTCTTGTGGTTGTACATGATGTGGAGTTTGTCAGGTTGTGTATTCATGTATGAATATAGGAAAGTTATATCCAATCAATTCTACAGTCTTTCCTATTCCCATCCCTCTCCCTTACCTTCATTTGCCTTTGTCTGATCCAATAAACTTCTATTCTTCCCTCCCTTTCCTTATTGTGTGTTAGCATCCACATATCAGAGAGAACATTTGGTTTTTGTTTTTTGGAATTGGCTTATTTAACTTAGCATGATACTCTCCAGTTCCATCCATTTACCAGTATATTCCATAATTTCATTCTTTTTTATGGCTGAGTAATATTCCATGGTGTATATGTACCACATTTTCTTTATTCATTCATCTGATGAAGGACACCTAGGTTGGTTTCAAAGCATTGCTATCGTGAATTGAGCTGATATAAACACTGATGTGGCTGCATCACTGTAATATGCTGATTTTAAATCCTTTGGTTATGTGCTGAGGAGTGGGCTAACTGGTGGTTCCATTCAAAGTTTTCTGAGGAATCTCCATACTGCTTTCCATAGTGATTGCATCAATTTGCAGTCCTACCAGCAATGTATGAGTGTACCTTTTTCCCCTACATCCTTGCCAACATTTATTATTACTTGTATTTTTTATAATTGCCATTTGGACTAGAGTGAGATGGAATCACAGTGTAGTTTTAATTTGCATTTATCTAATTGCTAGCAATGTTGAACATTTTTTATATATTTGTTGTCCATTCTTATTTTTTCCTTTGAAAAGTGTTTAGTTCTTTGGCTTATTTATTGATTGAGTTATTTGTTTTTTGGTCTTGAGTTTTTTGGTTCTTTGTGTGTCCTGGAAACTAATGCTCTATCTGAGGTGCAGGTGACCCATAGTGGGCCCAGTGTTTAGAATGATTCCCCTAACCTCACATTTGCAACATGCACTTCTATCTGTTTCATATCATTTATCTTTTAATCAGTGCATTTAGGCCTTTGATACTCAAAGTGATGGTCAAAATAATTGGATTAATAATATACCATATTTATTATTGTCTTCTATTTTTTATTTGCAGCTTTGGACACTTTTATTTAAATAAATTTAAGTTTACAGATTCTTTCATCAGCTGTGTCCAGTATACTAGTAAGTCTTTCAAAGGCTGTATTCATTTGTGTTACGATGTTTTAATTTTTAGCATTTCTTTTGGATTTTTCCACCTTGATTGTCATCTTCTATGAAGACTACCCATCTGTTCTTTCATGCTGTCTCCTTTATGCACTAGAGCACTTATTGTATTAATAATGATAATTTAATTACCATTTTGCTAATTCTAGCATCCCTGCCATATCTGAGTCGGATGCTGATACTTGATATTTATCCAAACTGTATGTTTTGTCTTTTATTATGCATTATAATTTTTGTACCTAATTCTGATGTACTGTATAAAAGCAACTATTGTTAATTGGTTTTTAGTAATTTGGTAAGATGTGTGGTGACAGGAATTCTATAATCCTATGATTAGGTCTCAGTCTTTTAGTAAGCCTGTGCTCTGGACTATGAACCTCTCAAGAGTTTCTAGTCTTGCCCCCTTTAGTTGGAACAGAAAGGGTATATTGAACTGTAGTTGGGTATTTGCTTATCCCATGTCAGTTAGTTTATGATGAAACTCCATAGGTTGAGCTCAGATTAAATGGTTTCTCTCTTTTTTTAAATATTTATTTATTTACTTTAGTTGTACACAATGCAATGCATTTATGTTTACATGGTGCTGAGGATTGAACCCGGGCCGTGCACGTGAGAGGTGAGCACCCTGCCGCTGAGCCACAACTCCAGCCCCCTAAATGGTTTCTCTTGAGGGCAGACCTTGTCAAGATCAAAATGCTCTGTGTGCTTCAAAGTCCTTCCATTTCCCCCCTCCCACTTTGTAATTCATTGTGAGAACCTGGGAGAGCACTTGGAAATAAAACTCACAAGTGTGCTCTACCCTGCTCCATGATGCTCCTGGAGTTGATAATTTCAGATTTGCCTACATTGAGCCTCCAGAAATTCATCAATTACAGTTCACATTTTCCTATCCCAGCACTAGTTCACTTTGAGGTTTCTGTTCCAGTAAGTAAGTTGTGATTCTCTGTATGTTTGCCTCTAATTTGGGGGACATTAGTTAATTCTGAGAACTTACTTCTCTTGAGGTTCTAAGAATTGTTGATTATGCAGTTTTTTCAACTATGTATTTGAGGGTAGGATGAAGTTCTGACTTACAAGTTTCTCATGTGTTGGACTAGAAACTGCATAGCTTTTCTTCATGAAAATAAACTGGTTTAAATAGTTCAGTGCTTTTATTTATCTACTAATTTGCTAATAATAAAAAGTGTTAAGGCTTTTAAGAATTGTGTTTAGTACTTTGGGATTTGGGGGATTGTTTAGTCATTCCTTTATTTTCAGTATATATGGTTTAACTTTTAAGGCCAATGGTTCTAAATATTTATGTTGATTACCATTATTTGCCCATTATTCCACTCCAAAACATTCAAGTGACATATTTGCCACTTGTTTTATTTCATAGATAATTGATTAGTTTTTTATATTCTGAACTTTCAGATTTTCTGATAATCTTAAAAGGCTGTAAATCAAGAATGATGATAAGACCCAAATTTGCATACTCTGTGTCTTCAATAGCATTTGATTTTCTTTAGGATTTTATTGAAGAAATGCTATATTCTTAATGTTACTCTCTTCTTCAGGATATGACAATGCCTAAACATTTTTATTTACTTCTGAAAATCATTAAAGTGCCATCAACTTGAATTTCAACATTCCTTTGATCATGATTGAAGCTTACTTAGAGTTGAAGTTACTCAATAGTTACTCAATAAATCTCCTTGATTTAGTCTTTGGTTAAATCTTATCATGAAACATAAGAATCTGCCATTGGCAAAGATATATTTTCCTTGTTTCTTTTCATTAATTTATAGAAAAACCTTGTACAATTTTGTTTTTCCTAAATAATCAGGTGATTTATTGGAGAAAAAAAACAGCAAGAATTTGTAAAATAATTTTTGTGTGTGTTGTGAATAGTTCAAATTGTCTTTTTAAAAAATTAATTACCAAATAATACTTGTGTGGATTTATAAGGTACAGTGTTATTATTTGAGCTTTGTCTACATTGTAGAAAGATTCAGTCAAACTCATTAACATACCCATCATTTCACCAAATTATTCTTTTTGGTGCAGTAAATAGGATGGGAATAAGGCAGTTTTTAAAGGAATATGTTTCCTCATTCCCAGGAATTTTGGGTGTGCTACTTATGTACAGATTTCTCTTTTTAAAGTAGACAGTACAGGGGAGTATCATCTCAGTCCACATCTTCACATTTACAAATTTAATAGTGCCTCTGAAGAAATGAGATGTTCTAGTCCATATTTGTTCTGCATATGCTATAAAGTTTATATATATATATATATATATATATATATATTTCAAGCTGGGTGCAGTGGTGCATGCCTGTAATCCCAGCACTTGGGAGGCTGAGGCAGGAGGATCGTGAGTTCAAAGACAGCCTCAGCAACTTAGCGAGGCCCTAAGCAACTCAGTAAGACCCTGTCTCTAATAAAAATATAAAAAAGGGCTGGGGATGTGGCTTGGTGGTTAAGTGCTCCTGGGTTCACTCCGTGGTACTGACCCCTGAAAAAGTTGATAAATTTCAATTAAAATTTTATGTGAGTAAAGAAAACAGTGAGGGTCCTATATGAAACATGTTTGTCTCCTTAAGAATTGATTATAGGACTGGGGTTGTAGCTCTCTGGTAAAGTACTTGCCTGGCCTGTATGAGGCACTGGGTTCAATTCTCAGCACCACATATAAATAAATGAATTAAATAAAGATCCACTGACAACTAAAAAAAAATTTTAAAAAGAATGGATTATAGACTTTGATGTTGTAAGACAAGGTAGGAAGCTATGACGTGAGTATTTGTAATTAGTAATCAATCTCTTCAAGGATTTTATTGGCATGCTGCTTTGCCCCTTTAATTGAAAACAGTTGCACTAGGTCAATTAAACAGGCCTTTGTTCTATTTTTTTCTAGCTTATATGTGAAAATGGTACTTGCTTATTTTATATAAGAATATAATTGTCACAGGATAAACTTAAATATCAGTTCTTTGTATTGTGATCCATTAATCTCTTGTAATAGCTATTTGTTGAATAAATGTTAATGGAATAGGACCTAAATACGAGCTACTGTTCAGCTTCAAATGTATAATTCCCATCTACATAACTGAGCCATTTACAAATCAACTTTATTTCTGGTCCTACTGATACAGAAATTTAAAGAAAGGGTTCCAGGAATGAAAACTACATAATGTTCTTTCTTGTCATCTTCCTTAGGTGTCATCTAAATTAAGACTTAGCTTAATAATATCAACACTAAAGATCACATGTGGGTGGAACATACTCTGGGTTTATATTTTTGCTTGCAAAATGGAAATGTTTTATTTTCATTTGTGAATGTAATGCATGTTCAATTTTAAACAAATTACATCAACATGAATATCTGTGAGGAATAAATTAATATTAACATCTATCTCTATATTGCCTACATTTCTACCATTCTAATATAATTAGTAACACATTTTCATCTACATCCTTCTAAACAAATGCACTTTTTGCCCCGACCATTTTCATTCATTCAACAAATATTCATTGAAGATCCAATATAATGCAGGGAAAACATCCTTTTTTTGTTATTGTTTAGATTTCAGGTATATAGAATTTAGTAGATTGTACTGCTCAATTCTTGTCACATCATCAGAATGACTTTGTACTACACTGTTATTTTCTTTTATATTTATTTTTCACTTTCCTACCCAAATTGTGCATATTCCCCTTCCTACTTCATGGGATACCTACTTCATGGTATTTAAATTAAATGCTTCTTGTCTACCTTCCATATAATCATTTAAATATATGTGGATCTTGAAAATTATAGAGTGTTATTTATGTATATTTTCAAAATTTACAAAAACAATATCATTGGGCTGGGGTTGTGTCTCAGCGGTAGAACACTTGCCTGGCACATGTGAGACACTGGGTTTGATCCTCAGCACCACATGAAAATAAATAAATAAAGGTATTGTGTCCATCCAAAACTAAAAACTTTAAAAAACAGTATTATCCTCTGAATACATCAATATGACTTTTTCACTTTTAACTACTAATTGCAATTTCATTTTAATTTTGTCACATTTTGCATATGCATTTCTCCAGTGATGTAATGTATACTTTCTAAGTTCTTTCCAAGATTTTTCTTCCATGTAGCCTGTGATGAGTCCCGCAAATGTCTTGTCCCATGGACCAGTACTCAAGTTTATTTGGAATCCCTGGCTTATAAATCATATTAGTAGTTAAGATCACCAAGTCTAAAATTCTTCAGAGTGATTTTATTAGTATAGGTAGCATGATAGTCCATGAGCACTACTATATTTCTACCAGCTCTTAATATCTGATGTTCTAAATTTGCCAATCTGATGGATATTAAGTGTTATCATGTAGCTATTTTAAAACTCATCTCTCTCATTATCAAAAGGTTTCACATTTTGAAAATTATCTATATTCCTTTTTCATTATTTTATGAGGGTTTCTACATTTGTTGTTTTATAGAAACGTCTGTGTATTCTAGATATCAAATCCTTTTTGATTTATTTTGGATGTTGCATATGTCTTCTAGTTTATTACCTACTTATTAACTTTTGCATGGTATTAACTTTGCTTTATTTGAACTGAAATCTTTATGTTGGGAGCAAGGGAAGTAGTCATATTTCTCATTTTCTTGTCCTTATTTATACTTTTTTTGTATTGTATTAAAGATCTTTTCACAATTTAAAGTCAAAGAGATATTACCCTATAATTTTATTTACTAGATTCACAATTTTATCTTTTACTTATGTAAATGTTTCATCTACTTACAGTTTTTAAAAATACCTTGTAAGGCAGAGATCAACCTGTCTTCTCCAAACAGTAAACTACTTTTACCAACCTTTCACTAAATAATTCATTTTTCTCACTGATTTGTTATGCCACCTCTGTTCTATTGGTTTGTCAGTTCCTGTAAAAACAACAAGAACACTTTTTTATGATATTGACTTTATAATAAGTGCTTTATATCCATCAGAGGGCAAACATCCCACCCCAATTTTATGTATTATTGCATAAGCATTTTTACTTGTAGACTTTTCTCACTTCATATACATTTTAAATCAGATGATCAGCTTTCTAACAAAATATTGCTGGCATGTTTTTGGAATTGAACAATAATATTAATATGAAGAGAATCAATACTTTTTATATTTCTGTGTCATCACGGTTAAACAATCATGGTAATTCTCTTGTTTTCTTTTGATTCCCTCAGACTTTCCTCGATGTAACTATTTTAAATTATTGGCATTTAGAAAGATTTTGCTCTTTATTGTACCAGGAATTGATTGAAGAGCAGAATAAGAAACTTCTAAGTTTTCTGCAGTAGTCTTATGAAGAGGTGATGACTGGTGCCTTGGAATAATGTTGTAGCAATAGGCATGGAGTAAAAGGGACAGACTTGTGATATTTTAGTGGTAAATGTCTAGCAGTATAACTTTTCAGGAATCAATAAGAGTGAATGTTTTGTGATAATGAAGGATTTCACACATTATTCTGGATTGGGCAATTTGATAAATTGTGGTGTCATTACTGAGAGGGGCAATATTTCAAGAGCCAAAATTTATGGGAGGAAAATCAGAAATTCTGTTTGGACTGATATTTTTAACGGGGGATTAGAATTTTGTTTTTAGCATACTTAGGCAAATATAACCCATGTGAGATTATAGATTCATGAGCACTTGCATACTCTAAATCAGGGTTATAAATATAATTTTGTGTTATTACTGTTATTGCTTTTTTTAAATAGACCTGCTCACATCTGATCTTTGGTTTCTGCATCTGAACATCTGAAAATCTTATGAATATTGAATAAGAAATTTCTAAATCTCAAGTATGCTATTTTCTAGTTTCTTGAACTTTGAAAAATTACTTAACCTTTCTGAAATTTTCTCATTTATAAAATCAGTACAGTAGCATACATTTTATAGAACGCTTGTGGGGATTAAATGAGAAGTTATTCATAGATGTTGGGTACTGCACATACATTCCCAATACACTACTTCTCTAATGCTTTTGCTTTCATCAATGAGGTTTAACTACTAGCATGCTAGGATTATTATAACTCATATTTTACAGAGCAATAACTCTGTAATTCCTCACATCTCATTTCCTGTGCACTGATATACTTCATTTTATAAAATTGATACACTTATATAACTTTCATTTTTTTCTAAATTGAGTTATTTTAAAATACATTGAAAAAGACAGTAATTTAAAGGCATCTCATTGTGAACTATTCTGTAAAATGGAAAAGCCACTCTATTATTTATTCATTTTGCCTATTGTCATTTCATTAATATAGTTTTTATCATAAATATCTTTGAAAAGAAAACTAAATATAAGATATATATATATATATATATATATATATATATATATATGAACATATCATTATTTATAGGAAACTTTACAGCAAATGCTACATCACAAAGCATGAAAAAGCATTGTTCTGGAATATAATTTCTACTTGTGGAGAAAGTGAGAACATGTTTACTTATTGTGGGTACTTATTGTGACAGATTCTATCATGTAACACCAGTGTTTTAAGGTGTTTACTCCATGCTGTGCTGTCAGCTGTGATAACTAGAAATGCATATTGCTTCATGACAAGTTCAAAAAATGAATTACCATTATTTTGAGAGTAACAAATGTTATATTGTTTGTGAAGCTAAATTTCTAAGTGAGAATTTGTATAGTAAAAGAAGCTTTTGAGGATGAATAATGTAAAATGTAAGAGGGTTTATTTAATAGAATTTCTTGTTTGTTTTTGTAAAAGTAATACATTCTAGGAAGTTTTAGAAAATTGGAAAATACAAATATGTATAAAGAAGCAAGAAAGAACACTATTATTCCATATCAGTTAACATTTCACATCCTTGTACAATTTTCCAATGAATTGTTTTATATAATTAAGATAATAAGGTCTCTTTTCACATCTTACAAGTTTTTAAAGTTATATAAATATAAATTTTTGTATCATTAGAGACTCTTTTCAGGTAAGGCGCAGTGGCACAGGCCTGAAATTCCAACTAATCAATTGGCTGATGCAGGAGGATCACAAGTTCCGGCCAGCTTTAGTAATTTAACGAGACTCTATTTTATTATAAAAATTAAAAAGTACTTGGGATGTAGCTCAGTGATAAAGTGCCCTGGATTCAATCCACAGTACTAAACCACAACAACAAAAAATCAAACATTACCCATATGTATTCTAATCCACTTAACAAATCAGAGATTGTTGAGGATCAGAGTTATTTGCAATGTTTACCCTTTATGTTACCTATTATTTCCTATTCAGTAACTCTTCATAAAACTGGTTCTGTCTATCTCCAGCCACATCATTGCCAAAGTTTCTATTATTTTGTAGTATGGCATTACTCTTTGGGCCATAGTTGAAAAAAGAGTGCTAGCAAATGATTTCAAGCTTTGCTGATCATTACCTCCTCTAGAGAGTTTTTAGATTTTTAATTCACAAGAACATTCTCCCTCTACAACTAAATATTGTTGCAAATATTATAAATATTGTTGGCACCTACAAGTAGTGTCATGTGGCAAAAGGTGGTTTGTGGTAAAAGACAATGAAACAGGTATTAAGAGAAAAACAGACCTTTAGAAGCAGCATTCAAATTCTTGATCCAGCTGCTTTTGAAGCAAAGTTGCCCTGTCTCCTTTCCACACCTTGCTGTTCAGCTCCTCTGGAGATGCATGAACTAATAATCCCTTCTTCGAAGATAGTTTTAGTTGAGTTTCAGAAACTTACAGCAAAATGAACCTTATTTTAGATATTGCATTAACATCACTGAGCATATAACATGGTTTACATTTGAAATTCCTTAGAATAGAGCATCAAAAAATAATTACCTGTTAAATATTGCATATTTTAAAACATATGAATAAAGATATGTAAGTATCACAAGATTGAAAGAAAGTGGAGGATATATTTCTGATGACACATGGATTTTAGCTTATTCCTAAAGATAATTTCAAGAAAAATGACCATGACTGAGGATTTAGCTCCATGGTGGAGTGCTTGGCTAGCATTCATGAGTCACCTGGGTTCAATGTTCAATCCGTAGTGAGGAGAGAGAGAGAGAGAGAGAGAGAGAGAGAGAGAGAGAGAGAGAGAGAGAATGTAAAAGGTGTTTCAATTGGGTAAAGAAGCAGTTGAATCTCCTCATAAAAGAAGTCTGAAACATTCTTGAAGATTTAGTGGAAAAAAGAACATATATTAAAAGGAATGCATAGAAATAACAGATACTCAACATTTGACATGTATTTCAAGTAAGGATAGACAATATATTAATACATTTTGGAGAAAACATGTTATGTAGCATCATGTTTTCAGAATGACATGAAAATAATGCAGGTATCTGTAATGCAATGTCTAAGCCTCCATTACTTAAGGAATTTTTCATGGCCAAACCATGAGTGAATATAAACTGTAAACAAAGATAAAGAACTTGTTTTAGTATGATATTGATGGCAGTTTTCATCAAAATTTGATTAATAAGGTCAAATGCCCTATTCATCTTGTGTAACAATTTTAGAAGGATTTTTAGTCTTCATTTCTTCAGCATGATAATGCTCTGGCTCATAGAATGTCGTCTTTGAAATGTTTTTGATCTGAACAGATCAAAATGTGATGAAATTCACATTGATCACTCATTCCCTTTACCATATTATTGTCTTTTATGACTCATCATTTTTACCCAACAATGGAATATATCTTCAAAGGATGAAGATTCATAGCAAATTATGACATATAAAGAAAGGCTAAAATATCTAAAGGTATCAAGAAAATTTATAAATGTATTTTTGAGTAATAGTTTGCTATTATAATAAATACATTGCCTATGATAGTAACTGGTTTGAAGTGAATGTTACTTATTTAGATATATGTGGAGAAATATGTATTATTTGCTTCTGTTCATGTTAGCTTTAACAACATATCCTAACTTCACCTCCCCTATCTGGAGTTAATTTTGCAACTGATATCTAGTTTTAACTAGATAGCAAAAGCTTCTGTTAAAGTTAACACAAGGCCTTGTTTATAAAATGACTTTTGGAAATATTCATTGAATAAATGGAAGTACAATAACCTCTCCAGTCCTATCTGGCCTTCAACTTTCAGACTATATACATCACTCAATGTTGCCGCCTGCAGCTGCTGCCGCCTGCAGCAACAATACCGAGGGAAAGAATTAGGAGGCAGACTGAAAATGAGTAGGTTCTTTATTCTTGCTTCTCTGCTGACTTCTCTCTCCAACTCCAACTCCAACCACCTCCCAACTCCAACTCTACCTGGTTAAATACTCTTCACCTTAACAAGTATACACGTGTCACAAGCTCTACTTACAGGTGCATCACACAGTGTTCACGGGCACAGAAAGAATCTTAGTTGATTACAATAAGGTCAGGAGAAAATAATTAAACATCTCTTTTGCTCTCAGCCAGCCGCCATCTTTGCTACCTCCTCATTAAGGCTCTTACATTTCCCCCATTTTGTTTTAAAAGAGGGATAAATAGATGGGTGAACCCTCACCACATCAGGATTGACTGTGCCTGTCTTAGGCGTCCACATGTGCAACCGGCATTCTTACCCGTCATCGGATAATCAAGGCTGTGCCCTTGACTCCTGTCTTAGGTTGATATGTCGGCCACGTGAGATTTTCCCATTATTGACTACCAGCCGTCCAATCATGAGGAGATGCTCCGGTTCTAAGGCGGCAAGCTTTTTGCTGACGAGCCAAGTTCCATTAAATAGCGTACTAAGTTCTTTTAGACAAATCAGGTGCCCCAAGTTCCATTAAGTAACACACTGAGTTCTCTAGACAAATTAGCTGCCCTATCAAGGTTAAGAAAAGGGATAACCGCAAGACATTGTCCTGTGTAATGTCCTAAACATAGAAAGATCTGTCAAAATGTCCACTTGCTAACACATCGATCTAGGAGGCCTCGTGCATGCAGAGCAGAGGCCGTACTGCTAGTGAAGTTGTTTGATGCTTGAACAGCAGGGATGCTTGTAGCGATTGTGATCCCTGCAGCTGTAGCAGCAACCATCTTTTTTTATGTCTAGACAATGCCACCGGCAAATCTTCAGGGCCCGGTAAGACTGGCATAGGGATGTACCTATAAACTCAAGCAACAATCATTAAAGGAAAGGCAGTGCCATTCCAGCACTGAGTCAGGAAGCGAGTTGTAGGAGCGCAATTCAAACTAAAAAATAGAATTATTAGATCTTCAGGTATCTGAAGTTGATCTCTGCTCACACACATTGCTGCTTGGGCTCCCACGAACATTAGCTGGCAAAATATCACCTTCAGAACGGATTAAAGAAAGACTGAGGGTATTTAGCTGACAAAATATTACATTTAAGGTAGATTAAAGAAAAGCTAAGAGCATTTTAGAAAAATAATTTGTTAGCTGGAACTTTTGAGCTTCTGCATACACAGCAATCTTCCATGAATATACCTGTTGAAACAATTTAAATTAATCAGCTGTTTAACAAATAAATTACAAATAATACCTGTTGAAACAATTTAAATTAATCAGCTGTTTAATAAATAGAGTTTATTACAAATAAACAATCCCAAGTCAAATACCAAAATATCAGGCTATAGAGTATTAGTCATATTTCTTACTGAAGAGAAGTCCTAGAGATACTTATAAATTAAGTTTGAAGGTAACTTCATTTTTAAATTGTTTACCCAATTTGAATATATTTAACTTAAATGAATTAAAGTTATTTGGATCCTTTTTTTTTTTTTTGGAATGGTTTTCATGAGCACTCAGTTTTTGTTATTTGTGACGTCACATTTACATGAAATCTGGATAGATGCACAGACATAAAGACACATATTTGTGACGTCACATTTACATAAAATCCAGACAAGTGCACAGACATAAAGACATATATAAAAAAGAAAAACACAATTGTGTGCACACTAAAGACAGATCCTCTTGTCCCGGCCGGGAAGAATGAGACTTAAGTTGTGAATTTATTGAAGAAAAAAGCACGCAGCTTAAAAATTTCTTAGCTGAAAAGACAAAGATGAGGTTCCTTTGTCGGAAAAGAGACAAACTCACGCAGGTGCGCTGATTGATAACCTCTTTTAAGGGAATCATTCCACAACTACTTCATCTTAGCCCTTTTGATTTGGCACTTGTTTTATTAATCTTGATTCTGCAACAACTTCATCTTGGCCCTTTTGATTTGGTACCTGTTTTATTAACCTTGATGGTATCCATGCTGGCGAGGATTCATGCTGTGGAAAAACACAAACAGATCCTCTCCCCCAAATTAATACTGGGTCTTGGCCCTTCCATTTGCCTGAAAGAACATCCTTCCAGAAAACCAAAGGTTTATGTTGTTGATGTGGATTCCAGTGTCTGTGTCCAGCCCAATATCCTTTGGAATCCAAAGTTTAAAAATTTAAAGTAAAAAGGGCAACGGCTAATCTATCTTTAGGATTTGTCAAATTTCCTTCTTTTTGTTTCAAAAGCATAAGTTTGAGTGTACGATTAGCTCATTCAATTATGCCTTGGCCTTGAGGATTATACAGAATACCAGTCTTATGAAGTGTACTGAATTTTGCGCAAAACAGTTTGAAAGATGAGGACGTATATGCAGGACCATTGTCTGTTTTTGTAACTGCCTGTGGGAAAGCTGTTGTTCTAAGCAGTGGAGCTGTAGAAAGAACTCAGAGACAAAATAGAAAAGAAAAAGTTATTTTAATTTTTCTGGGCAAGGTCCCACTCTCATGCGGTCCGGCAGGAGAATGGTCCTCAGGAGAATGGCGCCGGCTGGCTTTTTTCCTCTGGTCTAAGTACTCTTAGATCCTGCATCAAGTCCTGTGAGATTCCAGGCCAAGATTCGTGAAATCCGGAAGGCAGTAATGCCGGAGGCATTTCCGATGTAAACAAACGCGGTCTCCGCCAACTCTTTAATCAGGGCTTCTGCATGTTTTAAGTATTTTGGGAATACCCAGTGCAGCAAAAGCTTGTAAACAATGAGATGTAACATCTTCAACTTTTTCTCCAGTATGTAAGGAAGCAAAAATCATGCCTGAGCATGTATCTATGGTCACATGAATAAATCGCAATTTTCCAAAACTTGGCTCATGAGTGACATCCATCTGCCACAAATGATTGGGCATTAATCCTCCTGGGTTAATCCCATAATGTGGATTGGGCAAATGTATCACACAAGATTGACAAGCCTTCACAATTGTTCAAGCTTGATCTTTAGTTATTTTGAATCTTTGTTGTAAAGTAGTACTATTAACATGAAATTGAGAATGGAATGAGGTAGCTTGTTGGGCTACTGAAAATATAAAGATTGTTTGAGTGAGGGCATCGGCCTTTTGATTACCTTCATGGAGAGGACCAGGCAAATTAGTATGAGCTCTGATATGTCCAATAAACAAAGGTTCTTTACGTTCCCATAGAAGGTTTTGAATTTGAAAAAACTATTTAAAGGCCGGAGTATGAGGTGCTATTGGACCTGCTAGCTCCAATTTAGGGACAGCATATACGATATAGTGGCTGTCTGTAAAATATTTATGGGCTGTTCTTTAAAACTTTCAAAAGCTGTAATAATAGCTTCTAGCTCTACTAATTGAGCTGATTTATGGGCAGTAATATGAATCATATTTTCTTTTTGAGTGACTACTGCAGCAGTACCATTAGAGGACCCATCTGTAAATACATTTAATGCCTCAGGAATAGGTTGATTTTTTATTACCTGTGGAAATATAATGGGATAAGTGATACAAAAAAGATAGTATAGGAGACGTAGGAAGATGGTTATCAAAATTTGCAGAAGTAGAGCATCTAGCTATAGCCCAATCATTATCATTGAAGCATAAATATTCAACCTCTGATGATGAATAGGGAGTAATAATAGTAGCGGGGTGAATGCCAAATATTTTAGTAGAAGTCTTAAGTCCTTGAAGAATAAGTTTAGCGACCATGGAGGTATAAGACTCAATTGTACTTTTAGGAGAGACGGGCAAATGTATCCATAATAAAGGCCCCTGTTGCCAAAATAGTCCTGTGGGCGTATTTTGTGAAGAAATAATGATCAATATCAGTGGTCGAGTAAAATCAATTCTATCACAATGGGATCCTTCAATAGCCTTTTCTACCAACTTTAAAGCTTCCCTAGCATCAGGAGTCAATGTTCGCGGTGAAGATGGATCAGGGTTCCCGCAAAAGGATATCAAATAAGGGTTTTAATTGGCCAGTAGTGAGGCTTAGTGTAGGGTGAAGCCGATTAATGTCTCCCAGCAATTTTTGAAAATCATTAAGAGTAGCTAGATGTTCCTTATTTATTAAAAATTTTTGAGGCCGAATAAAAGTATCCATAATTTGGAATCCTAGATATAATATTGGAGATCTAGTATGAATCTTTTCTTTAGCAATATTTAGTGCATATCATTTCAAATTTTCTGATATATCGCTAAATATGGCGAATAAGACTTCTTGATTAGGATGAACAAGCAAAACATCATCCATATAATGGAGGCACATAAGCTCTGGGTATTTGTTCTTGATAGGCTGAATAACTTTATCTACATAGATTTGACACATAGTGGGGCTATTAACCATACCCTGGGGTAAAACTTTCCACTGAAATCTTTGATCAGGTCCATTATTATTAATAGAAGGAACTGAAAAAGCAAACCTGGGGGCATCCAGAGGATGTAAAGGAATAGAAAAAAAAAAATCCTTTATATCAAGGGTTATAAGATGGAAATTTTTAGGAATAGCTACAGGATTAGGAAGTCCAGGTTGGGTAGGGCCCATAATTTGCATGGTTTTATTGATTTCTATAAGATCATGTAACAATCGCCATTTTCCTGATTTTTTCCTAATCACAAATATGGGAGAATTCCAGGGAGAGGTGGAAGGTTCTATATGTCCTGCTTCTAGTTGTTCTTGGACTAGTATGTGGGCCGCTTGTAATTTCTCTCTAGATAGGGGCCACTGAGGGACCCAAACTGGCTTATCAGAAAGCCATGGTATTTTCAAAATTGTTTTCTCAGTGGCCCCTAAAAAAATATCCTTTACCTTTTCAGTGATGATTTCCTTTTGTAACACCTGCGGGTTTGGTTGTGAGATGTACTCCCATTTGTTGTAAAACATCTCTTCCCCATAAGGTAACTGGCAATCTGGACAAAACATAAGGCTGAAATGTTCCTTGATGCCCTTCATCATCCTCCCATTTTAAAACTGTTGCACTTTGTTCCGGGCAATTAGAATATCCCAAGCCTCTCAAACTATTTGAAGCCTTTTGCAAAGGCCAGTGTTTGGGCCATTGTCGTATGTTGATAATGGAAGAGTCAGCCCCAGTGTCAATCAACCCCTCCATCTCTATTCCTTGAATTTTTATTTTGCACATAGGCCTCTGTGAACAATCCTGAACCCAGCAAGCCATAGGTCCTGAGCCAGTGGAACCAAATCCCCTATTGTTCCTATTTTGAGGCATACTCTTAAATGAGTCATGTAAACTGGGAAGGAGAAGCAGCTGAGCAATTCTATCACCTTGGTTAACAGAGCAAATGCCTCGAGGTGAACTAAGCATAATCTTAATTTCTCCTTGGTAGTCTGAGTCTATTATACCTGGAGTCACTTGAAAACCTGATAAGCTTTTAGAACTTCACCCAAGGATATGTCCTATAGTCCCTAAGGGAAGAGGTCCCCTGACTCCCGTGGGAATCAGTTGAACCCCCATTTCAGGTGTTAGCACTATTCGGGCAGTGGAACAGAGGTCTAGTCCTGCACTTCCTCTTGTTCCTCTAAAGAGGGAGTCAATGGGTAAGAGGGATCGTGTCGAGGAATCATCTGGATGGATGTTTGAGGATACTCTTCCTCTAATGCCTCATACATTTGTGGGCCACAGGGCATTGGCCCCCATGCCCCATTTTTTGAATTGCCAGTCAAAATGTTATCATAAATATCAGTTTTAGATCTGCACTTATTAGCCCAATAGTTTCCTTTTTTACACCTGGGGCAGTGGCCTGGGGCACAATACGAGCTTGGTCTTATTTCTATTGTCTCTTGCCTTCTTTGGGGATATTGTTTTCTAGAACAACCTGATTGACTATAATAATTTTTAGGTTGAGCCCTTCTTGTAAAATTTTGAGGAGAAGCACCTCTCATGGCTGCTGCAATTACATTTCCTGTAACAAATGTGTTGTTTATGTCTTTGCATAGTCTTATATATACAGAAAGGTCCCTTTTAGATTTCCAAGGTCTGATAGTGTCTTGACAGTATTTGTTGGCATTTTCATATGGCATGGCTTGATCAAAGTCTCCAAACACTCTACCTGCAGTTCTCAAAAGTCGATCAGCAAAGTCAGCATATGGCTCATTAGGTCCCTGAATTACTTTAGACAAGCTACCCTGTAAGTCACCAGTTCCTTGTAAAGTTTTCCATGCCCTAACAGCTGTGGCATATATTTGAGCATAAACTCCAGGATCATACTGAATCTGAACCTGTAAATCAGCAAATTGCCCTTCTCCAGTTAACATGTCTACGTTATGGTCTGGAAATCCTGCGGTTGCATTTCTTATACCTATTTCTACACAGAACTCTTGGAATTGAGACCTCCAAAGCAAGTATTGTCCCCAGCTCAATACTGCCTTACATAAGCCTTTCCAATCTGAAGGAGTTAAATTGAAGGTATTAAGGGATTCAAGCATACTTATGGTAAAAGGAGCTTGGCGTCCATATATCATTGTTGCTTCTTTAAAATTTTTTATAGTTTTTGAAATCTAAAGGTTGATGATACCTTTGCTCATTTTCATTTTCAAATACTGGCAGATCCCAATGTCCTTGTGAGTTTTGACACTCAAGGGCACGGAAGCGCTCAGAAAGACCATTAATCTCTGCTTCAAGGGCACACAAGTGTTTAGAAATACCCCTCATAGTTTCTGTAATTGATTCAACCCATGGGGGAGCAGAGTGCACAAGTGATTCCTCCACTTGACGGTCCCTTATCTTGGTCTTAGTAACATCCTAAGTCCCAGGTTCAATTGAGAGCACGTATTCTTCAGCTATCTTTAATAATTCTTGAATCACTTTAGCAGCTTGGATCTTTGTCATTTTTGAGCCCACACTAATACTATCCTTACTGGTCCTAACTGACTCAGCGGAGGCTATGCTTTCATGATCACTTTCCAAATCCTCCTCACTAGCAACTGACTCAGCTATATCAAAGAATTCTTCCATAGCCTTTATCACTCGGGTCTTAGTTATTTTCGAACCCATTTTAACTGCTCTGACTAGACTCCTGCGAGGCTCCTCAATTTTCTTACCGTGCTGATTCCGAGAGCCCTCTACAGGCCTCCACTTGTTGCCGCCTACAGCTGCTGCCACCTGCAGCAATGATACTGCGGGAAAGAATTCGGAGGCAGACTGGGAATGAGTAGGTTCTTTATTCTTGCTTCTCTGCTGACTTCTCTCTCCAACTCCAACTCCAACCACCTCCCAACTTCAACTCTACCTGGTTAAATACTCTTCACCTTAACAAGTATACACGTGTCACAAGCTCAACTTACAGGTGTGTCACACAGTGTTCATGGGCACAGAAAGATTCTTAGTTTATTACAATAAGGTCAGGAGAAAACAATTAAACGCCTCCTCTTTTGCTCTCAGCCAGCCGCCATCTTAGCTACCTCCATATTAAGGCTCTTACAACTCAAATTTCAACAAATTATTCCTTAGTTCTCTTTTTAGGCATGAAACACTTTCTGATTTAATTAAGCAATCCGAAACTTCTTATGTAAATGAATGTTTCAACCTTATCAAAGGGTTTCTTATAAGAATTTAGTTTAGTAACATACAGCTAAAGGGCAAAATTTCTTTACCAAGTAAAATTTTAAAATGTAGAAGAAGCAAGGAGGCTAATCACCTGTGTATCAGAGTACATTATTACCTATCCTCCAGAGAACTTTTCCCTGCAGATATCTTCTGGAAAACTAAAAAAAAAAATATTAGTTGGAAAGAAATTTATACACACACACACACACACATTTTACACAATCTCTGTACACCAAATTGGATCTCCTGCTTGTAACTTTTGCCTTAATTACACACATTCTTGGAAAGCCCTTTTGAACTGTATGTCATAGATCAAATGGACATGTCTGATGGTGCCCTATTCAGTAATCTCCCAGCCTTCTTTCCATTTATTCTTTTTTCCTTTCCCAGTCCAGCAAACACTTATTACTGAGAACCTAAGAAATTTCACAATTGTTCCAGACTTACTATATATAAGGAGCTTAAGAGGCAACCATCTGGTTGCCAGGTAGACTAAAGGACTTTTCTTACATTTTCATATACATAGGTCTCATAGTATTTTTACTTGGTCTGCATACTTTATGATATAGGTGGAAGAAGCACTGATGAAGATTTTGAAGCGCTTTAACCAACTATCTTCCATCACTTCTTGGTTTTACAACTGTCCAAAACCATCACAAATTTAATTGCCATTATATATACATATTTAACTCTCTTCTTAGAACTAATAAAAATCTCTTGATGATGGAGACAAATTTCAGTTAAATTCAGATTATCTATAAAATTGGAGAAGATCTTTTATTAGATTGAGTTCCAATAAGATAAATATAGCCAGTATTCTGGAAAAAAAATATTGGGAGGGAAGGAAGAGGATCTCTGCTTGGAACGGAGAAGGAGAATACTGGATCTAAGGAAAATGAATTGGGAATTTTACAATTTCAATGGGAATGGTCCATTTTACAATTTTTACTTTGATATAGTGGTGTATATTCAGAATTAGAGTTAAAATAAAATAATGCAGAGACTTCATACAACATAATAGAAAACTTTAAAATTAGACTTTTGGAATACATGATAGAGTATGTCCCATTGTTTTTTCTCATTACCTGGAATTAGTTCATAAAATTAACACATATCTTTCTGGGTATTGAGAAAATAAGAGAGAAAATAAGTCAGGGTGAACTGGGAAAAAGATGAATGTCTCTTAAAGCTCTCTTGAACACCTGTATTTTTTTTTTTTTTTTTTTGGTACTAAGGATTGAACTCAGGGGCACTCAACCACTGGGCCACATCCCCAGCACTTTTTTGTATTTTATTTAGAGACAGGGTCTCACTGACTTGTTAAGTGCCTCGCCATTGCTGAGGCTGGCTTTGAACTTGCGATCCTCCTGGCTCAGCCTCCCAAACTGCTGGGATTACAGGCGTGCGCCACCGCACCCAGCCAACACCTGTATTTTCTAATGTAAGAAGACACCTAAAACAGTTTCAGAGATGGCCTATAGCTCAACAATTTTATGTGGAGATATCCCATTACTCCAGAACAGAATATGTTTCTTGTTACTCATTAAAGAATTCTAAAAGGAATGAAAAAGTCCTACTTAAGTAGAGAGGGATCCTGAGACACAGGCAGGGACATAGGAAATAGAGTAAGGAGTGTCATATGACATAGATAATGACTAATAAAAACTGTCTTATGTTGTTCAAAGTTTTTCCTTCCACAGCTTCTGCCCTCCTTCCGCCTAATAGTAGGTAAGGGTTCAGTAAGATTACTGGCTATGTCCTGGCCAAGAGATTGGTTTATTATTATCTCTTATTCACACACACACACACACACACACACACACACACACACACACATATAATTTGTGTATTTGCAATTGACCACAGTACTCATTCTCACTTTTTGAATGAAAGGAATTGCCTTTCCTTTTCTTTCCTTTTGCTGCATGCTCGGACAGGAGGGATGACTTTATTAGACATACATAACACATACCTATACCTGCCATGGCATTGTAAATAAAGGATGATATAAACTAGAAAACAAAATTTAGTACTAAAATGGGCTATATGAGTTCAGTAATCTCCAATGCCAACTATAATTTCCTGAAGTCTCTCAAGCAAGAGATCTCTACATGGATATTGTTACAGCTTTTTAGCACCCAAAGCAATTATTACTCAAATTTAGTCTATTAATTTTATATCTGCTCAGAACTCTGGCACTAAGTCTTACACGTCTTCCAAGTCCATTTGCTTTATAATTATTTGTTACTCTACATATCTATGGTCTTGTGCAAAATTTTTATAGTAAAATGGGGGTACCAGAGTAGAAATCACATTTACACTTAGGGGAAAAACAGAAAATGTTTCTCTATGTCACAGTAGCAGGGTTAAAACATAGACTGTATCTCTGGCTTTATCCCTCTGGGGTTTCTTTTGCTCCAGAGAATGCCAGCTCCTCTCTGATTAAATGGCTCACCTCTAATATTCTTACCTACTAGCAGAAAGCTCTGCTCTGTTGCTTGGCATAGTATTTCCCTCTGTTCTTTGGGTTCCACTTCTTCCCAGAATCATGAAAGGCATCTTGCTTTTGTCAGCATTTTCTCTGAAACTTGTCAAGTGGAGCTTAGCTTCCTATTAGATCAGCCAGTGATGTCATTCTGTATTTTTTCAAGGATTTTTAGCCTAGGTTTTGGAGGTGGAGGGTGGCTGAACATTATTTGAGTAGTTGTAGCTATGCAATAAAAGTGCAGATGAAGACCAGGAAGAACCCTCCTTCAGTAGATGAAAGATTTAAAAAATCCCACTGCAGTGACAACTGCAACATGCAAAGATTTTTTCTTGGCTTTTATAACAATACCTCCTCTTTCCCTTTACAGAACCTGAGAAAACCTTGTTGTACAATGAAATTTAATTGTTTTATCTACTGTATAGTGATTGATACAGTGATACGGTTTACAACAGTGTGTGCATACATATATAAACATTTGTCACTGAAACAAAAAATTTCAGGAAAAGCCTTCACTAATGTGAAACTCTGATTACTTTATATCCTGTCCTATTAAAATTCTGTTTGTTGGCACACAACTGATTTCAAAACCCAATAATTGTTTGCCACCTACAAATGAAAAACATTGATCTAATCCAATAGCAATTTGATTAATTAATTCCTCCTTTTGTATATATTTATCATTTGCTTGTTTTCTTAATTAAAAATTGATTATTTTCAATCTGAGTGAAGACAACTGTACTCTACATTGACACAGAGTAAAATACAACAACAAAGAAAGATAATCCCCTATGTTTTCTGCATTTCTGATGTATACAAGAGGCAATAAGGTAAACTGAAAAGATGGTTGGGTTGAAAGTGTCAGTCCTGTAACTCATGCTGTTTAGCTTCAAGACCTTAAGTGGATCCCACCCCCTGGTTTCTATTTCCTAAAATGTAATATGAAGATATTGGATTATAGTAAATCTATAGGGTCTGATTCAGATAGAATTTGATTGTATGTCATTTCTTTTAAGAAATTGCTATCATGATGATGAGAGTTAATGTGTACAATTAGCTTATACAAGATTTTATAACCCTTATTTTTTATAACAAGTCATTATTTTATGCCTACATTGTGCCTCAGCACTGTGCATATAGGTGAGGGGCAAAGAAAATGTGGTAAGCTTATAGTCTACTAGGGAAAAAATCAGTATATGAGCTCCTAGAAATATGCTATATAAATTCAATTTAGAAGGACTCTAAATTTAAATCATAGTCTAAGGCACTAGTTGCATATAATTGAATATAACTTTCGCTCTCATTAAAAAAAAACCTGGAGATAGAATCACATAATCACAATGTCAGATATAAAAAAGAACTGAGATTACTTAATTCAAAGTGCTTAGTAGTGTGGCCCAGAATATATTCAGATTTGGCAGAGAAATCCAGAGTAAATGATCAGCATGGAATGTATTTAGTCAACAGTGTGGGCAAATTCAGAAATCTGCCCCTTAAGTGGAAGGGGACTTGTTTTTCAGCACTGAAAACAAGCCCAGTGTTAATGAAATCTTTGACAAGTTGATTTGGGAGTTGGCAAGTAAAATTCTTTTTGGATTTTTGAATGGAGGAATCATTTATAATAGAATTACCCCCTGCCACTTTGTCCTGAGTCCAAAATAGCTGCTTACTTTTAACAATATTTTTAAAGAGGTGATCTGTGTTCCTGAGAGTTCCTCTAGTTTTCTCAAGCAGAGGTGGAGACTTTACAATATCAGTAAGCAATATTTAAATTAGCCTTGTCCCAGCTGTTAAATTATAAGAAAACTGATTTATTATATCCTATTGGAGAACAGCTCCATATCAAAGAAACTAACATGTATGGAGGGTATACTGGGTCAGACACTGAGTACTGATATATTTGATATAGCCTTTGTACTTCCTGTGACTCTTTTTTGGAATGATCATTTCCAAAGCTTTGTAGTCAATACGAGAGATGACACATTACTTGGAATTAGCAAGCATGGTGATTTAATTAGAAGCTAGGGTTTTTCAGCCAAAATTCTGACAGTTTCCATTAGGATTTAAAACCAAACCATTTTATTTATTTATGACAAGCTAGAGTGTTTAATAATTGTTGGGACGCATTTTGCTTCTTGATTACTTATTCTAAAGGAAACAAGGTTATGTCAGCAGGAAGAAATTCTCCTATGTGTGAAATAAACCCATACATTCCCCTCTAAGTCGCATGACTCCACTTGTTAACTAAGTTGGCTGAATTAACCAGTTGTTTTAGCATAATTGACATGTGACTTTATAATTTTAGAGGCGTGTGTGCACATACACATGCATATGTGTGTGCACATGCAGTTTGTTTCTGAGAGCAAGAGACAAGGATCTGTGTACTCTCATTTCCATAATATAAATCTGTTGTCTGCAGAGCCATTTACTCTCAATTTCTCGGAGAGATTTAGTAGCAGAATATAGGGTCTAGGAACCTTTTCCACTCACCTTTTTTTGTGAATAAAATAACTCATCCACTCACTTATGCATTGTTTATGACTACTTTTTTTCTACAATCACCAAATTGAGTAGTTATGATACAGACTGTATGAACCCAAAGCCTAAAATAGTTACTATCTGGGCCTTAAAAAATTACTTTTAAAAATGCTGATATATTTGTGAAACAGCATAGGGCAACCAAATCGTTTTTTTGGGAGTCTGTTTATTCTTTCACCACCTAGGTTCTTTATCTGATCCCCTCCATTTCTTTGTGGAACTTAGTCCAATATGTCATCTTACTCCTGAATTTTCAACCTTTTCCTCTCTTGCATTTCCGAGAGCCTATACATATGCTGTAATCTTTCCCACCTGAAAAAAGAAAACTATTTCCACAACCCCTTTTAATCACTTTAGCCTACCCCTCTTTGTAGCTATTCAATTATTTTGTTCTTCTTCAATATGTTCCTTCTTTTCACATCTTTACCACCAATCCATTCCTTAACATACCACATTCTGGCTTCTATTTTAAGAGTTTACTGAAACTGCAAAAGGTCACCAATCCCATGGACACTTGAAAGTCTTTGTTTTGAATAACCCTTGTAGCATTTGAAGTTACTTATCCATGAATACTGGAAGTGTTTTTCTTTTTTGGCTTCCATGACATCACTGTACATAGATTTTCTATTCTTTCAATACATTTCCTCAGTTCCCTTTATGATTTTTTCTTTTTTACTTACTCTATTAATATTGATGTTTCTTTGTGTTCTCTACTATGCATAGAAAATATATGTAAAGGGAGAAAATTTGAGACCAATCCTATGCAGCCACATAAATTGAATAATTCTTATATCCAAAATATATATCTATAATTGAAACATTTATCCCAACATCCAAGATCATCTCTCTCCAACAGACAAAATTTTCCAGATATCATATAGACATATTAAAAACTGAACTCATTATATTTTCCTCACTGAATCTATTTCTATCTTGTCAAATGGTGAAGTCATCAAATCTGACACCACTCAAATTTTGGAATTTTTGTCTTCAAACCAGTCTTTCACTTCCTACATGAATTGGTTGTTAAGTCTCAGATTATATCTATCCCTTCTTATATCTGTTCTCACCCCTACAACTCCACTGCAATACTCAACCTTTACACAGGGTTAGATTTCAAGACTCCCAGTGGGATGCCTGAAAGCACAGATAGTACCAAATCCTCTACATACTATGTTTTCCCACATAAACATAAACACAAATTGAATGCCTTTTCCACCTTAATGAAAAATTTATTCTTCACTATGACTGTATCTTTTGTAGGCAACAGCAAAACTAGTCCCCCAATTTCTCCAATCTTCACAATTTCATAGATACAAGATTCATTCGTACTGTAGATCTTAACAACCTCAGCATAT
Organism: Tamias sibiricus; assembly: GCA_025594165.1. Classification (NCBI taxonomy): domain Eukaryota; kingdom Metazoa; phylum Chordata; class Mammalia; order Rodentia; family Sciuridae; genus Tamias; species Tamias sibiricus. The sequence continues at coordinate 112,530,278 of CM046667.1, forward strand.
AACTGTCCTTTCCTTATTCAGTTGAGAATTTTTATATTTTCACATGAAGGAAGTACTGCACCACATTTTTTGGCATATCTGACTTGTCAGTGTCACTAATCTTGTGCTTTTGGACTATTAAGTTAAATAAGGCTTACTTGAACACAAATACTTCAATATCTTTACAGTAGATATGATAACCTAGACAGCTATTAAGTAATTGATGGCTGGGTCGCATATACATCATGGATATGTTGGTCAAAGAGATGATTTATGACCCAGGTGGGATGGAGAAGGATGGCATAACATTTCATCATGCTAGTCAAAGCAGTATGCAATTTAAAACTAGTGAGTTCATCGTGTCTGTACCATGTCATAACCTCCATAACTATGACTTTTTCCCATTTTAGCATTTTCTTTGTAAAGACTTTTTGATTCCTCTACCCACTGTCCTGCAAACCCAACCCCACTCCAATTTTAATTCCAGTCTACCCTAAAGAAATCTTCTCTTCCAAAGCCAGGCACGGTGGCTCATGCCTGTAATCCCAGCACTTGGGAGGCTGAGGCATAAGGATCATGAGTTCAAAGCCAGCCTCAGCAGTGGTGAGGCACTTAGCAACTCAGCAAGACCCTGTCTCTAAATAAAATACAAAAAACAGCTGGGGATATGGCTCAGTGGTTGAGTGCCCCTGAGTTCAATCCCTGGTACAAAAAAAAAAAAAAAAAAAATTCTACCCTTCTATCAGGGAAATAAGATCTTAACAGTGTGCCTGCAACTCTCACTTCCCTTCTCAAGATCTTAATGTTGACCTCCATCAAATTTATTTCCAGCCGGGTGCGGTGGCGCACGCCTGTAATCCCAGCACTTTGGGAGGCTGAGGCAGGAGGATCGCGAGTTCAAAGCCAGCCTCAGCAATGGCGAGGCACTTAGCAACTTAGTGAGACCCTGTCTCTAAATAAAATACAAAAAAGGGCTGGGGATGTGACCCAGTGGTCGAGTGCCCCTGAGTTCAATCCCCGGTACCACAAAAAAAAAAAAAATAAATAAATAAATAAATAAAATAAAAATTTATTTCCTAACATGCTTATGTTAAACATGCTTATTAACATGCTTACTAGTGGAAAATGCAAATATTATTTTTCTTAAGAAAGCTTCAGCAGGATATACCCATGTTTCAAGACTGCTTATTGTAAAATAAGAATGCAATATGAAAATTTTAGATTTGTGGGATACTGATGACTTGAGAATAGAAGATAGTTACAATAGGTTCCCTGTCTGTGTAACAAATGGAATATAAAACCTGAGAATATTGTTTGCACCATGTAAATAGATAACAGACATTTGTAACTGACACAAAATGTAGCTTACTGGGGGGAAAGCGTGTTTTTGAGTGCTTTTGTTTGATATTTTGGGGCCCTTCCAAAAACAGTTTTTATTGTATTTGTGCTTGCTTTGTGCTTTTGCTTTTTTTGCTGTCAGTAAAATTTGATGTTGATTAGTATCTGTAATTGTTTTTCATGCACTATGACAACTCAATCCTTTGTGATACTGCATTATTAATGCCTTTGCCACATTTAAAAAATAAACCTTAGGAAACACCATCATTATTGTTAATGTTTACTCTCATTCATCCATTCAAGTAAAATCCTGTAAACCCACCCAAATAGAGAACTAAAAATTGGTTGTAACTTATCTCCAATACTCACACTCTTTGCCACTCTACCTAAAGTAATCCTTAATATTGTGATAATTAGTCTTTTGTTAATATTATTTCATATGCTCCTACATCTAAACAAAGTGTTCAGTTTTAGTCATTTTGTTATTAGTATATTGATTTGTTTTGATATGATATTGTGAAGACACACTGTTTATTATCAGACTTATAAGTCTTTACATTTCTATTGGATTCTATAGATCCACATTCATTGCTACAATGGATATTGTAAGAAGCCTTAGTTTTTACAAATTGTATGCATATAAAGTGGAATCTTATTTGCTCTTGGTTTGCATTTTCAAGAATACTATCATTCATATCTTTTATTTACTGATGTATTTCTTCTATGATAGTCATGTTCTTTTTTTAAACTTTCAGTTGTCTTTTATTGTATATAGTAATCATATAATTTTTGGTGATAAATCATTGTTGGCTATGTGTATTGTAAATGTTTTCTCCCAGTTTCAGCTTATATTAATTTACTCTTCTCAGAATGTATCAATTTTCATATAATCAATTTTGTCAATTATTTCTGTAAGAGTTAATACATTTTAAAGTTTGTGTAAGTTATCCCCCTTCATATGTTGAGTACAGAAATATTTTCTACTAATATATCTATAATTTTTGTTCAGACATTTAAATCTTTAATCTGACATGAGTGCGGCCAGGCTCAGGTCAGTTCCACCAACCTCTACCCAAGCGCCAGTGGTGCAAAGACAGCCTCCCTGAACTCCACTAGAGTGCAGGCTGGCCAAGGACAGCCCCAAGGACCTCCACTTGAGTGTGGCCAGGGCCAGGTCAGTCAAGCTGACCTCCATCATAGTGTGGCCAGGCTTAGGTCAGTCCCACTGACCTCCGTTTGAGTGCAACCAAGCTCAGGTCATTCCTGCCAACCTCTGCCCAAGCACAGGCAGGCCCAGTTCAGCCCAGCCCACACCTGCAGAGCTCAGGCAGCCCTTGGACAGCTTCACTGACCTTCACTCAGAGGAATACCTCTTTCAACAAGCAGAGCACCGCAGGAGCTCAGATTCAACCACTTCGGCCAATGCCAATCTACTTGGGACCCACCTCCAGAGTAGGTCCACAGTCCACTACCCATCCCCACCTGGGAGCACAAACTTAACCCACTTCCATCTTGAGATACTGCAGACATAGCCATAGCCTTCCCCATGCAGTAGCCACTACCTTTTGACAACAGGCAGGGCCTAAAAAACAGCCACATCTCAGAGCAGGCATCCAAAAGACATTATAAGGTCCACACTTTCAGCCCCATCTCTGGAAGATGTTGCATTCATCTTGGGGCACCTTCACTGTTATCTTGAATTACCTCCGCTAATGTCAACACCACCTTTAGTTGCAGTAGCATACATAGAGGGACACCTGCAGGTTCTGAAGCCCAAAATTAAGGTGAGGCACAGACAACCTGGATGGATATTACAAGAATAAAGGGTAGAAACTGTAATATCTCAGATCTTCACTGCAATAAAAAAAGGCAAATAGGCAACATGAAAAAACAAGGGAGGAAAGTACACCCAACAAACCAGAATACTACAATAACAGAACTCATGCTCAGTGAAGTTGATGAAATGTCAGAGAAGAAGTTCAGAAGGTCATAATTAAAATGACCTGTGAATTAAAGAATGACCTTAATGAGAAAATACAGGCAAAAATTGACTACTACAACAAAGATATAAAAGAGCAAATACAGGTAACAAAAGATTACTTCAAAAAAGAGATAGAAACTCTGAAAAAAAAAAAAAACACAATCAGAAATCCTTGAAATTAAGGAAATAATTAACTAAATAAAAAAAAACACACAACAGAAGGTGTCACCAACAGACTAGATCAAGTAGAAGAAAGAACTTCAGGCAATAAAGACAAAATATATAATCTTGAAAATAAAGTTGACTACTCAGTGAATATAGTAAGAAACTATGAACAGAACATCCAAGAATTATGGGACAGCAGTAAAAGACCAAATCTAAGAGTAATAGAGGATGGCACAGATTTTCAAACCAAAGGAACGCCCAATCTCTTCAATGAGATAATATCAGAAAATTTCCCTAGCATGAAGAATGAATTTGAAAAACAAATACAAGAGGCTTATATTACACCACGTGTACAAAAGTACAACAGATCTACACCAAGACACATTATAATAAAAATGCCTAGCATACAGAACAAGGATAGAATTTTAAAGGCCGCAAAAGAGAGGAATCAGATCACATATGGAGGAGACCAATTCATATCACAGCAGATTTTTCAACTCAGACACTCAAAGCTACCAAGAATCTTTTTTTAAACTTTTTTTTACTTATAGTAGTAGTATGTATTACAATTCATACTGTACATATAGAGCATCTTTTTACACAAAACAGTTTGTATACAAAGTATATTCGTATCATTCAAGTCTTCAATCATGCATTTAGAATAATAATATTTATCTTATTCAACCACTTTTTCTTTTTTTCCCTCCATCTCCCCTTGCTCCCTCTCTTTGAAACCACTTTTTACCCATGATGAGTTTTTGCTCCCCAAACGCTGAAGAATAACACTGAAGAAGCACTCCGAGGCAAGCATAGAGTGGAAAGTGGAAAGCTTTATTTAAAGGATAGCAAAAGACTTCCCCCAGAGGGAGAAGGGGACCTGGAAACCAGGAATCCAAAGGGAGGAGAGGCCTTCTCCCTTTTATATCTGAAATCTTTCTTTTGTTCTTTTTATGTTCTCTATCTCTGTCCTGCCTGGGACAGGAATGTCAAAAGATGTGACACCAGAGGGCCCATGGTGGGTGTGGGACTCACAGGAAGGGCTTAGGGCTAGTTGATTAGCATCTCCATTTGCTGGAAGCTGTTTCATTAACATTCCATAAGATGGGCCCTAAACTTGGAAACATTAACCATCTTATCTTCCTTAGAGTTGCTCTGTGTTTTTCCAGGACTCAGACTGACTCCATTTTCCTTATGGAGTCCATGTTCTTTATGAAACTCAATGTTAGATCTGATTTGCCTGACTACACTCACTAACTAGCTTTAAATCTGGCTTCACCTTCCCCTCCCTTTCCTTTGGATAAAGAAAATGTGGTATATATACAAAATGGAATTTTACTCAGCAATAAAAGAGAATAAAATAATGGCATTCACTTGTAAATGGATGAAGTTGGAGAATATAATGCTAAATGAAATCAGTCAATCTCAAAAATCGAAATACCGAATGTTTCCTCTGATATAAGGAGGCTGGTTCACAGTATTGTTGGGTCGGGGTACATAGGAGGACTAGAGGAACCAAGAATCTTATATCCAGCAAAATTAAGCTTTATATTTGCAGGTGAAATAAAAATCTTCCATGATAAACAAAAGTTAAAAGAATTTACAACTAGAAAGCCAGCACTACAGAACATCCTCAAAAAAATATTCCATGAAGAGGAAATGAAAAACAATGACTAAAATCAGCAGAAGGAGGTATTACACTAAAGGAAAAACAATCAGAAGAGAAACCATGACAAGTTAAATACCAAAAATAATCCAAAAAGGCTGGGAATACCAAACATGTCTCAATAATAACTCTGAATGTTAATGGCCTAAACTCACCAATCAAAAGACATAGACTAGCAGATTGGATCAAAAAACAGACCCAACAATATGCTGCCTCCAAGAGAGTCATCTCACAGGAAAAGACATCCACAGGCTAAAGGTAAAAGGTTGGGAGAAATCCTACCACTCACATGGACTAAGGAATCAAGCAGGAGTTGCCATCCTAATATCAAATAAAGTAGACTTCAAGCTAAAGTCAAAGAGATAAAAAAAAAAGGACACAATATACTGCTCAAGGGAACCATACACCAACAAAACTTAACAATTATAAATATATATGCCCCAAACAATGCAGCATTCATGTTCATCAAACAAACTCTTCTCAAGTTCAAGAGTCAAATTGACCACAACATAATAATTCTGGGTGACTTTAACACAACCTTTTTACCACTGGATAGATCTTCCAAACAAAAGCTGAACAAAGACAATATAGAACTCAAAAATACAATAAACAACTTAGACTTGACTGATTTATATAGAATATTTCATACTTCAATTAGAAAATACACTTTATTCTCACTAGCACATGGATCCTTTTCTAAAATAGACCGTATACTATGCCACTAAACAACTCTTAGCAAATATAAAAAATAGAGATACTACCCTGCATTCTATCATACCAAAATGGAATGAAATTAGAAACAATTGAACACCAAAAGTGGTAGAAGACAGGAAATAATTAAAATCAGAGATGAAATCAATGAAATTGAAACAAAAGAAACAATTGAAAAAATTGACAAAACAAGAGGTTGGTTATTTGAAAAAATAAATAAAATTGACAGACCCTTAGCCAGGCTAACAAAGAGAAGGAGAAAGAAAACTCAAATTACTAACATACACAATAAAAAAGAAAATATGACAACAGACACTTTGGAAATAAAGGAGATGATTCAAAATTATTTTGAAAACCTGTACTCCAAAACAATACAAAACATCCATGGCATCGACAAATTTGTAGAGTCATAGGATTTTCCCAAATTGAAGCAGGATGATATACACATTTAAACAGACCAATTTCAAGTGATGAAATAGAAGATGCCATCAGAAGCTTACCAACCAAGAAAAGCCCAGGACCAGATGGAAACACAGCTGAGTTCTACAAGACCTTTAAAGAAGAACTAATACCAATACTCTTCAATTTGTTTTAGCAAAGAGAAAAAGAGGGAGCACTTCCAAACTCATTCTATGAGGCCAATATCACCCTGATCTGAAAACCATGCAAAGACACATGAAAGAAAGAAAACATCAGACCAATATCTGTAATAAACATAGATGCAAGAATTCTCAATAAAATTCTGGCAAATTGGATACAAAAACATATCAAATATATAGTACACCACAATCAAGTGGGGTTCATTCCAGGAATGCAAGGATGGTTCAACATATGGAAATCAATAAATGTAATTCGTTACATCAATAGACTTAAATATAAGAATGATATTGTTATATCAATAGGTGCAGAAAAAGCATTTGACAAAATACAGTACCCCCTCATGTTCAAAACACTAGAAAAACTAGGGATAACAGGAACATATCTCAACATTGTAAAAGCTATCTATTCTAAGCCCCAGGCCAACATCATTCTAAATGGAGAAAAATTGAAAACATTCCCTCTAAAATGTGGAACAACACAGGGATGCCCTCTTTCACCACTTCTATTTAACATAGTATTTGAAACTCTGGCCAGAGCAATAAGACAGATGAAAGAAATTAAAGGGATACAGATAGGTAAAGTAGAACTCAAATTATCACTATTCGCTGATGATACAATTTTATACCTAGAAGACTCAAAAAATTCCACCAGAAAACTTCTAGAATGCATAAGTGAATTCAGCAAAGTAGCAGGATACAAAATCAACACCCATAAATCTAAGGCATTTCTATATATCAGTGACAAATCCTCTGAAAGAGAAATGAGGAAAACTACCCTGTTTACAATCCATCAAATAAATAAATAAATAAATAAATAAATAAATAAATAAATAAATAAATAAAATACTTGGGAATCAACTTAACCAAAGACATGAAGGACCTCTATAACGAAAACTATAGAACACTATAGAAAAAAAGTTATAGAAGACCTTAGAAGATGGAAAGATCTACCTTGCTCTTGGATAGGCAGAATTAATATTGTCAAAATGACCATACTACCAAAAGTGATATATAGATTTAGTGCAATTCTGATCAAAATCCAAATGACATTTCTCATAGAAATAGAAAAAGCAGTCATGAAATTCAACTGGAAAATTAAGAGACCCAGAATAGCTAAAGCAATCCTTCGCAAGAAGAGTGAAGCAGGTGGCATCACTATACCAGACCTTAAATTACACTACAGAGCAATAGTAACAAAAACAGCATGGTATTTGCACCAAAATAGACTGGTAGACCAGTGGTATAGAATAGAGGACACAGATCCTAACACATATAATTTCAGTTATCGTATATTAGACAAAGGCGCCAAAAATCTAAATTGGAGAAAACATATCCTCTTCAACAAATGGTGCTTGGAAAACTGTAAATCCATATGCAACAAAATGAAATTAAACCTCTATCTCTCACCATGCACAAAACTGAACTCAAAGTGGATCAAGGATCTCGGAATTAGACCAGAGACACTATGCCTAGTAGAAGAAAAAGTAAGATCTAATCTCCAACATGTCAGATTAGGCACCAAGATCCTTAATAAGACTCCTGTAGCACAAGAATTAATATCAAGAATCAATAAATGGGAGAGATTCAAACTAAAAAATCTTTTTCTCAGCAAAAGAAACAATCAGTGAGGTGAATAGAGAACCTCCTAATTGGGAACAAATTTTTACCACATGCACTTCAGATAGAGCACTAATCTCTAGAATATATAAAGAACTCAAAGATCTTAACGCCAAAAAGACAAATAACCCAATCAATAAATGGACCAAGGAACTGAAAAGACACTTTTCAGACGAAGATATACAATCAATCAACAAATACTTGAAAAAATGTTCAACATCTCTGGCAATTAGAGAAATGCAAATCAAAGCCACTCTAAGATTTCATCTCACACCAGTCAGAATGGCAGCTATTAAGAACACAAACAACAATAAATGTTGGAGAGGATGTGGGGAAATAGGCACACTCGTACATAGCTGGGGGGACTGCAAAATGGTACAGCCAATATGGAAAGCAGTATGGAGATTCCTTGGAAAACTGGGAATGGAACCACCTTATGACCCAGCTATCCCACTCTTCAGTCTATAACCAAAGGACTTAGAAACAACATACTACAGGGACACAGCCACATCAATGTTTATAGCAGCACAATTCACAATAGTAAACTGTGGAACCAACCTAGATGCCCTTCAGTAGATGAATGGATAAAGAAAATGTGGTATATATACACAATGGAATATTACTCATATTACTCAGCAAAAAAAAAAAAAAAAAAAGAAAGTGAGAGAGAGAATAAAATCATGGAATTTGCAGGTAAATGGATGAAGTTGGAGAATATAATGCTAAATGAAGTTAGCCATTCCCAAAAAGCCAAATGTTGAATGTTTTCTCTGATATAAGAAGGCGGATTCACAATGGGGTTGGGAGGGGGAGCATGGGAGGATTAGAGGAACACTAGAATGGTCCATGAGGAGAGAAAGGGAGGGAGATGGAAAAAGGGTGAAGAAAAAAAAAGATGGTAGAATGAGATGTATATCATTACCCTAAGTGCATGTATGAAGACACGAATGGTGTGAATGTACTTTGTATACAGCCAAAGATATGTAAAAGTGTGCTCTATAAGTTACATTACATTTCTATAATATGAAATGTAATGCATTGTGCTGTCATTTATAACAACTTAGCATATAAAATTAAAAAAAATCTTTAATCTACTTATAGTTGATTTCCTAAGGATAAAGATTTTTTATATGTCTGCTAATTGATTTTTTTTCTGAGTGATCTGCTATATTACCTCTTTTACATAATTCAATGATTTTTAAAATGTCTGTTTTTAGATTTCACACTCTGTTGTTCAGTTTCCCTATGCCCATGCCAGTTCCACACTGTTTTATTATTACATCTTCAAAATATGTCTTGATACCCAGCAGACATACTTCTACAATATTTTTTGTTCAGAACAAGTTGGCTAATCTTGCAGTTTTACTCTACCATGTAAATTTTATGATTAGTTTGCTAAGCTCTTCAAACAACCCAGTTTTTATTATAATTGGAATTTGAATAACTACATAAATTAATTTGAGATAATTGATATCTTTATTATGATAAGATTCCCATCTCCTTCTATTTGAAACTTCTTTCATAATAATTCAGAGTAATTTTATACTTTCCTATATACTCTTGTACATTTTCATCACATTTACTTTTAGGCAGATAATCGTTTTTACTAATATAAATTATATTTTATCTTAAAGTGTGTTTTGGTAATAATTTGTGTGCAATGTTTTAAAATGTATTTAACTTTTGTAGCCACTTATTAAATTATATAATTATGTTAATAGTATACCAGCATACTTTTTTATTTTTAAGGAATCAATTATATTATTTGCAAATAGTGAAATTATATTTTTTTCTTTCCAATCATTATTTATTTACTTTCTTTTCCTTAATTTAGTTTGTTGAACCTCTGGCATAATATGAATATAATTCACATATTATTTGACTGACTTTATATTTTAAAGTTAGTGCTGGTTAATATTTTTTCACTTTAGATGATGTTTATTGATATTCTTTATCAGTTTAATAGATATTTTTCATCAGGACAAGAAAGTTTTCTTCTATTCTAGTTTTCCAGAAGGTTTTAGTATGAATGAGTGTTTAGTATTACAAATGCTTTTTTCAATATCTTTGGAGGCTAAAATTCAAACATTCTTTTTACACTTGAATTTCATTTTGAATTTTTGCAAGATTTTCATGAGTGAAATTTGTCTGTACTTATATTTTCTCATATTTCCCTTCTCTGGTTTTATGTCAAGGTTATAATTACTCCACAGAATGAACCGGGAAATATTCATTTTCTACTTTTGTAAGAACAGAGCAATGTGTCCTTGGATAATTGGTAGAACTCATCTGTAAATCCATCTGAACTTGATTATTTATTTGCATTAAAAGAATTTTTAATTAGACTTTTTTATTACATTAGGTCCTGCCCTGCCACATATTTTTTTATCATTATTCTAATTTGTTATACATGTTTGCAGAGTGCCATTCTTTTTGTATTACATATAAAAAGCACAATTTTTCAAGTCACTGGTTTTACGTAAAGTATTTTACACCATTTGTGTTTTCATACATGTACTTAGGGGATATTGATATCTAACTCATTCTGCCATTATTCCTATCCCCTTGATCCTGCCCCTCCCCTCCCTCCCCTTTGTTCTATTTAACATTCCTCCCACCCCCCTCCCTTGCCATTATAAGTCAGTATCATCATAGCAAAGGAATCATTCAACCTTTGGTTTTTTGGGATTGGCTGACTTCACTTAGCCTTATTTTCTCCAACTCCAACCATTTACCTGCAAATGCCATGATTTTATTCTCTTTTAGTGCTGTGTAGTGTTCCATTGTGTATATATACCAAAGTTTGCCTCTCCATTCATCTGCTGATGGGCATCGGGGTTGTTTCCACAATCTAGCTATTGTGAATTGTGCTGCTATGAACTTTGATGTGGCTGTGTCCTTGTAATAAGATCTTCTTAAGTCTTTTGAGTGTAGACCAAGGAGTAGGATAGCTGGGTCAAATGGTTGTTCCATTCCAAGTTTTCCTAGAAATCTCCATACTTTTTTCCAGATTGGCTGCACCAATTTGCAGTCCCAACAGCAATGTATGAGTGTGACCTTTTACCCACACCTTCGCCAGTATTTATTGTTGCTTGTGTTTTTGATAGCTGCCATTCTGAAGGGAGTGAGATGAAATGTTAGAGTAGTTTTGATTTGCCTTTCTCTAATTGCTAGAGATGTTGAACATTTTTTCATGTATTTGTTGATTGATAGTATATCTTCTTCTGAAAAGTCTCTTTTCAGTTCCTTGGCCCATTTATTGATTGGGTGGGTTTTTTTTTTTTTTTTTTTTTTTTTTTTTTTTTTGTGTGTGTGTGTGTGTGTGTGTGTATGTGTGTGTTAAGGTTTTTGAAAGCTGTATATATCCTTGAGGTTAGTATTCTGTCTGATGTGCTTGTGGTAAATATTTGCTCCCATTCTGTAGGTTCACTATTCACCTCACTGATTGTGTCTTTTGCTGAGAAGATTTTTAGTTTGAACCCATCGCACTAATTAATTCTTGGTTTCAATTCTTGTGCTATAGGGGTCTTATTGAGGAAGTTGGGTCCTAATCCAACATGATGGAGATTTTGGCCTGCTTTTTCTTCTATTAGGTGCAAGGTCTCTGGTTTAATTCCTAGATCCTTATTCAACTTTGAGTTGAGTTTTGTGCATGAAAAGAAATAGAGGTTTAATTTCATTTTATTACATGAGGATTTCCAATTTTCCCAACACTATTTGTTGAAGAGGCTGTCTTTTCTCCACTGTATGTTTTGGGCCCCTTTGTCTAATATAAGATAACTGTAGATGTGTGGGTTTGTCTCTGTGTCTATAAAAAGTTGGTTCTTTGAAAAAATAAATAAAATTGATAAACCACTAATTATGCTAAGAAAAGGAGAGAAAAATCTCAAATTACCAATATCTGTGATGAAAAAGGAAATATCACAATGGACACTACAGAAATACAGAACATAATTAGAAATTATTTTGAAAATTTATACTCCAATAAAATAGAAAATATTGAAGGCATCGACAAATTAAAAAAAAAAAAAAAACATATGATATGCCCAAACTAAATCAGGATTATATACACAATCTAAATAGATGAACTTGAAGTGAAGAAATATAAGATGCCATTGAAAACCTACCAACCAAAAGAAGCCCATGACCAGATGGATACACAGACGAGTTCTACAAGACCTTTAAAGAAGAACTAACACCAATACTTTTCAATTTATTTCAGGAAATAGAAAAAGAGGAAACACTTCCAGGACTCATTCTATGAGGCCAATATTGCCCTGATTCCAAAACCAGGCAGAGACAAATCAAAGAAAGAAAACTTCAGACCAATATCTCTAATGAAGACAGATGCAAAAATTCTCAATAAAATTCTGGCAAATCGAATACAAAAATATATCAAAAAGATAGTGCACCACAATCAAGTGGGGTTTATTCCAGGGATGCAAGGTTGGTTCAACATAAGGAAATCCATAAATGTAATTCATCACATCAATAGATACTCCTCCTCCAATGCCTCGTACATTTGTGGGCCCCGGGGCATTGGGCCCCGTGCCCTGTTTTTTGAATTCCTGAACAAAGGATTTCCATGGATGTCAAATTTTGAATAGCATTTATTGGCCCAATGATTTCCTTTCTTACACCTGGGGCAGCAACCTGGAGTACGGTATGAATTTGGTCTTATTTCTCTTTGGGGATTTTGCCTAGAATAGCCTGATTGATTATGATAATTTTGCCTAGAATATCCTGATTGATTATAATGTCTATGTTGAACCCTTGTAAAATTTTGAGGGGCAGCATCTCTCACAGCTGCTGCAATCACATTCCCTGTGACAAAGGCATCATTTACATCTTTACATAGTTGTATATATATGGAAAGATCCTTTTTATTTTTCCATGGCCTGATGACTTCCTGGCAATATTTATTAGCATTTTCATACGCTAATTGAATAACTAATGGCATAACTTGATCAATGTCTCCAAAAACTCTACCTGCAGTTCTCAAAAGTCTATCAGCAAATTCAGCATATGGTTCATTAGGTCCTTGAATTACTTTGGACAAGCTACCTTGTAGATCCCCAGGTCCTTGTACAGTTTTCCATGCCTTTAAGGCAGCTGCATTTATCTGAGCATATACTCCTGGGGTATAATGTTTTTGATCCTGTATGTCTGCGAATTGCCCTTCTCCTGTGAGCATTTCTATATTATGGTCTCCAAACCCCGCATCTGCATTTCTTTTAGCTGTTTCTATACAAAGTTCCTGAAATTGCGATCGCCAAACCAAGTATTGTCCCCCACTTAATGTTGCTTTACATAGACGTTTCCAGTCTGCGGGGGTTAAGCTAAAGGTGTTAAGGGACTCCAATATACTCAACGTGAAAGGAGCTTGGGGTCCATAAGTCATTACTGCCTCTTTGAGATTTTTATTGTTTTGAAATCTATTGGCTGGTGGCCCCTCTGTCCATTTTCATATTCAAATACTGGCAGTTCCCAATGTATCTGTGAGTTACCCTCGAGAGCGCATAAGCGCTCAGAAAGACTTTTTATTTCTATTTCTAGGGTATGCAAACGTCTAGTGATACCCTTCATATTTTCTGTAATCGTTTTCACCCATGGGGGAGTAGAGGACACAAGTTCCTCCACTTGATGATCCCTTATCTTGGTCTTCCTTAATTTCCTTTTATTCATTTTCTCAAAATCACCTTTAGTTAATTCCTCCTCACTACTACTACTCTCATTGGTCCTAACTGACTCAGTAACATCCTGAGTCCCAGGTTCAATTGAGACCATGTATCCTTGAAATATCTCTAATAAATCTTGAATAGCTTTAGCAGCTCGTATCTTTGTAATTTTGGGGACACTTCTAATTCTCTCCTTACTGGTCTTAGTTGACTCAGCGGAATCTACGCTTTTATGATTGCCTTCACTGTTTTCTAAATCCTCCTCACTAACGACAGACTCATCCATATCAAAGAATTCATCAAGAGCCTCGTACACTTGGGTCTTAGTTATTTTCGAACCCATTTTAACTGCTCTGACTAGAGACTCCTGCGAGGTTTCTCAGTTCTTACCTGCCGTGCTGAATTCCCCGTACGGGCCACCAACTGTTAGCCGCCGGAAAGGGATTGCAGCCTGGAACGGCAGCGCCGCGGGAAGGAGTCCGGAGACAGGATGGAGACGAAAAAATTCTTTAATCTTTCTGTCTCTTGTCTCTTGTAATTTCTAACACTACATACACACTCTCACAAGAAACCAACCACGTACTCTTACAAGAAACTACAATGTATCTATACAATAGCGATAACCCTGTCCTTTCACTCTCACAAGAAACCAAGACACGTACTCTTACAAGAAACTACAATGTATCTATACAATAGCGATAACCCTGTCCTTTCTCTCTCTGGTCTCATCCCATGCGCCCGAGCAGGAATGGTGCTTGCTCGATCTGCCGAGTCACTCCTCAAATCTCTCGAGATCTTGGGCCAAGTCCCGTGAGACTACGGAAGGCGACAATGCCCAAAAATGTCAATCTGCTGAGTCATTGCTCAAATCTCTCGAGATCCTGGGCCAAGTCCCGTGAGACTACGGAAGGCGACAATGCCCAAAAATGTCTATGGCCCATAGTCAACCGCAATCTTAGCTATCTCCCCAAACAGGGCTCCTGCAGTCTCAAAGATTAAAAATCATGTGATCATCTCAATAGATTCAGACAAAGCAATTGACAAAATACAGCACCCCTACATGTTCAAAACACTAGAAAAAATAGGGATAACAGGAACATACCTCAACATTGTAAAGGCCATCTATGCTAAGCCCTAGGCCAACATCATCCTAAATGGAGAAAAATTGAAAGCATTGCCTCTAAAAACTGGAACAAGACAGGGATGCCCTCTTTCACCACTCCTATTTAACATAGTTCTTGAAAACCTAGCCAGAGCAATTAGATAGATGAAAGAAATTAAAGGGATACAGATAGGAAAAGAAGAACTCAAATTATCACTATTTGCAGATGATATAATTCTATACATAGAAGATCCAAAAAATTCCACCAGAAATCATCTAGAACTAATAAATGAATTCAGCAAAGTAGCAGGATATAAAATCAACACCCATAAATCAAAGACATTTCTGTACATCAGCAACAAATCCACAGAAAGAGAAACTAGGAAAACACCCCATTTACTATAGCCTCAAATAAAATAAAATATTCAGGAATCAACTTAACAAAAGAAGTGAAAGACCTCTACAATGAAATCTACAGCTTGCTAAAGAAAGAAATTAAAGAAGATCTTAGAAGATGGAAAGATCTACCTTGTTCCTGGATAGGTAGAACTAATATTGTCAAATTGACTATTCTACCAAAAGCACCATACAATTTCAATGCAATCCCAATCAAAATCCCAATATCATTTCTCATAGAAATAGAAAAAGCAGTCATGAAATTCATCTGGAAAAATAAGAGACCTAGAATAGCTAAAGCAATCCTTAGCAAGAAGAGTGAAGCAGGTGGCATCACTATACCAGACCTTAAATTATACTACAGAACAATAGTAACAAAAACAGTATGATAGTGGAACCAAAATAAACCAGTAGACCAATGTATTAAAAGTATTTGACTTTGTTTCAATGTTCTTAATTATTATGGTATAATGCAAGCATTTATTTCTCTTGGATCATTTTTGTTAATTATTTTTTCAAATAATAATCAAACTTAAAAAATAATGAGTGTATATTGTGAATAGTATACTATCTTTTAAAATACATTTTCAATCTATATTTAACAGGTTTTTTCTTCACAATGTTATTTATTTGTGCCTCATATTTTTTCAATCAGTCGTGAAATAATATATTCTAGTTTGTTAATCTCAGAAAAACAAATTTTGGCTTTCTTGTCCTTCTTTATTACATCCTTGCTAATAGTTAATGTCACTAATTTATATAGTATATTAGACTTTGTAAATAATCCATTACAAAGCCATGAATTTTAACTTATTTTTAGAGTATTTTTAGAAGACAATTGAATTTAATTGAATTTCTGGCATATATCTTCAGCTTTTAAAGACTTGATTTTTATGATATGTGTAAGTTTTTCCTTAGTCCTGTATAGTAGTCATTTTTTCCATTGCTGTCACATAATATTTAAGAAAAATAACTTAAAGGATGTAAGGTTTACTTTGGCTCATGGTTTTAGAAGTTTGTCTGTGATCAGCTGGCTTCATCACTTTGGGCCAGTGGTGAGGCAGAATATCATGGCAGAAAGGCATGATGAAGCAATCTACTTATCTTTATAGTGGCTGAAAAGTAGAGAGACAGAAGCAGGGGACTGGAATGAGAAATAGTCCCCAAGGCCTACTTCATCCAACTAGGCCCCACCTCCTAAGTTTCCATCACTTCTCACTAGTCTATTTAATAATAAATCCATTACTGTATTAATACCCTGACAAGGTCAGAGCCTTCATGATCCTATCACCTTCCAGATGCCCTACCTCAGACTGCTGCCTTGGATACCAAGCCATCAATGTGTGAAATTTGGTGGAACATTTCAGATGCAAACCATAACATCCTGTGTCATATGCTTTACTCCTAATATGTGTACTTTTATGGTTTCAATGCAAACTCATAATATTTAGCATATCATTTTAACTGAACAACACACACACACACATATAAGTGGGAAATATATATAGTAGTGGGAAATCCTAGAATTTTTAATTTTCTGCTCAATGTTTCTCAAAAGTTTTAGTTTTTTTTTCCTTTTTCATTTCAGCTTCTTGTAGTCTCTCCCAAGCATGTGCAGGAGGTAAGCTAAGGACTTGACAAAATTTAGAAGCAGATTTTTGTGCTCTTATTTTGGTATCTACCTTTTAAAAAAATATTTTCCTCACAATTTGAAATCACTGTAACAGTTCTAAACTCTGTCCTCTGCTCCTTTGGCCAATATGACTGTGACTTTTTGTTTGAATTCTAGCTGCTATGTGCAAAGATATTGAGGAATGTTCTTGGGGAAAAGAACATTGTTTTTTCTGTGGTTACCATCTTTGAAGTGTCAAATTCTCTCTAGATTCTGCCTACTTTTTCTTGCTTTAGAATTACTTTAAGAGTTGTTTCTGCTTGTTTGCCTTCATAAACATTAGAGCCAGAGTTAAAAGTGGAATTGGTGGCTTAGTTTGATAGAAGCTACTCTGCCTTTACCCTTTGGTTCATTCTTGTAAAATGGTTTGTCATAAGTTGATGCAACCTCCCTGGAATGCTATTTTCTTTTATGTTTATCTTATCTCTGATATCTTTTCATGTACAAAATGTTAAACTTTAAGATAACAAATTGTGTCAATGATTTACCTTAATTTTTGTGCTTTCTCTGATTTCATGTAAAAATATTTTTCCAACTCTGCATCTTAGTTTAGAGAATTGACATACTGCTTCTCCCTAACACGCCAGTTTCCCATATTAACAGCGTCTTGCATTAATGCAGTACATTTGTTATAACTGATTAATAACATTGATATATTGTTATTTTAAAAATACATAGTTTGCCGGGTGTGGTGGCGCATGCCTGTAATCCCAGCAGTTGGGAGGCTGAGGCAGGAGGATCGCGAGTTCAAAGCCAGCCTCAGCAATGGCGAGGCACTGAGCAACTCAGTGAGACCCTGTCTCTAATAAAATACAAAAAAAGGGCTGGGGATGTGGCTTAGTGGTTGAGTACCCCTGAGTTCAATCCCTGGTACAAAAAAAAAAAGCATAGTTTACATTAGGATTTTTCTCCATGTGGCACAACTATGGATTTTAAGAAATTAATCATATGCCATTAGAATAAAACAGAGAATAATTTCACTGACTTGAAATTCCCTGTGGTCATTACTCTTCTTCTTTCCCTACACCTTGATAAACACTGATCTTTTAATTTTCTCCATAATCTTGCCTTTTCCCAAATGTCATATAGTTAGATAAATAGAGCATATAGCTTTTTCAGACTAGCTTCTTGAACTTAGCAATATGCACTTAAGGTTCCTCCATTTCTTTTTCTAGTTCCATAACCCATTGTTGTTGTGCCACATACCATCCAGCATTTGTTGAGGTCAGTTTGAAATTTTAGCCATTCCAATTAATAGGTGTATACTAGTATCTCTTTGCTAATTTTCAATTCCATGATGGTAAATGGTGCTGAATTTCTTTTCCTATCATTATTGTTATTAATACATCATCTTTGGTGAAGTGTCTGTACAGATATTTTTCTCATTTTTAATGGAGTAAAAACAAAATCTTTGTGACTTTGTTAATATACATGTCTTTTTATTGCTGTTTTTAAATGATCTTTGTTAATATCCATGTCTATTTATCAGATATGTGTTTCTCTTACAGTCAGTAGCTTGTGTTTCATTCTTCTAAGACTGACTTCACAGAATGGAATTTTATATTTTTAAGTTTTAATGAAGACTGGATTATCAATATTTTCCATGGATTGTCCTTTTGTTATTTTATCTAAGAAGTAATTTTCAAATCCAACATCACCTGGGTTTTCCCCTATATTATCTTATAGGATTTCTGTAGTTATATATTTTATATCTCCTGTATATTTTGTGTTAATTTCTATGAAAATCTTAAAATTGTTAAAGATTTTTGTCTAAATTTAGTTTTTGGATGTAAATGTGAATTCCAGCTCTTCTTGAACAAAGTCCACTTTTCGTGGTGGGGGAACTGGGCCATATCACCAGACTTTTTTATGTTGTATTTAGAGACAGGGTCTTGCTATGTTGCTTAGGGCCTCACTAAACAGCTGAGGCTAACTTTGAACCCATGATCCTCCTGCCTCAGCCTCTTCAGCCACTGGGATTAGAGGTGTGTGCCACTTTGCCTAGTATAGAATTGCAGCGACCAGTGCAACCAAACTTGTAGGTTCCAGTGAGGGGTGATGGAAAATTGGAAGAAATAAGACTCACGAACTCAGATTGTCAATTAAACAGCTGGGATTGGGTGGAGCACAGCTCTCTGATGGAGAATTATGCCAGTAATCTTTATTATATATGTCTCATTAGTCAAATTAAAGAATATGCAAGCATTATTAGTATTCATGAAAGTTACAGAGTTAGCAACATTATGCAGCTTATTCCTCAATTACATTCTACAGTTGCAATGTGCAATATTAGGAGCACTGTGCAGCTCTCAAAAAAGTCCATTGTTTTATAGTTACTGTTATGTGGGCAGATTTAGGAGCAGCAGAGCTGGTGAAACATTGTGGTTGTCTAAGAGAATTCCTTCATTCCCAGGAGCTATGTGCCTGAGAGCAAAGTTGAGCCAGATAAGACTCTAGCACAGAGCCCCACCCCATGGAGGACATTACCATAGCAATGGGCATCCTGCACCTTTGCACAGAAACTTTCCCAGGCACCAAGCATGCCACAGCCATGAAGTCATCAGGGACCCCAGTCTCAGACACTGGTCTCCCAATCACTGTTACCACTCTCCACATTCAACAAAGTTCAATTTGCTCTCACCAGAACCAGTAACTCACATTGCTGCACAAGCTATTTCTTCTAGATAATGGCAATGCTGGGGGGAGGAGTGGAGACTGAACCAAAATAAGCTAAAATATTACAAAGATCTCCTACTAACTATCAATCTTCTTTTTCTTGATTAAGCAGTCACTTCGTTGCTTCAAAACATTGAATATTTTTTTCAGAGAGCCAACAAAGTTGAGTCTAACTATTTTGCTAGATTTTTAGTGTTTCTTTGGATTTGAGGGGACCCTGAATTTTCACCATCCCTGGTTTCTGCTAAGTGTTTTGTAAATAATGTTTTATTGGAACATTGCCTCACTCATTTGCTTAGAGATTCTCTATGGCTACTTTGCACTGCAGTGACATTATTGAGTAATTGTGAAAGAGACCTTATGGCTCCAAAGTCCCAAATAATGTTTTTCTTAATTATGTTCTAATCAAATAAATTTGTCAACACACTGAAGTAGAATGATACTTTAATCTTAATTAAATAAAGATTCATGTTCTTGGCCCACTGGGCCTATTGTAGTAAGGATAACACACAGTTTTTTTTTTTTTTTTTTGTTTGTTTGTTTGTTTTGCTTTTATTGATGCATTATAGTTACACATAATAGTTGGATTCATTTTAACATAATCATGCATGCATGGAGTTTAATTTACTCTATTTTTGTCATTGGTGCCCCCCTTTCCCTCCCTCGTTTCTCTTCTTATTCATATTTCACTACTCTACTAGTCTTCATTTAATGCATTCACTTATTGTTAATTGCTTTAATAATATATATATAATTTCACTGTGGTATATTTATACATGCATGTAGCATAATTTTGTCAAATTAATTCTTCATTTCCTACCTTTTATGTTCATCCTTTATCACTCTTTTTTAAAATTTAATTTAATTTGTTATACATGCTTGCAGAGTGCAATTCCTTTCATATTACATATAAAGAGCACAGTTTTCCAAGTCACTGGTTTTACACAAAATATTTTCACACTATTTGAGTTTTTATACATGCACTTAGTGTATTGATGTCCAACTCATTCTGCCATTATTCCTATCCCCTTGACCCATTCCCTCCCCTTCCCCCACTTTGTTCTATTTAACATTCCTTCATTCCTCTCATCCCCCCTCCCTTGTCACTATAATTCAGTATCATCATAGCAAAGGAATCAATTGACCTTTGGTTTTTGGGGATTGGCTGACTTCACTTAGCATTATTTTCTCCAACTCCATCCATTTACCTGCAAATGCCATGATTTTATTCTCTTTTAGTGCGGAGTAGTGTTCCATTGTGTATATATACCAAATTTTCCTTATACATTCATCTATTGATGGACATCAGGTTGTTTCCACAATCTGGCTATTGTGAATTGTGCTGCTATAAACATTGATGTAGCTGTGTCCCTGTAGTAAGCTGTTTTTAAGTCCTTTGGTTATAGACCGAGGAGTGGGATAGCTAGGTCAAATCTCCTCCTTCTATTCCACTGATTTTCTCTTTCTCTCATATGCAAAAGCTTTGCCCTAGCTTCTGCATGTGATAGAAAACATTATACTCTTGATTTTATGAGTCTGGCTTTTTCACTTAGCATGATGTTCTCTAGTTCCATCCATTTATCAGCAAATGCCATAATTTCTTTCTTCTTCATGAGTGAGTAAAACTCCATTGTATATATATATACCATACTTTCTTAATCCATTCATCTATTGACAGGCACCTGTGCTGATTCTATATCTTGGCTGTAGTGAGTTATTCCACTAAAACATTAATGTGACTATATTACTATAGTTTGCTGATAATAATTCTTTTGCATAAATACTAAGGAGTGGGATCATTGAGTCATATAGTGTTTCCATTCCTAGTCTTTTGAGGAATCTCCATACTGATTTCCAAAGTGATCACATTAATCTACAATCCCACCAACAATGTATGAATGTACTTTCTACCCAACATCCTTTCTAGAATTTATTATTTGTTTTCTCGATAATTGGCATTCTGATATGAGATGAAATATCAGTGTATTGTTCACTTATATTTATCTGATTGCTAGGAATGTTGAACATTTTTCATATATATTTGGCCATTTGTTTTTCTTTTTTCTTTTGAAAAATGTTTGCTTAGTTCTTTTTTGCCCATTTATTAGTTTTTTTTTTTTTTTTTTTTTTTTTTGGTGTTAATCTTTTTTAGTTTTTTTTTTTTTTTTTTTTTTTTTTTTTTTGTGTGTGTGTGTGTGTGTGTGTGTATTCTGGATATGATTTGTCTATCAGAGGAATAGCTAGCAAAGATTTTTTCCCATTCCGTAGGCTTTGTCTTCATGCTCTTGTTTCCTTTGCTGTGCAAAAGCTTTTCAATTTGATGCTGTCTCCACTTGTTGATTCTTCGTTTTATTTCTTGAGCTTTCAGGGTCTTGTTAAAGAAGTTTGTACCTCTGCCAATGTGTTGGAGTGTTGACCCTATGTTTGTCCTAGCAGTTGGCAATGTTTCTGGTCTAATTACTAGGTCTTGGATCAACCTTGATTTCACTTTTTTGTAGAGTGATAGATAGGGCTCTAATTTCATTCTTCTACATATGGATATCCAGTTTTTCCTAGCACTATTTGTTTAAAAGGCTATCTTTTCTCCAATATATATTTTGGCACCTTTGTCAAGTATGAGATGGTTCTGAATATGTGGATTTTCCCCTATCTTCTATTCTATAACGTTGGTCTTCATATCTATTTTGATACCAATACATACTGTTTTATTAGAACTCTGTTATACAATTTAAGATCAAGTATTGCTCCACATTGCTCTTCTATTTGTTTGAATGTGATAATTTTACCAATTTCTTTCTCAGCAAAACCACCATTAGAGCATGGGAAAGCTACTGATTTATGAATGTTGATCTTGTATCCTGATGCTTTGAAGAAGTTGTTAGCTCTAGAAGTCTTCTTGTGGAGTTTTTTTTTTTATTTTTGGAGGGTCTTCCGAATATAGGATCATGTCATAAGCAGACAATTTGACTTATTCTTTTCCCATTTTTATCCCTTTAATTTCCTTTTATTGCTTGATTGCTCTAGCTACAGTTTCAGGAACTACATTGAGTAGGAGTGGTGAGAATGGATATCTTTGTCTTTGTCCTGATTTCATTTTATTTTATTTTAAATCTACTTAACTATTTTAATACCTTTATTTTATTTATGTGGTGCTAAGGATCGAACCCAGGGCCTCACCCATAAAAGATAAGCACTCTACCTCTGAGCCACAGCTCCAGCTCCCTTTGTCCTGATTTTAGAGGCTCTCTGTTCACAACGATGTTGGCTTTGGGTTTGTCATACATAGACTTTATAATGTTGAAGTAAATTATTTCTATATCTAGCTTACCCAGTGTTTTTAACATGAATTGGTCCTGGATTTTATCAAAGGCCTTTTCTGCTCCTATTAAGATGATCATATCATTTTTGTCCTTAGTCCTATCATATAATTTTAATTATTTGATATTTATAGGTAACATCTAACAATGAGGTCTCATTTTACTACTATTCTCAATATTGTTTCCATATACTTGTTTTTCTCTGCTATATAGGAAATTAAAATATCAAGGCTTTCTCAACTACCCTCAATCCCTTGAAATTTTTAGTAATATGTAATGTGTTATCTTTGTAGTATCTACATTTTTCCAAAAAGATGGTGTATGTCAAATTATCCAATTTAGTTTCATTTCTTCTAGTAAACTCTTCTCTTATTTAAATTAAATAGTATATTTTCTTTATAATAAATACTCAGAATTAAATATTTTATTGTTTTTGGGTTAATTATCCTTTTTAAAATAAAAGTCGTGGTATACATGCACGATTTTAAATCTCAGACTTTGAAAAGAAGGCATTTAAAGTTCTGATAGATGAAGTAGGTATCATCTCTCGTGGCAAACATTATATACTGATTACATCTACTTGGATTATAGGATTTAGAAATATTTTTAGGCCTGTCACAACTCAACAGTAAAGAATATTACTATAATGGAGTTTCATTAATTTAATGAATGCAGAATAGAAAAAGTCAGTGTAGGTCTGATTTTACATATCTGCTCTTCTATTTTACCATCATGACAAATAGCTGGTAATTTCATTTCATTTATGAATTCTTAACATGTTGAAGTTTTCTCCAATTTTCACTTTACTAAAAGTGTTTTTCAGCAATTGGCATTGAGGTTTATCAAATGCCCTTAACAGCAACTGTCAAGAAACATTTTTCTTTATTGAAACAAAGTGATATAAAAAAGTTGGCTAAATATTTCCTAATTATAACTCATCTATTATTTCCCATGACAAAATCAGTTTGACCATCATGCATTTTTTTGTTGTTGTTAAATATGACAAGGTTTGTTAGGTAATTTGGATTTTTATGCTATATTTTCTAGGGAAGCTTTTTAGTATTTTTATTTTTAAAAAAAATTATTGTATTTTTATACCTTTATTTTATTTGTTTATATTTATGTGGTGCCAAGGATTGAACCCAGTGCCTCATGCATGCTAGGCGAGTGCTCTACCAGTGAGGTACAACCTCAGCCCCAGTATTTTCATTCTTTTTGTGGCAATGGGTAATACCTAAACTAGCTTGGTAAAAATAATTTTAATATTTTTATCATTTTGTCTATGTGCTGGAAAATTTAGCACAAAATAGGAGTATCTCTCACTTTGTGATTACAAAGAGCACATAAAACATGATGTAATGATCTCTTCTTCTAAGAGAACGTTCCCCCCCCCTTAGTTTATATATAGAAGAGAAAACATGATACTTGTCTTTCTGAGTGTGGTTTATTTCACTTAACATGATTCTTGCCAGTTCCATCCATTTTCCTGCAAATGTCATAATTTCATTCTTCTTTATGGCTGAATATTACTCCATTGTGTATATAGACCCCATTTTCTTTATCCATTCATCTGTTGAAAGACACCTAGGCTGATTCTAACTTAGCTATTGTGAATTGTGCCATGAAAGTTGGGTATGCACATATCTCTAAAATATGTTGACTTCAATTCTTTTAGATAAATACCTTGAAGTAGTATAGGTAGAGTATATGAGAATTTTATTATTATTTTGTTAATTTTTTTTTTTTTTTTTTTTTTTTTTTTTTGGTACCGGGGATTGAACTCAGGGGCACTGGACCACTGGGCCACATCCCCAGCCCTTTTTTGTATTTTATTAGAGACAGGGTCTCACTGAGTTGCTAAGTGCCTCGCCATTGCTGAGGCTGGCTTTGAACTCGCGATCCTCCTGCCTCAGCCTCCCAAAGTGCTGGGATTACAGGCGTGCGCCACTGCGCCCGGCTTATTTTGTTAATTTTTAAGGTGTGTTTTTCTTTCTTTCTTTTTCTTTCTTTCTTTCTTTCTTTCTTTCTTTCTTTCTTTATTCCTTTCTTTCTTTTTTTCTTTTTCTTTCAATCTAGGGATTGAAACCAAGGGCAATTAACCACTGAGCCACATCTCCATCCTTGTTCCATCCTTGTTTAAATATACATATATATTAAAAAAAAATATATATATATATACATATATATATATTAATTTTAAGACAGGTCTTACAAAGTTGCTGAGGCTGGCTTCAAACTCATGAACCTCCAACCTCAGCATGTGGAGCCACTGGCATTACAAGTGTATGCCACCATGCCTGGCTTATTTTTAGTTTTTTTTTAAGGAATTTTTATACTATTATCCATTGTGGCTGTACCAAGTTATATTCATACTAACAGTGTATACATTCTTTTCCTCCCAATCCTTACCAAATTTTACTATTATTTGTATTTGTAATGATTGACATTCTGTCTGGGGTAAGATAGAATATTAGTGAAATTTGATTTATTTTCATTTCCCTGATGATTAGATGTGTTATAAAATTTTTCATATAATTGTTAGCTCTTTGTACTTTTCTTGAAAAGAGTCCATTCAGTTCACTTGCCCATTTGTTGAATGAGTTTTTGTTTGTGTGTTTTTTTTTTTTTTTTTTATGTTAGTGGTTTTATTTGAGTTCTTTGTATATTCTAGATATTAATTCTCTTTTGGAAGAGTGTCTAGAAAAGATCATCTCCCATTTTATAGGCTGTCTTTTCACACTGATAATTGTTTCCTTTGCTTTTAAAAGTATTTTGTTGTTGTTGGTTTGATACCATCCCATTTATCAATTCTTACTATTATTTCTTACTATAGGAGTCATATCCAGGAAGTCATTACCTGTGCCTATATGTTGAAACATTTCTCCTGTGTTTCCTTCTAGCAGTTGCAAAATATATAGTTATATATGCACTATTTGTTCCACCTTGAGTTGCCTTTTCTTTTTTCCTGCAGTACTGGAAAATTTAACCTAAGGTCTTGTGTGTGTTAGGCAAGCATTTTACCACTCAGCTACATCCTTAGGATTTGAGTTGTCATTTGTATAGTGTGAAACATAGGGTTCTACTTTCATTCTTCTACATATTAATATAAAGCTTTCCAATTTGTTTAAAGAAGTTGTCTTATCTCGATATATGTTTATGGCACATTTGTCAAGAATGAGATGATTGCAGCTGTGTGGGTTTTTCTCTTTGTCTTTTATTCAGTTCCATTGGCCTGCAGATCCATTTTTATTCACTACTTTGTTTTGTTTTATTGTTGTTGTTTTTAAATGGCTCAGTAACATTATTTCAGATCAGGTACTTTGATGACTTCAGATTAATTAATTTATATTTTTTTGCTCAGGGTTGCTTTGGCTTTATGGGTCATTTGTTCTTCCATATGAACTTTAGGATTTTTTTCTACTTCTATGAAGGATATAATTATCATTTAGATGGGGATTACATTGAATCCATAGATTTCTTCCAGTAATATGGTCAATGTGACATTAATTCTGCCTATCCATGAACATGGGAGGTCTTTCAATCTTCCAATGTCTTCTTTCTTTCTTTAAAGCAGTCTATGATTTTCCTTCTAGAGGTCTTCCACCTCCTTGGTTAAATTTATTTGTAAGTATTTTTAAGCTATTGTGGGTACATTTTTTCCTGATTTTCTTCCAATCAGGTTTGTTGTTGTATGTAGAAAAGCTACAAGTTTTTGTATGTTGACTTGTTATCATAGTACTTTGCTGAATTTGTTCATCAGCTCTAGAAATCCTCTGTTGAAACATTTTGGATCTTCTATGAATAGGATTATATGATCTTCAAATAGGGATAATTATAATTTCACTTCTTCCGTTTTCATTTATATCCCTTCTATTTTATTATCCTAATTTCTCTTGCAAAATTTTCAAGTATGAATTGAATAGGAGTGGTGAGAGCAAATGTCCTTGTCTTCTTTCTGATTCTAGGGATATACTTTTGTAATTTTTCCCTGAAAGTATAAGCTTTGGATTTATCACATATATGGCCTTCATTATGTTGAGGTAATTTCCTTTGATCTGTAGTTTCTTCAGGTTTTTCATCATGAAGGAATGTCGAATTTTATTGAAGACTTTTTCTGCATCAACTGAGATTGTCATGTGAATTTTGTTCTTGGTTCTATTTATGTGGGGTATACATTTATTGATATGTGTACATTGAATCATTCTTGTGTCCTTGGCATAAAACCAACTTGGTCATATTGTATGGTCTTTAATGTGCTCTTGAATTGTGTTTGCAAGTTTTTTAGTCAGCTCTTTCACTGCTGTGACCAGAAAAAATGGACAAAAGCAATTTTAAGGAGGAAGTTTATTTGGGACTCATGGTTTCAGAGGTCTTAGTCCATGGATGGTTGACCCCATTCCTCAGGGCTTGAGATAAGGCAGAACGTCATGGAAGAAATGTGTAGCAGAGAAAAGCACCTGGGAATATAGTACCATGAAGCAGAGAGAGAGCTAGAAATCTCTGCTCAACAAAGATGAAATATATACCCCAGAGGCATACCCCCAGGGACCCACCTCCTCAACCTACACTTTACCTGATAACTGTTACTACCCAGTTAATCCCTATCAGGGATTAATGCACTGATAAGTGTAAGGCTCTCATAACTCAATCATTTCACCTCTAAACTTTCTGCATTGTCTCACATAGTAGCTTGTGGGGGGCACCTCATATCTAAATCATTACAACAGGTATTTTTTTAAGGATTTTTTTTAATCTCTGTTCATCAAGAATATTTGAAGTCTTCTTTCCTTATTTCCTTAGGCAGTATAGATATCATTGTGATACCGGTTTTATGAACTGAATTTGGAGCGTTTCTTCCCTTTCCATTTCATAGAATAATTTGAGGAACATTAGTTGTTAGTTCTTAGGAAGTTTTGGTAGTTTAGGTGTGAATCCATTTGGTCCTGGGATTTGCTTTGCTTTATATTACTGCTTCAATTGTGTTGCTTGTTAGTGGTCTGTTTAGGTTTTCTGTATCAATTTGGATCAAATTTGGTAGGTTGCATGTGTCTAGAATTTATCAATTTCTTCAAGACTTTTATATATATATATATATATATATATATATATATATATATATATATGTTCAAAACAATCACCAATGATCTTCTGGATTTTACTGGGTTCTGTTGTAATATCCCCATTTCCATCAATAAAATTATTAATTTGTATGTTTTATTTAATTGTTGTATTTGGCTGTATTTATCAATCTTTTTATTTCAAATAGCCACTTATCAATCCTTTATATTGTTCTTTTAGTCTCTATTTTATTAATTTGAATTCTGATCTTTACTATTTCTTTTCTATTTACTACTTCCTTTTACTGGTTTTAAGATTGGTTTATTCTAGATTTTCTAAAACCTTGAGATGCATCATTAGTTTATTTATTTGAGATCTTTCTGTAGTTTTTTATGCTTTCTCTGTGACCCTGGAATTGAGCTGTGTTATGTACTATTTTTATTTGGTTTAATTTTTACCCACCCCCGATTTTTTCAGTGGCCCACTCATCAAGTGCAAAGAATTATTTCAATTATTTTGTATATACTAAAACTCATATTATGACCCAATATAGGTTCTATTTTGGAGAAAGTTCCACGAACATCTGAAATGAAAATGTATTCAGCTGTTATTTGGTGACATATACTGTATATGACTGTTAGGTCCATTTGTTTTAATGTTCTAAAATATAGGTTAATTCTTTAACAAGCATCTTTGTTGTTTTTGTAAAGTGATGGAAGTCATTTTTATCTGCTAAAACTTTCATTTTTTAATTATTATTATTATTAATTATTTTTTCTCTTTAGTTATACATGACAGAGTATATTTTGACATACAAACATGGAGTACATCTTATACTAATTAGGATCCCAGTCTTTTGGTTGTACATGATGTAGAGATTCACTGTGGTGTATTTATATATGTACACAGAAAAGCTATCAAATTTATTTCACTGTCTTTTGTATTTCTGCCCCACCTTCCCTTCATTACACTTTGTTTAACCTCCTGAACTTCTATTCTCCCCTCCCAGCTTGTTCTGTTAGCATTCACATATCAGAAAGATCATTCAACTTTTGGTTTTGGGGTATTCGCTTATTTTTCTTAGCATAAGTTTCCAGATACATCTATTTACTGGCAAATGTGACAAAGTCATTCATTTTTATGGATGAGCAATATTCCATTGTATACAGACCAAAATTTCTTTATCCTCTCATCTTTTGAAAGGCACCTAGGATGGTTCCATTGCTTAGCTATTATAAATTGAGCTGTTATAAACATTGATGTGGCTGTGTCTTTGTACTATACTAATTTTAAATCCTGAGGTACATACTGTAGAGTGGGATAAATGGGCCAAATTGTGGTTTCATTCCAAGTTTTCTGAGGAATGTCCATACCTCTTTCCAGAGGAGTTACACCAATTTGCAGTCCCACTAACAATATATGAGTGTACTTTTACCCCACTTCCTTGCCAACATTTATTGTTACTTGTATTCATGATGCCATTCTGACTGGAGTGAGATGAAATTTCAGTGTAGTGTTAATTTGCATTTCTCTAATTACTAGAGATATTGAACATTGCTTCATATATTTGTTGACCATTTATATTTCTTCTTCTATGAAATGTCTATTCACATTTATTGATTCAGTTATTTGTATTTTACATGTTAAGTTTTTGAGTTTTTATATCTTAGAGATTAAGGTTCATTCTTAGGTATAGGTGGCAAAGATTTTTCTTTCATTCTGTATTCTGTCTTTTCATGCCATTAATCATTTCCTTTCTTGTGGAGAAGCTTTTTAGTTTCAGACCATCCCATTTATTGATTCTTGATTTTACTTCTTGCACTTTAGGAATCTTATTGAGGAAACTAGTTCCTAAGTGAACATGATAGTGTGTTGGGCCTTTATATTCTTCTCATAGGTACAGGGTTTCTAGTCTAATGTTTAGGTCTTTGACCCAGTTTTAGTTGAGCCTTGTGCAGGGTGAGAAATAGGGATTCAATGTCATTCTGCTACATATGGATTTCCAGGTTTCCCAGCACCATTTGTTGAACAG
Source organism: Tamias sibiricus (assembly GCA_025594165.1). NCBI lineage: Eukaryota > Metazoa > Chordata > Mammalia > Rodentia > Sciuridae > Tamias > Tamias sibiricus. Next base: position 112,560,262 of record CM046667.1, read on the forward strand.
TCTATCTTTTCTCCAAAGTATGTTTTTGGCACTTTTGTGTAGTATGAGATAACTATATTTTTGTGGGTTTGTCTCTGTTTCCTCTATTCTGTTCCATTTTTCTTCATATTTGTTTTAGTATCAATACCATGCTATTTTTGTTACTATAGCTCTGTAGTATAATTTAAGATCTGCTATTGTGATGCCTCCAGCTTCACTTTTCTCACTAAGCATTACTTTAGCTATTCTGGGCCTCTTAATTTTCTAAATGAATTCCATGATTGCTTTTGTAAAATTTCTATGAAGAACATTATTGTAATTTTAATAGGAATTGCATTAAATCTGTATAACACTTTTGATAGTATAGCCATTTTGATAATATTAATTCTGCCTTTCCAAGTATATGGGAGATATTTCCATTTTCTTAAGTCTTCTTTAATTTCTTTCTTTTGTGTTCTGTGGTTTTTAATATAGAGATCTTTCACGTCTTTTGTTAGATTGATTCCCAGATTTTTTTGAGACACTTGTGAATGGGATAGTTTTCCTAATTTCTCTTTCAGCTGATTCATCATTGTGTACAGGAAGGCAATTGTTTGATTGGTGTTGATTTTATACCCTGTGAATTTTCTGAATGCATTTATGAGTTCTAGAATTTTTCTCGAATTTTTTGGGTGTTCTAAATATAGGATCATGTTGTCAGCAAATACGGATAGTTTAAGCTCTTATTTTCCTATTTGCATCTCTTTAATTTCTTTCATTTGCTTTATTGCTTCGGGTAGGCTTTCAAGGTTTATGTTAAATAGAAGTAATACAAGAGGGCATCCCTGTCCTTTTCCAGTTTTTAGAGGGAATACTTTCTATGTTTTTCCATTTAGAATGATGTTGGCTTTGGGTTTAGCATATATAGCTTTTAAAATGTTGAGGTATGTTCCTACTATCCCTAGTTTTTCTAGTGTTTTGAACTAGGTGCTGATTTTGTCATATGCTTTTTCTGCATCTATTGAGATAATCATGTGATTTTTATGTTTAAGTCTATTGATGTGATGGATTGATGTGATGGATTACATTTATTGATTTCCGTATGTTGAAACAATCTTGCATCTCTGGGATGAACCCCACCTGATCATGGTGCACTATCTTTTTAATATGTTTTTGTATGAGATTTGCCAGTTTTTTATTAAGAATTTTTGCATCTATGTTTATCAGCGATATTGGTCTGATGTTTTTCTCTCCTTGATGTGTCTTTGTCTGGTTTTTGTATCAAGTGGATACTAGCTTCTATCTTTGTAGCATGAGTTTGTAAGGGTTTCCTCCTTTCCTATTTCATGGAATAGTTTGAGGAAGATTGGTGTTACTTCTTTTTGAATGTTGGTAGAACGTGACTAAAAATCATCTGCCTGGTCCTGGTCTTTTCTTTGCTGATAGGTGGTTGGTGGCATCTTCAATTTCATTGCTTGAAGTTGATCTGCTTAAACTTATTGTGTCCTCCTGGTTCAATATGGGTAGGTCATATGTCTTTAGAAAATTATTGATGTCTTCAAGATTTTCTATTTTATTGGAGTATAAGTTTTCAAATAATTTCTGATTATCCTCTGTACTTCAGTGTTGTTTGTGGTGATATTTCCTTTTTCATCACACATTTTAATCTGAGTTTTTCCCCACCTTCTCTTGGTTAGCATGGCTAAGGGTATATCAATTTTATTTATTTTTCCAAAGAACCAACTTTTTGTTTCACTGATTTTTTAAATTTTTTTTGTTTGTTTCAATTTCACTGATTTTGGCTCTGATTTTAATTAAATCCTGTTTTCTACTAATTTTAGTATTGATTTGTTTTTCTTTTCCTAAGGCTTTGAGATGTAATATAAGTTTATTTACTTGGTGACTGTCTATTCTTTTAATGAATGAGCTCAATGCTATGAACTTTCCTCTTAGAACCACCTTCATAAGTTCCCAGAGATTTAGATATGTGTGTCACTACTCTCATTTACCTCTTAGTATTTTTAAATTTTCATTCCTGATTTCTTCTGCTATCCATTGATCATTCAGTAGCATATTATTTAGTCTCCAGGTGTTAGAGAATCTTCTATTTTATTTTATCATTGATTTCAAATTTTATTCCTTTATGATCTGATAGAATGCTAGGTATTATTTCTATTCTTTTGTATTTGCTAAGTGTTGCTTTGTTTCCTAAGATGTGATCTATTTTAGAAAATGATCCATATGCTGCTGAGAAGTAAGTTTATTCAGTCATTGATGGATAAAATATTCTATACATGTATGTTAAGTCTAAATTATTAATTGTAACATTTAGTTCTAAAGCTTCTTTGTTTAGTTTTTGTTTGGACAATGTATCTAGTGATGAGAGATGCATGTTAAAGGCACCCAGTATTATTGTGTTGTGATTTATTTGATTCTTGAAATTGAGATGGGTTTGTCTGGTGTATGTCTATGCTCCATTGTTTGGGGCACAAATATTTACAGTTCTTACAACTTGTTCATGTATGATTCCCTTAAGCAATATGAAATGACATTCTTTGTCCCTTCTGATTAACTTTGACTTAAAGTCCTCTTTATCTCATATGAGGATAGAAACCCCTACTTCTTTATGTGATCCATGTAAATGATGTTTTATTCCCATCCTTGTATCTTCAGTCTGTGGATATCTTTGCCTACGAGGTGAGTCTTTTGGAGAGAACATATTGTTAGGTCTTGTTTTTTAATCTAATCTGCCAGTCTTTGTCTTTTGATGGTGAGTTTCCTCAATTTACATTCAATGTTAATATTATTGAGAAGTGATTTTTATCTCCTGTCATTTAAATTATTTTCTGGTTCTTAATTTGAATGGGTGCTGTTTTCATTTTCATTTTCATTTTTTCTTCATGAAATATTTCATTGAGTAAGTTTTTTAGTGCAGGCTTTCTAGCTGTGAATTCTTTTAATTTTTGTTTATCATGGAAGGGTTTTATTTTTTAATTGTCAATTCTGAAGCTTAGTTTTGTGGGGTATAGTATTCTTGGTTGACATCCATTTTCTTTTAGGACTTGGTGTATATAATTCCAAGACCCCTTTGCTTTCATGTTCTGGGTGGGTAAATGAACTGAGATCCAGACTGATTTCCTTCTACATGTCCCCTGTCATTTTTCTCTAGTAGCCTTTAGAATTTTATTCTTATTCTGTATGTTGGGTGTTTTCATAATGATACGCTTTGGTGTAGGTCTGTTGTAATTTTGTATATTTGGAGTCCTGTAAGCCTCCTGTATTTGATTTGCATTTCCAAAGAAATTTTGGAAAATTTCTGATATTATTTCATTGAAAAGATTTGTATTCCTTTGGTTTGTATCTCTGATCCTTCACCTATTCCAATAAATCTTATACTTGGTCTTTTCATGTTATCCCATATTTCTTGAAATTTCTGTTCCTGTTCCCTTAACATATTTTCTACATAGTTAACTTTATTTTCCAATTATATATTTTGTCTTCATTGCCTGAAACTCTGTCTTCAAAGTGGTCTAGTCTGTTGGCAATGCTTTCATTTGACCTTTTCACTTGGTTTATTGATTCCTTCATTTTGATATTTTCCAATTGATTGTTTTTCAGGATATTTATTTCATAATTGAAGTGATCTTTCACTTCTTGTTTTTTTTTTTTTTTTTTTTTTTTCTCTGATTTTACTCCATACATTATGTTTTATCTCACAGGTCAGTTTAACTATGAACTTACTAAATTTCTTCCCTGACATTTCCTCCACTGTGATATCATTGGATTCTGCTAATGAGGTATTTTGATTTGTTTGTGATGGTTTGTTTCCTTGCTTTTTTAATTTTTATTTTATTTTTTTTTTTGCTGTTTTTATGTCTACGCATTTATGAGTAAGAATCTGATGTGTTCCTAAAGATGTGTAGTATCTTACAGTTGAGGGGGAGGCAAATAATAACAACAACTAATGCAATGAATATAAAATATTAAACTAAGTACTTAGTTTTTACTTGGCATCTACAATATTAACTGGCACTATAAACAGAAATGGTATGCTAAATAATTGCCAAGAGTAGAGATATTATGTTTGTAAATGGGTTTGCTATTTCAAAAAGGTGAAGAGGGAGAATGCAGAGGAGATATATGATGTAATAATTGAGAAGGATGAGAGACAGAGTTGTAATAAAGAGTTAAAGAGGAGTGAAATAGAGAATATAACTTGGTTGTTACCAAAAGTAAAGAAAGGAAGAGAATCAAGGGAAATAGGAGAAAAACAAGGTAAAAACAAGAAAAAGCACTATAAAACAAAACCAAGGCAGACTAATAAAAAAACCAAGTCCTCAAAAGACAGAGTCAAGAAAATAACTACCTTCAAGAAATGCTAGCAATGAGTAGAGTGAGACAAATATGTATATGTACAAATGTCCATAGACCATTCCCCGCACAAAAATTTTAAAAAGTTCTTGAAGAAAGATTAAGGAATTGTTTCCTTTGTGATGGTCAACAAATTGTCTATAATATTATATGTTGGTTGTCAGTTCCCAGTTGTATTTCTGTCCAGCTTTTGAGGTTTGTATTACAAACAAGTATAGTAAATTGGGAGCAGTCAATTCCTTCTTTTTTGTGAAGCTAGTCAGGTTGCCCATTCTCTGCTTCCCTTCTAGGCAGTATGGGGTGGGGTTGGTTGAGTGGTGTTGACTACTGTCACAGCAAGGGCTTGTTGTAGAAATCTATGAGATAGATTCCCAGAGGCAGAGCTCCTAGTGGTGGGGTCTAGCTAAAAACCCTTGGTGCTTTATTGAATGACAATTTGTTCTGAAGCTTTTAAATTAACACACCAGTGAAACTCCATATCATGTACAACAGTAAGTATGGGATCCTTAATTATACTCCATGTATGTGTAATATGTCAAAATACACTCTACTGTAAAGTATATCTAAATAGAACAATAACAACAATAACAACAACAACAACGGAAACAAAAACACTATGAATCACCACACCTCCAGACCCTGGCCATTTCCCATCCATGCCCAAAGTCTGTAGTGCTGTAATCTTCCCTGGACTCTGCACAAAAGTCAAAGTAGCCAATTCTTCAGCCTCCTCCACCTTCCACAGCTCTCATATCTCAGCCTCCTGGGTTCAGTCCCAAAGCACACATTCACTACCCAACCCTTGCTGGTCCTGCAAACCACCAGACTGAAAGACTAAAAGGCACCTAAGATCTCTCGGGTATGAATGTCCCAAATTCCCCTGGATACAGGACTATGCACACTTAAATTTGCCCTGGTTTTCTAGTCACACTCTTGTCATGTGGCAGGCCTCTGCCAGGTCAGGTTTTCTGACCCAGCTGGAATTACAGAGGGTCTGGGCACGTGGATTTGGACCCATATGCGCTGCAGGAAAAGATGGCAGCAATCCTGGCTCTGTGGACTACCAGGAGACACGCAGTCTTTCTCACATAAAAATGAAGTGTAGCTCACCCACAGGGTCAGATTGACCATGTCCTTGATCACTGATTTCTCCATTTCAAAACCTACCAAGATGCCACCTGAAATGTGGCTTTTCTTATCCATGCTTTCTGGTTTGCCTGTGGTGGATCTGCATCCGGGGCTACTTGTACTGGCAGTGGATATCTACTTTCTTTTTAAAAATTTTATTTTATCCAACATTTTGAGTCTCTAGGCTGTTTTGAGAGTCTAGTATTAAATCCCAATAAGATTTCCTTTTCTACCCACTTCAAAGAGAAGCTGTTTGTCAGCTTTCATGGTCCCATGCTACAGAAAATTTTAGAAAGCAACCTGTTCTACTCTACCATCTTGACCTGCCTCTCTTTGTTGTTTTTGTCTGTAGTATCTTTGTTGTTTTTATCCATTGGTAAGAGTGGTATATTGAAGTTATCTAATATTATTTTACTGGTGCCTATCTGTCCCTTAGTGTTGAGAAATGTAGACTTTATGAAATTGGGTGCAGTAAGCTTTGGTGCATAAATATTTAGACTCATTATGTATTCTTGTAGAATTGTTTCCTTTACCAATATAGAGTGAACTTTAGTTTTCTAATTTTGGCTGAAAAATATGCTTTCTTAATAAATGAATAGCTACTCCTGTATGCTTTGGGATTGCATTTGTTTGGAATATCATATGCCACCCTTTCATTTTCACTCATGAATGCCTTTGCCATTAAGATGTTTTTCTTGCAGAGAACATACAATCAGGTTTTTTTTAAGTCCAATCTGTCAGTCTCTTTTAATTCAGTTAATAAGACCATTTGCATTCAGCGTTATATAAATGCATGTATTATATCATCTAATTTTTTATTTGCAATATTTGATTAGATATTAATTATCATTTTTCTCGACTCTTCTATTGATATTTATTTGTTTCCATGCTATTTTTGTTGTTTTCATCTTCTTCTATGAGAATCTTCTGCATTTCTGGATTATCTTCTGCATTTCTGGATTAGTGGTCATAATTTCCCTTTTTGAATGTGTACCTTTATGGTCTTTATTTCTTCTTCAATTCTGATAGAAAGCTTTGCTGGATAAAATATCTAATTGGCAGTTGTATTCTTTCAAGATTTGAAATATATCATTCCATGCCCTCCTGGACTTTAAAATTTCTGCTGAGATATCTGTATTTTTCTAATTGGTTTGCCTTAATAAGTGACTTGGTACTTTTCTCTTACAACTTTTAAAATGCCTTTTCATTCTGATTTTTTTGCCATTTTACCTACAAAATATTTTGGAGAGTTTTTTGGTTTTTTTTTTTTTGGTCTTGTCTATTTGGAGTTCTAAATGCATTCAGAACCTTCATGTACATATCTTGCCCCGATTAGGTATTTTTTAAATATTATTTCACTGAATACATAGTTTATGTAATTATCCTGTATCTATACTACTTCTTCAAGAGCCACACATTTTAAATTTGGTCATTATTATTGGTTCTTTTTAGTTATACATGACAGTAGAATCTATGTGGACATAATTATAAAAACATGGAATGTATCTTATTCTAATTCAGTCCTCTGTTGTCACAGATATATTTTATAGCTTGTTTACATTTTCTTATTTTTCCTGTATTGCTCTAAATGTTCTATCATCTACTTTTTCTTCAAACCCTGATATTCTTTCTTGTGCTCAATTTCATCTTTTGGTGAGACTTTCCACATAATTTTTTTTGACTTATTAAACTTTTGATATCTAAGATTACTGTTTGGTTCTTTATCAGACTATCTCCTTATTAAATGCTTTTTCATATCCCATATTATCTTCCTCAGTTTGTTCCTTAGTTCTTTTTTATCATTCTTTAGTCATCATAACACTCAATTAAAAGAAAATTGTAAAGCATTTCTTCCACTTTATTATCTATGAATTTAGATATTTGGGATTTAAGAACTTTTCGAGGCTCTTTACTGCCTAGTTTGCTCATGTTACTCTGTTACTATAGTAAGACTTGCACATTTGTTGGAATGGATTTGTCTTTCACTCTTATGTGAGGGTCTTTTAAATAAGAACCTTTCTCTTTGTTATGTGCCATGGGCATTGGATAGCTCAGGGTAAATCCCTCATTCAACATAATCATAGTGCTAGGTTTTCTCAACCACACTTCTTTACAAGGAGAGAATAACCACCAGTAAGAGTAACAGCTTAGAAACAAATTATATATCAGCTTATAATAAATTACTTATTAAAAATGATCTGTACAGACAAACCCGCATAAATATAGTTATCTGATACTAGACAAAGTATCAGATACAAAAGTATCTGATACTAGACAAAGTATCCAAAAACATATATTGGAGAAAAGATAACCTTTTTAACAAACTGGGAAAACTGGATATCCTTATGTAGAAGAATGGAATTTGGCCTGTCTCAGCCTGAACAAAAGTCAACCTAGAAATTATCGCAGAAACACTGGAAATATGAGAAGAAAATATAGGCCCACCTCTCCAGCATGTTAACATAGGAACTGACTTCCTTAAGACTACTAAAGAGGAAGAAATCAAGTTGAAAATTAATAAGTTGTATGGTATCAAATTAAAAACTTTTGCAATCAAAGGAAACAAGAGTGCAAACAGTGAGTCTACAAAATGGAATATCTTTGTTACCTGCTCCTCAGGACATTAGTATCTAGAATATACAAAGAACTCCAAAAACTTAACACACACACAAAAGAAAACAACAAATAACCTAATTAACAAATGGCCCAAAGAACTAAATAGACATTTTTTAGAAGAAGAAACCCAAACAATATACGAAAAATGTTCATTGTCTCTAGTAATCAGGGAAATGCAAATCAAAATTACACTAATATTTCATCTCACTCTAGTCAGAATGACAATTATCAAGTGTAAAAATAATAATAAATGTTGGTGATGATGTGTGGAAAAAGGTATGCTCATGAATTGGTGGGACTCCAAAGTAGTGCAACCACTCTGGAAAGAGGTATGGTGATTCCTCAAAAAGCTAGGAATAGAACCACCCGATAACCCAGTTATCCCATTCCTTTATACTTATCCAAATGAACTAAATCAGCATCCTAATGGGATACAGCCACATACATGTTTATAGCATCACAATTCAGAATAGAAAAGCTATGGAACCAACATAGGTGTCCTTCAACAGATGAATGGATAAAGTAAATGTGGTATATATATGTAATGGAGTATTATTCAGCCATAAAGAAGAATGAAATTATAGCATTTGCCAGTAAATGGATGCAACTGGAAACTATCATGCTAAGTGAAATAAGTCAGTTCCAAGAAGTCAAAGGTCAAATATTTTATCTGATACACAGAAGCTAATCCAAAATAAGGTGAGAAAATTTAAAAATAAATAAATAAAGAGAGAAAAGAAAAAAAAAGGAGAGGGAATTTCATCAAATATAGAAAAGATCAGAAGAATAGACTAAGGGGAGTGCAAGAAGAAGGAGGGATAGGAAAAGGGAGGAACAGTGGAATGAATCTCACCAAAATTTCTTATGCACATACATGAATATTCCAAAGCTTTTTCACTGTTGTGACTAAAGGACCTGACCAGCAAAACTATAGGGGGGGGGGGGGGGAGTTTATTTTGAAGCTCATGGTTTCAGAGATTTTAATCCATAGGCAGCAGGCTCCATTCCTCGGGACTCCAGGTGAGGCTAGTAGGAGAATATGGCAGAGGGAAGCAGTTCTCATGGTGATAAAGAAGCAGAGAGAGAGAAACTCCACTCTCCAGATACAAAATATATACCCCATAGCCACCCTCCAATGAACCACTTCCTTTAGCCACACCCCACCTGCCTCCAGTTACTAATCAATTAATCCCATCAGGGAGCAATTCACTGATTAAGTTAAGGCTATAGCCCAATCATTTCTTCTTCAAACCTTCTTGCATTGTCTCACATGTGAGCTTTGCAGGGATACCTCACATCCAAAGTGAATCCTAATATCAAGTATACCCATAAGATGCTATTTAAAAAAATAAACTAAAAATAAATTGTGGAAAGATCAATAGAATAGAAGGAGGGAAGGGGAAATGAGCAGTGAGGAAGGGGGAATTGCTGGGAATGGAATTTGCACAAATTATATTCTGAGCTTCTATGATTATGTCAAAATGCATCCTAATGTTATATATTACTAAAAAGTATTTAAAATTATCTCTACAACTTCCCTAATGAAAGGAATGAAAGGAGAAATAATAATACAGAACAGGTTCAAAAATTAAGTATTAATGATAGTAAAAGCAATGCTAAAATGTATAGAAGAAAAAGAATGAAGAAAAAAATAGTGGATAGATGAGAGAGACATAAGAAGAAATTAGAAGGGAAAGGATGGGGATAAAAATGAGAAAGAAAATACTTTTATAATGAAAACAATGATAAAACAATTAAAAGATTACATAAATTTAGAAACACTCAAAAATATGAAGGAAAAGCAAACAAAACAACTTACAAAAAATGAACGCAAAAAAACAAACAAAAGTAAGATTTTTTTTCTTTCTGAGGTAAGCAACATGTAGACACTCCTATCTGGGACTTCTAAATTTAGAATCCACTAGCTATGGGGATTAGGTGGGAAGGAACTACAGTTTAGTGTGTTCTTTCTTAGCTCCAGTCCAATCAAGGATTGTGCAAGCTGAACTCCACCTTGCCTTCTTCCCTGAGAAAGGGAGAGTTGTCAGCTACAAAAGTAAATTCACTCTCAATTCCTCTTTATTTTGTATCTACATATGGGGGCTTGACTATAGTAGGAGTCACCCACCAACCCTGTGGAACAATCTTGACTTTGAAACCCGATTCCCAAGACCCCCAGTCAGTGTGCTCAGAGATATGGCAAGTTTCCAGCTCTTGGTGGTAAATCTTCCCAGTCCTTGTAAACATAGTAGAGGTGGCTGGACCTACAGAATCCATGCTAGGATGAGGGAGCTATGGGCAACAAACTTTCTACCAGACCCTGCTGTGTTGCTCCTGGACTCTGTTCTTGGTCAAAACCACAAATATTTTGTCTTACTCTGACACTAAAGTCAAACTGCCAATTTTATTTATTTATTTTATTCCAGGGATTGAACCCAGAGGTTCTTAACAACTGAGCCACATCCCACCTCTTTTTATGATTTCTTTAGAGATGGGGTTTTGCTGAGTTGCTTAGGGCCTTGCTAAGTTGCTGAGGCTGGCTTTGAACTCAGATCCTCTCTCCTCAACCTCCCAAGCCACTGGGATTATAGGCATGAGCCAACCCTGATGTAAAACTGCCAATTTTAAATGGACACATCTTTCACTTCCTTCCTCTCTGAAGAATTTCAGACCACACCTCACACTGCTCAGAGTTTTCAGCAGATCCATGTCACAGTCTCTCTTCTATGTCCAGATTGATTTCAGAGGTGGATGTCCACCAACCCCAGGAAGAATAGTGAGTGCTAATATCTTCGAGATATAAAACAATGCATAGGTTATTCCAGAGCTCTTGCATATTCTGTTCAAAGAATAGCCATTCTGCTTCTAAATTCCTTTTGGGTTGATCTCTTTTATAGCTAGTTATCAAAAATTCCACAGTATTGTTATTTGGTATAGGTATTTTCCAACTTTGTTAATACTCCATTGGTTCTTTTCTTTAGGAGATTAATATTCATTATGTCTGAGAAAGTTATCCATTTTGATTATTTTTAAATTAATTTCTATTTACTTATATTTCAACCAGGTAGTTGTAATAGAATATTTTTTTAAAATATTTATTTATTTCCTTTAGTTGTACACAATGCGTTTATTTGTACGTGGTGCTGAGGATCAAACCCGGGCTGTGCACGTGCTAGGCGAGCACTCTACCACTGAGCCACAATCCCAGCCCTGTAATAGAATGTTGTACTCCCCAAATTAATCCTTCAGTTAAAAATGTCTCATCTCTCCCATTGTACAACTTTTGTTGTTGCGGTCATAGGTGTTTAAATTTATAGAAAATTTTCTTGATTTTTTCCTTGCATTATTTGTATTCTTTAAAATCACAAGATGATGATGATGATTAGTGCTGGGGATTGAACCCAGGGCCTTATGCATGAGAAGTAAGTACCCTACCAATTGAGGTATATCCCCAGCCCCACAAGTTTATTTTTAAAGTCCAATTGCTCTTTGTTTTTCTGTGATACTTCCCTTTTAAAAGGGATGCTCTTTTTATTTCAAAAACAAAGCATGTTTTCTGAAGATAATAATTATTAAAAATATTATTTGTTTCATGTGTGTTCAATTTTTATTTTCCTTTTCTCTTGTTTTTTTTTTTTTAATCTATTTTGGGAGCATCAGGTGTATTGGAGAATATTCAGAATTTCTCAGTATCTGTCACTGACAGTATACATTTTTTTTTTTTTTGTGGTACCGGGGATTGAACTCAGGGGCACTCGACCACTGGGCCACATCCCCAGCCCTTTTTTTTTTTTTTTGTATTTTATTTAGAGACAGGGTTTCACTGAGTTGCTAAGTGTTAGCCGCCGGAAAGGGATTGCAGCCTGGAACGGCAGCGCCGCGGGAAGGAGTCCGGAGACAGGATGGAGACGAAAAAATTCTTTAATCTTTCTGTCTCTGTCTCTTGTAATTTCTAACACTACATACACACTCTCACAAGAAACCAAGCACGTACTCTTACAAGAAACTACAATGTATCTATACAATAGCGATAACCCTGTCCTTTCACTCTCACAAGAAACCAAGCCACGTACTCTTACAAGAAACTACAATGTATCTATACAATAGCGATAACCCTGTCCTTTCTCTCTCTGGTCTCATCCCATGCGCCCGAGCAGGAATGGTGCTTGCTCGATCTGCCGAGTCACTCCTCAAATCTCTCGAGATCTTGGGCCAAGTCCCGTGAGACTACGGAAGGCGACAATGCCCAAAAATGTCAATCTGCTGAGTCATTGCTCAAATCTCTCGAGATCCTGGGCCAAGTCCCGTGAGACTACGGAAGGCGGCAATGCCCAAAAATGTCTATGGCCCATAGTCAACCGCAATCTTAGCTATCTCCCCAAACAGGGCTCCTGCATTTCCCCCTTTTGTTTTAAAAGAGGGGATGCTCTAGGACGTCTATGTGCAACCAACATTCTTACCCGTCATTGGATAATCAAGGCTGTGCCCTTGACTCCTGTCTTAGGTTGATATGTCGGCCACATGAGACTGTCCCGTGCGACTGTGCCTGTCTTAGGTTGTCCCCCTCTGGGGATCTTACCCGTCATTGGCTAACCAGCCATCCAATGGAGCCCTTTAGGATCGACTGTGTAAGATGACTAACAGCCGTCCAATTGGGAGGAGATGCTGCGGCTTTAAGGCGACAAGCCTTTTGGTGACAAGTCAAATTGCATAGCATATCAAATTCTTTAAACAAATCAGCTGCCCTAAGTTCTATCAAGTAACACAGTGAGTTCTCTAAACAAATACCCGCAAGGTACTGTCCCATGAAGTCCCAAACAATGAAAGATCAAAATGTCCACTTGTTATAACACGTAGATCTAGGAGGCCCCATGCATGCAGAGCAGAGGCCACACTGCTGGTGAGGTTGTTTGACATTTGAGCAGCAGGGATGCTTGCAGCGACCGCGATCCCTGCAGCTGTAGAAGCAGCCGTCTTTTTTATGTCTAGACGATGCCACCAGCAAATCTTCAGGGCCCGCTATCTAGAGACTGAAGCATCAATTGTTAAAGGAAAGGCAGTGCTATTCCAGCACTGAGTCAAGAGGCGAGTTGTCAAACTAAATAATAGAATTATTAGATTGGAAAAATAAGTTGATTTCTGCTCACACACATTGTAGCCTGTGCTCCCACAAACATAAGCTGGCAAAATATCATTTTTAGAACAAAACAAAGAAAGACTGAGGGTAATTACTGCATTAAAGATAGATTAAAGAAAAACTAAAAGCACTTTGGAGAAATAATTTGTTAGCTGGAACTCTCGAGTTTCTGCATACACAGCAGTCCTTTACCTGTTGAAATAATTGAAATTAATCATTTTTTAAACAAATGAAGTTAATAACAAATAAGCAACCTCATGTCAAAACACCAAAATATCAGGTTATACAGCACTAGTCATATTTTTTGCTAAAGAGAAGTCTCTGGGACACCTATAAAACAAAATTGAAGGTACCTTCACTTATTAAATTATTTACCCATTTTGAATACTCTTAAACTTAAATGAATTAGAGTTATTTGGATCCATATATATATATATATATATATATATATATATATATATATATTCACAAGCGCTTTGTTATTTTTGATGTCACACTGGACAGACGCACATACAAACATATATTTGTGACGTCACATTAACATGAAATTTAGACAAATACACAAATAAACACATATATAAAAAGTAAAAAATATATATATATAATTGTGTGCACACTAAAGAGAGATCTCTTCGTCCCAGCCGGGAGGAATGACACTTAAGTTGTGACATATTTTGAAGGACTCTTTTAAGGGAATCATTCCATATCTTCATCATGGTCCTCTTGATTTTGTACCTTTTTTATTAATCTTGATTCCTCAACAACTTCATCTTGATCCTTTTGATGTGGTACCTGCTTTATTAATCTAGATGGTATCCATATTGGAGAGGATTCATGCTTTGGAAAGACACAAACAGATCCTCTCCCCCAAATTAATACTGGATCCGGACCCTTCCATGTACCTGAAAGAACATCCTTCCAGTAAACCAAAGGTTTATGTTGTTGATGTGGGTTCCAATGTCTGTCTCCAGCAGAATAACCATCAGAGTCTAAAGTTAAAAAATTTAAAGTAAACAGGGCAACTGCCAATCTGTCCTTAGGATTTTTCCAGTTTCCTTCTTTCTGTTTTAACAACATAACTCAACCTGGACTTCCGAATCCTATAGCTATTCCAAAAAATTTCCATGTTATTAGTCTTGATATAAAGGATTGCTTCTTTTCTATTCCCCTACATCCTCTGGATGCCCCCAGGTTTGCTTTTTCAGTTCCTTCTATTAACAATAATGGCCCTGATCAGAGATATCAATGGAAGGTTTTGCCGCAGGGAATGGCTAATAGCCCCACCATATGCCAAATATATGTGGACAAGGCTATCCAACCCATTAAAAATAAATATCCAAACCTCATGTGTCTACATTACATGAGGCTGGCTTTGAACTCGCGATCCTCCTGCCTCAGCCTCCCAAAGTGCTGGTATTACAGGCATGCGCCACCGTGCCCGGCGTCAGTATACATTTAGTAGTAAAATATTAAATAATTTCTTGAAAGCTCTGTGATAGGTTATTATAGACAGTGAACTTCAATATACATTAATTGTGTGTAGTCCAGCTTTTCAGTTAGGAGAACTTACAAATGTCTTTTCTTTGTAGTCCTTCCATTTCTCTATAGATAAATTATCTGATTATCTAAGTTTCATATATCAAGCTAACCATTAAAATTCTGGGGGCAAGGAGACAAAGTGAGTTTGGAATGCCTAAAGTTCAATATGTATATTTTTTATTTAATACTGGATATGGACCTTTTTCTTTCATCCCATCCTCTCCTGTGATCATTCACACACAAAGAGACAAGTCCCTTTCTTACCTGTCATGGTGGATTTTTTAAATTTACTATGTCAAATACCGGAGGGAAACATTTTAAATGAGAAAAGGCTTATTTTGGGTCATAGATTCAGAGGTATCAGTTCATGGTCATCTGCCTACACTGGTATTAGTCTTGTTGGATCAACCCTTTGATGAAGTTAGAGCCCTCATGTTCCAGTCACAATCCAAAAGCCCCACATCTGAACATTACTGCATTAGGGACCAACCCTTCACCATATGAGCATTTGAGGGACATCCTTTATCCACATGATTACAATTTTCTTCTATTCATAGAAGAATTAAATCTTAAAGTATTAACATAACAAATTTTGCGACTCTTCTTTGTTCCATAAAATGTCTGTTTGAAATGCAAATGTACGCACATTTAAATCATATGTGAAATGCCTGAAATTAAACAACTTTTATTCTGTAGATTATGCATACATGCACATTTCATTTTAACACAATAGTAAAAACAGTGGACAAAAATGAACCTTTTTTTTTTTTTTTTTTTTTTTTTTTTTGGTACCATGAATTTAACTCAGGGGCACTTTACTAGTGAGGCTGGCTTTGAACTTATGATCCTTCTGCCCCAACCTCCCAAGCCACTGGGAGTACAGGAGTGTGCCACCATGCCTGGCTTATTTCTTTTTCTTTTTCTTTTTTTTTTTTTGGGGGGGGGTGAGTACTGGGGATTGAACTCAGGGGCACTAGGCCACTGAGCCACATTCCCAGCCCTATTTTGTATTTTATTTAGAGACAGGGTCTCACTGAATTGCTTAGCACCTCGCTAAATTGCTGAGGCTGGGTTTGAACTTGTGATCCTCCTACCTCAGCCTCTGGAGGCACTGGGATTACAGGCATGTGCCAACATGCCTGGCTTATTTCTCTTTTTTATATGTTAACATTCTTCAGATGCTACCAATAACCACTGTGCCACCACATAGAGAAGACTGTAATAGAAAATAATGCATTGCTTTATCTTTCCTTTTCCTTCTATTTTATCATTTTCAGGGTATATAACTAATATAAGAAAGTAAAATGAATAGGTAAAGACATATCAGAAGCTCTGGTTGTTTATGTTTCTTAGAATGACATTGTCCTTTTTAGCATTTGAGGTAAACTCTGATTGAAACCGAAAGCAATGTCTCAATGTTTATTGACAATGGCAACTTCATTGCTTACTGAGACTACGTAGAATACACTGAGTTTATTCACCCTTTGCAGTTTTCCTAAACTTCACATATCATGGATCTACTGAAATTTCTGTGTTCATAGTTTGCCAGAAGTGGAATATACAAATGAGGTATCAAGGAAGAGTAAGAGACATGCATACTGAAAATATCTCCTCTGCTCATGTGCGTGGTCTTTTTTTCCTTGAGTATTCACCTCTAAAACCCAAGTTTGGAGGTATATTTAAGAACATCAAGACAGCTATACCCCATACATTTTCATGTCTAATGATATAATTGTTGTGATTTTGGTTTCATATTCAACATGAGAGTTACTTAATTGTATAACTTTCAACTCCTATAATGATATGTCTTTGTGTAACAAGTGTGGGAATTTTAGAAAATATCACATAATTTATTTTCTTTAAATAAAATTAAGTCCAAATCTGTTGTGGATTGAATTATTTCCTCACAAAAGATATGCTGAAGTCTTTACTCCTGATACCTGTGAATGTAACTTTATTTGGAAAGAGGGTCTTTGCACATGTAATCAAATTAAGATGAAGCTATACTGGATTAGGACAGAACCTTGTCAAATGACTGGTATGTTTATAAAATAGAAAGGGAGAGAGAACTGGACACTAATAGGTAAAAAAGAAGGTCATGGAAAGAGAGAGATACAGATTGAAGTTATGTTACTACCAGTCAAGGAATGCTAAGGATTGTTGGAAACAACTATATATTAGAAGAGGCAAGCAAGATATCTTCTTTAGAGTCTTCAGAGAGAATATGGCCCTGCCCACATCTTGATTTCAGACTCATAACCTCTAAACTTGAATGGATTGGTTCCTGTTAGAGCTTCAATATATGAGTTTTAGATGACACAATCCAATCATGTCCGTTATATTCTATAATTTTTACAGTTTTGCATTTTACATTTGTCTATGATCCATTTTTATTTAATTCATAAAAAAGTCATAAAGTCTGAACTGAAAGTGTCTTATGGTTCAATAATTATGTCTCAGTCTTTTATTATGAGATGATTTCTACTCCTTAGATGAGACAGAAATGTTAGTGGGGCTTCTAGTTGGATATTTTTTCTTTCATGACTTCAATTACACTTTTTAAAACCTCAATTGGTTAGTCTTTGGTGAAATAATTTTGCAATGTAGTCTTATTGAAGTATATTTGACAAAATGGTATATATTCAAGGTGTACTATGTGATGGTTGATATACATATACATTGTGAAATGAATACCACAAATTCATTAATGCATCTATTATCACACATAGTTTCCATTGTCTTTGTGGGGTGATGACACATAAGATTGTCTCCCTTAGAAAATTTAAATAAATAATATGGAATTAAATATAGTCAACATGCTGTAACTTAGATTCCCAGAACTTATTCATCTTACAACAGAAATTTTATACTCTTTGACCAACATCTCTCTACTTTTCCCATGTGTTAGTTCTTGTCAATAACTTGTTTAACTAGTTATTAGCTCTATGAGTTTAACTGTTGGATTTCACCTGTAAGTAAAATCATATGGTTTTTATCTTTATTTATCAGGCTTGTTGTATTTAAATGCTTTCAAGTTTCATCCTTTTGATAAACAGTAGGCTTTCCTTCTTTTTAAATGACTGAATAATATTTCATTATGTATATAAGGCAATATTTTCTTCATCTGTTCATGCATTGACAGACATGTAGTTTGTGTCCTATCTTGGCTATTGTAAGTAATGCTATAATGAGCATGGAAGTGCAGATATCACGTCAAAATACTGATTTAATTCCACTGGATATATACTCAGAAGTGGGCATTTTAGGAGTTCTCTTTTTAATTTTCAAAATAATTTCCTTAATGTTGGTTCAGATTTATATCCCAACAAACAATGTATGAAGGTTCCCTTTTATCCACACTCTCACAAACATTATATTTTATCTTTATGATTATAGGCATCCTACCAAGTGTGAGATGAAATCTCATAGTGGTTGTGATTTACATTAGTGATATTGAGCACCTTTTCATATACCTGTTGGCCATTTGGTTATTCTTCTTGGAAAACTGTCCATTCAGGTCATTTGACCATTTTCTAACCTGGTTATATGATATTTGTTTGCAATTGAGTCATAAGAGTTCCTCATTTTTTGGACATTAATCTTTTATTTTATATATGTATATATATATATATATATATGGGTTATAAATATTCTCTCTCATTCTGTAGGTTATATTATCGTTTTGTGGATTATTTCTTTTGCTGTGTGGAATATTTTTAGTTTGATATAGTTGTACTTATTTTTGCTTTTGTTGCCTATGCTTTTATGTCTTATCTAAAAATCATTGCCTAGAACAATGTCAAAGAATAATATACTATCTGAAAAAAAGATTAAGAAGACAATCTCATTTATCATAGTCTCAATAAAGAATGAAATTCTTAAGAGTGATTGCAACCAAGGATGTGAAACATCCATACAATGAAAACTCTAAAACATAATGAAAAACACAAATAAAAGGAAAGATCTCCATGTTCAGTTAATGAAGAACTGACATTATTCAAAGGACCATAATACACAAATAAATATATAGATCTAATGTAATTTCTATCAAATATTATCACATTTTTGACATAACAGAAATAAATCTAAAATTTATGTGGAACCATAAAAGGCCACAGGTAGTCAAAGTAACCTTGAGAAAGAACAAAGCTAGACACATCAAACTTTCTGATTTCAAACTATATTATAAAGCTATAGCAACTGAAACCATATAGTAGTGACATAAAATCAGACACATTGACCAAGGAAGCAATACAGATCCCAGAAATAATTCTACACACATATAGTTCGGTAATCTTTGACAGTGTTGCTGAGAAAACACAATGGGGAAAGAAAGGATAATCTCTTCAGTAAATAGTCATGGAAAAACTTGATATCAAACATTGTTGTTGTTTGAATATTGTTCATCCCTACAAAGTTAATGTGTTAGAGGCTTGGTCCTCATTGTGTTTTGGGGAGGTTTTGGATCTTTAAAAAATGGATCATTGTGGGAGGTCCTTAAATCTTTGAGGGTAGTGCCCTTGGGAAGATTAAGGTATTTCTCACAGGTCTCTGGTTAGTTCTTGTAAGGTTGCTATAAAGGCCTGAGATGGCCCCACCCAGTTAATCTCTGGCTTCTAATTTGAGATATAGTGTTTCCTCTGGTACATGCTCTACTATATGATTTGGGGCCCACACCAGAGTTAGCATCATTCTGTCTGGACATTCAGCATCCAAAACTGTTCGCTAAATAAACCTCTTTTTTATTCTTCTTACAAAGTTAGCCTGCCTGGGTGTTGCATTATAGTAATAAAAAACTGACTAATAAATATGTTCCACCATATGCAGATTCTCCTTGTCTTATGATGAGGATTTTTCCTGTGAAACCTATTCTACATATGCTCCAATAAACCCATAAGTTAAAAATATTGTAGGTCAAACGTGCCTTTAATACACATCACCTATGAAACAATATAGCTTCACAATTCAGTATACTGTAGTCTATCAACTGTTCACCCTCACAATCATTTGGCTAACTGGGAGGAACCTGAAATAGTTTCTTTTAGGACAGCTATTCTTAGGCCAAACAGAATTCTCTAGTTATTTCTAAATGACTAATTTTGCCTTTTCTGCTGGATGTGTAAAAGAGGATTTTACTCCGATCTTCACTCTAAGAACCTGGTAGGGCTCCTGGAGATAAAACTCACAAAGGTATGGGCTCCTTGTTGGCAGAATGGACCTACTTGGAATTTTAAACTCTGACCATTTATATACATTGTTTCTCCAGTAATTCATTGATTACACTTTAAGATTTTCTATCTCAGTTCTGGTTTCCATGGAGCTCTTGGGTTTCTATTCCATTGTCATTTTCATGATCTACCCGTGTCTCCAATTTTGGGAATAGCAGTTTGAATTCTGAGCTGAGCTCTAAGCTAAATTGAAGAAGAGTTGTTGATTTTCACTTTTTCAGCATTTTTCTTATTTTTGGAATGGAAGTGATGAATTCCAAACTCCTTCAATTCCAAACTATAAACAAAAGTTTTCACTGGTCACTTTTTATTATATGATTAATATTGAATAAATCCATTTGTATTAAATATGAACCTTAATCACGAATGCTCATTTCAAAGATAATTGTATGGTATTGGTGTGTAACTTTTTAAATCATTGTCCATTTATTTACATTTATATAACCATACTCATGAAACTTATACAGTATTATTTATTGTTTTTATTTAATCAGCATTAGTATTTTTATCTATTTTTGCTCTTCAGTAAACAAATGGGCCAAGTCTAAGGATATCTGAGTTGCTTTACATATAAGAATAATATTACTTTGATTATCTTTGATCAAAAGATGTGATTTTAAATAAAAAGTTAGTTTCGATGGGAAACTATAGAGCATACGTTGGGGTTCTGAATTTCTTCTAGTTTCCTTCAATATCCAGTAATAACTCTATAATTTAATGTTTCTAATTTCTCTCAAATATTCCAGATAATGTACCACTGAGAATTAGAATTCCCCTTTTCCAGGAATGAAGGGAAGGGAGGGGGTTGGGAATAGGAAAGACAGTAGAATGAATCAGATATAAATTTCCTATGTTCATGTATGAATACATGACCAGTGACATTCCACATCACGTATAACCACAAGAATGGGATCTTAATTAGGAAAAGTTATACTCCATGTATGTATAATATGTCAAAATATACTGCCATGTATATCTAAAAAGAACAAATAATAAAAGAAAGAATTCCCCTTTTCCTTAAGACCTGCAAGATGAACCTGGATGATTTGGTATAAACTTCCAAGAAATTACCTATGTGACTACTGTTGTGTGGTCTCTTCAGTTTTCAGTTCACTGGAAAACTCAGGGTTTTCACTAAAGACATTCAACATTCATGTCAGGAAATCCATCAGATTTTTACTGCTGTCCTTGCTTCACAATCTGGAGATGTTTTAGCCTAACAAACAGAAAGTTTCTTAACTGATTGCCCTCTTGACTGGACTCTGAAACTGTATTTTCAACTATTAATCTTTCCATTTAAAATTCTCATAGAAATTTCTTTCTTAAATGCTTGTTAGAACCAAGCAGCAAATACCCTGCATTATCAAATCTCAACAGATGATTCAACTGATCTTTAATGAAAGAAGACAAAATGAGAAATGGACTATATTGTTAAAGGAAAAACAATTCTTTCCTGAACAAGAGAGGATCTGACAAATGCTCTCTCCTTGAACAAACTTGAGTCAGGTTCTAGAAGTTCTCTTTTTGACTAGGCCTGAGCTTGGGGCTGTCTTTGACTTGCTTAGTCCAGTTATACCAAGAATACTGGTGGGTCAGTTTTAGCAAAAATTCTTCACCTTTTATATCTTATTAAATTCTTTACACCCTACCTTTGGTATTTTTTTGTTTATTTATTTATTTATTTATTTACAATTTTTAAATTTATAGTAGTAGTATGTATTACAATTCATAATGCACATATATAGCATCTTTTTACATACAACTATTTGTATACAAAGTATATAAGTACCATTCAGATCTTCAATCATACATTTAGGATAATGATATCAATCTCATTCAACCACCAGTTTTTTTTTTTTTTCCTTTCCCCCCCTCCCCCTTGCTCCCTCCCTTCCCCTCCCTTCCCTTTGACCATTCTAGTGTTCCTCTAATTCTCCTATGTACCTCCATCCAACAACACTGTGAATTAGCCTCCTTATATCAGAGAAGACATTCGGTATTTGGATTTTGGGGATTGACTCATTTCACTTAGCATTATATTCTCCAACTTCATCCATTTACCTGCAAATGCCATTATTTTATTCTCTTTTATTGCTGAGTAAAATTCCATTTTGTGTATATACCTCATTTTCTTTATCCACTCATCTAATGAGGGACATCTAGGTTGGTTCCACAACCTACCTATTGTGAATTGTGCTGCTATAAACATTGAAGTGGCTGTGTCACTGTAATATGCTGTTTTTAAGTCCTTTGGGAATAAACCCAGGAGTGGGATGGCTGGGTCATAGGGTGGTTCCATTCCAAGTTTTCCAAGAAATCTCCATACTGCTTTCCATAGTGGTTGCACCATTTTCCAGTCCCACCAGCAATGTATGAGTGTGCCCTTCTCCCCACATCCTCGCCAACATTTATTGTTGTTTGTGTTCTTGATAGCTGCCATTCTGACTGGAGTGAAATGAAATCTTAGAGTAGTTTTGATTTGCATTTCTCTAATTGCCAGCGATGTTGAGCATTTTTTCATGTATTTGTTGATTAATTGTGTATCTTCTTCTGAGAAGTGTCTTTTCAATTCCTTAGCCCATTTATTGATTGGGTTATTTGTTTTTTTGTTGTTCAGTTTTTTGAGTTCTTTATATATTCTAGAAATTAGTGCTCTATCTGATGTGCATGTACTAAATATTTGTTCCCAATTAGTTGGCTCTCTATTCACCTCACTGATTGTTTCTTTTGCTGAGAAGAAGCTTTTTAGTTTAAATCTATCCCACTCATTAATTCTTGGTAATAATTCTTGCGCTACAGGATTCTTATTAAGGAACTTGGGGCCTAATCCAACATGTTGGAAATTGGAGCTTACTTTTTATTCTATTAGGTGTATTTTTCTCTGGTCTAATTCCTAGATCCTTGATCTACTTTGAATTGAATTTTGTGCATGGTGAGAGATAAGGGTTTAATTTCATTTTGTTGCATATGGATTTCCAGTTTTCCCAGAACCATTTGTTGAAGAGGCTATCCTTTCTCCACTGTACATTTTTGGCGCCTTTGTCTAATATAAGATAGCTGAAATTATATGTATTAGTCTCTGTATCCTAAAGTCTGTACCATTGGTCTACCAGTCTGCTTTGGTGCCAATACCTTTGGTATCTTATTACTGTGGACTACCTTTAGCAATAATCCTATCAAGTTAATTTGGTAAGAATCCCCCTAACTTTGATGAATTTCTTAGTAGATTTCAATTCCCTAACCCCCCACCTGACCCTTAGCTATTAATTTCCATTGTCCTTGCCTTATGTAGAATTGAGTTTGATCTTTTTTCTTACTATAAAATACTCATTGTAATAGTCCCTATTAAAATAAAGTCTTCTTACTACCTTTAATATCATAAAAACAATACTTCTTATCCTCACATTTAATGGGAGAGATTGTGCATGATTAACATTGTATGTATAATTTCAAAATCTTTAGCACAATTCACCAATGAAATCACCTTGACCTGGGAATTGCTTTTGTGGGCCTATCCAACTTCCTTATTTTATTTTATTTTGTGTAGTGCTAGGGATTCAACCCAAGGCCTAACACAAGGAAAGCACTCTGTCACTGAGCTATACCCCTATCCCTCATATTCAATTTTTAAAATGGTTACACAGCAATTCAGATTATCTGTTTCAGCCTGATTAAGGTTTTTTTTTTTTTTTTTTTTTTTTTTTTTTTTTTTTTTTTTTGTGGTACCGGGGATTGAACTCAGGGGCACTTGACCACTGGGCCACATCCCCAGCCCTTTTTTTGTATTTTATTAGAGACAGGATCTCACTGAGTTGCTAAGTGCCTCGCCATTGCTGAGGCTCCTGATTAAGTTTTAATAGTACATGGTTTAGGAGGAATTGATTTGCTTCTTATATTTTGGATTTATGAATGTGAATTTTTTCCTAGTATTTTATATTATTAATGTCTACAGCATCTACAATATGCTATATTTATATTGGTGATTCATGCCTGCCCTCTCTTATCTTTGCCAGTATTACTACAATTTATAAATTTTATTGATATTTTTAAAGAACTACCATTTTATTTCATTGATTTTTCTACCCTTTATTTTCCTGTCATATTTCATTAATTTTTTCTCTAAACTTTATTATTTCCTTCTGTTTATATCAAGTTTATTTTAATCTGTTTCTAGTTTTTATATATATTGGAATTTCGATTATTTGAGAATTTGCTTCTATTTTTGTTGTTGTTGTGTTTTCCTTTTGCTTCTAATGTAAACTTTTAGGGCTATAAATTTGCATCTCTGCAATGTTTTTGATCTATCTATCTATGTAAATATATATCATGTATTGTCATTTTCAGTCAGTTCTATGCCAACTTTTTGTTTCATTTGTTAGTTCCTCTTTTATGATGGACTATTTAGTCATCTGTTGCTACATGGTTAAAGATTTCCCTGCTCTCTTTCTGTTATTGAGTTTGATTCCATCATTGTTAGAGAACACATTTTTTTCATTTTGATTATTTTAAATTCACAGAAGTATATTTTCTGGCCTAAGGTATTTTCTTTCTTTCTTTTTTTTTTTTTAAATTCTAAGTTGTTATATATGACAGCAGAATGCATTACAATTCATATTACACTTATATAGCACATTTTTGCATATCTCTAGTTGTATACAAAGTATATTCACACATTTCTGTCTTCATACATGTACTTAGGGTAATGATATCCATCTCATTTTAGCATCTTTTTTTTTTTTTACTCTTTTGACCCCTCACTTTCCCTCCCTCCCCATTGACCTTTCTAATGTTCCTCTAATCCTCCTATGCTCCCCCTCCCAACCCCACTGTGAATCAGCCTCCTTTATATCAGAGAAAACATTCGGCATTTTGATTTTGTGATTGGCTAACTTCACTTAGCATTACATTCTCCAATTTCATCCATTTACCTGTGAATGCCATGATTTTATTCTCTTTTATTGCTGAGTAATAGTTCATTGTGTATATATACCACATTCTCATTATCCATTCATCTACTGAAGGGCATCTAGGTTGGTTCCACAGTTTAGCTATTGTGAATTGTGCTGCTATAAACATTGATGTGGCTGTGTCCCTGTAGTATGCTGTTTTTAAGTCCTTTGGATATAGACTAATCTGACATGTTGGAGATTAGATCTTACTTTTTCTTCTAGTAAGCATAGAGTCTCTGGTCTAATTCCTAGGTCCTTGATTCACTTTGAGTTGAGTTTTGTGCCTGGTGAGAGATAGGGGTT
This sequence comes from Tamias sibiricus, assembly GCA_025594165.1. NCBI lineage: Eukaryota > Metazoa > Chordata > Mammalia > Rodentia > Sciuridae > Tamias > Tamias sibiricus. The sequence goes on from CM046667.1 coordinate 112,585,491, forward strand.
TAATTTCATGGCCCAGGGTATTTTCTTTCTTGATTAAGTTTCCATTGGAATTTGAAAAAAATATTTAACCTGTTAATTTTGGTTGGAGTATTCCATAAATTCTATCAGATTCTTTTTCTTCACATTTTTGTTCACATCTTCTATGTTATTTTCTCTCTAATGTTTTTGTCAGTTGTTTGGCGAAAGGGATGTTGAAATCAATTATAATTGTTGATTTGTCTATTTTTTCTATAAGTTTTATCAGACTTTGTTTCACTAGATTTTGGGACTCTATTGGTAGGTATTTAGGATCATTTAGGAGTATTAAAATCCTTCATCCTCACTTTCTCTTCTCCTTCTGGCACACCGATGATACAATTTTGATTTTCTATTTTTCCCCATAATTCACTGAGGCTCTAGTTTTTCCAGTGTGTTTTTTATTACTTAATTATGTTAAAATACTATGTTTTTTTTTGGTGCCACGTATTGAAATCAGGGGCACTCGACCACTGGGCCACATCTCCAGCCCTTTTTTGTATTTTATTAGAGACAGGGTCTCACTAAGTTGCTAAGTGCCTCGCCATTGCTGAGGCTGGCTTTGAACTTGCGATCCTCCTGCTTCAGCCTCCCAAGTGCTGGGATTACAGGTGTGTGTCACCGAGCCACAGCCAAAATACTGTTATCTGTCCTCAAATTCATTGATCATTATCATCTGTGAACAGCACTTCATTACTGATCTTATATAGTGAAATGTTAATTTTGGTGATAGTTTTAATTGTAATAATTTCCCCCCAAAGTTCATAGGGTAGGTTAAATTTCAAATTGAAGTGTTTCATCCAATAATGTCCAATTTTTATGCTTTGTCTTCATTTTTTGTTAGCTTATTGTATTGGTTAGTACCACAAATAAAATACTAAACAATAGCAGTGGTATCATATTTATTTATTTAGGTACCAGGGATTGAACTCAGGGGCACTTAAGCACTGAACAACATCCTCAGACCTTTTTTGTATTTCACTTAGCGACTTGTCCTCACTGAGTTTCTTAGGGCCTCACTAAATTGCTGAGGCTGGCTTTGAACTCACTATCCTCCTACCTCAACCTCCTGAGCTCCTGAGATTATAGGCATGCAATACCACACCCAGCTTATTTTTTAACTTCATTAAAAATCTTTCCAAATTTTTGCCATGAAATGTGATACTTGTAATTTTCTTGTAATTGCTCTTAATTAAATTAAGGAAAATTTCCTTTATCCTTAGTTGGCTAAACATTTTTATAATAATGGTACAATTAATTTCATCAGATTTTTTTATATCAAGTGATTTTTTTCTCTTTTTATCTGTTAATAAATTAAACTTAACTAATAATAAAACTATGTGTCAGGAAGGCTGAAAAAAAAGGAGAATTGCAGGTGTAAGACCAGATTAGGCAACATAGTGAAACCCTATCTCAAAAAATGAAAAAAAGGGCTGGGGATATAGCTTAGTGTGAAAGACCCGGGTTCAATGCCCAGTATTGCCAAAAGCAAGAACAAAACAATACAAAACAGAAAAAAAAATGAGAGCATGAGATACATCTGAGTTGCTTGTGTTTTATTCTAATACCTTACTAGATTGAAGTTTTGGATATTTAGGATTTTTATATTTATGTTTATACATTAATATATCAGAATACATGTTTTTATCAGAATTATGATAACTACATAAAAGCTGTTTGATATATTCCTTTTTATTTTGAGTTCTGGATAAGTATGACTAAAGATAAAAGGTATTTTTTCCTTGGGATTTTGTTTGAATACTTTATAGAAGCAAATGCAATGGTGGTAATAAAAAAAATCCTTTTAATGAAATTCAGAATCAAATTATTTTGTAGCTGTTGACTTATTTATGTTTTCTAAAACTTTTTATTTGTAAAATTTATATACAGCTTTAATCCTAAATAATTGTAAACTTAATGTATGCAAATATATTGGTGTATATTTGTCTACAATAAGGCATTTAGTAACTTGTATATAGTAATGTAGTAATCTTTCCAGCTTTGTTTTTGAAATGATGAAAATATCTGGGTATGAATAATGGCAATAACCATCATGACAGCATGAATATTTTTAATGACACTAAATTGACATTCAAAAATGATTAATATAATATATATTCCTTCATTACTTATCTTATTTTGATTAAACTTATTAAAAGCTATTTTTTAAATTAGTTTTTAGAAATTGATGTTTTTTTTTCCTATTGCTAATTTATACTGCTTTTTTAAATCTTATTTTCACATTTTACAATATACTAATTCTTTCATTCAGGTTAATTTGTGTTAATTTTACTTTCTTTCTACTTTTATATTTTAGGACTTTATTTTTAATATCTATATTCAAATACATTACTTTCTTAATGTAACCTTGTTTATACCTCTCAAGTAGTTTTAAAAATTATTTATTGTTAAATAGATTTATAAAATCTTCAATTTCTCTTTAACCAAGGGTATTTAGAAATGTCTTTTTTTCTTACCACTTTTAAAAAAAAATTCTGAATTTGTTGATTTGTAGTGTGTGGACATGTTTGGTGAAACTTGATTATTTTTAGTTTGTCAAGACATGTGAATTTAAAAAAAATTTCAAATATGTTTTGTACTCTATTCAAATAAAGGATATACTTTCTTTTCAATGCTTTCATTAATCTGATTATTCAGATTCTCTATGAACTTACTTATTTGATTTAATTTGATTTATTGGTTTCAAAGAATGATCTCTTCTTGTTTCCTGTGATGTTGCATATTTTTTCAAATTCTCCTTGAATGTCAGTAAATATTTGCTTTACTATAACAAAAACCTGTTGGATATATGCATAAATGTTTATAAATTTTATGTATTTTAGTTGATTTTTCTTTATGTGATATCTAACTTTGTCTCTCTGAATGCTTTTGATAGTGAAGCCCATTTTGATTTATACCACCTTTTATTTTAACATTTATCTGGTATAAAAGATTTATTGTATTTAATTTCCACATTTTTGTGACTCCTTAATAACTACTATTGAAAAATCATGCTTGAACTTTGAAAAAAAAAAAAAACTTTGCAAAAATCCAATTTGAGAATTTCTTACTTGTAGTAGATAAGATTAACCAATTACCATTTCTGTGAATACTGATTTCATTGGCTTTATTCCTGTCATTTTATATTGTGTTTTTTCTTTAATAATTTTATGGCATTTTTTATGTTGGATGATCAAGTTTATTTGCATTACTTTCCTATTATTTGTTTTCAAATAAAATTCATAACTCGTTCCTCTAGAGTTAATCTTTGAATTAATTTATACTCAATAAACGTCTAGAGAATAGTATTTATATTCTGCAATCCTTGTCTTCTGCCATCAATGTGCTGTTTATTTGTATCAGTTGTTTTATTTTAATTTGCAATTTTAGGCCTTTATTCATTTTTAAACTTATTTTCATTTGTTATACATGCTTTCAGAGTGCAATTCCTTTCATATTACATATAAAGAGCACAGTTTTCCAAGTCACTGGTTTTACATTAAGTATTTTCACACATTTTGTGTTTTATATATGTACTTAGAGTATTGATGTCTAGCTCATTCTGCTTTTTTTTCCTATCCCCTTGCCCCCTCCTTTCCCCTCCCTCCCCTTTGTTCTTTTTAACATTCCTTCATTCCTCTCATCCCCCCTCCCTTGCCATTATAAGTCAGAATCATCATAGTAAAGGAATCATTCGAAACTTTATTCATTTTTAACTTAAAACACTTACTCTTTCTATATTGTTTTGGATCTCTTCTTTTTGAACAGAGCTTCATGTGAATTTGTTTTTAATAATAATCACCTGTAACTAATACCTCCCTTATTCTTTTCTTTCTTTACTTTTGTGTGCATATATCAAGAAAGTTCTTCTAGTACTGTATACATAACTATTTTTATTTTGTACTAATTATCCATACTAGTAATACCATTTGAAATGTTATACTACTAATTTCATTTGATCCTTTTTTCAATATACAACCTATTTTTCATTGCAATCTTTTATTTCATCTGCACAGCATTCATCCCCTATGCAGTGCTTGTTTTTTTTTTTTTTTTTTTTTTTTTTTTTTTTTTTTTAACAAGGTGCAGATGCTAGCTGAAATTTCCTATTTATTTTAGTAGTCATTTTAAGAAAATGTATTCTTTTTTATGTCTTTATTGTTACTTTTATTGTTTTATATTATCCTAAAAATCTTTTAGTGGCCCACTTGTTAGTTCTTTATTTTGTAAACTTGAATATGCCATGATATATCTCCAAAACTGTGAGGAGATTCTCTTCATTGCCCCTCATTAGTCACTAGGATGCTCATAGAATCCTTTGCTCACATTTTAATTCATTGTTACTTTATATTATAGTGAAGTATATGTATTGTGAAGTTTACTATTTTAACCATTTTCAAATGCACAATTTAGCATCATTATGAATATTCATGCTGTTGTGCTGTTTATTGCCACTATTCTTATCCAGAGATTTTTCATCATTCCAAATTCTGTCCTCATTAAATAATATCTTCCCATTCCCTGCTACCTCCAACCCTTGCAACTATTTTTTATTTTCTCTCTCTATGAATTGAATATTCTAGGAAACTAATATAGGTGGTATCATATAATATTTTACCTTTCTATTTGATTTATTTTAATTAGCACAATGTTTTCAAGGCTCATCCATGTTATAACATACATCATTCCATTTGCTTTAAGCTGAATAATATTCCCTTGTAGTATGTACCACATTTTGTTTATTTACTCATTCATTAGCCAACATTTGTGTCATTTCCACATTTTGGCTAATATGTATAATGCTTCTATAAGCACTGATGTTTCAATTCTTTCAATTATTTTTGGGTATATGCCTATAGGTGGAATTCCAGGATCACATAGTAATTCTTGGTATAATATTTTGAGGAACCACCATACTTTTTTGCCAAGTCACTACTCTATTTTATATTCCTACCAGCAATTCACAGTGCTCTAATTTCTCTGCATTTTGGCTAATACTAGTTATATTCTATTTTTTAAATAATAGATACCAGTATGTGATGATAACACGTTGTGATATTGATGTATATTTTCCTAACGATTGAAGTTACTGAACATCTGTTTATGTGCTTGTCAAACATTTGTATATCTTCTTTATAGAAATATCTATTCAAATAGTTCACTCATTTTAATGAGATTATTTAATTTTTGAGTCATAGTGATTTTTTATGTTTTCTGGATGTTATCAGAATAATTATTTACCACAAAAGATTTTTATCTCAATAGTAAATTTAAAGCAAGATAACAAAAATTAAATAATTAAAAAGCCCCAAACCACTATGAATAAATTTGACTTAATAACATATAAAGAACATTGCAATCAGCAACAAAGAAAGACATAATTACCAAGTACAATGAAATATTCTAAAAAATTGTGTATAAGCTTGGTTATAGACCAAATCTTAAAAAGTAGACTTCAAGTCATAAAGAATTAGTCTTTCATGACTATATGATTAAGCTAGAAATCAATAACTATATACTAACTAGAAAATATACAAACACTTTAAAATTACACAATACATTTCTAAGTCACCTTTGTATCAAAACAGAAATCAAAATGTACACTGGAAAATGTTTTGAAGAGGATAATAAGGGTAATACTGCATATCAGTACATGTAGGACAAATCTAAAAACCCACTCAACAGGACTTTTAAAAATTAAAAGTTCAGGGCTGGGGCTATAGTTCAGCAGTACAGCACTTGCCTAGAACATGTGGGTCCCTGGGTTTGATACACAGCACAACATAAAAATAAATAAATAAAATAAAGCTATGTGTCCATCTACAGCTAAAAAATAAATATTTAAAAAAATAAAAGTTCACATTAAAAGTAAAGAATTAAAATACTGTTCCAAATATCATATTCAATAAACAGTAGAGCTATAAAATGCAATCAAAATACTAAAAGGAAGGGAATAAGAAAAATAAAAGAAGGCATGAAAACTTAGAAAGAAAATATACCATAAAGAATAAACAAAGCCAAGCATTATAATTACCTTTCTTCCTGTTTTTGATAATATATGCTTAATTTACATCTGAGTCTCCATCAGAATAGCCTTTATTGTCCATATTTCTAGCAACATTCTGCTCACAACTACTTAGGCGATCTCTAGGTCTGAGGCTTTTTCTGTAGCTCTACTCTTCCTGAACCCTCACCAGAATTGTGCATAAGGCTCAATTCAAAGCAGTACAGGATTTTCCCTGTTCTGACATTGATTACAACACTGTTCTGGTCTCTATTACTGAGTTCTTGAACTGCTTCCACATTTTCAGGTATTTGTCATAGCAACATCCTAACTTCTTCAATACAAATCATATTTCTTAGTTCATTCTGTACTGCTATAACAGAATACAACAGGCTGTTAATTTGTCAAGTATGTGACTTTTATTTATCACAGTTCTGGAGGCTGGGAAATCTAATATCAAGCTGCCAACATGGTCAGTGTTTCCTGAGGGCCCAGATTCCACTTTCAAAATGACCTTTTGTTGCTGCATCTTCTGTTAGGGATGAGTACTTGTGTCCTCACATGGTGGAAGGGCAGAGAAGAAACCTACTCCATTAAGTCCTTATAATCATAAAGGCAGATACCTTGTGACTTCACCAAAGGCCCTATCTCTAAATACTATCATTGTCTTAGTTTATTTTCTTTTCTTACTACAAAATACCTGACAATTAATTTATAAAGAACAGAGGTTCAGGGCTGGGGTGTGGCTCAGTGGTAGAGGGCTCACTTATCATGTGCGAGGCCCTGGGTTTGATCCTCAGCACCACATAAAAATAAATAAATATAAATAAAGGTATTGTGTCACCATGCACAAAACTCAACTCAAAGTGGATCAGGGACCTAGGAATTCAACCAGAGACCATGAGTCTATTAGAAGCAAAAGTAGGCCCAAACCTCCATCATATCACATTAGGCCCCTACTTCCTTAATAAGACTCCTATTGCACAAGAATTAAAATCTAGAATTAATGAATGGGATGGATTCAAGCTAAAAAGATTTTTCTCAGCAAAAGAAACAATCAGTGAGGTAAATAGAGAGCCTACTAATTGGGAACAAATATTTACTACATGCATGTCAGATAGAGCACTGATCTGTAAAATATACAAAGAACTTAAAAATCTTAACACTATCAGTACTTAGTGTACTGATAGTCAATGATAATTTTTTTCCTACACAAGAAACATCCAAAATATGTTCTATAATTCAATTTTAATTGTTAAATATATTCATTGTACAATTTCACAGGTGACTTATTGAAAGCTAAAGGGAAATTTTCTAATTGTAAAAATCAGAGAGTATCAGAATGGTGTGTGTACACAATCTGTGAAATGAAGACTGAATTATAGGGAAGCTGTATTTTGAAAAGGATAAGTAAAAACTGAGTACCATGTTCTATATTCAAATGTATACTAATTAAACTATAACATCTATATAATTAAACAATTAGAATACTTTAAATAGAAAAAAATTGTAAAATTCTTTTAATATATTGTTTTAAATGTATCTTAAAATTACATGGAAATTCATTCATAAAGCGGACTGAGTATATGCATTTATAACTTTACCCTCTTTAGACCCAATGAGAGTAACTGATCCTTTTTTAATTTACAAAGATGAGAAAAAATTATGGCATTTGCAGGTAAATGGATGGAGTTGGAGAATATCATGCTAAGCAAAGTAAGCCAATCCTCAAAAACCAAAGTCCAAATGTTCTCTCTAATAAGTGGATGCAGATCCATAATGGAGGGGGCATTGGAAAAATGGAGGAACTTTGATGGCAAAGGAGAGGGAAGGCATGGAGGGTGCATGGGGGCAGGAAAGATGGAGCTTTTGGGTAATAGAGAGATCTGTAACCTCATCAGTAGATTGCATTTGAATGGATTCCTGTGTAGTAACTACAGGCAGGTGGGACATGGCTGGAGGAAGTAGATCATTGGGGGTGTGCCCTTGGAAACTATAACTTGTCCTTGTCCTTGTCCTACACTCTCTTCCTCTCAACTGCCATAAACGGAACAGCTTTCCTCCACCATACTCTTCTGACATGATCTTCTGTCTCACCTCAGGTTAAAAACAATGAAATGAATCAACCATAGACAGAACCTCTGAAATCATGAGCCTCAAGTTTTCTTCCTCTAAGTTGTTCTTGTCAGGTATTTTTGTCACAACAGCAAAAAGATGACTAACAAATATGCTGAATAAAAGTGATAGTGGAAACCCCTGTCTTGTTCCACATTTGAGAGAGAAAGCTTTTAGTTTTTCCCCATTCCATATAATGTTAGCTGTTGGCTATTACAGATGTCTTTTATCATGTAAAGGTGTGTTTTTAATACCTAGATAATTCAAAGTTTTTATAATAAAAGGTGTTGAATTTTATCAAATGCCCTTTTTGGTATCTATTTGAGATGATCATATAGATTTTGTCCTTCATATTTTTATGTGATGTATTATGTTTACTGATTTGCCTATGGGAATAGACTTTCATCCTTGGGATGAGTCATGCTTGATCATGGTAAATAATCTTTTAAGGTACTATTGTGGTTTTTTTTTTTTCCCTAAGTTGTTATAAATGACAACAGAATACATTACATTTCATATTACACTTATGGATCACAGTTTTACATATCTTCATGATTCAATGTTGGTATGGTGCATGTGTCTCAGAATTTGTCCATTTCTTGTAGATTATCAACTTTGTTGATATATAGTTTTAATAATGTGTAATAATTCTTGTTGTTTCTATGGTGTAAATTGCAATCTATCTCTTTTTCTCTCTCATCTTTGTTTTAAACATTTGTTTATTTATTTTAGTTGTAGTTGGACATAGTACTTTTATTTTTATTTATTTATTCTTACGTGGTGCTGAGGATTGAACCCAGGCCTGTGCACATGCTAAGTGAGCACTCTGCTGCTGAGCCACAAGCCCAGCCCCTCTCTCTCATCTTTATTTGAATCTTCTTGATTAGTGTGGGTAAGGGTTGGACAATATTTTTATTGCTTTTTGAAAACTCTATTATACTTTCATTTTTTTTCATTTTTAATCTCTCTTTCATTTATTTATATTCTATTCTTTTTTCTTGCTACTACTTCTAAGTTTGATTTGTTCTTATTTTTATGTTTTCTTTGGTGCACGGATAGGTTGAGATAATTCTGCCTTCGTAGACATTAATTACTATATGCTTCCCTGTTAGTACTGCTTTTGCTATATCCAATTGGTTTTGATATGTTGTGTTTCTAGTTTCATTTATTTAAAAATAATTTACTTCTTGATTTATTCCTTAATCCATTGGTTTTTTATGACTAAGTTGTTATTCTCCATATATTTTTATGATTTCCAAAGCTTTTCTTATTATTCATTTCTAATTTTATTATATTCTGGTTTGAATAGGTACTCAATATGATTTTTAAATTTTAAAGGCTTGTTTTGTGGCTTACCATATGATCTATCTTGGAGTATGTTCCATTGCTGCTGAGAAGAATATGTATTTAGTAGCATTTTTATGAAATGTTCTCATTATTGTTTGGATATTAGGTATCCTTCAGAAGCCCCTGTGAATGCAGGGATGTTTGGAAGTAAAATGACTAGATTGTGAGAGCTGTATAGTAATTGGTACATCTTAGTTTGAATGGACTGGGTTATAACTATAGGCAGCTGGGTCCTGATTGGAGGAGGTGAGTCATTATGGGTGTGTCCTGGAAGGACACATCTTTACTTCGGCCCCTTCTCCTCTTTCTTTGCTTTCTGACCCTGCCATGAGCTAAGCAACTTTCCTCTACTGAGCCCTTCCTCTGTGATATGCTGCCTTCTCTTGGGCTCAGAGCAATGGAGTTGGCCATCTATGGACTAAAATTTTTGAAAACATGAGCCCCAAATAAACTTTTATTCCTCTAAGTTGTTCTTTTTGGGTCTGTTGGTCACAGTGATGAAAACCACAGACTAAACATTTCTGTAGATGTCTATTAGGTCCCTTTTGTTTAAAGTGTTATTTAATTCTATTTCTTTGATTTTTGCCTGTATGGTCTGTCTATTGCATGAAGTAGGGCGTTAAAGTCTTTTACTGTCACTCTGATGGGTTCTATTTTTACCTTTAGTTCTATTAATATTTGCTTAATATATAAGTATACTGTGTGATCATATATTTACAATTCCTGTTTCCTGTTACTCAATTGATCCTTTTTTTCTAATTATATAATGGCATTCCTTATTTCTTTGTATTACTTTTGTTTCAATGTGTATTTCATCTGATATATGTATGGCTATCCCTGTTATATTTTGGATTGTATTCGTGAGGAATATCTTTTTCTATATCGTTGCTTTCAATCTATGCATGCCCTTAGAGGTTAAATGAATTTCTTATAAGCAGTATATAGTTGGGTGTTATTATTTTTTCACTCAGACACTCTGTGTCTTAATTGGAAAATTTTGTTCATATATATTTAAGGAAATTACTAATAGGTAAGGTCTTACTGCTGCCACTTTGTTACTGATTTGTCTTTCAGTCTTTGTGTTAAGAATTGCTATAGTGGTATGTTTTTATTCCTTGCTTATTATTTCTGATGTGTCTGTTATAGGTTTTTGTTTTTTGGTTACATGCAATTTTCAAAACTATCCCTGATTATACAAGCTGTTTGGAAATGATAACAACCTAATCTTGATCGTAAAGACAGGAAAGAAAACAAAAAGAAGATATAAAAAACTTACTAATACAAATGTCAACACTTATATTCCATTCCTCCTCATATTTTGAATTTTTGAAGTCTCAATTTGCATCATTTTATATTGCCTCTCAACTTATTAACATTGTTGTTATTTCATTTTTTTTTGCATTTTGATCCACGCATAGAAGGTATCAATTGTTTGCACACTATGTTTACAACATAAAGCATTTTGAAGTGAATTGTATAATTACAGTTACTAGCAAGTTTTATCCCTCACATTGTTTACTCATAGTGTCTCTTTCTTACAGCTTGAAGAATTCACCTTTGCATGTCTTTTAGCATAGATCTGGTGGTAATAAATTCTCTTATTTTTTTTCTGATCTAGTATTTTTTCTCTATTTTTCATTTCTGAAGCATGGTTTTATTGGGTTCAGTATTATTGGTTGGCATGATTTTTTCCCCTCAGCACTGTGAAAATCTCATGCCACACTCTCCTGGCCTGTAATGTTTCTGCTGAGGAATTTTCTGTCATGAGAATTAGGACACCATTACGTGTTTTTCTTCTCTCTTGCAGCCTTGAGAATATTTTCCCTTTATAACAATTTTGAGAGCTTAATTATAATATCTTTTGGTGTAGACTTGACCAAATTAAATCTGCCTGCTAATCTTTGACCTCCCTATACCTGGATATTGCTATCCTTTTCTAGGTTTGGAAATTTTTCTTTTATTATTATTTTTTAAATAATCTTTCTAGATCTTTGGTATTGCCAAATATCTCTTGAACCTCAATAACCCAAATGTTTATTATTTTAATACTGCCCCCTAAATTTCTGTAAGCTTTATTTATTCCTCATCATTTTTACTTTTTTATCCTTTGATTATTTATTTTATTTGAGCTCAATAATTCTTCTGTTTGATCTATGCTACTATTCATGCTTTCTATCATTTTCTTAATTTCACTTAGTGTATTTTAAGCTCAAAAGTTTATGTATGATTTTTGTTTCTTGCTTAAGTTTGTTACAGTATCGAGTTATTTCTCTTTGTTTTCTTGAAGCTTATTGACTTTCCTGAAAGCAGGTGTTTTAAAATTTTCATCTGAGAATTCTCTCAAACTGATTAATTTCTGGCATCTTATTTTGACCTTTAGGTGACATCATGTTTCCCAGAGTGATCTTAATTCTCCTTGTCACATGAAGAAGTCTACAAACTGAAGGACCAGGTGTGAATTCCAGTCTTTATAATCTGGCTTTGTTTGTGTTCCTTCTTCTATAAATTCTGAGTGGATTGCTTATTATTTGCTCTAAGACTGTGGTCATTGCTACTATTTAGTTCTAGTCAGTGCCCTAAATCCATGTTTCCTCCAATTCTGTAGTTGACTTATTCTACTATTTTAGCACTAGAGAGAACACTAGGCCCAAATTTGTTACAGATTCATGGTTAATGTGTTTTTTGGGGGGATGGACTGGGGGATGTATAATAGGGTAATTGTTCCCCATGAATCTCTTCCTGGGGCTAGGTAAGGCCTCATTTGTGATCACCAACCAGTTTTCAGAAACCATACCTTCTTCCCAGCACTGGAACTCACTTTGGAGGGTCTAAAGCAAAGAATTGTTACCTCCTACCCCTTTCCCCAAACAGACAATGACTTTCTTCATTTTTTCGCTGCTTGTGTATGACCTGATTGATGGACTGAGATGTCCTATGACCACCATGGCTGCCACAATGCTAAGTCATACTTGGAGCCTACAGTTGATTGAGTCGATTGAGTCTAGTGTGTCACAGGGATAGGACCAAAGCCTATGCTAATATTGCCTGCCTCCTGTTTTTATTGTCCCAGATAGTTTCATCTAGCCAGAGGTGACTCAAACTAGAATTCAAATTTATCCCACCACAGCCACAGGTTTCTGCCTGAAACTAATGTGGGTCTAGAAGCTCTATTTTTAGGCACTGGCTTGAATACAGGGCCCATTGAATTCTACCTGATATTGGCTTTTACTGTGCTGGGCCTACGACAGAGTTCTAAAGCAAAATCTTACACATCTTCTCTGTCCTTTCCCCAAGTTGGTGGAGTCTTTGTGCTGTGCTCCCCAAGTTTGGGAATGGATGGTAGAGTCAATCTCTTTTTCTCTGTTGTACCTGAGGTTCATGGATGCAAGGTCCTTCAGAATCATGGGAGAATGTTCTGGACCCATACCATTACTGGTGTTGATGCAGACCAAAACATGCATCCATATTATCAGGGTCCAGGACACACCTGGTTCCAGGGAAGGTTCAGAGGCTCCATATGTGGGTCTTGTCCTGATAAGAAGGGATGTTGAGATATACCCAGTGTTAGGTTTCACCTCAGTAAGCCTGGTAACAAGTTCCAAGACAACATCTATTGTTCATATTCCTCTTCTACTCACAATCAGACGGAGTCTTTTTTGGGACTGTACTCCTGAGGTTGGGGTAAAGGTGATAGAGGCAGTCAGTTGGCCACCAAGGCCAGTGCATATCCAAAGGTTATGTTCATGAGCACTGGTATAGGGATAGGTGTCACTGGATTTTTCCTGGCATTGGGTTTACCGTGATGGGCCTGGCATTAGGTTTGAACTGTGAAGTATAGACTTAATTCCTTCTCCCTCCTCCAAGTAGTAGGTATTTTTCTACTGCTTGAGTTTTGGGGAGGGGTTGATGCAAGCAACTCCTTCCTTCCAGTCTTCATCAGTGTGTTTCTTATGGTTAAGCTAAAAGCAGGTACTATGACCTCTCATCTGTTTTCTTTAGCTTTTTTGAAGGTACTTTGATATGTGAATAGATGTTCAAATTGATGTTTCCTGGAAAGATGATCTCTGGAGCATCATACTCTGCTGCCATCTTGCTCTGCCTCCCTCACTATCATTTTTAAATTTATTTTCATTGATGCTTAATAATTATACCTAATAGTGGGATTGATTGTTGCATATTCATGTATGCTCACAATAGAACAATATAATTTGGTCTTCTCCTTTGTAACTATAGATAGGTAGATACATTGATCAGTTTTTAAATGTTCTACCATTATTACATATGAGGAGTAAGTCTCATTTGTGCTATGTGATTCTTTGTATAAAATTATTGGATTCAATTTGCTAATGTTTAATTGAGTTTGTAATGTACCTCTATGTTTATTAGAAATATTGCTTGGTAGTTTTCCTTTCTTGTAATGGTTTTAGTCTGCTTTTGGTGTTAGGGTATTACTACCTCATAGAATAAGTTGTGAAATAGTCCCTCTGCTTCTATTATCTGGAAGTAATTGTAGAGAATTGGTATCATTGCTCCATTAAATGTTCATAGAATTCACTAGTGAAACCATCTGGTCCTGGTTCTTTCTTTTTTGAAAGGTTATTATTTATTGGCTCAAGTTTCATAAGTGGATATGGGCTTATTTATATTATTTCTTCGTGTGTGTGTGTGTGTGTGTGTGTGTGTGTGTGTGTGTGTGTGTGTTTGGTACCAGGGATTGAACTCAGGGGCACTGGACTACTGGGCCATATCTCCAGCCCTTTTTTGTATTTTATTTAGAGACAGGGTCTCACTGAGTTGCTAAGTGCCTCGCCATTGCTGAGGCTGGCTTTGAACTTGCAATCTTCCTGCCTCAGCCTCCCAAGTGCTGGGATTACAGGCTTGCACCACCACACCTGTCTTTTTGTGTGTTTTGATAGTTTGTGTCTCAAAGAATTTGCACATTTTATCTATGATATCAAAGTTCTGGGCACAGAGTTATTCATGATAATTTTGTTGTGACAGTTTGCTTTGCAGCCTCATTTTCAAAGAGTCTAAAAGTAATTGATTTTCAGGTCATTCAACTTTTTTTTCTTGTTGTGAGGACTGGAGTATACCTGGAAGTCTGCTTTCAAGTCTTTGTGGTAGTAGTCTTTACAAAAGTGATTTGGGACAACCTTTTCAAATATGACAACAATCTGATGATAGCTATATACCTTCACTGCAATATAAAAATAAAGTTATAATCCCAATATTGATATATATTATGTCATATTTTGGAGACTTGGGATCTGGGATTTTCAGATTAGGGATGCTCAACCTTTACTGTTGTGCTGTAGTTGTATTACATAATCAGGTATTTTTTCCTGAATAATTATACATAATAATTATACATAATAATTATATGTATAATTTGGTAAATATCAGGAATACTTTAGCAGGATATTTTGAAATGTACACACACAAACACATACATTATGCAATGGTTAAATCTATCTAATTAACAAACACATTATCTCACATAATTATAATTTTCATGGTGAAAATACCCATTCCCTCTTTGCATTATTCAACACAATATTTTGCCATTAACTTGCAGTCACCATTTTGTATACTATATCTCTTGAACTTATTCCTTTGATCTAACTATAATAATCTATTTCTTGGCAAAATGTCCCAATCACTACCACCTCCCTCAAACACCGTAGACTGTGGTAACCATCATTATACCCTCTACTTCTAAGAAATCAAGTTTTTCGATATCTATACTCCCATGTTTATTATAAACATTCATAATAGTCAGGATATGGAATAAGATTCAACTTCATTTTCCTTTCCTTCACAAAAATGCTGAAAGCTGAGCTCATAATCTTAGCTTTTCCCTCTCACTTATTAATTTATAAATACCTATAGGAAAATAGTAGTACCATATTTTGTACTCAACTCTTAGTGTTTCTATTCTTCCTGGCATCTTGACCACTCATGTTCTGCCTGTATTTGTAGCTTTCTGATGTTTTGAAACAAGTGTCAAAAAACAGCTGTTCTGAAATAATCATAAATTAACAAGAAATTTTAAAATTATATAAAGAAGTAATGTGTGCCTGATATCCAATTTCTTCCAGTAGTTACTTCTACACAGCTAAAATATAATATCAAAATGAAGATATGGATATTATAAAATATATGTGTGCTGTTCTATGCTATTGTGTCCCATGTGTAGATTCATGTAGCCACAATTGTATTCAAGACAAAGTATTCCATATTTAAAAAAATATTTTGACTTGATTTATATCAGTTTTTGAAAGTAAAGTATTGAGCTAATACATACTAGTCAATCATAGTCAGAAACAAATGTCCTAGAATAAGCTTTTTATATTTTCTGTTCATAATTATATTAGGAATCTCTTGACTGTGAGATTATGTATATTATGTGAAAGTTTCAGACATAAATTTCAGAAGTATCTTTTTCTTCTGTGTAAGTGCCTAGTTGTGGTGTTGGATTTAATGATAAGAAGACAGAATGCAATTTTGGGGTGATATTTAACTGGAAACTTCTTTCTGTAACCCTAGCCTATAAATTCATTACAGTGATTCATTGAAGTCAAGACCATCATTTATCCAGATGTGGTGGTGCACGCCTGTAATCCCAGCACTTGGGAGGCTGATATAGAAGGATAGTGAGTTCAAAGCCAGCCTCAGCAATGGCGAGGCACTTAGCAACTCAGTGAGACCCTGTCTCTAATAAAATACAAAAAAGGGCTGGGGTCGATTGCCTCTGAGTTCAATCCCTGGTACAAAAAAAAAAAAAAAAATCATTTATAGTTTACCTACATAGCAGGGATCTAACTTAATTTATTGTGTTTGTACATTCAAGCTAATTGAATCATGATTGGCTTGTTCTTGGACAATTTAATCTCTACATGAGTACACTTCTAAAAGGTTCCTGAATGTTTCTAAAATCCCAACATTTAATTATATTGGGGACCAAGCTCTTGTTCTACTATGGAAGAACTTAAATTTCAAGTTAAATAATGCAAGCATTTAGAAGATGGTGAACAGCTATTAGTGGCTATTCAGCAGAGTAATGCTGCTCAATGAAACATACTTTAAGAAGCTGATTATGTTACAAGTGCACATAATGGCTAAAATTGAGAAGCAATATTTCAGGATGGAAGTGTCACCAAGAGCCATGGGGTTGATCCAGGGGACCAGTGAGTTAGAATTTTAAAGCTATAAGAATATATTAGTGTTTAAGTCCATGACTTTGTATAATGGAAGGGAAAATAGATTGAGGAGGGAAAAACAGGAAGAAACTAAGAGAGAGCACATTGTAAGTAAACCAGTTCAGAGGCATATCAATTATTTAAGTTGCCAAGTTTGGGGCTTTTACATATTTTAACAAAATTTTCAAATGAAAACAAATCCATCCTTAGGTAAGAAGTTTATTCAGAAGAAAAGACCTATGCAATAGGGATAATGCTGTGATCTCAGAAATCTGCACGTGTCTCATAAGCAAATAGAAAAAGATTGTCTTTTATAGAGAGGGCTAAGCAGTAAATATGTGGAAGCCAGCTGAGTGAAAGGAAACGATCAGAGGGATCTGACAGAAAATGAGTCTTACTGTGGTAAACTGAACTCAGGATAAGCCAATAAGGGGATATTTTCAGATTTCTAGCCTTTGCTTAGGCTTGTAGGACCTGTAGGGAAAATGGAAACCTAACTAAAGTTTGATCAAGACAAAGCAGAAGGTAAACAATGGGCAATTGTGAACACCTAGTCAAAAACTGACAGTGTACTGGGATGTTCTGTTACTAGGGGCATTTCAGGGAACAGTAAATGTCTCTTGTTAGGAAGGTTGCACGAAATATATTTACTTTAATCTGGTAGAAATTTGGCCTTGGTGACCTTCAAAAATTTATTCTAACCTGAAGAAAAATTGTTTATATAATTCAGTGAGGGTTTGGCATTTCTAAAAGTAAAAACAAACAAAAATACCCCACAGAGGTCAGCTTAGTGTACATTCCTGGATAAAAAAATTTGCTACATCATCTAATCATTTTATATAGTATCTTTCAATAAAATTTAGTAAAATCCTTTAAAAGCAAGATTTGCAATCATCACTTTGTAGATTTTGTAACTGAATTATTCAGGACTGAGTATTTCAGAATATCTATTATTTCAGACTGAACAGAATTGCTGTGTACAGGATATGCACTTCTTCCCTCTAAATGCAATAATAGTATGGAAAGGATGTGCAGTATTAACATTTAGATAGGTATCATGGGAAAAGCAAAGCTTAAAAATTACCTAGTGTGGAGAAAAGAGAGGAAAGTTTGGGTTAAATTTTATCAGACTCACCATGAGTCCATCAATTCAAAGTCGGCTTGGGAGTGATGATGCTTTTTATGCTTTCATGAAAAGACTTCCTGATTTATAAAGGAGGCAAATTTATTTATGTAAATTGACTATTTGGCAGTACTTCTGCTTCTTTTAGTGTTGACTAGTCCTACCTCTGATAAGACAGATCTAATTTCATTTCCATTAAAATGCAATGAAAGCACATTTATGAATTTAATAATTTCTTGCCTGAGCTTGATAGGAAAATTAAAGTTGTTAGAGATGGAGTGTTGCTAATAAATACTGCTTTTGTTTTAATTAAGGTAGACTAAGAAACAACTAGATAGGCAAGGGTTTTTTCCTATAGATTATGAAAAAATATGAATTGGTGAAAGAAATAGTAATTTGCCCAAGGGTTTATTTAATTGGGCCCTCTTGCTTATCTCATTGTCAAATTATTTTCAAACCTAAGCTTTTCTATATAATTTAAATGTTGCTGTGCTTTGTTTTGCATAACTTATTCATCTTCCTGAAAGAAACATGAAGCAAATATAAATTTAGGCCTTACAGGGAATCATAGAAAGAGAAAACTGACCTCATAAATTTTTCTTCAAATTTTCTTTTCAAAAAGCTCTCTTAAAATTTTTATGTTTTTTGCTCATGCATCTTACATTTCTATATGAACTGCATATATAAATATCATTGTTTCTGATAACAGTATGCCTCTTTGATCCATAGTATTTTCCAATGAAATAGTATTCAGCTGAATCTCTTTTGTAGACTCCACATAGTTAACAAATTATTCTTTAAACAAAACAGTCAAAACAGTGGGAAATATGTGTGACAATGAAAAAAAAAAACAACTTTTATTTTTTTTTAAAATAAGGATAGGTCTTTTTAAAATATTTATTTATTTATTTGCTTTAGTTGTACACAATACATTTATTTTTATGTGGTGCTGAGGATCGAACACGGGCTGTGCACGTGCTAGGCGAACACTCTACCGCTGAGCCACAACCCCAGCCCCCCCAAAAAAAACAACTTTTAAAGATAGTAATAATCACTGATAAGACAGCTGATTCTGATTTCTTGCCTAATTTAAGTTCCTGACTTGGCTTTTCCTGTAAAAGAAAGAGCTTACTTTTTCTATCACTTAAAAATCACTTGATTGAATTTTGATAAGTCAGATAAGACAACTTTCTTAACTCCAAGAGACATGTATTGTAGCAAATTACTGAGAAAACATACTTACAAAGGAAAAGCTCAGTTGTATGTATACAGTGTTGAAACAATGTGAATGTAGCTTAGAGTTTCTTAAGCAAAATTACTTAAAATTAAATAAATGCTAAGATTAAAAACTCTTAATTTTCTTGACAGAATATTATCTTACCTATTGGTCAGTCCAAGCCTATACCTTTTTGCATGCCCAATAAAATTGTATAGATTAGAATGTAAAGTGCTATTTGGTGTGAAACTATTCTAGATGACTTTGTGTTGCTACATTTAGCAATTTACACTCTTTTAAATGTGCAAAATTAAAAATCAAAATGGATCATGCATCAAGTATGATACCAGGTCTTCACATTGTCAACTGGATGCACCTTGAAGGGAAAATTACAAATAAGTTTATATTTATAACAATAGTTTATATTTTATAAATTTTTCATGAAATACTTCAAAGAAAGCTTTATTTAAATTTAAAACTTTACTTTTTTTTTAAAATATTTATTTATTTGCTTTAGTTGTACACAATGCATTTATTTTTACGTGGTGCTGAGGATCGAACCCGGGCCGCGCACGTCCTAGGCGAGTGCTCTACCGCGGAGCCACAACCCCAGC
This sequence comes from Tamias sibiricus, assembly GCA_025594165.1. Taxonomy (NCBI): domain Eukaryota; kingdom Metazoa; phylum Chordata; class Mammalia; order Rodentia; family Sciuridae; genus Tamias; species Tamias sibiricus. The sequence continues at coordinate 112,605,124 of CM046667.1, forward strand.
CCTAAAACTTTACTTTTAATAATCATTAATTTTAAAAATTTTGGTGTTCATTAAAGTTTGTGATTGACCTTTTAACTTAATGGTTTCAAATATTACAGAAGAAAAATAACTTCTGAAAGCATATGTGAAAAAACCTTTGTTTTAAATTATTAATTTGATTTTATGGCCATAAGATAAGAATTTGTATGTTGTGAATATTATTACAATTTTTATTTTAATCTTTCATAGCATACTATCAGAAGTATAAAACTTATGTGAATATATTTGTTATAACTAGATGAATGATGAGAAAAAAGTAAATTGTACAGAATGAATCTTCAAAAGTTATAAATTATGTGTATTTATATTTTATTATTCATCTAAATATTACCAGATGATCAATAGAAAGGCAAGAAATAGTAATTATTGAATTAATTTTTAATATTTTTCCAAAATTCAGTAATACAAAATATAGTTAAAACATGCTTTTTAAATTTTTTCATTGCAGGACAATAAGTATGTTATATCTGAGAGATTAAATCTTAATGTGGAACCCTTATTCTCTTGCTGGGCCAGGCTCCCATTTGATTTCTGGTTTTAAAAATACTCAAATTTCTGTTCTATTTTTTTTTTTAACTCTTTGTAGTTCAGATATTTTGCCATGATATTTTTAGAAATGTCAGATAAAAATAATTATGCGCAGTCATCAGTAAAACAATCTCACCTTAAAATAAATGTTTGCTTGAACCACTACCTGCAATGATCCTTGTGACCAGTTTTCCCTTTGTGTTAGACCTACAGCTTAGATGAGAGTAATAAAGTCATACTGGTGAGAGCTAGAAGCTAGAACTAAATATATATTTTAAGGTATGGCAGGCTGAAAGCCTCCTGTCCGAGATATCAGGAAAGAATTAACAATCAGTTTAAGTGCTGAGTCTTTGTCTGAAAAACTTGATTGAGAGCTTGTCAAGCAAATGGTTAGTGGGAAAGTAATATAAATAGCTGCAGTCATACTGGATAAAGACCAAGGTGATCTATTGCCGTAAAGGAACTGACATTCTGGAAGAAAGAACACTCCAGTTTCTATAAAGATTCATAAAATTCAGCCTTTTGAAACTTGGTACTGTTTTGACATGCCATTCCAAGTGCTAAGATCTAGACTTGCTTGATAAAGAGGGATAAGATAATGTTTTTCCCCTGATGATATAGTATATAAGGCAAGAACATTATAACAACCAGGACAAAAAAGGCAAAATCCTAGTTTATAATATCCAAATGACCTCATATAAGAAGGAATTATATGTCCCTCTAACTTTTTGCTTCATTTTTGTCTCTTTAGCAATCTTGAAGAGTAAAAAAGACACTTGATAACTTATATATTCTTTAAACTCATCAGTGGAATATCCTTTTGTCCTGATTCAAATTCCAGTGTGATCAACCACTAATTCTTATTTCTGTTTGTTGCAAGCAACTCATGGAAAATGTATTTTTTAATGCTTCTTATTATTTAGATTATATTGATGTCACTATCATTCTTGCTTTTTTTTTAAATAATGGATTATAAGCCACATGAAGCCCAGGACCATATCTTTTTTGTTTGTTTGTTTATAATTATTTTCCTATGTTTCTATAATTTTGAATGAATGAATGGTTATCAGGTAACCAGTGATGTATAATGTATGACCTAAAGCTTTTTTGATAATATACAAACACAGATAATCTAATATTCAAAGTCAGTTGTTAGAGCAACTTTGTTATGAGCCTACTTTAAACACAGTGTTCTAGTAATAAACAATATGTAGGACTAGTAAAAATATGTATACAAGATTTTAATGTTGTCTAACAGCAGAAAAAAATCATTCAATTCTCAAAGTAAGAAATTCAAAGCATAGTTATTTTTCATGATACATATTAAGCAAACAGACATCTAATTGTGCTGAATTTGTTAACCTTCAGGTGCTGTAGTTTGAATTTTAGATCCAGAATTTTAATAAAAAAGGTGACACATGTACATAGACAGATACCAGAGAAGGGTCTAATACTCTGAAATTATAGCATTCCTTTTTACTTAACCTTACTCTTCAACTTGCCCACAACTTCATCATCTTTTTAAAGAACAAAGACTGACAGGAACACACATCTCTAGAATTACATGCTCACACTTTATTTCTCAGACATTAAAAAACAACAATTGTTGCCGCCTGAAGCTCTTGGAGCAACGGAGCCGCGGGAAGAAGTTTAGAGGCAAACTGGAGACAAACAGCTTTTTATTCTGATAACTTTTCTCTCTGGTTCTAACAACGACTAACACGCGCCACACACACCACCAAAATGGCGCTGACCCGATCAGCAATTTCGGCCAAGTCACTCGAGATCCCGGGACAAGTCCCGTGAGACTACGGAAGGCGACAATGCCCAAATCTCCACGGCTCATAGTCAACCGCAATTCAAGCCATCTCCCCAAACAGGGCTCCTACAAACAATTGAGGAAAAACATATTTATAAAACGCAGATAGCAAAGATAGAGAAATTTGTAGAAGTATAAAGAATTGACATTTTTTCCTTCCTTCCAAATCACGTTTTTAGGGAAGGCCAAATAAATGTACAAATCATCCAAGATATCTTTGCTTCCAGCAGAATGTGCACAAAGGCCACTTTACTGTAAATCATAGATTAGGGATAAAGCTCACTGTTTTAAGGTTCATGAGGTCTTTAAAATATTTCTTAAATGAGTGCCTATACCCAACAAGAAATTACATAGATATCATCTAGAGACCAGGCTTTGCCAGCCAAGTTAAAGTATAGGAATGACAGGCCATTTTCAAGAGACAGGGTTCATTCATTAAGGCTTAGTTACTCGAAGTTTTAATTGTGGAATATAGAGGCCAATGTGTCTGGAAAATGGTCAAACCTGGGATTCTGAGTAGGTTTTCTTGGGTTGGCTTTGAGAAAATAAAACTGGCTAGGGGCAAGGGATTTAGAAGTGGATTGTGTATACAAACATTGTGCATTTATATAAAAGAGATATGGGAAGTTGGAGGAAGGAATTGGGGTAGGGCACGGGTGCCAATATTCACAGGATATTGAGGTTGTGAATAAACAAAATTAAGTTATAATAATTATAATTGATATCAGAATTTACGGGTGTTCCCTGGGCAGGTGGAGGTTTTTTAATTTTAATTTTTTATTTTTTTAGTTGTAGAACGACACAGTAATTTTATTTTATTTATTTATTTTATGAGGTGGTGAGGATTGAACCCAGTGCCTCATAGGTGCTAGGCAAGTGCTCTACCACTGAGCCACAACCCCAGCCCCAGGGTTTGGTTTCTGATCAAGTGTCTCAGAGACCAAGAAAGGAGGCACATTTCCTGGACCTTACATAACTACAAAGTGAACTCCTTCAATCTGACAGAGTCCATGGAGTACATTGTATTTTGGGTGATGTAGTGTGACTGTATCAGAGGAATAAAGCCACATTTAAATGGGGCTGGATATTGTTTCTATCTTCACACTGGAGAATGAATATTTAAAGCTATAAATTTTCCTAGCCATCTGTGAGATCATGGTTCTCAATACAGAAAGGGTGTTTCTCTTTTTTACAAAATTTACCACAGGATTCATTCAGTCATATATATGTCCATTTTTTTTTTTGGTGTGTGTATGTGTGTGTGTGTGGCACTGGGGATTGAACTCAGGGGCACTTGACCACTGAGCCACATCCCCAGCCCTTTTTTGTATTTTATTAGAGACAGGGTCTCACTGAGTTGCTAAGTGCCACGTCATTGCTGAAGCTGGCTTTGAACTCGCGATCCTCCTGGATCAGCCTCCCAAGTGCTGGGATTACAGGCATGTGCCACCGCGCCCGGCAATGTCTATGTTTTACTGCTTGATTAAATAACTTTTGAGCAATAATGTCCTTTGAACCATGATAAAACATTTTTAAAATTTTCTTGTAGTACTTGTATTCTTATGTGTTTTGAAGTTACTCACTTATCAATTTGTTTTATGAAAAATTGTATGACCTTGATTAGAACAGGGACTTATAAAGGAAAACATGTTTATAAACAGAAAGATGGTATATGTTAACAGATTTTCTTAAAAATGTAAACAATAATATAAATTAGTAACCACATCTAATTTCATCACCAAGAAACCAATTATTAAAAATGTAATGAACTTATTGTACTCTCCTATTGTGTAAATCTATGCTATTTTGTATCCTACTCCTTTCATATAATAATGGACTTTGAACATCTGTTGATGATAAATGATAAGAATGTAATGAATTAAAAAGAAATCCTTAATGAGTTGGGCATGATGGCACAAGCCTGTAATCCCAGTGACTCAGGAGACTGAGTGGGGAGATCACAAGTTCAAGGCCAACCTAGTCAACTTAGTGAGATCCTGTCTCAAAAAATATAAGAAGGCCTGGAGATGTAGCTCAGTGATAGAACACCCTGAGTTCAATCTCCAAAACCATGAAAGATACCTTAATGAAATATGTATATGAGTATATTAGTATTCAGTAATATATATATATATACATATATATATATATAAAATCTATCACATTATATATGTTTATTCATATATATGGAAAAAGATATATGGTGAATATATATATATATATATATATATATGATATATATACATACATATTATGGTGGATTGTGATTATGTTTTCATAACTTCCCATGGAAAAATAAAAAGACAAACATGCTAATGTTTATAGAATAATTACAGGGAAGGGCCATAAACCCAAACTATATAATTTAAAACTTTAGGATCAAATCAAAGGGCCATGATCTGTCACATATTTCTTCTGAATTAAAGTCATGACAATTTTTTGAAAAATAAGGGCACCAATTTAGAAGCAGCAAGTATCCCTACCAGACAACCAAACCTGCCAGGCCTTGATCTTACAGATGTCAACTTCTAAAACTATGAGAAATAAAGTTCTGCTCTTTATAAATTACCCAGTTTATGGCATTCTTTTATAGCAGAACTAAACAGAGTAAGACAATATATCAAAAATGATAATTGAGGAGATAGATACATTTCTGATTTAAACCTTATATGATATATGTATAAGGTTATATATGTATATGATTAAAACATTGCTTGTTACCCCATTAATATTATGTGCCAGTTAAAATTAATTTAATAATGAAGAATTTTTAAAGAATATGTTGTTTAGTTTTTCATATTTTTTTCAAATATTTGATTTAAACTGTAAGTCGACACAATAACCTTTATTTTATTTTTACGTCATGGTGAGGATCAAACCCAGTGCCTCATGCGTGCTAGGTGAATACTCTACCACTGAGCCACAACCCCAGCCCCAGTTTTGTGTCTTTTTGAGCACTATATAAATATCATTGTAAAAATGAAGTTGGTAATTTCTCCCCATCTTCCATGTGTCAGTAAAATCAAACTGTATTTATTTTCTTTACGATGAACATTTAAATTAATGCGATGGAAGCTCTGGATCATTTTTACTGTCGTATTTAGTAATGGGTTAATTGTAATGTGATTTAAGATCCTCTAGTCAGCAGACACTGAAATGAAAATAGGTATTCAAGAGGTTTGTTAGGGTAGGAGGGGTGCCTGTTGAAAGTAAATTCAGGAAAAGCAAAAATGGGTCAGTAAAGCCTTCAGACTGTGATGTAGATCTGAGAAAGTCTAGCCAAGCTGGGCACCGTGGCAAATTCCTGTAATCCCAGCAGCTCTGGAAGCCAAGGTGAGTATTCCAATTTAAAGGCCAGCCTTAACAATTTAGTGAGGCCCTAAGCAACTTAGCAAGACCCAGCTTCAAAATAAAAAATAGAAGAAATTTGGGATGTGGCTCAGTAGTTAAGCACCCCTGAGTTCAGTCTCTGATACCAAAAAAAAAAAAAAAAAAAAAAAAAAAATAATAATAATAATAATAATAATAATAATGGCCCTTACAAGGATTCTGTGTTGGGTAGAAAGAGTCAAGATATTGCAGTTGGAAGCTATTAATTACAACACTCCTCACAGCTGGCTGAAAATGCAAGTTCTTTCTCAAAGAACAAGTCATACAATATACCAACATTGCCACCACAGTAGACAGCAATGCATTAAAAATTTCAACTTTAGAAGGTAATGCCAAATTATTTTCCAAAGCAGTTGTACTTAGCAGAGTGTAAGATTTTCCACTGAACCTCACCCTTTCCAATAATATAGATCAGACTGAAGAAACATGTGCAAAAACTGTTTTTAGTTTCCTTGTTCATAATATCAAAACTCTGAACATAACCTACGTGTCTGTCAACAATAAAATCTATAAGTTGTTGTAACGGTTATACAATGGGCCCTTGTGCAACTACACCTATCAATTTAGATAAACCTCAAAAACATGACAAATGAAGAAAGAGTCACAAAAGATTATATACAGTAATAACACATCATAAAGTTGATTACAACTTTATTAAGAGCAAAACCAAAAAACTTAAACAATATTTTTGTTAAAGAATGCATACCTAGGTGGTAGAGTTAAAAAAAAGGCAAATGGATGTTTTAATATTATATTAAGGATACATCTGGTGGGAAGGAAAGAACAGAGGGAATGAAAATGTTCTATTTCTTGAGTGTTTGCTTTAGAATTATTTATATTTTTATTCAATGTTCATTTGTATATATTCTTTCAAACTGTTGTTTTTATAAATGTTACATCTCACAATTGAAAATGTGAGAAAAAAAGAAGTGGATCATGCTTACTACTTCCTAAATATGCATGTACCAGGAAATATTTTATAATGGGGCTAGTAATCTCAGATCACAAAAGACTTGGACAAATTTTAGAAGGTCTTGAAAATCGGAATTTATAAGCATACAAGTCCTAAGATTCAAAAGTAATTTTGTGAAGTGCTTCTCAAACATTAATGTGTTTACAAGTAACCTGGAGTAATTCTAATTAAATTCTGATTCAGTAGGTCTGAGATAGTGCCTGAGATTCTGCCTTTCTCATATGCTCCCAGCTGATGATGACTGATGCTGGTTCTTGAACCACATTTTTGAATTGCAATGATATATGGTACTTGGAATAGCAGCAATACACAGAAGTGTTGGAGAGAGTGATGCCAAACTGACCCATGTGTACCCTTTCCTAAGGAAATGGCAATGGTAATAGAAATGAAAGGATGGAAATGAACGTAATTGATTAGGAACTTGAATGAACCAGAATAATGATAGAATTCAATGGAAGTACTCTAATTCACTGGAGAACATTTATAATGGTTCTTTGAAGCAAGTTGTCAGAGGGAGGCAGAAAGACATTAAATCTGGGCATTTGGAGTATTGGTTAGTTTTCATAAGATGAAATCCCTCTTGGTCTTTCTCAAAGCTCTGTAGAATAAACACCTGTGAGTTCATCAATGACAAAAATGATTAGATAGGCATTTTAGTAGCACTATGATAATTAGGAAAGTTCGTTCAAATAAAAGGTAAGACATCTAAATTAATAATGAATGTTGTAAATAAAATAAGTTGAGTTTCAAAGGAAAACAACTAACAGACTCACAAAAAATTAATAGAAATATGAAAAAAACTATTATAATGATTACCAAGACATTTTCTATAACACTGTAGAACATAAAATAATCTAGTTGATAACTTAATCATCTCAAATTTTGAGTTCAGGAGGACTGCATTACTATCATGTGACTTAAGTAGTGAAATACTAGCAAATGATTATGAACCAGATCTCCAAACAAAATCAAACAGATAAATAGATGGATGACAAAGAAATGACAGGTGTTAGATTTAGATATATGTATATATACATAGATATGTTTGTTATAAATTTTACTGATATAAAGGATGTATAGTACATAATTTAAAAGTGAGGAAATGCATATTACTCTGTTTTAAATTATTTAGAGTCAATTGATTTTCAAATAATACTTTCTTGATTTTTACCAACTCCTATTTATTGTACAACTCCAGTTGCAATTGACAAATGAGTGTTGTTCTTATATGAATGTTGATTGATGTTTCATTTTTACATTATTAATGTAAAGAAAGATAATAAACTTATATTAGAAGTCATTTATTGGTTGAATGCTTTTTGATGACCCATATAATAGTCTTTAAATACTAGAAAAATATTCTTCATTTTTGTGCTCTTCACAAAGAAGAAGCTACAGGTGCAAATCATTTTTAAGTTTAATTTGCATTATTACAGTGTTATACTCCTTGGGGATTGTATTAGACATATAATAAAAGTGCAATGGTAATATAGCTTAGACTTGATAATTTATAAAGAACAGAAATTAATTTTCTCATAATTTTTGAGGCTGGCAACTCCAAGGTAAAAAAGATGGCAGGTCCATGTCTGCTTCCAAGATGGCTTCTTGAGTGTAGTGTTCTCAGATGTCAGAAGGCAGAGGAGCAAAAGGATGTTTCTAGTTCCTCCCAACCATTTTACAGGACATTAATCCCATCCATGTATGCAGAATCCTCATGGCTTTATCACTTCCTAAAGCGCCCCCCCAACCTATTAATACTCTTGCATTGAGGATTGAGTTGTTTAAACATGAATTTGGAAGGAGACACAAACATTCAAATAATAGCAAGAACACTATATCTAGAAAACATATTTGAAATTCTTCTACACGAACACTTGTCCCTTCTTTCCCATTCATTTATTTATTCAATCATTTATGTATATCAGCAGGAACTCATAGATATTTATTTTACACTTTTGGATTTTACTTTAAATACTACTTTATTTGCTGAAATTTTTCCAACTTGGCTAGTGAGAGCTTTTTCAGGTCCTTATTGATTCTTTTTGACATAGTCACATCATTGTATATATGATTTTTAAAGCACTTTGTTTCTTCTAGAACTATAAAGTGGTCTAGATTCAGCTTGTATGTTTCTTTGCTTTGTCTTAGAAGCATCCATTTCTCTAAGGAGTCTTACCTAGTTCCTTTTGTTAGAGAATGGTATTAGAAATAAATACTCTGGGATAGGGTTGTAGCTCAGTGATAGAGCTGTTGCCTAGTATGTGTGAGACACTGGGTTTGTTCCTCAGCAATATATATATATATATATATTATATATATATATATAAAGATATATATAAAGCAATTTTCCAAAAATATTTTAAAAAATGAATAAATACTCTGAGTGCTATGTATAGTCATTACTACTGTGCTATCTAGGTGCTCTGAGATGACAAAAAAAAGAAATATAAGTGCTTATAATTACATATCTTTGCCCAAATCTAGAAGTATTTCAATATATAACTTTTTATTAAGCTAAATAATGAATTCATAACAATGTCTCCAGTTCAGGTCCATTACAGGAGCACCTTCCATCGCTTGAAACATCCCTCTCCATCAATGAGAATCCTGGTATTTACCATTCATCATTCATTGGTAACCCTTGCCCTTGTGTATAGGGGTACTTAATCAAGTACAGTGCAATGCTTGCATGCAGTTCATTTTGCTGTTCATCACGTACAGTCTACTCATTTCCAAACTGATTTAGAATAGTACCTTTTTCCTCATCTCTTCAAATTAACTTTCATAAATGTAGGTTCTCCAACCTCCCATATGTTTTTTTTTTTAATATTTATTTGTTTGCTTTAGTTGTATACAATGCAATGCATGTATGTTTACGTGGTGCTGAGTATCGAACCTGGGCCGCGCATGTGCTAGGTGAATGCTCTACCACTGAGCCACAACCCCAGCCCCCCATGTATTTTTGTTGTTGCTCTATATGTGTGTGTGTATCTGTGTGTCTGTGTGTATTCATTAAAAATCCACCCACTGCAATCAGTGTTATTTATTTATTTTCTTTTTCAATAATTTCACCTTTCCCTGCATATCATTATAGTGGAATCATATAGTATTTGGCCTTTTCAAACTTACTTCTTGGGCTGGGTTGTGGCTCAGTGGCAGAGTGCTTGCCTCATGCATGTGAGGCACTGGGTTTGATTCTCAGCACCACATAAAAATAAATAAACCAAATAAAGGTATTTTGTCCATGTATAACTAAAACATTTTTATTTAAAACTTACTTCTTTCATTGAAAAGTATGAATTTATGACTCAACCACATTTTTCTGACTGGTTAGTGCATTTATTTTTATTGGTGATTAATACCTTATTGTATGGATGTATCACAGGTATGTTTATCCCTTTATCTACTAAATGACATCATGACTCTTATAGTTTGGGAGATTATAGATAAAGATTCTCTAAACATTTATGTGTCATTTTTGTGTAAACATAAAGTTTCAGATCACTTGAGAGAATTCCTAGGAATGTGATTACTGGATCATGTGTTGAGAATATGTTTACTTTTGAAAGAAATGACCAAACTGTCTTCCAAGCATTTGTGTAATTTTACATTCCCACAAGCAATTAATGAAAATTCCTGTTACTCCATATCATTGCCAATAACTGGTGTTATTGGTTTGCTTAGATATTGGACATTCTGATAGAGTGTAGTGGTATTTCATTTTATATTTCAACTTGCAATTTCCTAATAACATATAATGTAGCATCTTTTCATATTTTTATTTTCTACCTGTATATCTTAATTTATGAAGTACCTGGTCATATATTTTGCCCATATTTGAATAATTTTTGTCTCACTGTGGAGTTTTAAGAGTTCATTGTATATTTTTGGTACCAGTTGTTTCTCAGATATGTGTTTTATAAATATATTTTGCAAGTGTGTGCTGAGTTTTTTTCTCTACTAACAGTATCTTTTTCAGAGGAAAAAATGCAAAATTTTAATAAAATACAACTTTTTAATATTTTCTTTCATGAATCATGTATATCTAATAATTTGTAAACAAATTCAGGATCACTGAGAATTTCTTCCATGTTTTCTATTATAAATATTATAATTTTGTGTTTTATATTTATATTCCAATTTTGTATTTTATATTTAGATTCACTTGAGTTAATATCAGCAAAAATAACTGTAAGTTTTATGTCTAAAATAATCACTTTGCCTATGAATATCCAATATTCCAGCACCATTTGTTGAAAAGACTGTTTTTTCTTCATTGAATTGCCTTTGCTCCATTGTCAAAGGTCAATTGACTATGTGTGTGTGTGTCAGTCTCTAGGCTCTTTATGTTATTTTATTGATCTGGCTGTTTATTATATTGCCAATAACACACTGTCTTGATTATTGTCTTGATTTATTGTAGGTCTTTAAATCAGATAGATTTAGTCTCTGATTTTTTCCTCCTCAATATTGTGTTATCTGTCCCAGGTTTTTTTCTATTCTATATGAATTTTAGAACTAGTTTACCAATATTGATATGTATAAGATAGTTTTCTAGATTTTATAATGTAATTGTATTGAATCTATACATCAAGTTTGGAAAAGTTATCATCTTAAGAAATACCAGGGAGTGGTGGCACTGTGGAACCCCCCTTTTCAACCCCAAGCCTCTTTTCAGTTTAACTGCTTCTTTTTGCTTCTGTAAAATGCTTGGCTTAAAGATAATAGAAGCCAAACTGCTGTAACTCCATTTTGTTATCAGCTGCCTCAAACTGTTGCAAGTCTCCTGTCAGGAGGCAAGAATAAGCCCCTGCACAATAAGATAAGGAAATAGCAGGTCCCTGTGGGGCCCTGCAATGAACAGTCAGCATATTCCATTGTTCTGAGGACAGCTTCCACCGATGAAAACCTCCTTAATCGCGCATGGGCTCCCCTGGTCAATCAGGCAAACCCCCTCCCTCTCCTTACCCCTATAAAAGACTCAGTCTGTCCTCAGTTCAGGGCTCCAGTACAGATCCACTGTGTTGGTGAGGTCTGAGAGTCCGAGCTTAAGCCCAAATAAAGGCTCTTTGTTTTTGCATGCACTGTGGATTCCTTGGTGGTCTTTGGGTCCATGCTTTGGGCATTACGGGCACATGCCTATAATCCCAGTGGCTTGGGACAGGGGTGTGGGGAGGCTGAGGCAGAAGGAACACAAGTTCAAAGCCAGCCTCAGCAACATTGAGGCACTAAACAGCTCAGTGACATCCTGTCTCTAAATAAAATACAAAATAGGGCTGGGGATATGGCTCAGTGGTTGAGTGCCCCTGAGTTCAAAAAAAAAAAAAAAGAAAAAAGAAAGAAAGAAAGAAAGAATTACCAAAGGATGACTGTTGAAATCTCTAACTCTATTTGTGTATTTGTCAACTTCTACTTTCATTACTGTCAGTTTGACATATTAGATGTCTTTCAACTATTTATTCAATAATTTACTATTAGCTGGGAACCTTGTTGGCTGATGATCAATTATGAGAGGAGGGAATTGTTAAATATCAATCTTTTGTGGACCCATGTCTCTGAGCTGTAATTTCCACAAGTGTTTTTCTCTGATACATCTCTTACCCCTTATGGATAAAATAGGAAATTTAGAGGGGCGGGAGGCAGAAGTATCCTTTTCCCACCTAGGACAAGGTTCTTGTATATTATTTTCCCCTAAGCATGTTATGGATAATGATATGAATGTATTTCACAAAGAAAGTGTAGGAATCCTCTTCCCAGGCATTTCTGACTCCACACTAGTCCATATTCATCCTCCAACAATTTGTCATGTCACCATTTTAGCATATCTACCAGTTATGATTCCAGCACCTTCGGTGTCATTTAAATACAACTTGCTTCTTGTTCTCTGGGTTTGCCTGATTCTTCAGATTTCGGGGCAGAAAGTTTTCCTACTATCTCTGTTCACTAATATTTCCAAGAAAAGTTGATTTTAAACTTTTAAGCTTTCTGTTGTTGTAAGGATGGGATGATAACTTCTAAGCTCTTTATATACAGGAGTTTTAATTTTAATATAAATTATAACTGGGCTGAGGTTGTGGCTCAGTGGTAAAGTGCTCGCCTATAATATGTGGGGCACTGGGTTTGAGCCTCAGCACAACATAAAAATAAGTAAATAAAATAAAGGTATTATGTACATCTACAACTTAAAAATTAAATATATATATAATTATAACTTTAAATAATTATAAGCTTTTATTTTTACCTCATGGATTTTATTAAATTTGTTTTTATTATGGATATTATAAACTTCACTGTCTTATCAATTTTACATGTGAAATTACTCATAAATTATATTGTGCAAACAGGTCACAGTCTGAGACTTGGCATCTAAAGTCAAGGGCATTCTTGTTGGACTGAGCCCCTCACCTGTAGGATATGACATTAGTGTCAGAATCACAGTGAATTTTAGGTAATTTAATTGGTGCCCGCTGGAGAGTTGCTTAGTGTGTGAAGAAAAAACTACCACATAACTGGTCACAGAAATGTTCTATGCTATGTTGAATGAGAGTGCAGGGGAAAACAGTTTGTTCTTTTCTCACATGTTGATTTTATCAAATGCTTTTTCCATGTCAATTAAGATAAATCTGTGTGTGTGTGTGTGTGTGTGTGTGTGTGTGTGTGTGTGCTATTAATGTGCATTACATTCATTGGTTTTCTCGCATGGAATCATACTTGTATCTCTGGGATAAATCTTGCTTTATTATATTGTATTATTCTTTAAATATAATGTTGGATTGTGGTAGTGTTTTTTAAATATTTATTTATTTGCTTTAGTTGTACATAATGCGTTTATTTGTACGTGGTGCTGAGGATCAAACCCAGGCCGCACATGCGCTAGGCGAGCGCTCCACCACTGAGCCACAATCCCAGGCTCTGTGGTAGTATTTTGTTGAGGGTTTTGCTTCTCTATTCATATGAGTTATTGGTCTCTTATAGATAGCATATGCTTCAATAATTAAAAAAAAAATTTAGTTGTAGATGGACACAACACCTTTATTTTATTTATTTATTTTTGTGTGGCAATGAGTATCGAAACCTGTACCTCACACATGCTAGGAAAACGCTGTACCAATGAGCCACATCCCCAGCCCTATTTTGTATTTTATTTAGAGACAGGGTCTCACTGAGTTACTTAGTGACTCACCATTGCTAAGGCTGGCTTTGAACTCATGATTCTCCTGTCTCAGCCTCATGACCTGCTGGAAATACAGGCATGCACCACTGTGCCTGGCACATCATTTGGTTTTAAATAATAGGAATAATGTGTAAGGATTCTGGCTGTGGAAATGTACACGACAGCCAGGGGGTAACAGGCACAGTTTTCCACGCTTGGAATATGTTGCAGTTTCCCCCAGGAACTAGTAAGATAACTAATACATGTGCAATGCCTATCTGCTGTGGCAATGCCCTGTAGGAGGAGGCTCTGTGCTAGAGTCTTATCACCCCTGACTTTAATCTCAGGCACTCAGTTCCTGGAAATAAAGGTACTCTCTTGTTAGACAACCACAGGGCTCAAGTTCAAGCTCTGCTTAAGCCTGAAACTGTCCACATAACAGTAGCTTTAAACAATGTACTTTCTTTAGAGCTACACACATCTCCTAACATTGCACATTGCAACTATAGTATGTAACCTGCCTAATGACATGAATAATAATGTACTACTGATGCCAGTGACCTAATGTAACCTATTAATACAAATAAGGATGGAAGCTTGGACAAGGGGATTTTCTGCCTTTCTGCCATTCTGCCATGCTGCTATTCTGCCACTTTGCCTCTGCACCTTGCTTCTCTCTCCATTTGATTTTCTTACAATAATGGGTTCGCAGATTTCATGAGATTTTCCATTTAACCTTCAAGTGGTACTTTGAAATGGTTCCACTATATCTTTGAGTATAAACTCATTTAAAGTTGTATTATTTATATTTGGAATTAGATCTTGCTATCCAAGCAAAACCATGACCATTGCACTCAGAGAATTTCTTTAAAAAATATTCCAGGTAGGGCATTGTGATATATACTCTAAGTAGAATAGGACTTAAAATTTCCATGACATTAGATCTTTTTTTTTTTTTATATTTTCATAAACCATCCTAGGTACTCTTTTGAACCTTCTCTTATTCTTGTACTCATCGTGATTTTTCTTATTTTGCTAAATGGTTCTGTCATGTCTTCCCTGTCATGACTTCATTTTTACACATGAGAGAGTTAATTGTAACCTGGGTTTCACAACTCCTAATAAGATACCCCTAATTCTCAACCCAGATCACCTAGTTCTCTAAGCATAGTACTATCTTCCCTGAAGATTTTTTTTGTGCTCTCTGGGAATCCAATAGACTTCTTTTATTTTAACTGTAAGATCATTAATGTAAATAGCTGAAATATACCTTATTGCAATTTTTTAAACATTCATCCATCTGCTTTAGTTGTACACAATGCCTTTGTTTTTACGTGGTGCTGAGGATCGAACCCGCGCCGCGCACGTGCCAGGCGAGTGCTCTACCGCTGAGCCAAATCCCAGCCCACCTTATTGTAATTTTCAATCAAAAGAGGATGTAAGAAAGTTTGCTACATATTTTAATAGTTGGAATTATTTGATCATGTCAGAATATTAAGTTCTCAATTTCTCCTAGTGGGGTATTTATAAGGTTAATTTATGTATTGGTGGTTGAAAAAAATAAAATCTCTGAATTTTTTTTTTTTTTTTTTTTTTTTTTTTTTTTGTGGTACTGGGGATTGAACTCAGGGGCACTTGACCACTGGGTCACATCCCCAGTCCTTTTTTTGTATTTTATTTAGAGACAGGGTCTTACTGAGTTGCTAAGTGCCTCGCCATTGCTGAGGCTGGCTTTGAACTTGCAGTCCTCCTGCCTCAGCCTCCCAAAGTGCTGGGATTACAGGCATGCGCCACCGTGCCCAGCTAAATCTGTGACTTTTTAAAAATAAATACATCCCATCTGCCTTACAGATTCCTGTGCAACTTGCATGAAAAAGTAAAACTGTCCCTTTTAGACTTCATATTTCAGTGCTTCATATTAAAAGAAAACATGAAGAAATAATTCTTGACATGAGTTTGAATAAGAGGCAATAAATCATTTATTGATCATGTGAAGTTTAGTGATATGCCATTTTTTCATTCCTTAGACATTTAAAAAGAAGAAAAGTAACAGTAGAGAAGAACAAAGTTACTCACCAAAGAACCAAGTTTAGATTTTCATATGATTTAAAAACTTAGACTAAAGAGGTTGATTTATATAATATATAGAGTTATAAAAATAGCTTAATTATTCCCTTACACCCTCCAATCACTCCTGTCATTATTCTTTTGATTCAGGGACTTGCCAAAATTTACTCATTGGTTCCAGCTTTATTTTTAGATATGTTGTTCTTTCTCAAGTAAAAATCATCGATGCGTGGAAATTTTCCATTTATTCACTGATTTGAAAATAATAATATATGGTGCTTTAGTGGCATGTCAAAGGAGCACACAATAGAGTCATTCTCCAAACTGTAATTGCAAGCAGTACTTCAATGTGAAGCCATTTGCTTTCAAACATGAGAGAGCATATGGCCCGTGGGGAGAGAAGGAGTGGGGGGCATGCAAGTGAATGCACACTAAAAAGGGTATTTATCTCCTAAACATTTTCTGTTTCCATATACACCAATATGTCAAAGTCCACAGGATCACCTCCAAATGCTGTGGAAAGTAAAAATTATAAAGGGTTGATGATATCAGATAGTTGTAAAACTCAATAGAAAAAGAACATTTTGGTTCAGTGGAGCCTGAACATTTGCTCAAATATGTGAGTCATACATTGGCTGCTTCTATTCAGAAGTCTTCCAAACAGAATTTGTTCAAGTGTGGAGTTGTAAATGTAACAATCCTATGTACTTATCATCTGAAATATTGTGGACTCCTAAAGAATCATCAAGTTTAGCCATAGGATATACCATCAATCCGTGTAGTACAAACTGGACCTAGTACAGTTGTGGAATAATTTTCAATTGTCAATTACATTATAATCATGAGAACTTAGAGCAAAGAGGAAAGGAATGGCTATTAGCATGTATAAATAAAATTTTTATTAAAGTATATTCTATTATAATGACCAAAGAATTATTTGTGTTGTTTTTCTTTCTCTCATATCAATTTTTTAAGTTATTCCACAGATGTATAAAGAAATGAGAAGGAGATTGGGGTTAGAAAATATTTTTCTGTGAAGACACTTTCTAGAACAGTTTGCTAAAGTTATTGTGTCATTCTCTAACCAAGCTGGAACAACATATGTCTTTAAACAGGATCAAGGTAAAACATAGGTAACAATTTGAATCATAAACAAAATTATAAATATCACTTTATTGACTGATTCAGATTTTTGCTTTTTAAAATTACTTCTTAAGGTATATTAGGGACAATATCCAAAAAAAAAAAAAAACAAAAAACAAAAAAAACTACAAGACATGAACCATATTTAACCCAAACATTTTTGTATGATAGAAGTAAAATCCTTTGCAATTGAAAATTTTGAAAAATTTGTGAGTCATTATTGGTGAGTGTAAGAGCCCTAATTGAGAATAGCTAAGATGGCGGTTAGCTGAGAGCCATAAAAGTGTGCAAGTATTTTCACCTGATATTCATGCATTTATCTAAGAATCTTTTTATGCCCGTGAACACTGTGTGATGCACCTGTAAGCTCGAGCTGTTAGCACTTGTCCTTGTTAAAGCAAAATGTATTTAACTGGGTGAGGTTAGTTAGAGGTGTGGTTGGAGTTGGAGAGGTTGTTGGAGCCGGAGAGAGAAGTTAGAGGAAAGAAGGATAAAAGAACTTTTTCATTTCCAGTCTGCCTCCGAGTTTTCTCCCATGGTATCGTTGCTGCAAGCGGCAATTGCTGCAGGCAGCGACAGGTTAGGAAGTCCAAAACATTTGTACTGAAGATGGAGCCCCTCATTTGTGAACCACCATCTTCAGTGCAAATATATATGTATGACAGCAGATTAAGTGGGAATATGACAAATCTCTAATGCTCTTTATGTAATTAAAAATACCACTCCCCTAGACTTTTCTGCTTGTGATTTGATACTAAACCACTTATTTTCAAACTCTATATGAACCCAGCTATCAAATGTTTTCTTGTTCTTGAGTTTTTCTTTCTTGTCAGGTTATGGATGGAGGCAACAAATTGTTTGAATTTTTTTGTTATGAACTGTGTATAAACAGCTTCCTTTCTCTGAAAAAGGGTACTTTCTTAATTGTTAATAATAAATGGCAGTTTATACAACCAATGACTATTTAGGAAATACTTGACCTTTTTATGATCACCATTATGTATTTATTTCCAAAGGTTTCTCCTAAGGTGTCAAAAAATTAGCATTAAATTGAATAGCATGTTTCTTTTTCAGCTTATATGACATGACCTTTAAATAAAATAGTGCTTATTTTAGAAATAAATGAATATTTATTTCCTTTATTCACAGTATGTGCTGCATGGTTTGTATTTGTCAAGTGCTATGCTAAGTCCTTTCCTATACCTCATTTCCTAATTCTCACAAACTCATTTAAGAGGGAAGTAAGTCTGAGAGTTGTTTTGTAACCTAATTAAGGTCACATATCTAGTAAAAGGCAAAACAATTACATGAGCATGTTTGTAAGAGCCTTTGATGAGGAAGTAGCTCTAAGATGGCGGCAACAAGTGGTGGTCCGTGCAGGGAACTCATCAGCATGGAAGGTAAGTACTGAGGAACCTCGCAGGAGTCTCTGGCCAGAGCAGTTAAGGGTGAGGGAAAAATGGGTTCAGAAATTTCAAGGAACCAGATGGTCAAGGTTATTAGAGATTTGTTAAAGAGCATTAGGGAATGCCTGTTCTCAACTAGACCTATGGTTCAGGAAAGTGTTACTGAAAATAATACTCTCAATTTAACTCCTACAGATTGGAAAGGCTTATGTAAGGCAGTATTGAGCCAGGGACAATACTTAGTTTGGAGGTCTTAATTCCAAGAGCACTGAGTTGAAACCGCTTGTAGAAATGCGGCTGCAGGATTTCCAGGTCGTAACGTTGACATGTTAACTGGAGAAGGGCAATATGCTGAATTACAGGTTCAGACTCAGTACAATCCTGGAGTTTATGCCCAAATATATGCTGCAGCTGTTAAGGCTTAGAAAAAAAAATGTGGAAAATGGGCTTGTAAGAACATAGTGCTTATGTCCATGCTTCTAGGAGGATTCTTGGCTAATGGATCTTATATATTCAATTCATCAGTGACATTCGAAACTAATGTCTTGGTAGTTCAAACTGTCAATATGACCTTCCAACCTACCCCTGTTTGCGTAGCCCCACCGTTCATATTCATAGTATCTAATAGTTCTATTTTTAATGATGGTTTAATTGCACTCCTACAACTTGTTTCTTGACTCAGTGCTGTAATGGCACTGCCTTTCCTCTAATGATTGTTGCTCGAGTTCCTAGGTACATCCCTATTTCTGTCTTAGCGGACCCTGAAGACTTGCTGGTGGCATTGTCTAGACATAAAAGAGACAGCTGCTGCTGCTATAGCTGCAGGGGCCACAATCGCTACAAGCATCCCTACTGCTCAAGCATTAAACAACCTCACCAGCAATGTGGCCTCTGCTCTACATACACAAGACCTCCTAAATGAGCATCTACATTTTGGAATTGTTCTTCTCAATCAATGTGTTGATCTTCTCCAAGAGCAAGTGGACATTTTGGCAGATCTTTCTACCATAGGATGTTTAGGACATTACACAGGACAATGCCTTATGGGTATCCCTTTTCTTAACCTTAGTAGGGCAGCTAATTTGTCTAGAGAACTTAGTATGCTACTTAATGGAACTGGGAACCATAACTTTGATAATCTGACCAGAACCTTAAGAGCTCAAATAGTTTTAGTTGGCTTTGTTTACTACTTCTTTTTCTCATTGGATTGTCATTCTATTGCTTATATAAATACATGCTCGTCAGTGCAAAGACAAAATTATAATTAAAAATGCGCTAGCCTCCTTAGAGACCGGATCATCTCCTCATGCTTGGTTGGCTCAATTGGACAGCTGGTAGTCAAAGACGGGAAAGTCTCATGTGACCAACATATCAACCTAAGACAGGAGTCAAGGGAACTCTATCTACAGCCTTGATTATCTGATGACAGGTAAGAATGCCGGTTGCACATGCAGATGCCTAAGACAGGCACAGTCAATGCTGATGTGGTGAGGGTCGTCACCCATCCATTTAAGCTATCCCTCTTTTAAAACAAAAAGGGGGAAAATGTAAGAGCCTTTGATGAGGAAGTAGCTCTAAGATGGCGGCTGGCTGAGAGCTAAGAGGTGGCACTTACTTGTTTGTCAGAAGCAAGGCTTTGTTTACTACAACTTACACCTGACCTTTAATTTTTCTGTGCTCGTGGGCACTGTGTGCTACACCTGTAAGTCAAGCTTGTGAGATACATGTATGCTTATTAAGAAAACTAATGCATCTGTGATGCTTTAGCATTAAGTTGAGCTTGTGATGAGACACGTGTATGCTCATTAGGAGAACTAATGCATCTGTGATGGGTAAAGAGTATTTAACCAGACGGTAGAGAGGAACAGGGGATGGAATAAGAGAGAAGATAGAGAAGGGAGAGAGAAGAAGAAGGAACAATAAAGGAACCACTCATTCCCAGTCTGCCGCCGATTTTTTTCCCACGGTCTCATTGTTGCAGGCGGCAACACATGTTATCTAAATGTTTAGTTCTGACCTTTTGCCACTATTTTGTATTATTTCCTCATTATGAAAAAATAGTATTCAAGGAAAAAATAATAGTAATGCAGGAACATCTATACCAGGTTTTCTCAACCTGAGAACTCTTGGTATTTTTTGGCTAGATATTTTGTCATTGTTGTTGTCAGTAAATGACTATCCTATGTATCATAAGATGGTCAGCAGTATCACTGGCCTCTATTAGACGTCAGTGGTCAGTTCTACCTATTCCTCATTGTGATAACCAAGAATGTCTCCAGACCGTGGTTAATGTTTTGTTGCCGCCTACAGCAGCAATACCGGGGGAAAGAAATCGGAGGCAGACTGGGCATGAATGGTTTCTTTATTCTTGCTTCTTCTTCTCTGACTTCTCTCTCTCCTCTGACGGCCCAGGCCTGGTTAAATACTCTTCACCCATTAAGCATACATGTGTACAGGTGAGGCACAGAAAGATTCTTAGTCAAATTCATTAAGGTCAGGTGTAAACAAGTAAATGCCTCCTCTTGGCTCTCAGACAGCCACCATCTTAGCTACTTCCTCATTAAAGGCTCTTACATTTCCTGCCTTTTGTTTTTAAAATAGGGAATAGCTTAAATGGATGGGTGACGGCCCTCACCACATCAGGATCGACTGTGCCTGTCTTAGGCGTCTGCATGTCCAACCGACATTCTTACCCATCATGGGATAATCAAGGTCATAAATAAAGTGCCCTTGACTCCTGTCTTAGGTTGATATGTCAGCCACATTAGACTGTCCCGTGTGACTGTGCCTGTCTTAGGTTGTCCCCCTCTGGGGATCTTACCCGTCATAGGCTAACCAGCCATCCAATCGAGCCCTTCAGGATCGACTGTGTGTTGACTAACAGCCATCCGATCGTGAGGAGATGCTGTGGCTTTAAGGCGACAAGCCTACTGCTGATGAGCCAAGTTTCCATAGCGTATCAAGTTCTTTAAACAAATCAGCTGCCCTAAGTTTCATCAAGTAACGCACTGAGTTCTCTAGACAAACACCCGCAAGACATTGTCCCGAAATGTCCCAAAATAATGGAAAATCAAAATGTCCATTAGTTATAACACGTTGATCCAGGAGGCCCCATGCATGCAGAGCAGAGGCCACACTGCTGGTGAGGTTGTTCGATGCTTGAGCAGCAGGGATGCTTGCAGCGACCACGATCCCTACATTTGTGGCAGCAGCCATCTTTTTTATGTCTAGACAATGCAACCGGCAAATCTTCAGGGCCCGCTACCTAGAAACACAAGCATCCATTGTTAAGGGAAAGGCAGTGCTATTCTAGCACTGAGTCAATAGGTGAGCTGTCAAACTAAAAAAAATATAATTGCTAGATTAGAAAAATAAAGTTGATCTCTGTTCACAAACATTGCTGCTTAAGCTCCCACAAACATAAGCTGGCAAAACATCACATTCAGAATAAATCAAAGAAAAACTGAGGGTGTTTACTGCATTAAAGATAGATTAAGGAAAAGCTAAAGGCACTTTAGAAGAATAATTTGTTAGCTGGAAACCTCCAGTCTCTGCATACACAGCAATCCTATACCTGTTGAAATAATTCAAATTAATCAGCTACTAAACAAATAAAGTCAATTACAAATAAACAATCCCAATGTCAAATACCAAAATATCAGGTTATACAGCATTAGTCATATTCATACCTGAAGAGAAGTCCCGGAGACAGCTCTAATTCAAAATTGATTGTCACTTTAATTGATTATCTAATTAGAAAATTCTAAACTTAAATGTTATTTGGATCCATATCTATCTATCTATCTATATTATTTTTATCTATCTATCTATATATTTTTTTTCATAAGCACTTTGTTATTTGTGACATCACACTGGACAGATGCACATATAAACACATATTTGTGACATCACATTAACATGAAATTTAGAAAAATGCACAGACATAAAGACATATATAAAAAAAAAAAAAAAATACAATTGTGTACACACTAAAGAGAGATCTTCTTGTCCTGGCCGGGAAGAATGAAACTTAAGTTGTGAATTTATTGGATGATTCTTTTAAGGGAATCATTCCATACCTTCATCTTGGCCCTCTTGATTTTGTACTTGTTTGTTAAATCTTGATTCCTCAACAACTTCATCTTGATCCCTTTGATTTGGTACCTGTTTTATTAATCTAGATGGTATCCATATTGGGGAGGATTCATGCTTTGGGAAAACACAAACATATCTTCTCCCCAAAATTAATACTGGGTCTGGACCTTTCCATGTACCTGAAAGAACATCCTTCCAGTAAACCAAAGGTTTATGTTGTTGGTGTGGGTTCCAGTGTCTATCTCCAGCCGAATATCCATTAGAATCTAAAGTTAAGAAATTTAGGGTAAACAGGGCAACTGCCAATCTGTCGTTAGGATTTTTCCAGTTTCTTTCTTTTTGCTTTAATAACATATTTTTGATTGTCCAATTTGCTCATTCAATTATTCCTTGTCCCTGAGGATTGTAAGCGATACCTGTTTTGTGGATTATATTGCATTTCGTACAAAATTGTTTGAAGGATGTGGATGTATATGCAGGGCCATTATCTGTTTTAAGCATTTTGGAAATGCCTAATGCAGCAAAAGCTTGCAGACAATGACATGTAACATCTTTAACTTTTTCTCCAGAATGTAATGAATCAAAAATCATTCCTGAGCATGAATCTATGGTGACATGAATAAATTGTAATTTTCCAAAACTTGGCTCATGAGTGACATCCATCTGCCACAAATGATTGGGCATCAAATCTCATGGGTTAACCCCATAATGTGGATTGGACAAATGTGTAACACAAGATGGACAATCCTTCACAATTCTACGAGCTTGCTCCTTTGTGATTTTAAACATTTGTCTTTAGGTAGTGCTATTGACGTGGAACTGGGAATGAAATAAAGTAGCTTGTTGTACTGTAGTAAATATAAATATTGTTTTAGTGAGGGCATCAGCCTTTTGATTACCTTCATGGAGAGGACCAGGCAGATTAGTGTGAGCTTTTATGTGACCTATAAATAAAGGTTCTTTTCATTGCCATAGGAGATTTTGGATTTGAGAAAACAATTTAAAAGCTGGAGTATGTGGTGCTATTGGGCCTGCTAGCTCAAATTTAGGGACAGCATGTACAATATAGTGGCTGTCTGAAAAAATATTCATAGGCTGTTCTTTAAAATTTTCTAGAGCTATTATAATAGTTTCGAGTTCCACTAATTGAGCTGATTTTTGGCCAGTAATATGAATCATATTTTCATTTTGAGTGACTACTGCAGCAGTACCGTTAGAGGATCCATCTGTAAATACATTAAATGCTTTAGGAATGGGTTGATTTTTTATTACCTGTGGAAATATAATAGGATGATTGATACAAAAATGTATAGGAGACTTAGGAAGATGATTATCAAAATTTGCAGAAGTAGAGCATCTAGCTATAGCCCAATCATTATCATTGAAGCACAAATATTCAACCTGTGATGATGAATAGGGAGTAATAATAGTAGCCAGATGAATTCCATATATTTTAGTAGAAGTCTTAAGCCCTTGAAGAATAAGTTTAGCCACCATGGAGGTATAAGACTCAATTGTACTTTTAGGAGTGACAGGCAAATGTATCCATAATATAGGTCCCTATTGCCAAAATACTCCTGTGGGTGTATATTGTGAAGGAATAATAATCAATATTAGTGGTTGAGCAATATCAAATCTATCACAAAGGGATCTTTCAATGGCCTGTTCTACTAATTTTAAAGCTTCCCTAGCATCAGGAGTTAATGTTTGTGGTGAAGATGGATCAGGGTTCCCGCGAAAGATATCAAATAAAGGTTTTAATTGTCCAGTAGTGAGGCTTAGTGTAGGGCAAAGCAAATTAATGTCTCCCAGTAGTTTTTGGAAATCAGTGAGGGTGGTCAAATGTTCTTTATTTATTAAAATTTTGGGGGGTTTAACAAAGGTATCCATGATTTTAAATCATAAATATAGTATGGGTGATCTGCTTCTTTGAACTTTTTCTTCTGCTATATATAATCCATTTTTTTTTTAAATTTTTTGTTATCTCACTAAATATAGTAAATAAGATTTCTTGATTAGGGTGAGCTATCAAAACATCATCCAAGTAGTGTAGACACATGAGGTTTTGATATGTATTTTTAATGGGCTGGATAGCTCTGTCCACATATATTTGACATATTGTAGGACTATTAGCCATTCCCTGCGGTAACACTTTCCATTGATATCTTTTATCAGGGCCATTATTATTGATAGAAGGAATTGAAAAGGCAAACCTGGGAGCATCCAGAGGGTGTAGGGGAATGGAAAAGAAACAATCCTTTATATCAAGAGTTATAAGATGAAAATTTTTTGGAATAGCTACAGGATTAGGAAGTCCAGGTTGGGTAGGGCCCATAATTTGCATGGTTTTGTTAATTTCTCTAAGGTCTTGTAATAGTCTCCATTTTCCAGATTTTTTCTTGATTAAAAATATGGGAGAATTCCAGGGAGAGGTGGAAGGCTCTATGTGTCCTGCTTCTAATTGTTCTTTAATTAATTGGTGAGCCGCTTGTAATTTTTCTTTAGATAGGGGCCACTGAGGGACCCAAACTGGCTTATCAGAAAGCCATGATATTTTCAAAATTGTTTTCTCAGTGGCCCCTAGAAAAAATATCCTTTGCCCTTTTTACTATGATTTAGATTTTTATTTTTAACACCTGCAGGCTTTGTTGCTAGGTGTAGCCCTATTTGATGTAGAATATCTCTTCCCCATAGGGTAACTGGCAAGCTGGTCAAAACATAAGGTTGGAATGTTCCTTTATGCCCTTCATTATCTTCCCAATTTAAGACTACAGCACTTTGTGCTGGGGTGTTAGTATATCCCAAGCCTCTTAAACTGGTTGAGGTTTTCTGCAGAGGCCAGTGCTTGGGCCATTGTTGTAGATTTATGATGGAAGAGTCAGCTCCTGTATCAATCAGCCCCTCCATCTCTACACCTTGAATTTTTATTTTGCACATAGGCCTTCATGAACAATCCTGAACCCAGCAAGCCATAGGTCCTGAGCCAGTGTAACCAAAAACCTCTCTTATTTCTATTTTTTGGCATGCATTTGAAAGAATTGTGGAAACTGAGAAGGAGAAGCAGCTGTGCAATTCTGTCTCCTTTATTTACAGAGATAATGCCTCTATGTGTACTTAGCATTATTTTTATCTCTCCTTGGTAATCGGAGTCAATAACACCTGGTGTTACTTGAAAGCCTAATAAGTTTTTGGAACTACGCTCAAGGATTAGTTCCATAGTTCCTGAGGGAAGAGGTCCTCTGATTCCCGTAGGGATCAGCTGAACCCCCATTTCAGGTGTTAGCACAGTCCGGGCGGTGGAACAGAGATCTAGTCCTGCACTTCCTCTTGTCCCTCTGACAAGGGAGTTAATGGGTAGGAGGGATTGTGACGAGGAATCATCTGGATTTGAGGACATTCCTCCTCTAAAGCCTCGTACATTTGTGGGCCCTGGGGCATTGGGCCCTGTGCCCTATTTTTTGAAATCCTGGACAAATCATTTCCATACGTATCATATCTGGAATGGCATTGATTGGCCCAATGTGTACCCTTTTTACACCTGGGGCATCGGCCTGGAGCACGATATGAGCTTGATCTTATTTCCCTTGTGGGATATTGCTTAGAATATCTTGGTTGATTATGATAATTTTGTCTGGAATATCCTGTTTGATTTCTAGGCTGAGCCCTTGTGGAATTTTGAGGGAAGGAACCTCTCATTGCTGCAGTAATCACGTTGCCTTGTGATAACAGCCTCGTTAATGTCTTTGTATAATCTGATATAAATTGATAAGTCTTTTTTATTTTTCCAGGGTTTTATTGCATCCTGGCAATATTTATTAGCGTTCTTGTATGCTAATTGGACAACTTGAGGCATTGCTTGTTCTAAATCTGCGAATACTCTACCTGCCGTTCTTAAGAGTCTATCTGCAAAATCAGCATACGGTTCATTAGGCCCCTGTATCACTTTTGATAGACTGCCCTGCAAATCACCTGTTCCTGATAAGGTCTTCCAGGCTCTCACAGCAGCTGTATAAATCTGGGCATACACACCGGGGTCATATGTTAGTTGGATTTGTAGTTCAGAAAACTGTCCTTCACCTGTTAGCATATCTATATTACATTCTGGGAAACCGGCTGCAGCATTTCTCTTTGCTGCTTCTAAACAAAGTTCCAGGAATTGAGTCTTCCAGATTAGGTATTGTCCCCCACTTAGTACTGCTTTGCATAACCCCTTCCAGTCTGAGGGGTTTAAGGTTAGAGTGTTAAGGGCCTCTAGCATACTTAATGTGAACCGAGCTTGAGGCCCATAGGTCATTATCGCCTCTTTAAAATTTTTTATTGTTTTAAAACCTAGGGATTGGTGGTACCTTTGTCCATTCTCATTTTCAAATACTGGCAGGTCCCAATGCTCCTGCAGTTTTTGGTCTTCAAGAGCATATAAGCACTCAGAAAGGCTGCCAATCTCTACCTCAAGGGCAAGCACACACTCAGAAATACTCCTCATTGTTTCTGTTAGGGATTCTACCCACGAGGGAGCAGAGGGCACTAGTGATTCCTCTACTTGAAGGTCCTTTCTCCTTTTTAATTTCTTTTTGTTCTTTTTATTGGAGACTGAGCTCCCAGAATCACTTTTTGATTCCTCTTCACTACTACTTTCATAAATCCTAAACAGCTTAGTGGAGGAGGCCTTACTTTCAAGGTTATTTGGCTCCTTCTTATTACTATCACTTTTACTGGTATCCTGAGTTTCAGCTTCTAAGAAGAGTACATACTCCTCAGCTAATTTCAATAAGTTTCTGATGGCTTTTGCAGCTCTTACTTTTGAATTTACGTCACTACTCTCCTTGCTGGACTCAACTGAGTCAGAGGCTATGCTTTCTTGTTCACTTTCCTCACTATCCACTGAGTTTGCAATGTCAAAAAATTCATCCATGGCTTTTATTATCCGACCTTTTGTTATTTTCGCTCCCATATTTTAAATTTTCTTCTTTTTTTTTGTTATTTATTTATTTATTCATAATGCACAAGTATATCATCTTTTTACATACAACTGCTTGTATACAAAGTATATAAGTACCACTCAGATCTTTAATCATGCATTTAGGATAGTGATATCCATCTCATTCAACCACCATTTCCCCCCTTCTCCCCGCCTGCTCCCTCCCTTGCCCTCCCTTTCCTTTGACCATTCTAGTGTTCCTCTAATCATATGTACCCCCATCCAATCACACTGTGAACTAACCTCCTTATATCAGAGAAAACACTTGATATTTGGATTTTTGAGATTGACTAATTTCACTTAGCATTATATTCTCCAACTTCATCCATTTACCTGCAAATGCCATTATTTTATTCTCTCTTATTGCTGAGTAAAATTCCATTTTGTATATATACCACATTTTCTTTATCCACTCATCTACTGAGTGACATCTAGGTTGGTTCCACAACCTAGCTATTATGAATTGTGCTGCTATAAACATCGAAGTGGCTGTGTCACTGTAAGATGCTGTTTTTAAGTCTTTTGGGAACAGACCCAGGAATGGGATGGCTGGGTCGTAGGGTGGTTCCATTCCCATTTTTCCAAGAAATCCCCATACTGCTTTCCATAGCGGTTGCACCATTTTGCAGTCCCACCAGCAATGTATGAGTGTGCCTTTTTCCCCACATCCTCTCCAACATTTATTGTTGTTTGTGTTCTTGATAGCTGCCATTCTGACTGGAGTGAAATGAAATCTTAGAGTAGTTTTTATTTGCATTTCTCTAATTGCCAGAGAGGTTGAGCATTTTTTCATGTATTTGTTGATTGATTGTATATCTTCTTCTGAGAAGTGTCTGTTCAGTTCTTTAGCCCATTTATTGATTGGGTTATTTTCTTTTTTGGTGTTAAGTTTTTTGAGTTCTTTATATATTCTAGAAATTAGTGCTCTATCTGATGTGCATGTATTAAATATTTGTTCCCAATTAGTTGGCTCTCGATTCACTTCACTGATTGTTTCTTTTGCTGAGAAGAAGCTTTTTAGCTTAAAACTATCCCATTCATTAAATCTTGGTAATAGTTCTTGCGCTACAGGATTTTTATTAAAGAACTTGGGGCCTAATCCAACATGTTGGAAATTGGAGCTTACTTTTTCTATTAGGCGTATTGTCTCAGATCTAATTCCTAGGTCCTTGATCCACTTTGAATTGAGTTTTGTGCATGGTGAGAGATACAAGTTTAATTTCATTTTGTTGCATATGGATTTCCAGTTTTCCCAGCACCATTTGTTGAAGAGGCTATCCTTTCTCCACTGTACATTTTTTGCACCTTTGTCTAATATAAGGTAACTGAAGTTATATGTATTAGTCTCTGTGTCCTCAATTTTGTACCATTGGTCCACCCGTCTGTTTTGGTGCCAATACCATGCTGTTTTAGTTACTATTGCTCTATAGTATAATTTAAAGTCCGGTATGGTGATGCCCCCTGCTTCACTTTTCTTGCTCAGGATTGCTTTGGCTATTTTGGGTCTCTTATTTTTCCAGATGAATTTCATGATTGCTTTTTCTATTTCTTTGAAAAATGACATTGGAATTTTGATTGGAATTGCATTAAATCTGTATAATGCCTTTGGTAGTATGGACATTTTGACAATATTAACTCTACCTATCCAAGAGCAAGGTAGGTCTTTCCATCTTCTGCGTTCTTCTATGATTTCTTTCTTTAGTGTCCTATAATTTTCTTTATAGAGGTCTTTCACGTCTTTTGTTAAGTTGATTCCCAGGTATTTTATATTTTTTTGATGCTATTGTAAATGGGGTAGTTTTCATCATTTCCCTTTCAGAGGCTTTGTCACTGATGTATAAAAATGCCTTTGACTTATAGGTATTGATTTTGTATCCTGCTACTTTGCTGAATTCATTTACTAGTTGTAAAAGTTTTCTGGAAGAGTTTTTTGGGTCTTCTAAGTATATTATCATGTCATCAGCAAATAGTGCTAATTTGAGCTCTTCTTTTCCTATCTGGATCCCTTTAATTTCTTTCATCTGTCTAATTGCTCTGGCCAGAGTTTCCAGTCCTATGTTAAATAGCGGTGGTGAGAGGGGGCATCCCTGTCTTTTTCCAGTTTTTAGAGGAAATGCTTTCAATTTTTCTCCATTTAAGATAATGTTAGCTCTGGGTCTTGCATAAATAGCTTTTATAATGTTGAGATATGTTCCTGATATTCCTAGTTTTTCTAGTGTTTTGAGCATGAAGGGGTGCTGTATTTTGTCAAATGCTTTTTCTGCATCTATTGAGACAATCATATGATTTTTATCTTTAAGTCTATTGATGTGATGTATTATGTTTATTGATTTCCGAATATTGAACCAGCCTTGCATCCCTGGAATAAACCCCACTTTATCGTGGTGCACTACCTTCTTGATATGTTTTTGTATCCGATTTGCCAGAATTTTGTTGAGGATTTTTGCATCTATGTTCATTAAAGATATTGGCCTGAAGTTTTATTTTTTGGATGCGTCTTTGCCTGCCTTTGGAATTAATGTAATATTGGCCTCATAGAAAGAGTCTGGAAGAGCTCCCTCTTTTTCTATTTCTTGAAATAGTTTGAAGAGCATTGGTATTAATTCTTCTTTGAAAGTCTTGTAGAACTCGGCTGTAAACCCATCAGGTCCTGGACTGTTCCTTGTTGGTAGCTTTTTGATGACATCTTCTATTTCTTCACTTGTAATTGATCTGTTTAAGTTGTGTATAGCCTCCAGATTCAGTTTAGGCAAATAATATGACTCCAGAAATCTGTCTATGCTTTCAGTATTTTCTATTTTATTAGAGTACAAGTTTTCAAAGTAATTTCTAATTATATTCTGTATATCTGAGGTGTTTGTTGTGATATTCCCTTTTTCATCACGAATGTTAGTAATTTGAGTTTTTTTCTCTTCTTTTCGTTAGCATCGCTAAGGGTCTGTCAATTTTGTTTATTTTTTCAAAGAACCAACTTTTAGTTTTGTCAATTCTTTGAATTGTTTCCTTAGTCTCTATTTCATTAATTTCTGCTCTGATTTTAATTATTTCCTGTCTTCTGCTACTCTTGGTGTTGATCTGTTCTTCTTTTTCTAGTGCTTTGAGGTGTGATGTTAAGTCATTTATTTGTTGGTTTTTTTTTTTTTTTTTTCCTTTTAAGGAATGAACTCAGTGCAATGAATTTTCCTCTTACTACTGCCTTCATAGTGTCCCAGAGATTTCTATATGATGTATCTGTGTTCTCATTTACCTCTAGGAATTTTTTGATCTCCTCTTTGATGTCTTCCTCAACCCCTTGTTCATTCAGTAGCATGTTGTTTAGCTTCCAGTTGATGGAGTAGTTTTTCTTATTCCTTGTTTTGTCGTTGATTTCCAATTTCATTCCTTTATGGTCCGATAGCATGCAGGGTAGTATCTCTATTTTTTTTATATTTGCTGAGAGTTGCCTTGTGACATAATATATGGTCTATTTTGGAGAAGGAGCCATGTGCTGCTGAGAAAAATGTCTATTCTTTTACTGTGGGATGAAATATTCTATATATGTCCGTTAAGTCTAAGTTATTAATTGTTTTAAGGAGGCCTACGGTTTCTTTGTTTAGCTTTTGTTTGGATGATCTATCTATTGGTGAGATAGGTGTGTTGAAATCCCCTAGAATAACTGTGTTGTGGTCAATTTTACTCTTGAATTTGAGAAGAGTTTGTTTGATGAATGTAGGTGCTCCATTATTTGGGGCATATAGATTTATGATTGTTATATCCTGTTGATGAATGGTTCCTTTAAGTAGTAAGAAATATCCATCTTTGTCCCTTTTGATTAGTTTTGGCTTGAAGTCTACCTTATTTGAAATGAGAATGGAAACCCCTGCTTGCTTCCGCAGGCCATGTGAGTGATAAGACTTTTCCCAGCCTTTCACCTTCAGTCTATTGATGTCTTTTTCTATGAGGTGTGTTTCTTGGAGACAGAAAATTGTTGGGTCATTTCTTTTAATCCACTCAGATAATCTGTGTCTTTTGAATGGTGAGTTTAGGCCGTTAACATTCAGGGTTATTATTGAAATATGATTTTTATTCCCATCCATTTTTATTTGTATTATGATCTTTAGCTTGATTTGGTTTCTCTTCTGGTTGGTATTTCCCTTAGTTTAATATCTCCCTTTGTTGATTTTTGTTGTTATTTTTCTCTTCTTCTTCATGAAAAATTTTGCCCAGGATGTTCAGAAGTTCTGGCTTTCGAGCTGCAAAATCTTTTAACTTTTGCTTGTCGTGGAAGGTTTTTTTATTTCATCTTCGAATCTAAAGCTCAGTTTTGCTGGATATAAGATTCTTGGCTGACATCCCTTTTCTTTCAGAACTTGAAATATGCTATTCCAGGATCTTCTTGCTTTTACGGTCTGGGTAGAAAAGTCTGAACATAGTCTGATTGTTTTCCCCCTATATGTAATCTGCTTCCTTTCTCTTGTGTCTTTTAATATTCTCTCCTTGCTCAGTGTATTAGGCATTTTCATTATAATGTGTCTTGGTGTGGATCTGTTGTGATTTTGTATGCTTGGTGTTCGGTAAGCCTCTTGAACTTGGTTTTCCCATTCATTCCTCAAGTTTGGAAAATTTTTCTGTAATTATTTTATTAAATAAATTGTTCATTCCTTTGGCTTAAAACTCTGCCCCCTCCTCTACCCCAATCACTATTATGTTTGGTCTTTTTATGTTGTCCCATAATTCTTGGATGTTCTGTTCTTGGTTTCTTGCCTTTTTTGCTGTGTAATCTAGATTTTTCTCTAGGGTATATATTTTGTCCACATTGTCTGAGGTTCTTTCTTCCAAGTGATCTACTCTGTTGGTGATACATTCAATTGAGCTTTTATTTTGGTTTATTGCTTCTTTCATTTCTGGAATTTCTGTTTGTTTTCTCTTTAGAGCCTCTATCTCCTTATTGAAGTAATCTTTTACTTCCTGTATTTGTTTATGGAGTTCTTTGTCAAAATGATCTTTTGCCATCTGTACTTGCTCCCTCATCTCATTTTTTAGTTCATTCTTAAGTTCCGCAAGCATTTGGCAAATGTAATTTCTAAATTCCACCTCTGTCATTTCACCAACTGTGCATGCCATGGAATCTACTGAGGAGGTATATTGATTTGTTTGTGTCACTTTACTTCCTTGTTTATTCATCTTGCTTGTATGTCTATTCTTCTTGCACTATGGGACCTTGACTATTTTGCTTTTACCTTAGAATCTTACATTGCTCCTGTAGTACAATGCTATCAGTTCCCCTTATAGTTCCTTTACACTTTAAAATCAGACACTTTCTATTCAGAGAATCCCAGTTTGATCAAAATGTACAGATTTAGTTAACCTAGATATTGTTTCCCATTTTAGTCTTTAAGCTTCTAATGGGGCTTTATAGATTCAAGTAATGGACACAGAGGTGATATGTTTAGTAAGAGGGAAGTGAGTGAACTGACTTGTTCTTTCTTAGAAAGTATGAAAAGAGAGTTCTATGGAAGTGGTTTAGTATCAGCAGATGAGAGAGAAAATAATGAATGATTAGGTGGAAAGACGAATTTATATATAAACCTAATTTATGCATCAGTTGAGAGAAGAAATAAAGAAAGATGGAGAAAAAGAAAAAGAAGAAAAAGAAAAAAAGTGACCAAGGAGTAGAAATTAGCATGAGAGGGAGTGAGTCTAGAAAATAGTGAATACACTACATATAACACCACTTTGCTATATATTTCAATTGTACTCCTTCAAAAAAAATCCCAATTTCTGCGTATAACTTGTTTTTGCCTTTGTTGAGTATGCAATGGCAGGGTGTAAATAGGGAAGATGAAGGAAGGAGAAAAAATACTAAAATGAGAAGAAAAAAAGAAAGAATGCAAAGAGGAGCAAAAGCAAACAAACACACTGTCAATCAAAATGAAACAGAACAACAACAGCAACAACAAACCAAATAAAACAACCCAGAAAGTAACAAACAACCCCCCCAAGAAATAAAAAAAACAAACAAATGAACAAAAACTTTGAAACCAGGAATAAGTCTCAAGCCAAATGGACCCTTGGAAGCCCTTCTTATTTCCCTTCCAGATTAAGTCAATTGATCCAGATCTTATCCAGTCAGCAATCCTGTTAGTGGAGTCAAGTCTGCACCTTTGGCCCTTTGCAGAATGGCACAGTGGAAGAGTGTAGGGGGCTTATCCTCAGGATGGGCCCTGCATTCAGCAGCAGGGAGCTGCCACTCTGGGCCCCGCAGGCTAGGCAAACTGGTGGCTGGATCTCTCCTTCCCGCGGGCAGGCGGATGTCTACCTCTTGCTCTGATCACTGCTGGGTGGGTCGCAGGGAGTGTAGGAGGTATTTTCCCAGGTCTGCCTGCGTGCAGCTGCAGGGAGCTGCCACTCTGGGCCTGGAGGCCAGGCAAACTGGCGGCTGGATCTCTCCTTCCGGCCTTTTCTTCTTTCTTACCAGCTGACCGAACTCCCCGTACAGGCCACCACTTGTTGCTGCCTGAAGCAATTGCAGCTTGGAGCAAAGACGCTGCAGGAGAAAATTTGGAGGCAGTATGAAAATGAAAAATGGTCTTTTATTCTTCTTCTCTCTCTGGCTTCAGCAAACTCTCCAACTCCAACCAAAAACTCCAACAAACTCCTTCCACACTCCAACCAGCTCCAACTACTTCCAACCATCCACCTTCTTCTTCCAACCACCTCTAACCAACCTCACCCAGTTATATACATTTTGCTTTAACAAGGACAAGTGCTTACAGCTCGAGCTTACAGGTGCATCACACAGTATTCACGGGCATACAGAGATTCTTTGAATAATGTATTAATATCAGGTGGAAACTTGAACATCTTTTATGGCTCTCAGCTAACTGCAATCTTTAGCTCTCTCCTTGATTAGGGCTCCTTCATCTGCTCACATACATTGATGCTTGAGCTCCCACAAACATTAGCTGGCAAAATATCACATTCAGAACGGATTAAAGAAAGGCTGAGAGTATTTAGCTGACAAAATATTACATTTAAGATAGATTAAAGAAAGGCTAAGAACATTTTAGAAAAATATTTTGTTAGCTGGAACGTTTGAGCCTCTGCATACACAGCAACCTTTTATGAATATACCTGTTCAAACAATTTAACTTTGTAAATTAATAAACAAAGTTAGTTACAAATAAATAATCCCATGTCAAATACCAGTATATCAGGATGAACAGTATTAGTCATATTTATTGCTGAAGAGAAGTCCTAGAGATACTTATAAATTAAGTTTGAAGGTACCTTCATTTTTTATTTGTTTACCCAATTTGAATATTTTTGACTTAAATGAATTAAAGGTATTTGGATCCATTTTATTAAATTAATTTTCATGAGCGCTCAGTTTTTGTTATTTGTGACATCACATTTACATGAAATCGAGACAGACGCACAGACATAAAGACATATGTAAAAAAGAAAAACACAATTGTACGCACACTAAAGAGATCCTCTGGTCCCGGGCGGGAGGAATGAGACTTAAGTTGTGAGTTTATTGAAGGAAAAAGCACGCAGCTTAAAAGTTTCTTAGCTGAAAATGCAAAGATGAGGTCCCCTTGTCAGAAAAAAGGAAACTCGCGCAGGTGCGCGGATTGATAAGAGAATCATTCCACAACAACTTCATCTTGGCCCTTTTGATTTGGTACCTGTTTTATCAATCTTGATGGTATCCACACTGGTGAGGACGCATGCTGTGGAAAGACACAAATAGATCCTCGCCCCCAAATTAATACTGGGTCTGGGCCCTTCCATGTGCCTGAAAGAGCATCTTTCCAGTAAACCAAAGGTTTTTGTTGTTGATGTAGATTCCAGTGTCTGTCTCCAGCCGAATATCCTTTGGAATCCAAAGTTAAAAAATTTAAAGTAAGAAGGGCAACAACTAATCTATCATTAGGAGTCATCCAATCTCCTTATTTTTGTTTCAAAAGCATAAGTTTGAGTGTGCAGTTAGCTCGTTCAATTATACCTTGGCCTTGAGGATTATACGGAATACCAGTCTTATGAAGTATGTTGAATTTGGAGCAAAACTGTTTAAAAAAAGATGAGGACGTATATGCAGGGCCATTGTCTGTCTTAAGCATTTTGGGAATGCCCAATGCAGCAAAAGCTTGTAAACAATGAGATGTAACATCTTTAACTTTTTCTGCAACATGTAAGGAAGCAGAAATCATGCCTGAGCATGTATCTATGGTCACATGAATAAATCTCAATTTTCCAAAACTTGGCTCATGAGTGACATCCATCTGCCATAAATGATTGGGCATTAATCCGCTTGGGTTAACCCTATGATGAGGATTGGGCAAATGTGTCACACAAGATTGACAAGCCTTCACAATTGTTCGAGCTTGATCTTTAGTTATTTTGAACCTTTGTTGTAAAGTAGTACTATTGACATGAAATTGAGAATGGAACGAGGTAGCTTGTTGGACTGCTGAAAATATAAAAATTGTTTGAGTAAGGGCATAGGCCTTTTGATTACCTTCACGGAGAGGACCAGGCAAATTAGTATGAGCTCTGATATGTCCAATAAACAAAGGTTCTATATGTTCCCAT
Organism: Tamias sibiricus; assembly: GCA_025594165.1. Taxonomy (NCBI): domain Eukaryota; kingdom Metazoa; phylum Chordata; class Mammalia; order Rodentia; family Sciuridae; genus Tamias; species Tamias sibiricus. Next base: position 112,641,292 of record CM046667.1, read on the forward strand.
AGAAGGTTTTGAATTTGAAAAAAACAATTTAAAGGCTGGAGTATGAGGTGCTATTGGACCTGCTAGCTGTAATTTAGGGATGGCATGTACAATATAGTGGCTGTCTGAGAAAATATTTATGGGATGTTCTCTAAAACTTTCAAGAGCTATAATAACAGGTTCTAACTCTACCAATTGAGCTGATTTATGGGCAGTAATATGAATCATATTTTCTTTTTGAGTGACTACTGCAGCAGTACCATTAGAGGATCCATCTGTAAATACATTAAATGCCTTAGGAATAGGTTGATTTTTTTATTACCTGTGGAAATATAATGGGATGATTGATACAAAAAGATAGTATAGGAGACGTAGGAAGATGGTTATCAAAATTTGCAGAAGTAGAGCATCTAGCTATAGCCCAATCATTATCATTGAAGCACAAATATTGAAACTGTGAGCATGAATAGGGAGTAATAACAGTAGCGGGGTGAATGCCAAATATTTTAATAGAAGACTTAAGTCCTTAGAGAATAAGTTTAGCCACCATGGAGGTGTAAGACTCAATTGTATTTTTAGGAGAGACAGGCAAATGTATCCATAATATCTGTCCCTATTACCAAAATACTCCTGTGGGTGTATATTGTGAAGGAATAATAATCAATATTAGTGGTTGAGCAATATCAAATCTATCACAAAGGGAACTTTCAATGGCCTGTTCTACTAATTTTAAAGCTTCCCTAGCATCAGGAGTCAATGTTTTCAGTGAAGATAGATCAGGGTTCCGTGAAGGATATCAAAATAAAGGCCTTAATTGGCCAGTAGTGAGGCCTAGTGTAGGGTGAAGCCAATTAATGTCTCCTAGCAATTTTTGAAAATCATTAAGAGTAGCTAGATGTTCCTTATTTATTAAAAATTTTGAGGCCTAATAAAAGTATCTATAATTTGGAATCCTAGATATAATATTGGAGATCTAGTTTGAACCTTTTCTTCAGCAATGTTTAGTCCATATCATTTCAAGTTTTCTGATATATCGCTAAATATAGAGAATAAGACTTTTTGATTAGGATGAGCAAGCAGAACGTCATCCATATAATGGAGGCACATAAGCTCCAGGTATTTGTTCTTGATAGGCTGAATAACTTTATCTACATAGATTTGACACATAGTGGGGCTATTAGCCATACCCTGGGGTAAAACTTTCCATTGAAATCTTTGGTCAAGTCCATCATTATTAATAGAGGGAACTGAAAAAGCAAACCTGGGGGCATCCAAAGGATGTAAAGGAATGGAAAAAAATAAATAAACAATCTTTTATGTCAATGGCTATAAGATGGAAATTTTTAGGAATAGCTATAGGATTAGGAAGCCCAGGTTGGGTAGGGGCCATAATTTGCATAGTTTTATTGATTTCTCTTAGATCATGTAACAATTGCCATTTTCCTGATTTTTTCCTAATCACGAATATGGGGGAATTCCAGGGAGAGGTAGAAGGTTCTATATGTCCTGCTTCTAGTTGTTCTTGTACTAGTAAGTGGGGCTGCTTGTAATTTCTGTCTAGATAGGGGCCACTGAGGGACCCAAAATGGCTTATCAGAAAGCCATGGTATTTTCAAAATTGTTTTCTCAGTGGTCCCTAAAAAAAAAAATCCTATACCTTTACTTTTCTTTGTGTGTGTGTGTGTGTGTGTGTGTGTGTGTGTGTGTGTGGTTACCGGGGATTGAACTCAGGGGCACTTGACCACTGGGTCACATCCCCAGCCCTTTTTTGTATTTTATTTAGAGACAGGGTCTCACTGAGTTGCTAAGTGCCTCGCCATTGCTGAGGCTGGCTTTGAACTCGTGATCCTCCTGCCTCAGCCTCCCAAATGCTGGGATTACAGGCGTGCGCCACCGCGCCTGGCTATCCTATACCTTTTCGATGACAATTTCCTTTAAGCTCAATAGGGTTAGGATCACCTTGTAGATTTTTTCCTAGTCCTTTACCTGGAATATATCCCTGTTTTTTCATGAGACTCCAGCTTTTATTTGTAACACCTACGGGCTTGGTTGTGAGGTGTACTCCCATTTGTTTTAATATATCTCTTCCCCATAAGGTAACTGGCAAGCTGGACAGAACATAAGGCTGAAATGTTCCTTGATGCCCTTCATCATCCTCCCACTTTAAAACTGTTGCATTTTGTTCTGGGCTATCATGATATCCTAAGCCTCTCAAACTAGTTGAAGCCTTCTGTAAAGGCCAATGTTTGGGCCATTGTTGGAAGTTAATAATAGAAGAGTCAGCCCCAGTGTCAATCAACCCTTCCATTTCCATTCCCGGCACTTTTATTTTGCACATAGGCCTCTTGAACAATCCTGAACCCAGAAAGCCATAGATCCCAAGCCAGTGGAACCAAATCCTCTATTCTTCCTATTTTGAGGCATACACTTAAATGAGTCATGTAGACTGGGAAGAAGAAGCAGCTGAGCAATTCTATCACCTTGGTTAACAGAGCTAATGCCTCGAGGTGAAGTGAGCATAATCTTGATTTCTCCTTGATAGTCAGAATCTATCATACCTTGAGTAACTTGAAATCCAGATAAGCTTTTAGAACTTAGCCCCAGGATAAGTCCTACCATCCCTAAGGGAAGAGGTCCCCTGACTCCCATGGGAATCAGTTGAACCCCCATCTTAGGTGTTAGCACTATTCGGGTGGTGGAACAGAGGTCCAGCCCTTTTGTCCCTCTGACAAGGGGGTTAATGTGTAAAAGGGATTGTGTCAAGGAATCATCTGAATAGATGTTTGAGGATACTCCTTCTCTAATGCCTCGTATGTTTGTGGGCCCCGAGACATTGGGCCCCGTGCCCCGTTTTTTGAATTACCAGACAAAATGTTACCATCAATATCAGTTTGGGATCTGCACTCACTAGCCCAATGGTTTCTTTTTTTACACCTGGAGCAGCATCCTGGGGCACGAGACAAAGCTTGGTTTTATTTCTATCATCTCTTGCCTTGTTTAGGGAGATTGTTTTTTAAAATAACCTGATTGCCTATACTGATAATAACTTTTAGGTCAAGCCCTTCTTGTAAAATTAAGAGGAGAAGCACCTCTCATGGCTGCTGTGATTACACTACCTGTAATAAATGCATCATTTATGTCCCTGCAAAGCTTTATATAAACAGAAACGTCCTTTTTAGATTTCCAAGGTCTGATAGCGTCTTGACAATATTTGTTGGCATTTTCATATGCCAGCTGAACAACTAATGGCATGGCTTGATCAACATCTCCAAAAACCCTACTTGCTGTCTGTAAAAGACGATCAACGAATTTGGCATATGGTTCATTGGGTCCCTGAATTATTTTAGACAAGCTACCCTGTAAGTCAACAGATCCTTGTAATGATTTCCATGCCTTAACAGCTGCGGTGTATATTTGAGTGTAAACTCCAGGATCCTACTGAATCTGAACCTGTAAATCAGCATATTGTCCTTCTCCAGTTAGCATGTCTACGTTACGATCTGGAAATTCTGCAACCGCATTTCTTCGAGCTGTTTCAACACAGAACTCTTGAAATTGCGACCTCCAAATTAAATATTGTCCCCTGCTCAATACTGCCTTACATAAGCCTTTCCAATCTGTAGGAGTTAAATTCAAAGTATTAAGAGATTCTAACATGCTTATAGTGAAAGGAGCTTGGGGCCCATATGTCATTGTTGCTTCTTTAAAATTTTTTATAATTTTGAAATCTAGATATTGATAGTATCTTTGTTCATTTTGATCTTCAAACACTGGCAGATCCCATAGTTGCTGTGAACTTTGACACTCAAGGGCATGCAAGCGCCTAGAAAGACTCCTAATAGACTCTGCAATTGAGTCATCCCATGGGGGAGCAGAAGACACAAGTGGTTTCTCCACTTGACGGTCCTCCATCCTGGTCCTTTTTAGTTCCCTTTTGCTTATTTTATCAGAGACTGTGCTCTCAAGATCACTTCACTTAATTCCTCCTTACTAATACTACTCTCACTGGCCCTAACTGACTCAGTAACACTTTCCTGAATCCCAGGTCTAGTTGAGAACAGGCATTCTCTAACTATCTCTAACAAATCTTCAATAGCCTTGATAATTTGGATCTTTGAAATTTTCTAACCCATTTTCCCTCGCCCTTAACCACTCTGACTAGAGACTCCTGCGAGGTTCCTCAGTACTTACCTGCCGTGCCGACTCCCCATACGGGCCACCACTTGATGCTGCCTACAGCAGCAATACCATGGGAAAGAAATCAGAGGCAGACTGGGAATGAATTGTTTCTTTATTCTTGCTTCTTCTTCTCTGCTTTCTGTACACGTGTACAGGTGTGGCACAGAAAGATTCTTAGTCAAATTCATTAAGGTCAGGTGTAAACAAGTAAACGCCTCCTCTTGGCTCTCAGACAGCCACCATCTTAGCTACTTCCTCATTAAAGGCTCTTACAATGTTCCAAAGGAAAGGAGAAATAAATTGCCCCTACTTTTGAGACTTGCTGATCTAGAAAAAAAAAAAAATGCCATGGTTCCCCTTTAAGCCATCAAATTTATTTATTTATTTATTTATTTATTTATTTATTTATTTTTATTTATTTATTTTAGTTTTTAATAATCCTAGTAGGATCAGAAATCCATTAAGCATACATTTATTTTCTTCGCAGCTATTTCCACAGAAACTAGGATATGGTCATTTTCTATTGATTTACTTTCCCAGCCACAGTTCCAAGCTAAACTAGCCCAGTTGTGCCAGGGCAGTGGGTTAGGTTGCAGGAAAGCCAAAGAAAGTGCCCTGGGAAAGCATGGAACACATAAGTTTTACTGGGGAAATCTTATAAGAGCTCAGTGATTGCTCCAAGAAGAGTTTAGTGTTGATAAACTGACAGCACCCCTTATGGCACTTTTTTCAATAGCAAACAGTATGAGTGGCACATATCCTTCCCACAGTGCCCTCAGTTCCATGCCTATTTCCATTCAGTGAGAGGTTTTATATGTTAGGCTGCAGAAACAATGACATCATCAGTATCAGCTTGCTTAGTTTGTTCATATGACTAGCAACCCAAGGAACAACCATCCTGGTGTACATACAAGGAAGTAGCATTTTGCAGGTGGCACTAACTTGCTATAGTTCTCAGTGTGCCTAAGAGAAAGTCATTGTCCTTTGATATAATCGATATTGGGACTTTCTGACTGGGCTTGCTGTCATTGTTTTACTAACTTGGCTGGGTTTAGGGGAAGAGACAGGGAGCATTCATGGACATAGTGTTTTACTGTCCTTCTTTGATTTAGGGATGATTCAATACTTGATTCATTAATTACAATATATTATTGTAATTAATTTATTAATTATTTTAATTTATTAATTATTGTAATTAATTTTATTGTAAATCTGAACTCCTTTTAAAAAATTCCAAAACAGTGATATTCTTGTAAGTTATTAAGTGTAATCTGGGGCAACAATTAAGGAACTGGTAAAGTTTCCTTCAAAGGTGATATCTGAAGGGAAGTGTGTAGAACCCCCAGGCTTTAGAGTTCTCTTCCAGATCATGATATAATCTTTATTTACAAATTAGAATATTATGGAGTTCCATGGGGTATCAATTCAGATACACAGAGATATAAGATAAGTGATTAATTGGAATAGTTTCTTTTCTGACAACATTTGCATATTTTCTTTAGATATTGTCAAGTATTAACCTTATGTAAAACTCATAGGATAATTTAACTAATTTCACCATGCATAATCTCTCTAGCTTTACTTTGAAAGGTTTTTTTTTTTTTTTTCATTCTCAATACTCATCAGATATTCCTTTTCCTAGGAAATACAGTGTGTTCACAAGTTTTTCAAATGGCTCCATGAAAGCTCTATAATGTTTTCAAATAAAACAACTACTGGACTAATAATTAAATGGCAATTAATCTCCATGAACTATACTGTACATTGTTGTTTCTTTAAAGATTGTATGTACCATTTTCAATGACAGAAGCACAGTTCCAGTTTGATGGTACTCAGGGTGCTCACTTTGCTTGCTCACTTTCACATTAAGTAACAAAGATACAAAGATTATCTTGCTGACTTACAGTGCCATCAATAATGTATATTTTTCAGACATTAGCTTTGTGTTAAACAGTTGAAACTTAAATGGACCAGAGCTATGGGAACAGAGAATACAGCCACACCCTTTCATATCAGCCCTTGTCAGGAAGGTTCCATTTTATTTTGCTAGCAGTGTTAATTGCTCCTTATTACTCTGCCATTATGCTCCTTTTCCAAAGCAAATAATATTTATAAAACTCTGGAACAATAAATAAACTGTGTTTGTTATTTTTATTCAACACTGAGGTTTCCTTTCCAAATTGCATGGCTCAGCTCTGACTGCTGTTCAAGCAGAGCCATCATGCTTTCCAAACTGCCCTGCCAACTTGTTTGTCTTTGCGTACACAATTTTTTTTCTTTGAGACTTGGAGAATAGCAATTAGGCAATTCCAGGTGGTATGGTTACCAGAAGATAATCACATCTTGAAGCCATTAGAAGCTTCACACACATTGAGGCTTTGTAATTCTCAGGGGTATGATTATCTCATTCCAGCTCCTCTATATGCCATGTCAATATCCTCTTCTGTTTTCACAGTACTAAGTAACATATTCTTCATTCCCTTCCTCCCAATTATGTCCATTCAACCATATAATCATTCTAAGAGCAGTGTCAGAAAACAACAACCACAAAACCAACACAACATTGTACTAAGCCAACCTTCTCTTTTTTCAAGATTTAATTGCTGTATGTGTTATGTTTTCCAGTAATTCATCATTTGGGGAAAATTAGCAGGGAAATTTCTAGACATCCAGAATCTAAAGAGATCAGATTTTGGCAGGCAGTGGTCATACCTCATTTTTCTCCATATTCCCAACTCATTCTATTCTATCCTTTCCCTAATGTTTATAAAGAGCATGGGCTAGAGGAGGTGCGTAATAATTGTTTCATCATCCAAGTGTTTGCAATCAACTAATACAGTATAGCAATATCTGAGGTAGTAACTCTAAGCTTAAATGTTAATTCTTTTCAGAAATGTTTTCAGATGCAGCTATTTTTTTTGAGGTGCTAGGGATTGAACATGGGGCTTCACACATGTTAGGCAAACATTGTATCACTGAACCACATCCCCAGATTTAAATCTATATTTTTTAATGACTGTTTCCTAAACTATTGTGTAATACCATAGTTTCCCACAAAATGTTAATAGATTATAAAAAATAAAACCTCATGGTTACTCAAATTTTAAAATATCTGTGTTAAATAAATTTCATTAGTGTATTAAAAGTTCTGAGAAATCCTGTAGTTTTGCCCTTTGTGATTTCTCAGAGGGATTTTCCCCCCATGAAACATTTTCAAAATTTATTTGACTACAGAATTCTTTTTTATTTACAGGATGCATTACAGGAAAACATGCTATAAAACCCAACAGAATTTAATATCTGAAAAAATATTCTTAGTTTAGGGGTTTATAACTTGAATTTCATACATAGGTTTAAAGGGATCAGTGTTATTTGTATTCTTCTAGGCTAAAACATAAACTGTTGATGATTTATTTGCATTATACTCCTGTAGGATTTATAATATGTTAGTAAGATGTTCATTTCATATGGGTGAGAGAAATCAGGGAAAGCCTAATTGGAGAAGATAGAGTCTATATTTGGCCTTGAGGATTTAAAAAATCATAGAAGATAGAAGACAGTTTAAACAAATGTACAGGAAAGGCAAAATGCTGATCATATTTTAGGCATGGTGAGAAGTTTCATTAAGTTTGAGATTAGGATGAATTTGGTTTTAGATTAGGATTATGTGTAGTATAATGAAGAATAATATTGGAAAAATAGATTGGAATCAGATTGAAAAGATTTTGAATACCATAATCATGATTTTAGATTTAGGCAATTCTACTTACTCATTTATAGCTCTTCAGTGGTTTTTCATTGTCTATGTATTAACTTCCTATGTTGGAAAGTAATTTGAAGAATTGGAGGAAGAAAAATGGTGAAAGTATGATCAATTTAATAAGCTCAGAAATCCGGGTATAATACGATGAAGGCACTAAATTTAGTAGGGGAAGTAAAACTAGAGAATGGTTTAGCTTTATCTTTTGCAATGGTAAGTATAATTTCATTGATACTTAAATCATTAGAAGTGGAATGGACCTTAGAGATAAAAAATTTCAAGTTCCTTTTATTATAGAAATTGAGAATAAAATCCAAGTAGATGTAATATCTAGATTTTAAGTAATTGTATATTTTTAAAGAATTTTCTAAGATCACACAGCTTATTTGAAAAAAATGGAGTAAAAAAATGCAATTTGACAATCTGCCTGATTCCAAAGATCAATGTTTATTCATTCAACAAATATTTCCAGAGCATCTACTATGTATCTGACTCTGTTGTAGAACTAATATAAATTGGTGATTAAAAATAAGTCTTCCTTTGGAGTGTACAGTGAAAGTCAAAATTTATTAAGCAGGAGTTCATTCAATTGATACCTATTGAGGATCCATATACCATTCACCTTCTCATCTTAACACACATGCTGTTTAGCCACTAGCCACATGTGGCTTTTTACATTTACATTGAAAGTAATTAAAAATGCATATAGAGACCATTTCTATTTTCAAAGGCAGTTCTGTTGGAAAACTGATCTAGGCTATAAAACCTAAATAGCAATCTGAAACAAGTGGTGATAGATAGTATAATCTCTGCCAGCACTAGCCCTCATTGAACTGGGAAGCAGGGAAATGTTGTATTTGATGTCTCCAAACTGCACTTTCTGCCAAGTCAGGGCTTTCTTCTACAGGGTTCCATAATCCTCATGCTACTTATCTCTTCTGAGTTTTCACGGTGCTCTGTGCCTCTCACTATGAGGCCACTTTTCACACAATAGACACATTGATTTTCCTGTCCCCCTTTAATACATCATGTCCCTAGGACATTTCACAGTAGATGACACAAGAAATTTACACAGGTGTTTCTCAGTGAATGTTTATAATGAATATTCAAATGAGATGTAAAAGCAGCATCCTAAATTGGTCTTAGCAGGGGCATGGGCATGCGACATTTTGGATTAGGTTAGTTTGTTAATTCTAATTCTTAAATCATGTTTGCATGAATAACTTATTTTCTTTTACAGTTTTTTTTAAATTAATGCTTTATAGATATACCTAAAGGTAAAATTCACTGAGGGATATTCATATATGTACATAGAATAGTTTGGTCTATATAATTTCATTGTTCCTCCCTTATCCCATCTGCCTTAAGGTTCATTTGCTATAAGCACTTTTCACAATTTATTTTGAACAGGGCAGTCATGTAGAATAGGTGCAATATCTCTTCTTATGAAAGAACTTACAGTCAAAAACATAATTGAGATGAAACTTTCCTGGAAGTCTGATAAACAGAGAGCTGGAGAAATACAAATGACTTGGCATCTGGGAGGAAAGGCATATTCCATTCTATTTACTGATGAGTATTAAGATGTATCAGACTCTATTTACTAGTTGAGTCAGAAGCAGAGCTTGCAAGACAGTGCATTGTGACTAAGCATTCACACTGCTTTGTGTTAATTAATTTCCTAGGATTATTGTTTTTGATTCTCCTTATAACGAAACAAATGTACAGAGACTAACTGAGCTGGGAAATAGATGGAACTGGCTGACATAGAGTGAGGATGGGACACCTGGGATTGCAGATTAAATAGCACAGCAAGTATATAGAACAAGATAACTACTTTTGGTAATTAAAAGCTGGCCTGCTCAGGACTGGGAGGTAACAAAGATGCCCTGCTTGGTTCTTTCATATTTGCCTAAAACATTAAAAGCTCTCAACTCTCAACCCCATATTTTAATAGTCTACCAATACTTTCCCTGACAAATGAGTCCATGTCTCTAGGCAAATCCTGAATGTGGCTTCAAAATCTGATAGAATAATTGTTCTCCTCTTTGCCAGTCTATTTCCTGAATCGGTCCCTAATTTTGAGTCTCCAGTCCTTGCATTTCCATTCCCCTTGTGAAAGCTCAATTCTCACTATTGTCAGCAGAAGCAGTTGCACATGTGGTGCAATGAGCCTGATGGATGGTTTTAATTCACTACTCCCAGACTGACTTTACAATTGCTCAGGTCCTGGAAAGAGCTGGCCAGCCAGGACAGTAATCATTGCCTCTGTGTTTCAACACCTGCTTCACCAGCCTGAAGGCAAGGGAATTGGTGCTAAGGAGGAGTTATAAAAACAAATATTTTTCATGATTTCTACCATACTGGAGTCTAGTGGAATTGGGGAGAAGGTCTTGAGGCCATAGCATTACATCACAATTGACCACAATCTCCCATTTGCAACCTTTTGCTTCTTGTGATAGAGTAGGGACTGTCTCCATGTTGTGAACATGATATCAGACAAACCACAAAAAAAACTCTTCATTAAATTTAAGTTTAGGAAAAGTTTTAATTTGGGTGTATAGATTGGATGTCACCTTCAAAGGAAGTTTTCTATCTTTTGTACTTTCTTTACTATACCCTGTCTAGCTTAAATCCTTTCTATTAATTCTCATAATACTTTATTAATTTATTTGTATTATGTTAATAATTGCTGCATACACTCTTATCACTACACATTTACAAAGATGCCAGGAAAGTGACCGAACTGGCTATAACCATTGGAATATTGGGCAGAATAGATCCATCTTCAATTCCTGTCTTCTTCTAGTCTGTAACTTCTAATTGAAGTTAGGTATATGCAGGTTTTTGAAGCCACACATCCCATTCCTTTCTGAACAGGAAGAGGAAAGTTTAAATTTGGACAAATTATTCAAGCTAGTACCTTGGGTCTCTCCAAAGGAAATATATTTCCAGTATAGCAAGTTCTTGAGACCACAGGAGATGTGGAGACACATTTAACTGAAAGTAATCCAGTTAAAATATAGATCTAAAAACACAGGGGCCTAATCATCATAAGTAATAGGCATATGTGGCCGCCTGTAGCGATTGCTGCTTGCAGCAACGACACCGCAAGAGAAAATTCGGAGGCAGGATGGAAATAAAAAAGTTCTTTTATTCTTCTCTCTTCTGACTTCTCTCTCTGGCTCCAACAACCTCTCCAACTCCAACTCCAACCACCTCTAACTAACCCTCACCCGGATAAATACTTTTTGCTTTAACAAGGACACGTGCTAACAGCTCGAGCTTACAGGTTCGTCACGCAGTGTTCATGGGCATAAAAAGATTCTTAGATAAATGCATGAATATCAGGTGAAAATACTTGAACACCTTTATGGCTCTCAGCTAGTCGCCATCTTAGCTATCCTCAGTTAGGGCTCTTACATTTCCCCCCTTTTGTTTTAAAAGTGGGGATGCTCTAGGACTTCCATGTGCAGCCAACATTCTTACCCGTCATTGGTAATCAAGGCTGTGCCCTTGACTCCTGTCTTAGGTTGATATGTCGGCCACATGAGACTGTCCCGTGGATGGGTGATGACCTCATCCAGATCGTCTGTGCCTATCTTAGGTTGTCCCCCTCTGGGGATCTTACCCATCATTGGCTAACCAGCCATCCAATTGAGCCCTTCAGGATCGACTCTGTGTGTTGACTAACAGCCGTCCAATCGTGAGGAGATGCTGCTGCTTTAAGGCGGCATGCCTTCTGCTGACGAGCCAAGTTCCATAGCAAATCAAGGTCTTTTAACAAATCAATTTCCCTAAATCCTATCAAGTAATGCACTGAGTTTTCTAGACAAATACCCACAAGGTATTGTCCCGTAATGTCCCAGATAATGAAAGATCAAAATGTCCACTTGTTATAACACATTGATCTAGGAGGCCCCATGCATGCAGAGCAGAGGCCACACTGCTGGTGAGGTTGTTTGATGCTTGAGCAGCAGGGATGCTTGTAGCGACCGCGATCCCTGCAGCTGTAGCAGCAGCCATCTTTTTTATGTCTAGACAATGCTACCGGCAAATCTTCAGGGCCTGATACCTAGAAACTCAAGCATCAATTATTAAAGGAAAGGCAGTGCTATTCTAGCACTGAGTCAACAGGCAAGTTGTCAAACTAAAAAATAGAATTTATTAGATTAGAAAAATAAAGTTGATCTCTGCTCACACACATTGCTGCTTGAGCTCCCACAAACATAAGATGGCAAAATATCACATTCAGAACAAATCAAAGAAAGACTGAGGGTATTTACTGCATTAAAGATAGATTATAGAAAAGCTAAAAGCACTTTGGAAAAATAATTTGTTAGCTGTAACCCCCGAGTCTCTGCATACACAGCAACCTTCTATAAAATTACCTGTTGAAATAATTCAAAATAATAATTCAAAATAATTCAAATTAATTACCTGTTGAAATAATTCAAAATAATTCAAATTAATTTAGTTGTAATTAACAACTAAAGTTAATTACAAATAAACAATCCCATGTCAAATACCAAAATATTTGGTTATACAGTATTAGTCATATTCTTTGCTGAAGAGAAGTCCCAGGGACACCTATAAATCAAAATTGAAGGTACCTTCACTTTTTAAATTGTTTACCCAAATTGAATTCTCTAAACTTAAATGAATTAAAGTTACTTGGATCCATATATATATATATATATATATATATATATATATTTATAATTAAATTTTTTGTAAAATTAATTTTCATCAGTGCTTTGTTATTTGTGATGTCACACGGGACAGACGCACAAATAAAGATATATTTGTGACGTCACATTAACATGAAATTTAGACAAATGCACAGACATAAAGACATATATAAAAAGAAAAAAAAATACAATTGTGTGCCCACTAAAGAGAGATCTCCTCATTCCGGCCGGGAGGAATGACACTTAAGTTGTGAAATATTTTGAAGGACTCTTTCAAGGGAATCATTCCATACCTTCATCTTGGTACTCTTCATTTTGTACTTGTTTTATCAATCTTGATTCCTCAATAACTTCATCTTGGTCCTTTTGATTTGGTATCTGTTTTATTAATCTAGATGGTATCCATATTGGGGAGGATTCATGCTGTGGAAAAACACAAACAAATCCTATCCCCCAAATTAATACTGGATCTGGACCCTTCCATGCACCTGAAAGAACATCCTTCCAGTAAACCAAAGGTCTATGTTGTTGGTGTGGATTCCAGTGTCTGTCTCCAGCCGAATATCCATTAGAATCTAGAGTTAAGAAATTTAAGGTAAACAGGACAACTGCCAATCTGTCCCTAGGATTGTTCCAATTCCTTTTTTTTTTGCTTTAATAGCATAATTTTGAGTGTGCGATTAGCTCGTCAAATTATACCTTGACCTTGAGGATTGTATGGGATACCTGTTTTATGGGATATATTGAATTTTGCACAAAACTGTTTGAAAGATGAGGACATATATGCAGGCCATTATCTGTTTTAAGCATTTTGGGGATGCCCAATGCAGCAAAAGCTTGCAGACAATGAGATGTAAGATCTTTAACTTTTTCTCCAGAATGTAAGGAAGTAAAAATCATGCCTGAGTATGTATCTATGGTGACATGAATAAATCACAATTTTCCAAAACTTGGCTCATGACTGACATCCATCTGCCACAAATGATTGGGCATTAATCCTCTTGGGTTAACCCCATAATGTGGATTGGGCACATGTGTCACACAAGATTGACAATCCTTCACAATTGTTTGAGCTTGCTCCTTTGTGATTTTGCACCTTTGCTGTAACGTAGTACTATTGACATGAAATTGGGACTGGAACAAGGTAGCTTGTTGGACTACTGAAAATATAAATATTGTTTTAGTGAGGGAGTCAGCCTTTTGATTACCTTCATGGAGAGAACCAGGCAAATTAGTATGAGCTCTGATACGTCCAATAAATAAAGGTTGTTTATGTTCCCATTGAAAGTTTTGAATTTGAAAAAACAATTTAAAGGCTGGAGTATGTGGTGCAATTGGGCCTGCTAGCTCCAATTTCGGGACAACATGTACAATATAGTGGCTGTCTGAAAAAAATATTTATAGGCTGTTCTTTAAAACTTTCTAGAGCTATTATAATAACTTCAAGTTCAACAAATTGGGCTGATGTTAGACCAGAAATATGAATCATATTTTCTTTTTGAGTGACTACTGCAGCAGTACCTAGGAGGACCCATCTGTAAATACATTTAATGCCTTAGGAATAGGTTGATTTTTTATTACCTGTGGAGATATAATGGGATGATTGACACAAAAAGATAGTATAGGAGACTTAGGAAGATGGTTATCAAAATTTGCAGAAGTAGAGATCTAACTATACCCCAATCATTATAATTGAAGCACAAATATTCAACCTGTGATGATGAAAAAGGATTAATAATAGTAGCGGGATGAATGCCAAATATTTTAGTAGAAGTCTTAAGTCCTTGAAGAATAAGTTTAGCCACCATGGAGGTATAAGACTCAATTGTACTTTTAGGAGAGACGGGTAAAGGTATCCATAATAAAGGTCCCTCTTGCCAAAATACTCCTGTGGGTGTATATTGTGAAGAAATAATAATCAATATTAGCGGTTGAGCAAAATCAATTCTATCACAATGGGATCTTTCAATGGCCTTTTCTACTAACTTTAAAGCTTCCCTGGCATCAGGAGTCAATGTTCGCCGAGAAGATGGATCAGGGTTCCTGCAAAGGATATCAAATAAGGGTTTTAATTGTCCAGTAGTGAGGCTTCGTGTAGGGCGAAGCCAATTAATGTCTCCCAGCAGTTTTTGGAAATCATTGAGGGTGGTCAAATGTTCTTTATTTATTAAAATTTTTGAGGCCTAATAAAGGTATTCATGATTTTAAATCCTAAATATAATATGGGAGATCTAGTTTGAACCTTTTCTTCAGCAATTTTTAATCCATATCTATTTAAATTTTCTGTCATATCACTGAATATGGTAAATAAGATTTATTGATTAGGGTGAGCAAGCAAAACATCATCCATAATATGGAGGCACATAAGGTTTGGATATTTGTTCTTAATAGGCTGAATAGCTCTGTCCACATATATTTGACATATTCTAGGGCTATTAGCCATTCCCTGTGGTAACACTTTCCATTGATATCTTTTATCAGGGCCATTTTTATTGATAGAAGGAATTGAAAAAGCAAACCTGGGGGCATCCAGAGGATGTAGAGGAATGGAAAAGAAACAATCCTTTATATCAAGAGTTATAAGATGGAAATTCTTAGGAATAGCTACAGGATTAGGATGTCCAGGTTGGGTAGGGCCCATAATTTGCATAGTTTTATTGATTTTTCTAAGGTCATGTAACAATGTCCATTTTCCTGATTTTTTCTTGATTACAAATATGCGGGAATTCCAGGGAGAGTTGGAAGGTTCTATATGTCCTGCTTTTAGTTGTTCTTGGATTAGTAGGTGGGCTGCTTGTAATTTCTCTCTAGATAGGGGCCACTGAGGGACCGAAAATGGCTTATCAGAAAGCCATGGTATTTTCAAAATTGTTTTTTCTCAGTGGCCCCTAAAAAAATATCTTTTACCTTTTTGATGATGATTTAGATTTTTATTTTTAACACCTGCGGGCTTGGTTGCGAGGTGTACCCCCATTTGCTGTAGAATTCTATTCCCCGTAGGGTATCTTGCAAACTGGTCAAAACATAAGGCTGGAATGTTCCTTTATGCCCTTCATTATCTTCCCAATTTAAGAATATAGCACTTTATGCAGGGGTGTTAGTATATCCCAAGCCTCTTAAACTAGTTGAAGCCTTCTGCAGAGGCCAGTGCTTGGGCCATTGTTGTAGATTAATGATGGAAGAGTCAGCCCCAG
This sequence comes from Tamias sibiricus, assembly GCA_025594165.1. Lineage (NCBI taxonomy): Eukaryota > Metazoa > Chordata > Mammalia > Rodentia > Sciuridae > Tamias > Tamias sibiricus. Next base: position 112,657,095 of record CM046667.1, read on the forward strand.
TATCAATCAGCCCCTCCATCTCTATACCTTGAATTTTTATTTTGCACATAGGCCTCTGTGAACAATCCTGAACCCAGCAAGCCATAGGTCCTGAGACAGTGAAACCAAATCCTCTATTGTTCCTATTCTGCGGCATATTCTTGAATGAGTTGTGTAAACTGGGAAGGAGAAGCAGCTGAGCAATTCTATCTCCTTGGTTAAAAGAGCTAATGCCTCTAGGTGAACTAAGCATTATTTTTATTTCTCCTTGGTAATCAGAGTCAATAACACCTGGTGTTACTTGAAAACCTAATAGGCTTTTAGAACTTTTCCCGAGGATAAGTCCCACAGTCTCTGAGGGAAGAGGTCCCCTGACTCTCGTAGGAATCAGTTGAACCCCCATTTCAGGTGTTAGCACTATCTGGGCGGTGGAACAGAGCTCTAGTCCTGCACTTCCTCTTGTCACTGTGACAAGGGAGTCAATGGGTAGGAGGGATTGTGATGAGGAATCATCTGGATGGATGTTTGAGGATATTCCTCCTCTAATGCCTCCTACATTTGTGGGCCCCGGGGCATTGGGCCCCATGCCCCGTTTTTTTAATTCCTGGACAAAACATTTCCATATATATCAAATTTAGATCTGCACTTGTTAGCCCAATGATTTCCTTTTTAACACCTGGGGCAGTGGCCTGGGGCACGGTATGAGCTTGGTCTTATTTCTCTTTGGGGATATTGCCTAGAATATCCTGGTTAATTATAATAATTTTTGTCTGGAATATCCTGATTGATTATCATTTTTTTGTTGAGCCCTATTTGTGAAATTTTGAGGGGAAGCACCTCTCGTTGCTGCTGCAATCACATTGCCTGTGACAAAGGCATCATTAATATCTTTACATAATCTAATGTATATGGAAAGGTCCTTTTTATTTTTCCATGGTCTTAGAGCATCTTGGCAATATTTATTGGCATTTTCATATGCCAACTGGATGACTAAGGGCATTGCTTGATCCACATCCCCAAATATTCTGCCTGCAGTTCTTAAAAGTCTGTCAGCAAAATCAGCATACGGCTCGTTAGCCCCTGTATTACTTTTGATAAGCTGCCTTGCAAATCACCTGTTTCTGGTAAGGTCTTCCAGGCTTTAACAGTGGCATTGTTTATTTGTGCGTATACACCAGGATCATATTGTATTTGTGTTTGTAGTTCAGCAAACTGTCCTTCACCTGTTAGCATATCTATATTATGGTCTGGGAAGTCTGCAGTCACATTTCTTTTAGCTGTTTCTACACAAAGCTCCTGGAATTGTGACCTCCATATCAGATATTGTCCCCCACTCAATACTGCCTTGCATAACCCCTTCCAGTCTGAGGGGGTTAAAGTTAGAGTGTTAAGGGACTCCTGCATGCTCAATGTGAACAGAGCTTGAGGCCCATAGCTCATTATCACCTCTTTGAAATTTTTTATTGTTTTAAAATCTAGGGATTGGTGGTATCTCTGCCCATTTTCATTTTCAAATATTGGCAGGTCCCAATGTTCCTGTGCTTTTTGGCGTTCGAGGGCGCGTAAGTTCTCAGAAAGGCCGTTAATCTCTGCCTCAAGGTCACGCATATGCTTAGAAATACCCCTCATGGTTTCTATAATGGATTCCACCCATGAGGGAGCTGAGGGCACCAGTGGTTCCTCTACTTGATGGTCCTTTCTGGTCTTAACTGACTTAGCAGAGGAGGCTGTGCTTTCATGGTTATTTGGCTCCTCCTCATTACTATCACTTTCACTGGTAGTATCATCATGGGTTTCAGATTCTATTGAGAGCACGTATTCCTCGGCTATTTCTAATAAATCTCTGATAGCTTTAGCAGCTCTTATTTTTGTTATTTTTGAGTTCAAACCAATCTTATCCTTACTGGTCTTATCTGACTCAGCGGAGGCTATGCTTTCTTGATCACTTTCCTCCTCACTCTCAACTGAGTCAGCGATGTCAAAAACTCTTCCATGGCTTTTATTACTCGTCTTTTTGTTATTGTCGCACCCATCTTTAAAGATTTCTCAGTTCTTACCTGCCGATTCCCAACTCCCCGTACAGGCCACCACTTGTCGCCGCCTGTAGAGATTGCCACTTGCAGCAACAATGCTGTGGGAGAAAATTCGAAGGCAGGATGGAAATAAAAAAAGGTCTTTCATTCTTCTCTCTTCTAACTTCTCTCTCCATCTCCAACAACCTCTCCAACTCCAACTCCAACCACCTTTAACCCTCACTCAGTTAAATACTTTTTGCCTTAACAAGGACACGTGCTAACAGCTCGAGCTTACAGGTGCATCACGCAGTGTTCAGGGGCATACAAAGATTCTTAGATAAATGCATGAATATCAGGTGAAAATACTTGAACACCTTTATGGCTCTCAGCTAGCTGCCATCTTAGTCTCCTCAATTAGGGCTCTTACAGGCATACATGTATTCTCCTTTTTTAATTAATTAATTTATTTACTTTATTTAGGTATATATGACAGCATAATGCATTTTGATTAATTGTGCACAATTGCAGCACATCTTTTCATTTCTCTACTTTCACATGATGTAGCATCACACCATATGTGCAGTCATACATGTACCTAGAGCAATGATGTGCATCTCATTCTACCATCTTTCCTGCCCCAATGCCCCTTCCCCAACATAGCCACATCAATATTTATAGCAACTCATGTATTCCTCTTTGACTTGAACCCAGGATAACTATCAATCTCCACTTAAAACTTTCCCCTCATTATTCCTGCAAATGGAACTAAAACTTACCATACAGGGCTAACCAGCAACAACTCAATGCCCATCACTGAAAAAGTAATGCAAATTATGATATGAGTTTTATTAGTTTTCAACAACCTAAAATACCTCAGTAATTATGTATGAAGCATATCTTCTTCCTAGAAGAAATTCTGACAATGTATTCATTATAATGTGTTTACATGGTATTTACCAGGAAAACTATTCCCAGTGCCTTCAAATCAAGGTGGTTGATTGATAAAGGAATGCATTTGTCCTATTGCCCCACTGGAGACAATCCATCTCTAAAAGTCTGACATTATAGTAAATGTTTCTACTGTCGGCACCATATAAATAGATGACAAGTTTCCTCAGTATGGAAGTGGTTTCAGTAAGGTAGCCGTGGCCTCCAGGTCTCCTTTGTGCAGTTAATTACCAGGTGACCTGGCAGAGAGATTCAGAGTGTATGCCTTTGATTTCCTTATAAGTGAACTAAAACTCAAAATAACAGTATTTCTGAACATCCTTATTATTTTCAATAGAATTGAAATTGATAAACATTAACTCCCTCACACATAACTTTTATATTTTGTTTTGTTAAGGGGAAAATTTTGCTGCTTCATAAAGCCGAATGATGTGTTATATAAGTAAGAGTGGTGTATCTATTCTATTTCCCAATCTCATTGAAAATTTAGGAAAATTGAAAGTAGTTAAAATATCATCTGTGAAGAATCAACCAAAATGGTTGGCATCTTTAAGATTGCTGAAGGTTTTTTGTACCTTAAAAAATTATACTGTGATGGGTCTTGACTTAGTGAAATCTTGTTGATCAAAAGTCCTGAAGATTTGTGTTATGTACAGATCTTTCTGAACAGCTAAGCATAAATTTCTTCTTCCTGTAGAATATTTTGTGAATGTTGAGCAAAGATGGAGAATAACATGATAGGCATTGAGATTGGCTATTCACCAAACACTTGTGTGTACTTGGCTTTGAATTGTAATGAGGGAATAGGATTGGATTTATGGTCTTGTTCACATGAAGAACATTGTTTTACAATTAGGCTTTGATACTTGTCAAGTATTTTATTTGCTTAGAGATAGTTAGATAGAAAGCATTGCTGGGAGCAGTGGCAATGCCTATAATCCCAGAGGTTCTTGGGGCTGAGGCAGGAAGATCTCAAGTTCAAAGCCAGCCTCAGCAAAAGTGAGGCACTAAGCAACTCAGTGAGACCCTGTCTCTAAATAAAATATAAAATAGCTTTTGGGATGTGGCTCAGTGGTTGAGTGCCCCTGAGTTCAATCCCTGGTACCCCTCCACCCCCCCCCCCCAAAAAAAAAGAAAGTATTAGTAGCACACTCATTATTTTACAAAGTTGCTAAGTATGGCAGGGGATCAGGAGATAATTTTTTTATGCACTTTCATTTTGTAGATGAGGGAACTGAGATCCAGTGACAGAAAAGTATTTCCCTAGGAAACACAGTTTTTTGGAAGTACAGACAAGAATTAAATTCAGTTTAATAGATTTTCTTTTACACAATTTTACTTCCCTTCTTTTTTAGTCAATAAGTTTTATTTTGGGAAGGTCACATAACAATTTAGAAAACTCGAGAAAGCATGTACCCCACCTGAATGTGAGTGGAATTACCCCACTTAATGACAGGTATTTACCATGTGTCATCCCATGGACTTGCTATGCTGGCCTTTCAGGAACTTCTTTGTTCTAGCTGAGAAAGCACTAAACATTGTAATTCTTGTAAGTATTCTGAGCTAACACACACTTGGGAAATTCACCTTTGCTGGATTGCAAATCAGTGCAAAATGGCTCATTTAATTTATGTGTCTGTCAACAATGTATTTCTCCTGATTACCAGATCAGGCTATGTGGGGAGACTATTGAGATAACAAGTGGTCTCTGTTTGTGTTGAAGAAGTTACTGTATACCTTCCTTTAGAATCCAGTGCATCAACTGAGAAGAGAATGTCCCACATTATAGTTTGTAGAATGCCAACATAATTATTTCTTAACATTTTAATTGGGGGAGGGAGGAACTGTAACAATAGTTTCTTTTATTTTTTTCTGATTTTTATTTAAAATGTGTATTTGAGTGGAGATCAACAATAATTTGATTATTAAATGTTTTGTGTAAGGATAATGACAGTGGAAATTAACATCTATACTGATAATTTTGAAAAATATTTCAGCAATAGCTCTGTCCTTAAATAGAATAATAATATGCTATATAGGTTAATGTAGGGTGACCTTAATGGAATCATGGGTTAGGAATCTGGATTTTCTGCCTTCTTTACTTTCCAATGTAAATATAATTTGTAAGTTTTGCTGAGCATTGTTAATTCTATGAAGAACAATTTTATAAATCTCTATCTTACAGATTGTAGTACTAAGGAACAAATTTGTCTATGGCCTGCCAATGGGTTAAGAACAAATTCAACACTGGGTCCCAGGTACAGCCTGATAACAGATCAGTGATATAATCTACTTCTGAACAAGAGAGTGCTATAGTGGTGAACAAAGATTTGAATTTTAAATTTTGAATAATTGATTAAGTGCATGGCAGATGTTGAAGTATTAATTTTTCAATTATTATGTGTAAATAATGCTGAATTCATAAAAATTTCCACTATCTACCACAATTGCACCACATATGAAGAAATATTAGATACTTGTGGTCAATGGCTTGTGAGCTGCTAAAAGGAAAAGATGTGTATTACAATACAGGAAATGGCACAAATAGATGATGAAAGTATCAAAACTAAAACCCTTCTACATTTAAAAGATTAAGACAATTTTGGTTAGCTTATTTTTAGCCTTAGAAAAAATTACTTAGAGACTGAATTTCTGCACATTTCCAAAAATAAGAAGTACCCATTCAGTACTATTTTAAAAATTAATATATGCTTTATACACAGAAAAAATTACCATCTTATATATAGTTCTTCAGAGTCTAACAAATGCACAGCATCATAAAGCCAACAACAGAATCAACATGTAAAACAGTTTCAACACATCTTTAAGTGCCCCTGTTCCTGAGTTCTTCCCACAAAAACTTGCATGGGACCCAGGCTCAGAGTGGGGCCGGGTCCATCCTGCCACCAGCAAACATCCGCCGAGCTCAGGCGCCATAATAAGACTGCCTCTTATGACCAGCAGACCACTGTGGGAGCTCAGGCTCAGCCCAGTTCTGCCCACACCAACCTGTGTGGGACCCAGGCCCAGGGTAAGTCCAGAGTCTGCTACCCCACCCAACCTAGGAGCACAAGCCTAACCCACTTGATCTTGGGACGCTGCAGACATAGCCATAGCCTTCCCCACACAGTAGCCCCTACCTTTTGACAACAGACAGGGCCTAAAAGCAGCCACATCTCAGAGCAGGCATCCCAAAGACAGTGTAAGTCCCACCCTTGCAACCCCATCTCTGGAACATGTTGCATCCATCTTGGGGCACCTCCGCTGTTATATTGAGTTACCTCCACCATTGCTGCCAATACTTTTAGTTGCAGTAGCATACATCGAGGGACACCTGTAGATTCTGAAAGCCCTACATTAAGGCAAGGTACAGAAAATCTGCATGGAACCTACAAGAATATAGGGTAGAAGCTGTAATAACTCAGATCTACACTGCAAGAAAGGAATGCAAATAGACAACATGAAAAAACAAGGAGGAAAGTGTCCCAAACAAACCAGGATAGTATAATAACAGAACCCATGCTCAGCAAAGTTGATGAAATGTCAGAGAAGGAGTTCAGAAGGTTCATAATGAAATGATCTGTGGATCAAAGAATGATCTAAATGAGCAAACACAGGCAAAAATTGATCACTACAACAAAAAGATAACAAAGAAAAATACAGGTAGCAAAAGATTACTTCAAAAATGAAAGAGAGATTCTGAAAAACAAGTCAGAAATCCTTGAAATGAAGGAAACAATAAACCAAATAAAAAACACAATACAAAGCATCACCAACAGACTAGATCGCTTGGAAGACAGAATGTCAGATAATGAAGACAAAGTACATAATCTTGAAAATAAAGTTGACCACACAACGAAGATAGTAAGAAACCATGAATAGAACATCCAAGAAGTATGGGACAGCATCAAAAGACCAAATCTAAGAGTAATTGAGATAAAGAAAGGCACAGAGTTTCAAACCAAAGGAATGCACAATCTCTTCAATGAGATAATATCAGAAAATTTTCCAAGCATGAAGAAAGAATTGGAAAACCAAATACAAGAGGCTTACAAGACACCAAATGTACAAAATTAAAACAGATATACACCAGGGCACATTATAATGAAAATGCCTAGCATACAGAATAAGGATAGAATCTTACAGGCCACAAGAAAGAGGAATCAGATCACATATAGGGGGAGACCAATTTGTATCATGTCAGATTTTTTCCACCCAGACACTCAAAGCCAGGCGATCATGGAATAACATATACTAAGCTCTGAAAGAAACTGGATGACAACCAAGAATCTTATATCCAGCAAAATTAAGCTTCATATTTGATGATGAAATAAAAACCTTCCATGATAAACAAAAGTTAAATAAAAGGAATTTACAACTAGAAAGCCAGCACTACAGAACATCCTCGACAAAATATTTCACAAAGAGGAAATGAAAAACAATAATGAAAATCAGCAGAGGGAGGTATTACACAAAAGGAAAAACTAATCAGAGGAGAAACCATGTCAAGTTGCATACCAAAAATAAACAAAAATGGCTGGGAATACAAATCATGTCTCAATAATAACCATGAATGTTAATGTCATAAACTCATTAATCAAAAGACATAGACTAGCAGATTGTATTTTTAAAAAGACCCAAAAATATGCTGCCTCCAAGAGACTCATCTCATAAGAAAAGACATCCACAGGCTGAACATAAAAGGTTGGGAGAAATCCTACCACTCACATGGACTGCAGAAATAAGCAGGGGTTTCCATCCTCATATCAAATAAAGTAGATTTCAAGCTAAAATTAATCAAAAGGGATTAAAGAAGAACACTACATAGTGCTCAAGACAAACACACACAACCAAGACTTAAAAATTATAAATATATATGGCCCAAACAATGGAGCATCTATGTTCATCAAACAAACTCTTCTCAAGTTCAAGAGTCAAATAGACCACAACATAATAATTTGGGGTGACTTTAACACACCTCTTTCACTACTTGGTGGATATTCCAAACAAAAGATGAACCAAGAAGCCGGGCGTGGTGGCACACTCCTGTAATCCGAGCACTTGGGAGGCTGAGGCAGGAGGATCATGAGTTCAAAGCCAGCCTCAGCAATGGCAAGGCACTTAGCAACTCAGTGAGACCCTGTCTCTAATAAAATACAAAAAAGGGCTGGGGATGTGGCCCAGTGGTCGAGTGCCCCTGAGTTCAATCCCCAGTACCAAAAAAAAAAAAAAAAAAAAAAAAAAAAAAAAAAAAAAAAAAAAAAAAAAAATGAACCAAGAAACTATAGAACTCAAAAATACAATCAATAACTTAAACTTAACTGACATATATAGAATATTTCATCCTTCAATGAGTGAATACACTTTATTCTCAGCACACATGGATCCTTCTCTAAAATAGACCATATATTATGCCACAAAACAACTCTTAGCAAATATTAAAAAAAATAAGAGATACTACCCTGCATTCTATCAGACCATAATGGAATAAATTTAGAAATCAATGATAAAATAAGAAATAAGAAATAAAAGCTACTCCAACACCTGGAGACTAAATAATAAGCTACTGAATGAACAATGGGTTGCAGAAGAAATCAAGGAGCGATAAAAAATTCTTAGAGGTGAATGAGAACACAGAAACAACATATAGAAATCTCTGGGACACTACAAAAGCAGTTCTAAGAGGAAAGTTCATTGTGTAGAGTTCATTTCTTAAAAGAAGAAAAAGTCAAGAAATACATGACATAACATTACATCTGAAAGCCCTAGAAAAAGAAGAACAATCCAACACTAAAAGCAGTAGAAGACAGAAAATAATTAAAATCAGAGCTGAAATCAATAAAATTGAAACAAAAGAAACAATTGAAAAAATTGACAAAAGAAAATGTTGGTTCATTGAAAAAATAAATTAAATTCACAAACCCTTAGCCAGGTTAACAAAGAGAAGGAGAGAGAAAACTCAAATTACTAACATACGTGATGAAAAAGGAACTATCACAAAAATACACTACAGAAATACAGAAGATAATTAGAAATTATTTTGAAAACTTGTACTCCAATAAAACACAAAATATTAAAGGCATCGACAAATTTCTAGAGTCATATGATTTGCCAAAATTAAATCAGGATGATATATACAATTTAAACAGATCAATTTCGGAGATGAAATAGAAGATTCCATCAGAAGCCTAAAAACCAAGAAAAGCCCAGGACCAGATGGATACACAGGCGAGTTCTACAAGACCTTTAAAGAAGAATTTATACCCAATACTCTTCAATTTATTTCAGGAAGTAAAGAAAGAGAGAGCACTTCCAAACTCATTCTATGAGTCCAATATCACCCTGATTTTAAAACCAGGCAAAGACACATCAAAGAAAGAAAACTTCAGACCAATATCTCTAATGAACATAGATGCAAAAATTCTCAATAAAATTCTGGGAAATAGAATACAAAATCATATCAAAAGATAGTACACCATGATCAAGTGGGGTTCATTCCAGGGATGCAGTGATGGTTCAACATACAGAAATCAATAAATGTAATTCATCACATCAAGAGACTTAAAGATAAGAACCATATGATCATCTCTCAATAGATGCAGAAAAAGCATTAAAAAAAAATACGAGACCCCTTCATGTTCAAAACAGTAGAAAAACTAGAGATAACAAGAACATATCTCAACATTGTGAAAGCTATCTATACTAAGCCCCAGGCCAACATCATTCTAAATGGAGAAAAATTGAAAGCATTCCCTCTAAAAACTGGAAGCACTCTTTCACCACTTCTATTTAACATACTTCTTGAAATGCAGGCAATAGCAATAATACAGATGAAATAAATTAAAAGGATACAGATAGGTAAAGAAGAACTCAAATTATAACTATTTTCTGATGATATGATTCTGTACCTAGAAGACTCAAAAAATTCCACTAGAAAACTTCTAGATCTAGTAAATGAATTCAGAAAAGTAAAAAGATACAAAACCAACATCCATAAGTCAAAGGTATTTCTATATATCAGTGATAAATCTTCTGAAAGGGAAATGAGGAAAACTACACCATTTACAATAGCATCAATAAAATAAAATAAAATAAAATATTTGGGAATCAACTTAATGAGAAATTTGAAAGACCTCTATAATGAAATCTATAGAACATTAAAGAAAGAAATTAAAGAAGACCTTAGAAGATGGAAAGATTTACCTTGTACTTGGATAGACAGAATTAATATTGTCAAAATGACCATACTACCAAAAGCACTACACAGAGTTAAGGAAATTCCAATCAAAATCCCAATGACATTCCTCATAGAAATAGAAAAAGCAGTCATGAAATTCATCTGAAATAATAAGAGACCCAGAATAGCTAAAGCAATCCTTAGCAAGAAGAGTGAAGCAGGTGGCATCACTATACCAGACATTAAATTATACTACAGAGCAAGAGTAACAAAAACAGCATAGTATTGGCACCAAAATAGACTGGTAGACCAATGGTACAGAATAGAGAACACAGAGATTAACCCACATAGTTACAGTTATATTAGTCAAAGGCTCCAAAACCTACATTGGAGAAAAGATAGTCTCTTCAACAAATGGTGCTGGGAAAACTGGAAATACGTATGCAACAAAATGAAATTAAACCCCAATTTCTCACCATGCACAAATCTCAAAGTGGATCAAGGACCTAGGAATTAGACCAGAGACACTGCGCCTATTAGAAGAAAAAGTAGGTCCTAATCTCTATCATATCAGATTAGGCCCCAACTTCCTTAATAAGACTCCTATAGTGGAAGAATTAATGTCAAGAATCAATAAATTGAATAGATTCAAACTAAAAAGCTTCTTCTCAGTAAAAGAAACAATCAGTGAGGCGAATAGAGAGCCTACTAATTGGGAACAGATTTTTATCACATGCACGTCAGATAGAGCACTAATCTCTAGAATATATGAATAACACAAAAATCTTAACACCAAAAAAACCCACAAATAACCCAATCAAACAATGGGCTAAGGAATTGAAAAGACACTTCTCAGAAGAAGATATACAATCAATCAACAAATACTTGAAAAAAATGTTCAACATCTCTGGCAATTAGAGAAATGTAAATCAAAACTACTCTAAGATTTCATTTCACTCTAGTCAGAATGGCAGCTATTAAGAACACAAACAACCATAAATGTTGGAGAGGATGTGGGGAAAGAGGCACACTCATACATTTCTGGTGGGACTGCAAAATGGTGCACCCAATATGGAAAGCAGTATGGAGATTCCTTGGAAAACTGGGAATGGAACCACCTTATGACCCAGCTATCCCACTCTTCAGTCTATACCCAAAAAAGTTAAAAAACAGCATACCACAGGGACACAATCACATCAATGTTTATAGCAGCACAATTCACAATAGCTAGACTGTGGAACCAACGCAGATGCCCTTCAGTAGATGAATGGATAAAGAAAATGTGGTATATATACACAATGGAATATTACTCAGCAATAAAATAAAATAAAATAAAATAAAATAAAAAAATGGCATTTGCAGGTAAATGGATGAAGTTGGAGAATATAATGCTAAGTGAAGTTAGGCAATCCCAACAATCCAAATGCCGAATGTTTTCTCTGATATAAGGAGGCTGATTCATAGTGGGGTTGGGAGGGGGAGCATAGGAGGATTAGAGGGACACTAGAATGGCCAATCGGGAGAAAGGGGAAGGGAGAGGGCACAAGGGTAAAAAAAAAAGATGGTACAATGAGATGGATATCATTACCCTAAGTACATGTATGAAGACACAAATGTGTGAATATACTTTGTATACAACTAGAGATATGCAAAAATGTGCTCTATAAGTGTAATATGAATTGTAATGCATTCTGCTGTCATATATAACAACTTAGAATTAAAAAAAAATGTGCCCCTGTTCCTTTTTCTACTCAACTCTCAACCACAGACAGCCCTGGCAATCAGTGGTTGCCTTGTGATCTCATTAGCTTTATCTTTTACCAGAATGTGAAATGAAAGAAATCTGACAGTAGATATTCTTCTGGACCTGGCTTTTTCCAATCAGCATAATGCCTTTGGTATTTTTCTTGCATTGGTATGACATTTTTTGTAGATGTAAGTTCATGTTTCCCTTGCACAAATATATAGGTTTATATTACTGGGTCAAACCATAAATATTTAACTGTATAAGAAACTTCACTTGGAGGAGAGTCATGTCACACCTTCACCACCACTTTAATATTGCCAGTGACTATATTTTATCCTCTAATTATTGTTCAGTGGTATCTCATGTTTAAATTTTCATTTCCTCAATGACTAATAAAATTGAAAATAAGATAATGTATCATGTGAATTTTGTGTATATTCTTTTTATTGGTGCATTATAATTATACACAATAGTCATATTCATAATGTTATATTTGTTGGAGTCCAGGCAGAAGCTGCGCCTCCAGGCAGAAGGCCACACCTCCTCAGGTGTCCTGTGAAAAACTACAACTCCCAGGATCCTCAGGCTCCCAGGATCCTCAACGTGACCAAAAAAACTGACCAGCAGGTGCCCTGGCCACTACCTCCTGACCTCTGGTAGCCTATAAGGCAAGGACTCACTCCAGGGGGGCTCTCTGACCCCCCACTCTATTTAAGCCACCCCCGGACTGAAATCGCTCTCTGTTCGCACTTGCCCCTGTTCCCGTCCGTTCCCCATTTTCTCTTTTTCTCCCCCTTCCACGCGTGGCCCCTAATAAACTTCCCTTTTATTAAAATGGCATTCCCTGCGTAAGAAACTTTGCCTAAATTCTAACATTTTGGCACCTTCAACGTGGGGCAATTCTTTATTCAAAAGGCAAAATTTCTCGGGAATTGCTATTTTTTTCTTTCTCTGCGGACGCTCTGCTCTCGGACACTGCTGGCTGCTGTTCTCAGGATGGGTAAGAGTCGCAAAGTTTTTTTTCTCTCTCTCCCTCTTTTTCTCTTCCTCTCCCTTCTCTGGGAACCTCAGCTTTCAGATCTAAAAACCTGCAGTTCTCCAGTCCATTGGCACCCTCAGTCCATCCTTAACTCTGCGCACTTTTCTCCTCTCCCCGCCAGCAAACGGCGATCACCGCTACAGCGGCACGCTCTTTGTCTGCCCTCCCAGCCCGCTGCCACTGCGGCGGACCCGCGCTTCTTACTCGCTTCCTCTGTTCACCCGGCAACCCGGTCCACCCTGCCTCCTCTGATCTATTTTAGCCGAACGTTTCTTCGCGAGCAGGCCAAATCCCCCCACGGCCGACAACATGGGTGCACTTCTTCCCTTGTTTCAACATGCAACTTCTTAGCCTCGCGGTCACTTGTTCCACAATCAACCGGCTCTGCTACTTAACTCCCTCCCCCTTTCGCAGATCCGCCATGTTCTTCCGCCCAAGTCTGTTCCCACTTCCGTTCCACTTCCGCCCTTCCTTGATCCGCCATCTTCTATCCCAACCCACATGGTTTTCTCTTGCCTTACAAGCACCACCTTCCAACACAGCCTTACCACGCGCCTTCGCTGCTGTACCTGGCGGGCCAGCGCCCTGCCTTATAGCAGCAGCGGCGGCAACCGCGAAACTTCCATCCCTTTTGCCTGTACTGGTGACAGACCCTCCCTCCAGCCTTCAGAGCCGCCTGCGGACGTGGGCAGCTTCTGCTCAGTTCTCCCTAAAATCTCTTCAGGCCTTATGCCTAGTTCAGACTCTTTTTCCCGTTCACACGGGACACGACACTTAGAGCCCCTGCCCTCCCTTTAATTCTACCTGGCTCCGGTGAGCCAGACCCCGCCACAGCCCGAAAGACTAAAAGTCTTCTTTCCTAACAGCCAGTGGCTTACATGACCCTCCCTCCCTCAATTCTCCCTAAAATCTCTTCAGGCCTTGTGCCTAGTCCAGACTCTTTTTCCCGTTCACACGGGACACGACACATAGACCAGCCACTGGCTTACGCGACCCTCCCTCCAACCTCCTGCCCTAATACAGCGGGCCTTTTCATACAGCAAACTCCCTGTAAACCTCACCTTTGCCTCTTCAGGTAAAAAACCTCAAAAGCTACATGTTTTCTTTCCTTCCCAAAGTGCACACAATTATGTTTTTTTTTTATGTTTTTATGTCCGTGTGTCTGTCCAGATTTCATGTAAATGTGATATCACAAATAACAAACCGAGCGCTCATAAAAATTAAAATAATGGATCCAAATATCTTTAATTCATTTCAGTCAAAAATGTTCAATTCAAATTAAGGTACCTTCAAACTTCAACTAATACTGTTCAGCCTCATATTTTGGTATTTAAACTAACTTTGTTTGTTAAACAGCTAATTAATTTACAAGGTTAAATTACTCACTGTTATACATGCCATCAGATATTAATTATTTTCATAAGTTTGGTTTTTATCATCAGTGAAACAGATTAAAGTTCCAATAGGTATAAACAGATGTGTGAAATTCCTAGAAGACTGGTGCAACAGCTTCCTAAAGACCAAATCTTCACTCCTACTGTCTCAGCAGTCTACAGCACGGTAACACATGTAACAAGACAGCGGGAACCTCACAACCCCTTACCGATGCAGCCTCGACTGATGTAGAAACCTCCCAGTACCTCGCCCCCATTGACCTGGTAGACTCTAAAGTCTGAGATACTCAGACTCCCTCCCTTGCTCAGTGTGACCCCATAAAAATATTTTTCCTAAATTCAAGTTATTACTTTTCCACAAAAAGTTAAATGCTTTCAGCCTTTCTTTAGTCTGTTCTAATTATAATATTTTGTCAGCCAAATGCTCTCAGCCTGTCTTTAATTTGTTCTAAAATGTGATAAATGCTTTCAGCCTTTCTTTAGTCCGTTCTAATTGTAATATTTTGTCAGCTAAATGCTCTCAGCCTTTCTTTAAAGCTCAAATATGTTAACAGAAATCAACTTCAAAACTTAAACACCTGAACTTCAAGAACCATCAAGACAGATAGATACCACAGACCCGGCTACTGTAAGTTTATAAACATTAATTTAAGATTAGCTTACTGGATGGCTAAGATCAAACTTTAAATTAATCAAGAGAGCCAAGAAGACCAGTATTTGGTTCTTTTCCCAGAGTCTGCCTGTGAGGGAAGAAGAAACATCTCTACAAAGCTTTGCATCTCTGGGTCACATGATCTCCCGATAAGAGAGATAAATGAGACCAATAGAGGAAAAGCCAATCAGTGCTCTTGCTAAAAGGAGGGTCCATAAAAAGGGAGAAACATCCCTAAGGCTTCTGAGGAAAGCCACAAGGTCAAGCAAGACCTGGACCCATCCTTACAGAAGGCACCAAGCAGAAAATCTGCTCTCAAGTTTCCCCAAGATTCCCATCAGAAACAGCTGACTCTTACCAATGGTCATAACAAAAGTCGATTTGACAAATTTCATCCTAGACATCCAGTAACAGTTAAAACAGATGCACAACCATTTCTGAACATTTTAGAAGCAAAGGTAACTTCAGCCCTAAGTAAAATGTTGTGTTTACATCCCTGATAACTCTATACATGTTAAAAATTTAAATTAACTCCATGATATACATTAACATGTTCCAGATGCTGCAACATTTATTCAGTACTTATGTTTTTTGTGTTCTCTCATACCAACTCAAAATAATCTTCTCTGTTTTTCTTGTTTTAAACCTCTAACCAGTTTTTCTCAAGGACAATCAACTGTTAAAAAAATCAACGGATGACTTTCCAACCAGAGAGCCCTGCTGAGTCCTGCCCTTATGCTGCCACCTGATGCTCATTGTGATGTGCTTCGCACTCTCCATTGGCCTCTTCACCATAAGTCCCACCTGGTAGAACACAGGCCTATGGACAATAATCCATCTCACCTTCTTTCCTTTTGTTGCTTCCATAATAGTGTTACCTGCAAACTCGCAAGACCCACAATTTCTACATGCTCTCCGGCTGACTCCCTCAGTGACTTTCTACAAAAGCCTGATTTGACACCCTCACCGACATATGGCTTCAAAGAAACTTCATCCATCCCATACCTGGACAGATTCATCTTTTCCACGCCTATCTCCTGGAAATTTTTTCCACCCTCCAGCTAGACCTGCCTGCCCACATCTCCCCCCTAAAAAAACTACCCCACGTCGCCCCACTTCAGCTCTGAAGCAGCCAGATTGAAACACGACGCCCCGCTTCCTAAGAAATCAAAAAGGGGGGGAATGTTGGAGTCCAGGCAGAAGCTGCGCCTCCAGGCAGAAGGCCACACCTCCTCAGGTGTCCTGTGAAAAACTACAACTCCCAGGATCCTCAGGCTCCCAGGATCCTCAACGTGACCAAAAAACTGACCAGCAGGTGCCCTGGCCACTACCTCCTGACCTCTGGTAGCCTATAAGGCAAGGACTCACTCCAGGGGGGCTCTCTGACCCCCCACTCTATTTAAGCCACCCCCGGACTGAAATCGCTCTCTGTTCGCGCTTGCCCCTGTTCCCGTCCGTTCCCCATTTTCTCTTTTTCTCCCCCTTCCACGCGTGGCCCCTAATAAACTTCCCTTTTATTAAAATGGCATTCCCTGCGTAAGAAACTTTGCCTAAATTCTAACAATATTTATGCATACCTAAGATAATTTGATCAATTTCATTTCCTAGTAACTTCTCCTCCCATCTGTATTCATTATTTACTGGCATGTTTGTGCAAATGTCTTGTTGAGGAGATTGTTTTCTTATTATTGAGTATTGGAAAATTTTTAAAGTCATTTTGGATACAATTATTTTTCAGAGATATGATTGGTCTGTGTCTTTTGCTTTCATTCTTCTAATTGTGTTTTAAGTGGCAAAAGTTATTAATACTGGTGGAGTTCAATTTATCTATACATTTTATTTTATGGATTTATTTAATTCTTTTTTAAAATTTCTAAGAAATCTTGCCTAACTTAATAAGTTCACTAAAGTTTTCTGAGTTTCCTTCTAGATGTTGTATTGTTTTGTTTTATATTGAAATCCATGAACTATTTTGAGGATAGAGAGAAACTCAGAAAATTTTAGTGAACTTACTTAGGTTAAGCAAGATTTCTTAAATATATTATATATGAGAATATCTATCTATCTCATCTATCTATTTATCTATCTATATCTTGAAGAATTCTTTGTTTTGCGAATTTGGATATCTAATCATTCCAGCAAAAATTGTTTTAAAGAATATCCTTTATTCATTTAATTCCCTTTACATCCTGGCCAAAAATCAGTTGACCACAAAACTATCTGTGAGATGGCCAGTAGCCTCTGAGAAAGTCTAGAATGAAAGTCTTGCCCGAAAGGGGCTTTCATGCTAGATAATAGCCAACCAGAAACCTACTTTTAGAGAACTGCAATTAAAGTATTACCAGAAAGTAGAGGTACTATGGGGAAATTAGGAAGGTCACTGAAAATGGTAGGAAGAATTTGTAAAATAGTCAGCTATGGTAATAGTATTAAGGGAATTAAAGGCAGGAAAATATACTGGCACATAACAGGCAGCACTAGAGTTGAGAGTAATGGATCCCTATTGCTGAAGACACCAAAGCAGGACTAAGTTGCTACTGCTGAATTATGTTCCAGATGATATTCTAGTACTTTGGGGACTGGTTTTGTTGTACTGTGCAGAATTTTTCCTGTCCTTTTAACACCTATCAGTATTCTTAATGTGAATTGTGCCTACATGTATGTGCCTTTCTTCTTTATACTTCAAAAGGCCCAGCTAGAACATATAGTATATGTGAGAACTAGTAGTAGACTCTGGCTTTTCTGCCTGGTGCACTGCTGATTCACAGACCAAGTATCCTCTAAAGTCAATGGTAATAGCCACCAGATTTTGAGAGGAACATTCCTCCCTCAGATTTGCTGAATTATAATTAAGAAATAAAAAGTATATGTATTCAAGCTGTACATAGCAATTATTTAATATGCATTGTGAAGTGATTATCACAATCAAGTTCATTAATAGTTCCATAACCTCACATACTTTGTAGATGTGTGTGTTTATGTGTGTGTGTGAGAGAGAGAAAGAGAAAGAGAGGGGTAAGGAAACTTAAGACTTTCCTTATCAAATTTCAAATATACAGTACATTCTTAATTAAAATTGGTCACATTAACTCTCCAGATCTTATTTATCTTATAGCTGAAAATTTGTATATGTTGACCACCTACCTATTTCTCCCATCCCCCAAGGCTATGGCAACCATTCTCTGCTTCTGTGAGTTAGAACATTAAAGCTATCTCATATAAATGGAACCATGAAGTATTTTTTCTTCTGTGACTGGCAATTTCATTTAGTATAATACCCACCTTGTTCATCCATGTTTATGGATTTCCTTCTTTGGTAAAACTGAATAATATTCTGTTGTACAATCATACCACATTTTTTTTTTCATCCTTTAACTTTATTTAATTACTTATTAGTTCTAACCAATTTTTATAAACTTTCAGAATTTATTTTTCACTGGTAAATAAAAACATAAAACTATACATATTATTGGAGTACCATGTGATGTTTTAATACACATATATATATTGTATAATATTTAAATCATGTTAAATGTATCTTTCTACTCAAATATCAATTTGCTGAAAACATTCAAAATCCTTTTCTTTTTCTAGCTTTTGAAACAAACATTATTGTTATCCATAGTCATCCTATTGTACAATAGCACACAAGAACTTCTTGCAGCTATCTAACTGTGACTTGATACACATTGATCAACCTCTGCTTATTTCTCCATAGTCCTTACTTTCCCCAGCCTCTGGTAACACCATTCTATTCTTAACTTCTATGGAGTCAACATTTTTAGATTCTGCTTGTGAGATCATGCAGTGCTTGCCTTTCTGTGGCTGGCTTTTTTCACTGAACATAATTTCAGGTCTCACATTTAAATCTTTAATCAACTTTGAGGTGAATTTTGTGGAAGGTAGGGTTCTAGTTTCATTTTTCTGTTTGTGTATGTCTAATTTCCCTAGCACAATTTATTGAAAAGACTATCTTTTATGCAATGCATGTTCTTAGCACCTTTGTTAAAAATCAGTTGGTTGTAGATTTGCGGGTTTACTTCTAGGCTCTGTGTTGCATTCCATTGATTTGTGTGTCTGCTTTTATGCCAATACCATGCTGTTTTGATTACTACAGCTTGATTGCATATTTTGAAGTCAGGTAGCATAATGACTCCTGCTTTGTTCTTTTTGTTCAAGATGGCTTTTCCTATTAGGGAGTTTTGTAGATCCAAACAAATTGTCGAATTTTTTTTTTCTCATTCTAATAAGAATTGAATCTTATATAGGATTAGGCATTAAACTTATAGATTACTTTGGGTAGTATGGACATTTTAATAATATTCATACTTCCAATCTGTGAATACAGGATTATTTTTCATATTTAATTTCCCATATCAATATTTTATAATTTTCATTAAAGAACTCTTTCATCTATTTTATTAAATTTATTGTTATTTTTTGTAGCTACTTTAAATGAAATTGCTTTGTTGATTTCTGTTTCAGATAATTGATTATTGGCATATAACAATAATACATTTTTGTACATTGATTTTTATATTGTGACACCTTGCCAAATTCATCAATTAGTTCCAAAAGGTTTTTGGTGAAGTTTTGGGTTTTTTTAATATATAAGAACAGATCCTCTGCAAACATCAACAATTTTTCTTCCTTATTTCCAATTTGGATGCCATTTATTTCTTTCTCTTGCCTTATTCCTCTGGCTAGTACTTCCAGCATTTCTCAAATAAAAATAGTAAAACTGGGCATCTTTGTTTTGTTCCAGATCATATAGAGAAAGGTTATGGCTTTTCCCTATTCATTATAATGTTAGCAGTTCTCTTATTGTAAATTCTCTTTGTTATATTGAGATACCTTCCTTCTATACCTAATTGGTTTAACATTTTTATCAGGAACAAATGTTGAATTTTATCAAATGTCTTCTCTGAATCTATTGAGATAATTGTATGGTTTTGTCCTTTATTCTGTTATGTGATATATCACATTTGTTAATTTGTGCATATTGAAAAATTTTTGCATTGCTTATATGAATACCACTTGGTCATGGTGAATAATCTTAATGTGCCATTAAATTTGATATTCTAGTAGTTTTTGAAAAGATTTTTGCATCTATATTCATCAACTATATTGGCCTCTAGCATTCTTTTTTCTTGTGTTATTATGTGATTTTGATTTTAAGATAATGCTGGCCTCCTTCTGTGTTTTTGGAAGAATTCGTCTTTATTCTGGTTTTAGAATTACTTAAGGAAACTGAGGTTAATTCTTTAAATATTTGGTAGAATTTAAATGTGAAGATTTATGGTTCTGAGATTTTCTTTAGTGGGAGTTTTTACTTTTATTTTTATTATTACTGATTTAACCTTATAATTTGTTTTTGATCTGTTCAGGTTTTCTATTTCTTCATGATTCAGTTTTAGTAAGGTATACATATCTAGGCATTTTTCCATTTCTTCTACATTATCAAATATGTTGACACATACTTGTCCATGATGCTCTCAAATGATCCTTTGTATTTCTGCATTGTCATTTGTGATATTTTACTTTTCTTCTCTGATTTTGTTTATGTGACTTTTCTATTTTTGGGTAGTCTAATAAGAATTTATCTGCTTTATCTTTACATACAACCAGGTCTTTATTTCATTGATTTTTGTGTTGGTATTTTACTCTACATTTTATTTATTTCTGTTCTGATCTTTATTATTTACTTATTTCTACTAATTTTTGGTCTGGGTTGTTGTTTTTCCAGTTCCTTGAGATGTAGTGATAGGGTATTTGAGCTCTTTCACCTTTTTTGACATAGGCTTTGATTCCTCAACTTGTTTTCTAGATTTGTTGTAGTTTTTATTTCTTTTTCTTTACTACAGTCTGCCATTGTAGCTAATTGATTTACTGTAGGAGTGTGTTTTGATCCCTTGCTTATCATTTTTGATTTGTCTATTATAGATATTTTGATTTGTTTTTTACAATGAAGCTTATTGTACTGTGAAGACATCATACCAGTCTTTTTTTGGCCAGTAAGGTCCTGCTGAAAAGTTGGCTGTTAGTCAAATTGTGTTCTTTCTTTCTTTTTTATTGAACCCTTAAGAATCTTCTCTTTACCTTTTCACCTTTGAGATCTTATTAAATAATTATATAATGGCTTGGGATAGACTTGATTGAGTTAAATCTGATTGATGACCTTTGCACTTCCTGTACCTGGAGAGTTGTATTTTTCTCTATGTTTGGGAAGTTTTCTATTTTTATTTCTTTGAATAAGCTTTCCACCCCTTTTGACATTCCCAAGTCTTTCTTGAACCCTAATCAACTGAAATTTGCTATTTTTATAGTATTCCACAGTTCCCATAAGCTTCCCTCATTTGTCTATTCATTTTTTTCCTTTTCCAACTGAATATTTTCAATTATCCTATCTTTGAGCTCACTGTTCTTTTTTTTCTGTTTTGTTGTAAATTGGTATTACTCTCTATTGTATTTTCAGTTTTCTTGAGAGTATTTGTCAACTCAAGAATTTGTGGGGTTTTTTAATTGCTTTAATGTCTTTGTTAATTTTCTCTATTAGAGCATTTTACCATTTTTTTCTTCAAGCTTATTGATTTTCCTTAAAGAATTGCTTTAAATTGTCTACCTGAGAGTTTTCCCATACCAATTACTATCTGGCCATTTTCTGATATACTACTTTGTATATTCCATGAGGTCACTGTTTCCTGAAAGATCCTGAAGCTTGTTAGTGTGCAGTGTTTTAGCATCGAATGATTGGGTATTTATTTCAGGCTTCTTAATGTGACGTTGTGCTTGACTTTGTATAAATTTTAAGCAGTCTGCTTATTTTCTCTGAGCCTGTATTCCCTTTCACTGTTTCAGCACTGGGTAGTGCCCAGGTCTGAGTTTGCTTGGAGTCAGCAGTTGGTGTTTTATCTCTGTTTCAGTACTAGAGAGAAGTCCAAGTCTACCTTTCTACTAAACATTCTGTTGGTGTATTATCCATAATGAAACAGAATAGCACCCAGAAACAAACTCTGTTTTTACAAGCCTCTCCCTGGCATGAATTTAGGCTCAGATTGCCTCATCCATAGTTAGTGACATGTAGCCAGGCATTATGGGATTCTGCCTAGCCCTAGGCAGAGTCACCATGGATGGACCAGCCCCAGGGCTTTGTGTCACATCTTTGGCCACCAATGCTGTCAATGTGTTTTATACACTGAGCCTACAGCCTGCCAAAGACTAGAACAATATTGGATTAGGACTTATGTCCACACTTGTATGGGGTGTCTAGATTTGGAGACTTTGTAATCTCTGACCTATGTATGAGGCCTTATGTTCCTACCAGGTGCTAGGTGTCACCATGGCAGGCCTGGCACTGAGCTCCAAGTAAAGTCCCTCTGCTAGATTTCATGTCCTGCTCCCCAGTGGTTAGAGTCTTGCTCCCCACTCTGCTGCGTAAATTTGGAGGAAGATTGGAAGAGGCAGTCAGCTTCTTGGCTTAATGTAGTTCCAAAGCATATTGGCCTAGTAGTGTAATGGTAGGGCTTTGTCCATCAATATGTTTCACTGACAGGCATAGTGCTAGGTTTCAGGACTAAGGCCTGGTTTCAATTCTCCCTCTACCCTGAGCAAGAGTTATCATTTTTCATTATACAACACTTGAAGTTGTGGGAGGTATGATGTGAAAAACCTTTTTCTTATTACTTTTTTCATTATTTCTTTTCATCTTGTTATACTAAAAGTAGGCAGTATGGCCTCTCACCTGATTTCATTAGCTCCTACAAAGGTAGTTTTGTGTGTGAATAGTTGTTCAATTTTGTATGCCTGTGAAGACATGATCACCAGAGATCCTTAGTTTCCATTTTGCTCAACATCCCTCCCATATTTTTTTAATTGACTCATCTGCCAGTGGATGGTAATTTGTTTCATATTCTGGCACTTGTGAATAATGCTGCAATAAACATGGGAGTGCAAATATCTCTTCAGAATACTAGTTTTATTCCTTAGGATATAAACCCAGAAATGGAATTGCTAGGCCATATACTACTTCTATTTTTAATTCAATAGTCTTCTATAATAACTGTACCAATTTCAATCCCCTGCAAAAGTGTCCAGGGGTTTCCTTCTCTCTACACCCTCACCAAAACTTATTATATCTTGTCTTTTTTATATAACCAACCTAAGACATATGAAGTGAAATCCTGTTGTAGTTGTGATTTGCATTTCCTTGATAATTAGTGATGTTGAACACGTTTTTCATATACCTGTTACCCATTTATATGTTTTCTTTGGGAAAATGTCTACTCAGTCTGCCCATTATTTAATTGGATTATGTGTTATTTTGGTGCTTATATTGTATAAGTCCCTTACATATTCAGTATATGAACCTATTTTAGTCAACATTTTTGCTGCTATGACCAAAGGACCTAACAAGAACAATTACAGGAGGAAAAGTTTATTTGGAGGCTCACAGTTCTTAGTCCATAGACAACCAACACAATTCTTTGGGGCTCGAGGTGAGGCAGAACATCATGGCGGAATAATGTGGCAGAGGAAAGCCGGTCAGGACATGATTACCAAGAAGCAAAAAGAGAGAGAACTCCACTCATTCCAAGGGAATGCCCCCATTAACCTACTTTCTTCAGCCACACCCTACCTGTCTAAAGTTACTGCCCAGTTAATCCCTATTAGAGAATTAATGCACTGATTAGCTAAAACTCTCACAACCTAATCGTTTTACCTCTAAACCTTTTTGCATTGTCTCACACATGAGCCTTTGGGAAATACCTCATATCAAAACCATAATAGAAGCCGGGCGCGGTGGCTCACGCCTGTAATCCCAGCACTTTGGGAGGCTGAGGCAGGAGGATCGCGAGTTCATAGACAGCCTCAGCAGTGGCGAGGCACTTAACAACTCAGTGAGACCCTGTCTCTAAATAAAAAAAATACAAAAAAGGGCTGGGGATGTGACCCAGTGGACAAGTGCCCCTGAGTTCAATCCCTGGTACCACACAAAAAAAAAAAAAAAAAACCATAATAGAACCCCCGATCAGACATATAGTTTGCAGATGTTTCCTTCTATTATGTGAGTTTTCTTTCCTTTTTTTTTTTTTTTTTTGTACCAGGGATTGAACTCGGGGGCGCTCAACCACTGAGCCACATCCCCAGGCTTTTTCTTTTCTTTTTTTTTTTTTTTTTTTTGTATTTTATTAGAAACAGGGTCTCACTTTGTTGTTAAGTGCCTCGCCATTGCCTCAGCCTCCCAAGTGCTGGGATTAAAGGGGTGCTCTACCCTTGCCCAGATCTTTGCGTTTTTTGATTGGTTCCTTTGCCATGCAAAAAATTTTTAGTTTGGTGTAGTGCCATTTGTTTATTTTTATTCTGTTGCCTGTGCTTTGAGTATCCTACTAAAAAATCATTGTGAAAACCAGTATCATTGAGATTTTCACCTATGGTTTCTTCTAGGTGTTCTATGTTTAAATCTTTAATTCCTTTTGGGTTGATTTTTATGCAAGGTGAAAGATAAGTGTCCACTTTTACTTTTCTACATAGAGATATCCAGTTTCTCTAAACCATAACTTTTAAAAATTTTAATTAATCAATTAATTAATTTTAATTAGGTATATATGACAGTAGAATGCATTTTGATTAATTGTACACAATTGCAGCACAACTTTTCATATCTCTGGTTGTACACATTGTAGCACCACACCATATGTGCAGTCATACATGTATGTAATCATGTCCATCTCATGCCACCATCTTTCCTGTCCCCATGCACCCTCCCTATCCTCCCTTCCCTTTGCTGAATCACAATTCCTCCATTTTCCTCATGTCTTCTCCCCCAATTATGGGTCAGCATTCACTCATTAGAGAGGATATTTGACATTTGATGTTTTGGGGTTGGCTTACTGTGCTTAGCCTGATATTTTTCAACTCCATCCATTCACCTGCCAATGCCATAATTTTATTCTTTTAATTCTGAGTAATATCTGATTGTGTATATATACCACAGTTTCTTTTCTATTCATCCATTGAAGGGCATCTAGTTTGGTTCCATAGTTTAGCTATTGTGAATTGAGCTGCTATAAATATTGATGTGGCTCCATTACTATAGTATGCTAATTTTAAGTCCTTTGGGTATAGACTGAGGAGTGGGATAGCTGGATCAAATTGTGATTCCATTCCAAGTTTTCTAAGGAATCTCCATACTACTTTCCAGATTGGATGCACCAAATTGCAGTTCCATCAGCAATGTATGAGTGTGCCTTTTCCCTCAGATTCTTGCTAACACTTATTGTTGTTTGTATTCTTGATAGCTGCCCTTCCGACTGGCATGAGATGAAATCTTAGAGTAGTTTTGATTTGCATTTCTCTAATCACTAGAGATGTTGAACATTTTTTCATATATTTGTTGATTGATTGTATATCTTCTGAGAAGTGTCTGGTCAGCTCCCTAGCCCATTTATTAATTGGGTTGTTTATTTTGTTGGTGTTAAGTTTTTTGAATTCCTTATATATCCTGGATATTAGTGCTTTATCTGACATGCTTGTGGAAAAAAAACTTGCTCCCAAAATGTAGACTCTCTCTCCACCTCATTGATTGTTTCTTTTTTTTTTTTAATTTTTTTAGTTGTTGATTGAACTTATTCAATTTATTTATGTGTGCTGCTGAGAATCGAATCCAGTGCCTCATATATACTAAGCAAGCGATCTACCAGTGAGCCACAACCCCAGCCCCTCATTGATTGTTTCCTTTGTTGAGAAGAAGCTTTTTAGTTTGAATTCATCCAATTTATTGATTCTTGATTTTATTGCTTACACTTCAGGAGTCTTTTAAAGAAAGTCAAGGCCTAATCCAACATGATAAATATTTGGACTGACATTTTTTCTATTGTGTACTAGTCTCTGGTCTAATTCCTAGGTCCTTGTTCCACTTTGAGTTGAGTTTTGTGCATGGTGAGAGATAGGGGTTTAGTTTCATTATGCTGCATATGGATGTCCAGTTTTCCCAGCAGCATTTTTTGAAGAGCCTATCTTTTCTCCAATGTATGTTTTTGGTGTCTTTGTCTAGTATGAGATAACTGCATTTATGTGGGTATGTCTCTGTGTATTCTATTCTGTACCATTGATCTACATGTCTGTTTCGGTGCCGATACCATACTGTTTCAGTTACTATAGCTTTGTAGTATAGTTTAAGATCTGGTATTATTATGATGCCTCCTGCTTCACTCTTCTTGCTAAAGATTGCTTTAGCTATTCTTGGTCTCTTATTTATCCAAATGAATTTCATGGTTGCTTTTTCTATTTCTATAAGGAATGATGTTGGGATTTTAATTGGAATCTCATTGACTCTGTATAGCACTTTGGGTAGAATGGCCATTTTTGACAATATTAATTTTGCGTATCCAAGTGCATGGGAGATATTTTCATCTTCTAAGGTCTTCTTCAATTTCTTTCTTTAGTGTTCTACAGTTTTCATTGTAGAGGTCTTTCACCTCTTTTGTTAATATGATTCCTAATTTTTTTTTTTTTTAGTTTATTGTGAATGGGGTAGTTTTTCTAATTTTTCTTTCAGAGGATTCATCACTGATGTATAAAAATGCATTTGATTTATGGGTGTTGATTTTATATCCAGCTACTTTGATGAATTCATTTATTAATTCTGGAAGTTTTCTGGTGGAGTTTTATGGATCCTCTAAGTATAGAATCATGTCATCACCAAATCATGATAGTTTAAGTTCTTCTTTTCCTATGTGTATCTCTTTAATTTCGTTCATCTGTCTTATTGCTCTGGCTAGAGTTTCAGGGACTATGTTGAATAGAAGTGGTGAAAGAGAGCATCCCCATCTTATTCTAGTTTACAGAGGGAATGCTTCCATTTTTTCTCCATTTAGAATGATGCTGGCCTTGAGTTTAGCATAGATAACTTTTACAATGTTGGGGTATGTTCCTACTAGCCCTAGTTTCTCTAATCTTTTGAACATGAAAGAGTGCTGTATTTTGTCAAATGCTTTCTCTGCATGTATTGACATGATCATATGATTCTTATCTTTAAGTCTATTGATGTGATGAGTTACATTTATTGATTTCCCTATGTTGAACCAACCTTGCATCCGTGGAATAAACCCCACTTGAACATGGTGCACGAATTTTTTAAAAAAAATATGTTTTGGTATGTGATTTGCCAGAATTTTATTGAGAATTTTTGCATCTATGGTCATCAGGGGTAATGGTCTGAAATTTGCATTTCTTGATGTGTCTCTGCCTGGTTTTGTATCAGGATGATATGAGCTTCATCAAATGAGTTTGGAAAGGTCCTCTCCTTTTGTGCCTCATGGAATAATTTGATGAGTATTGCTATTAATTCTTCTTTGTAGTTCTTGTAGAACTCAGCTGTGAATCTGCCTGCTACTGGGCTTTTCTTGGTTGATAGGCTTTTGATGCCATCTTCTATTTCTTTGTTTGAAATTGATCTGCTTAAATTGTGTAAGTCCACTTGTCTCAGTTTGGGTTGATCATACGCCTCTAGAAATTTGTCGGTGTCTTTGAAATTTTCTACTTTACTAGACTATAAATTTTCAAAATAGTTTGTAATTTCAGTAGTGTAAGTAGTGATATTTCCTTTTTCTTTTTTTAATTCAAAGTTGTTGTATTTGTAATAGTAGTATGAATTACAATTCATAATATACATATAAAGCCTCTTTTTACAAAACACTGTATACAAAGTATATTTGTACTATTCAAGTCTTCAATCGTGCATTTAGAATAATGATATCCATCTTATTATACCACCTTTTCTTTTTTTTTCCCCCTCCATCCCCCCCCTTGCTCCCTCCCTTCCCCTCCCTCCACTTTGATGATTCTAAATATTTCCTTTTTCATCATGAATTTTAGTAATTTGGGTTTTCTCTCTCCTTCTTTTCACTAGGGTGGCTAAGTGTTTGTCAGTTTTATTTATTTTTCATAAACCTAGCTTTTTGTTTTGTCAATTTTTTTTGTTTCTATTGTTTCAATTTCATTGATTTCCACCCTGATTTTAATTATTTCCTGTCTTCTACTACTTTTGGTATTGATTTGTTCTTTTTCTACAGCTTTGAGATGTAGTGTCAGGTCATTTATTTGTTGACTTTGTATTCTTTTAATGAATAAGCTTAATGCAATGAACTTTCCTCTTAGCACTGTCTTCATAGTTTCCCAGAGATTTTGAGAAGTTGTATTGGAGTTCTCATTTACATTTAAGAATTTTTAAAAATCTCCTCGCTGATGTCTTCTGTTATCCATGCATCATTCGATAGCATATTTTTAGTCTCCTGGTGTTGGAGTATCTTCTCTTTTTAATATTATCATTGATTTCTAATTTCATTCCATTATGGTCAGATGGAATACAGGGTAGTATCACTATTTTTTGTATTTACTAAGACTTGCTTTGTGGCATAACATATAGTTTATTTTGGAGAAGGATCAATGTGCTGCTGAGAAGAAAGTATATTCAGTCATTGATGGATTTAATATTCTATATATGTCTGTTAAGTCTAAATTATTTACTGTATTATTGATTTCTATAGTTTTTTTTGTTTGGTTTTTGTTTGGAAGATCTATCCAGTGGTGAGAGAGGTGTATTAAAGTCACGCAGTATTATTGTGTTGTGGTCTATTTGATTCTTGTAGTTGAGAAGGGTCTTTTTTTATATATATACATAGATGCCCCATTGTTTTGGGGCATAGATATTTATGATTGTTATCTCTTGTTGATGAATGGTTCCCTTAAGCAATGTGAAATTTCTTCTTTGTCTCTTTTTACTAGCCTTGGTTTGAAGTCCATTTTATCTCATATGAGGATGGAAACCCCTGCTTGACAAGGTCCATGTGAGTGGTACCTCTTTCCCCATCCTTTCCCTTCAATCTGTGGATGTCTTTTCCTGTGAGATGAGTCTCTTGAAGGCAGTTTTTTGAAATCTAATCTGTTAGTCTATGTCTTTTAATTGATGAGTTTAGGCCATTCACATTCAGGGTCATTAATGAAATATGTTTGTATTTCCAGATATTTTGGTTTGTAACTTGACTCCTTTGATTGGCCTTCCTTTAGTGTAGTTCCTCCCTTTGCTGGTTTTCATTGTTGTTTTTCATTTCCTCCTCCTGGAATATTTTGCTGCAGATGCTCTGTAGTACAGTCTTTCTCACTGTAAAATTTTCAAAGTTTTGTTTATCATGAAAGGCTTTTATTTTGTCATCAAATCTGAAGCTTAATTTTGCTGGATATAAGATTCATGGTTGGCATCCATTTTCTTTCAGAGCTTGGTATATGTTGTTCCATGATCACCTGGCTTTGAGTGTCTGGGTTTAAAAATCTGCCGTGATACAAATTGGTCTCCCCCTATATGTGATCTGATTCCTCTTTCTTGTGGCCTGTAAGATTCTATCCTTATTCTGTATGCTAGGCATTTTCATTATAATGTGCCCTAGTGTATATCTGTTTTAATTTTGTACATTTGGTGTCTTGTAAGCCTCTTGTATTTGGTTTTCCAATTCTTTCTTCATGCTTGGAAAATTTTCTGATATTATCTCATTGAAGAGATTGTGCATTCCTTTGGTTTGAAACTCTGTGCCTTCCTCTATCCCAGTTACTCTTAGATTTGGTCTTTTGATGCTGTCCCATAATTCTTGGAGTTCTGTTCATGGTTTCTTTACTATCTTCACTGTGTGGTCAACTTTATTTTCCAGATTATGTACTTTGTCTTCATTATCTGACATTCTGTCTTCCAAGCGATCTAGTCTATTGGTGATGCTTTGTATTGATTTTTTTATTTGGTTTATTATTTCTTTCAAAGATTTCTGATTTTTTTCCACAATCTCTACCTCTTTCTTAAAGTAAACTTTTGTTACCTGTATTTGCTCCCTTGTCTCTTTGTTGGAGTGATCAATTTTTGCCTGTGTTTGCTTTATTATGTCATTCTTTAATTTGCAGATCATTGTAATTATGTACATTCTTAACTCCTTTTGTGACATTTCATCAACTGTGCTGTCAATGGATTCTATTATTCTAATATCCTGGTTTGTTTGGGGCACTTTCTTCCTTTGTTTGTTCATGTTGTCTTTGTGTCTTCCTTTCTTACAGTGTGGATCTGAGGTTATTATAGATTCTACCTTATAATCTTGCAGTGTTCTTGCAGATTACCTGTACCTTACCTTGGTGTTGAGCTTCTAGTCCCCAGCTGGTGTCCCAAGATGGGTGCTACTGCAACTAAAGGTGGTGATGGCAATAGTAAAGGTAATTCAAGATAGCAATGGGGGTGTCCCAAGATGGATGCAACCACTTTCAGAGATGGGGCTAAAAGCGTGGGCCTTATAATGGCTTTGAGCTTCCTGTTCAGAGATGCAGCTGTCTCCAGGCCCTGTCTATTGTCTCAAGGTTGAGGCTTCTCTGTGGGGAGGGCTATAGTGATGGCCACAATGTCTCACGATGGAGGTGGGCTAAGCCTGGGTTCCCATAGGGGTCACCAGTGGCAGTCTTGTGGGTCTGTTGGTCAGCTGGGCGGTCCTGGGACTAACCTTGGCCTGGCCTCCTGTGTGGGTCTACAGGGGTGGTTTGAGGCCTGGGCCTGGGCTCCTGCATGGGTTCATAGGTTGGCAGGGGTGGTCCTTGGCCTGAACTGGGTCTGCTACTAAGGCAGTGTCTGGGCCCTGGCATGGGCTCTAGCAGTGTTGGTCCTTTTTACCATCATATATTTTTGTTGCATATATTTGTGTGTGTGCTTTTATTTCCAAGATTTCCATTTTGTTCTCTCAGTCTGTGTGTCTATTTTTATTCCAATACTATATTGTTTTATTATGATAGCTTTGTAATATAACTTTAAATTGAGACATGTAATATATTCTGCTTCATTTTTCTTGCTTAATATATTTCTGAATCCTTTGTGGCTACATATGAATTTTTAAGATTTTTCTTTTGGTGAAAATTGTCATTGGAATTTGTTAGTAATATCATCAATCTGCAGAACACTTTCTATAGTATGGACAATTTGATACAATGATTCTTCTGATCCATGGTCATGGTATATCTTTTTATTTATTTGTTTCTTCTTTATTTTTTCATCAGTGTTTAGTAGGTTTTAGAGTATAGGAAATCCATATGCAACAAAATGAAATTAAACCCCTATCTCTCACCATGCACAAAACTCAACTCAAAGTGGATCAGGAATCTAGGAATTAGACCAGAGACACTACTCTTGTAACTCAAGAATTAATATTAAGAATCAATAAATGGGATAGATTCAAACTAAAAAGCTTCTTCTCAGCAAAAGAAATAATCAGTGAGGTGAATAGAGAGCATACTAATTGGGAACAAATTTTTACCACAGGCACATCAGATGGAGCACTAATCTCTAGAATATATAAATATCTCAAAAATCTTAACACCAAAAAAAAAAAACAAATAACCCAATCAATAAATGGGCCAATGAACTGAGAAGACACTTCTCAGAGGATTATAAACAATCAATCAACAAACACATGAAAAAATGTTTAATATCTCTGGCTATTAGAGAAATGCAAATCAAAAACACTCTAAGATTTTATCTCACAGCATTCAGAATAGCATCTATTAAGAACACAAACAACAATAAATATTGGAGAGGATGTGGGGAAAAGGTACACTCATACATTGCTGATGGGACTGCAAAATGGTGCAGCCAATATGGAAACCAAAATGGACATTCCTTGGAAAACTGGGAATGGAACCACCATTTGACCCAACTATCCCACTCCTTGGTCTATACCCAAAGGACTTAAAACAGTTTACTACAGGGACACAGCCACATCAATGTTTATAGCAGCACAATTCAAAATAGCTAAACTTGGAACCAACCTAGATGCCCTTCAGTAGATGAATGGATAAAGAAAATGTGGTATGTATACACAGTAGAGTATAGAATTTATACCTCCTTATTTAAATTTATTCCCAGGAATTATATATATTTATTTTTTATGTCTTTGCAGGGTGGATTTTTAAATATTTCTTTTTTAGATAGTTCCTTTTTTGTATATAGAGAAACAACTGATTTTTTATGTAGATATTCAGGTGGCAGGATCAAGGCCAAACAGGGATGTAGCCAAGCTAACAGCTGGATAGGCTGTTTTCACATCTGTAAGTAGGAGCACAGTTGGTGAAACTGCTACCTTGGTACAGGTGTTCCTTCTCAAAGCAGATCTTCTCAGCCACAGATTCCACCTAGGCCTTAGAACCTCCTACTTGGCTCCCAAAGTTCACATAAAGACACTATTATCCATAGATGGAAGCCCAGTTTTAGGTTCTATAGTGGATTATGAACAGAAGAACTTCTGTTCTGCCATCTTCTATTGCCATATTTTCAGGGATTTCTTTATTTATTGCTTGTTTAAATTTTTTCAGTACATATAATAAGTCAATTAACTATATGTCTATTTGTCTATCTCAGTACTGTCTATTTTTTCACTGAAATATATTCTACCCTGGTGTCAACATAACACTGTAGCACATTATATATTATTAGTGAGTCTTGAAATTATATAGAGTGAGTCCTATAATTTTGTTCTTTTTCAAAATTGGTTTTGGGAATTCAATTTCTTTATATTTCCATGTAAATTACAAAATTACCTTGCTGATTTATACAATGAATGTTTTGGAACTTTGTTTACCATGATATTCAAGGATATTTGGATAAAATGAACATCTTAACAAACTTGAGTCCTCAAATCTACGAGCAATATTTGTTTAAATCTTGTTTCATTTCATCATTGTTTATCTTTTCATGCAGCTTACTCCCCGTTTTATAGTATGTGTGGAGTTGTAATTTCTACTCTTGAAATTATATTTCAAAGTGTTCATTAGTAGATTATATAGAAATAAAATTGATTGCTTTCTGTATTAACTTATTAATTCTGACCATACTAGTTCTAATAGATGTTTTTTGCTTATTGCTTGTTTGCTTTGTTTTCAACTCCCTGGCATTTTCTATTAGTCATGTTGTACATAAATAGAACATGTTCTATTTCTTCCTTTCAAATCCATATGCCTTTTATTTATTTTTATTGCATTAGGGAACTGGCTAGTACTTGCAGCATGATGTTGAGTTGAGAGAGTAGATAGCACCTTTCTTAAAAGTATTCAACTCCCTACCCCCCACTCAGCATAGAGATGGACAAAACCATAGCTGCCTGCTTCTCCTTGGGAAAGCAGAAAAGTTGGTAGAAGTCCCATAATCTCTGAGCAGCTGAGTGGTGCAGTTGTTTCCTGTATGAGGCCAGTCCCTGAAGATTTAGGGATCTGTTTTGTCAAATGTGTAGATAATAACAAAGATGGAAGGGAGGGAAAGGACCAGGCAATGTGGTCTAGATAAATGTAGAAAATACATCTTCAGACTGATCCAAATGAAATGGCATATGATTTACCTGATGGAGAACTACAAATAATTTATGCAAAATATTTGCTGAGTACAAGGGAAAAATGCATGAGCAAGGAAAGATTTCAACAGAGATAGAATATACAAAACATAAACAAATGGAAATCATAGATTTGTGAATACAATAACTGAATCTGAAAACCCCACTAGAGGCATTCAACAGCAGTCTACATGAACCAGAAGAAAGAAACATGAATTCAGAAACAAGTCACTTGAAATAATCCAATTAGAAGATCACAAAGAAAAACAATGAAAATGGAAAGGGAAACCATGAAGGAACTATAGGTTATGGGTTATGAGATAGTATCAAACTCTGTGTGTGTGTGTGTGTGTGTGTGTGTGTGTGTGTGTGTGTGTGTGTGTAATGGAAGAATGTAAAGGAGAAGAGCAAGAATAAGGACTATAAATTTAATTTAATTAAATAATAGATAAAGATTCTACAAATCTAGAGAAGGAAATGATATCCTGAATAAGAAATCCAAAGGTTACCAAATAAGAAAAACTCAAAGAAATCTGCCCAAGGATATTTTTATGATCAAATTGTCAAAATCAAAAACAAAGAGAATTTTAAAGCAAAAAGAGGTATTTGTAACATACAAATATCTGCATTAAACAATCAGTGGATTCCTCAGCAGAAACCCTTGAAAAGGGGCCAGAAAGGAGAGTGATGATTTTTTCAAGATAATCAATGCAAAAATGGCCAACCAAGAATAATATAACCAAGAAGGCTTCTTCTGAAATGGGGTGATGAAACATTCCCAAACAAAAGCTAGAGGTGTTTGTCACCACTAGCACTGCCTTAGAGAAATGCTGAAGGGAGTTCTTCAAGTTGAAAAAAGAGAATTCTAAACAGAAACATGAAAGTAGAATAAAGTGTGAAACTCATTAATAAAGTCAACTATATAAATGCAGAATACTGTATTATTTTTATGGTGAATAATTTGCTTTTAATTTAAGTCTAAAAGTAAAAGTAAAAAATATGAAAACAACGACCATAGCTAAAACTAGATTAAAATCATACAATAGGAAAAGATATAAATTGTAAAAACAATAACATGGATTCCAGTTCGGCCTGCAGGCCCTGTGACCTGTGGGCAGAGTTCCCAGTTTGGCAGCTGGCTTAAATTCCCAGTTCGGCCTGCCCTGTGAGATCCGAGTTTGGCCTGCCGGCTTGGGTTCCTGGTTCAGACTGCCAGCCCTGTGGACTGTGGGAGGAACTCACAGTTTGGCTTGCTAGTTTAGGATCCAAGTTCAGTCTGCACGCAGGGGATCCCAGTTAAGGCTGCTGGCCCTGCAGCCTGTGAGCAGTCCTCCAGTTCAGACTACCAGCTTATGTTCCCAGTTTGGCCAGATGGTGGGAACTCCCAGGTCAGACTACAGGCCTGAGTTCCAGGTTCGACCTGCTGGTGGGTGCTCCCAGTTCGGATTGCCAGCCTGTGCTCCCTATTCAGCCTGCTAGTGAGGGTTCCCAGTGCCTGCCTGCATGAGTCCCTAATTTGGCTTGCCAGCTTGACTTCCCAATTCAGCCAGCCATTGGGAGTTCCCAGCTGGGTCTGCAGGCAGGAGCTCCCAGTTCGGCCTGTTGGTGTGGGTACACAGTTGGCCTGCTGGCAGGAATTTCAAGCTGGACCTCCCAAGGTGAGGTCCAGCTGGGCACACCTGCAGGATTTCCACCTCTGCCCATTCCCCTGGGAGAGGCCATTCCCACTGAGAACAGCAGAGGAACAAGCCCCACCCAACTGCATTCATACTAGCTCAGCCCACTTTCTAAGGAGCCATAGTGACAAAACTGTAATATAAAAATAGAAACTAACTGATATATGAATATATATTGGTTACACTGAAAGCTCTAATAATGATAGTTCCCTAAAAAGTAAGGTTTTGGGTAACCCATAGGGACCTTATAAGACAAAAGAACAGAAGCTGTAATACTCCAGGCTTACCTTGCAAGAGAGGGAAATACATAGGCATCATGAAAAAACAAGTGAGGAAAATGCCTCAAACAAACCAAGATACTACAGCAATAGAAGCCGTAGAAAGCACAGTTGGTGAAATGTCAGAGAAGGAGTTCCGGATATACATAATTAAAATGATAAGAGATTTGAAAAAGGACCTAAGTGAACAGATACAGGCAAAACTCGATCTCTCCAACAAAGAGATAAGAGATCAAATACAGGCAACCTTCCATCACACCAACAAAGAGATAAGAGAACAAATCCAGGTAGCAAAGATTACTTCAAGAAAGAGATAGAGAGTTTGAGAAAAAAACAAACATAAATTCTTGAAATGAAAGAAACAGTAACCCACTTAAAAAAATTCAATGGAAAGCATCACCAACAGATTGGACCACTTGGAAGATAGGACCTCAGACAATGAGGACAAAAATATATAATCTTGAAAATAAAGTTGACCTCACAGTGAAGATGGTAAAAAAACCATGAACAGAATATCCAAAAATTATGGGATACCATCAAAAGACCAAATTTAAGATTTATTGGAATAGAGGAAGGTGCAGAGTTTCAATCCAAAGGAATGCACAATCTCTTCAATAAAATAATATCAGAAAAATTCCCAAGCAGGAAGAATAAATTTGAAAATCAAATACAAGAGGCCTACAGGACGCCAAATGTACAAAATTATAATAGACCCACACCAAGGAACATTATAATGAAAATGCCTAGCATACAAAATAAAGATCGTATTTTAAAGGCTGTAAGAGAGAAGAGTCAGATGATCTACAAGGGAAAACCAATTTGCATCTCAGCAGATTTTTCAAACCAGATCCTCAAAGCCAGGAGAGCCTGGAACAACATATAACAGGATCTAAAAGATAAGGGATGCCAACAAAGAATTTTAAACACAGCAAAATCAAGCTTTAGATTTGAGGATGAAATAAAAATCTTCCATGATAAACAAAAGCTAAAAGAATTTACAACAAGAAAGCCTGCTCTACAAAATATTCTTGGTAAAATATTCCATGAGGAGGATATGAAAAATAATACTGAAAATGTGCAAAGGGAAGAACTACAATAAAGAAGCAAACCAACCAAAGGAAAAATCAAGTCAAGCTAAATACCAAAAATAAGAAATAAATAAATAAAAATGACTGGTAATACAAATTATGTTTCAATAATAACCCTGAATGTTAATGGCCTAAACTCACCAATTAAAAGACATAGGCTAATAGATTGGATTAAAAAAACAGACCCAACAATATGTTGCCTTCAAGAGACACATCTCATAGGAAAAGACGCCCATAGACTGAAGGTGAAAGGATGGGATAAAATATATCACTCACATGGTCTTCGTAAACAAGCAGGGGTCTCTATCCTCATATCAAATAAAGTAGACTTCAAGCCAAAGCTAATCAAAAGAGATAAAAATGGATGTTTCATATTGCTTAAGGGAACCATAAATCAACAAGATATAACTGTTATAAATATATATGCCCCAAATAATGGAGCATTTACATTCATAAATCAAACTCTTCTCAAGTTCAAGAATCAAATAGACCACAATACCATAATTCTAGGTGATTTTAACACACCTCTTTAACCAGTGGATAGATCTTCCAAACAAAAGTTAAAAAAATAAACTATAGAACTCAATAATACAATTAATAACTTAGACTTAACTGACATATATAGAGTGTATCATCCATCAATGATCCAATACACTTTCTTCTCAGCAGCACATGGATCCTTCTCTAAAATAGATCATATATTATGCCACAAAGCAACTCTAAGCAAATATAAAAAAGTAGAGAGAGTACACTGCATTCTATCAGATCATAATGGAATGAAATTAGAAATGAATGATAAAAAAAGAAAGAAAAGCAACTCTAACACCTGGAGACTAAATAATATGCTATTGAATGATCATGGGTTACAGAAGACATCAAGATGGAGATTAAGAAATCCTTAGAGGTAAATAAGAACAACGATACAACATATCAAAATCTCTGGGACACCCTGAAGGCAGTACTAAGAGGAAAGTTCATTGCATGGAGCTCATTCCTTCAAAAAGAAAAAGTCAACAAATAAATGAACTAACCTTACATCTCTAGAAAAAGAAGAACAAATCAACCCCAAAAGAAGTAGAAGACAGGAAATAATTAAAATCAGAGCTGAAATTAATTAAATTGAACCTAAAAAAAAATTGAAAAAAATTGACAGAACAAAAAGTTGGTTCTTTGAAAAAAATGAATAAAATTGATAAACCATTAGCTATGCTAATGAAGAAAAAAAAGAGAGAAAACACACATTACCAATATCTACAATGAAAAAGGAAATATCACAACAGACACTATAGAAATACAGAAGATAATTAGAAATTATTTTGAAAATTTATACTCCAATAAAATAGATAATAACAAAGGAATCGACAAATTTCTAGAAACATATGATATGCCCAAACTAAATCAGGATGATATACACAATTTATATAGATCAATTACAATCAAAGAAATAGAGGATGCCATAAAAAATTTACCAACCAAGAAAAGCCCAGGACAGGATGGATACACAGCTGAGTTCTACAAGACCTTTAAAGAAGAATTAACATCAACACTTCTCAAATTATTTCATGAAATAGGAAAAGAAGGAACACTCCCAGACTCATTCTAGGAGGCCAATATCACCCTAATTCCAAAACCAGACAGAGATAAATCAAAGAAAGAAAACTTTAGACTAATATCTCTAATGAATATAGATGCAAAAATTTTAAATAAAATTCTGGCAAGTCGAAAACAAAAACACATAAAAAAGATAGTACACCACGATTAAGTGGGCTTCATTCCAGGGATGCAAGGTTGGTTTAATATTAAAAAAAAATCAATAAATGTAATACATCACATAAACAGGCTCAAAGATAAAAATCATATGATCATCTCAATAGATGCAGAGAAAGCATTTGACAAAAGACAACATCCCTTCATGTTCAAAATGCTAGAAAAAATAGGGATAACAGGAATATACTTCAACATAGTAAAGGCCATCTATGCTAAGCCCCAGACCAACATTATCCTAAATGGAGAAAAATTGAAAGCATTCCCTCTAAAAACTGGAGCAAGACAGGGATGCCCTCTTTCAGCATTCCTATTTAACATAGTTCTTGAAGCCCTAGCCAGAGCAATTAGACAGACAAAAGAAATTAAAGGTATACGGATAGGAAAAGAAGAACTCAAATTATCACTATTTGCAGACGATATGATTCTATACATAGAATATCCAAAAAATTCCACCAAAAATCTTCTAGATCTAATAAATGAATTCAGCATAGTCACTGGATATAAAGTCAATACCCATAAATCAAAGGCAACAGTGACAAATCCTCAGATTTGTCATCAGTGACAAATCTTCAGAAAGAGAAACTAGGAAATCCACCCCATTTATTATAGCCTCAAAAAAAAAAAAAAAATTGGGAATCAACTTAACAAAAGAAGTGAAAGACCTCTACAATGAAAACTACAACATGCTAAAGAAGGAAATTAATGAAGATCTTACAAGATGGAAAGATCTACCTTGTTCATGGATAAGTAGAACTAATATTTTCAAAATGACCATTCTCCCAAAAGCACTATACAGATTTAATGCAATACCAATCAAAATCCCAATATCATTCCTCATAGAAATAGAAAAAATCAATCATGAAATTCACCTGGAAAAATAAGAGAACCAGGATAGCCAAAGCAATTCTTGGCAGGAAGAATGAAGCTGGTGGCATTAATATTCCAGACCTTCAATTGTACTACAAAGCAATAGTAACAAAAACAGCATGTTATTGGCACCAAAATAGACTAGTTGACCAATGGTACAGAATAGAAGACTCAGCGATGAACCCACATACCTACAGTTATCTTATATTAGAGAAAGGTGCCAAAATTGTTCACTAGAGAAAAGACAGCCTCTTCAACAAATGGTGTTGGGAAAACTGGAAATCCTCTGTTGCTGCCTGAAGCGGAAACCGCCTTGGAGCAACGAACGCCGCAGTAAAATTCGGAGGCAGGATGAAAATGAAAAAAGGTCTTTTATTCTTCTTCTCTCTCTGGCTCCAGCAATCACTCCAAACGCTCTAACTCCAACCACCACCTTCTTCTTCTTCCCACACACACTAACTAAACTCACCCAGTTATATACATATAGCTTTAACAAGGACACGTGCTTACAGCTCGAGCTTACAGGTGCGTCACGCAGTGTTCACGGGCATACAAAGATTCTTTGGATAATGTATTACTATCAGGTGGAAACTAGAACATCTTTTATGGCTCTCAGCTAACCGCAATCTTTAGCTATCTCCTTGATTATAGGCTCCTTCAATTCCCCCTTTTAGTTTTAAAAGAGGGGATGTTCTAGGACGTCCATGTGCAACCGACATTCTTAGCCGTCATGGGAGTCTAGGCTGTCCTGACTCCTGGCTTAGGTTGACATGCCGGCCACATTAGACTGTCCCGTGCGACTGTGCCATGTCTTAGGTTGTCCCCTTCTGGGGATCTTACCCGTCATAGGCTAACCAGCCATCCAATAGCCCTTCAGGATCGACTGTGTGTTGACTAACAGCCGTCCAATTTTCAGGAGATGCTGCGGCTTTAAGGCGGTAAGCCTACTGCTGACGAGCCAAGTTTCCATAGCGTATCAAGTTCTTTAAGCCAATCAGCTGCCCTTAGTTTCATCAAGTAACGCACTGAGTTCTCTTAGACAAATACCCGCAAGGCATTGTCCCGTAATGTCCCCAAATAATGGAAAATCAAAATGTCCATAAGTTATAACACATAGATTCAGGAGGCCCCATGCATGCAGAGCAGAGGCCACACTGCTGGTTAGGTTGTTTGATGCTTGAGCAGCAGGGATGCTTGCAGCAACCGCGGTCCCTGCAGTTGTAGCAGCAGCCGTCTTTTTTATGTCTAGACATTTCCACCGGCAAATCTTCAGGGCCCGCTACCTAAAAACTCAAGCATCCATTATTAAGGGAAAGGCAGTGCTATTTCAGCACTGAGATCAAAAGGTGAGCTGTCAAACTAAAAAAAGAATTATTAGAGTAGAAAATAAAAGTTGATCTCTGCTCACACACATTGCTGCTTAAGATCCCACAAACATAAGCTGGCAAAATATCACATTCAGAAATAATCAAAGAGAAACTGAGGGTGTTTACTGCATTAAAGATAAAGAAAAGCTAAAGGCACTTTGGAAAAATAATTTGTTACCTGGAATCCTCAAGTCTCTATATACACAGCAATCCTATACCTGTTGAAATAATTCAAATTAATCAGCTATTAAACAAATGAAGTTAATAACAAATAAACGATCCTCTGTCGGAACCCCAAAATATCAGGTTATACAACATTAAACATATTCACAGCTGAAGAGAAGTCCCGGAGACAACTATAAATCAAAACTGATTACCATTATAATTGATTATCTAATTAAAATATTCTGAACTTATATGAATATCTATTTATCTATCTATCTATCTATTGATTATCTAATTAGAATATTCTAAGCTTAAATGAATTAATGTTATTTGGATCTATATCTATCTACCTAATTTTTTAAGCGCTTAATTATTTGTGACGTCACACTAGACAGACGCACATATAAACATATATTTGTGACATCACATTAACATGAAATTTAGACAAATGCACAGACATAAAGACATATATAAAAGAAAAAAATACAATTGTTTATACACTGAAGAGAGATCTTCTTGTCCCAGCCGGGAAGATGAAATTTAAGTTGTAAATTTAATGGAGGACTCTTAAGGGAATCACTCCATACCTTCATTTTGGTCCTCTTGATTTTGTACTTGTTTATTCAATCTAGACTCCTCAATAACTTCGTCTTGATCCTTTTGACTTTGTACCTGCTTTATCAATCTAGATGGTATCCATATTGGAGAGGATTCATGCTTTGGAAAAACACAAACAGATCCTCTCCCCCAAATTAATACTGGGTCTGGACCCTTCCATGTACCTGAGAGAACATCCTTCCAGTAAACCAAAGGTTTATGTTGTTGGTGTGGGTTCCAGTGTCTATCTCCAGCCGAATGTCCATTAGAATCTAAAGTTAAGAAATTTAGGGTAAACAGGGCAACTGCCAATCTGTCCTTAGGATTTTTCCAGTTTCCATCTTTTTGCTTTAGTAACATATTTTTAAGTGTCCGATTTGCTCTTTCAATTATTCCTTGTCCCTAAGGATTATAAGCGATACCTGTTTTGTGGATAATATTGAACTTTGTACAAAATTGTTTGAAGGATGTGGATGTATATGCAGGGCCATTATCTGTTTTAAGCATTTTGGGGATGCCCAATGCAGCAAAAGCTTGCAGACAATGAGATATAGTATCTTTAACTTTTTCTCCGGAATGTAAAGAAGCAAAAATCATGCCTGAGCATGTATCTATGGTGACATGAATAAATCGTAATTTTCCAAAACTTGGCTCATGTGTGACATCCATCTGCCACAAATGATTGGGCATCAAACCTCGTGGGTTAACCCCATAATGTGGATTGGGCAAAAGTGTTACACAAGATGGACATTCTTTTACAATTCTACGAGCTTGTTCTTTTGTGATTTTAAATTTTTGTCTTAAGGTAGTGCTATTAACGTGGAACTGGGAATGAAATAAAGTAGCTTGTTGTACTGTAGTAAATATAAATATTGTTTTAGTGAGGGTGTCAGCTTTTTGATTACCTTCATGGAGAGGACCAGGCAGATTAGTGTGAGCTCTTATGTGACCTATAAATAAAGGTTCTTTTCGTTGCTATAGGAGATTTTGGATTTGAGAAAACAATTTAAAAGCTGGAGTATGTGGTGCTATTGGACCTGCTAGCTCCAATTTAGGGACAGCATGTACAATATAGTGGCTGTCTGAAAAAATATTCATAGGCTGTTCTTTAAAATTTTCCAGAGCTATTATTATAGCTTCGAGTTCCACTAATTGAGCTGATTTTTGATTAGTGATATGAATCATTTTTTCATTTTGAGTGACTACTGCAGCAGTACCATTAGAGGATCCATCTGTAAATATATTAAATGCTTTAGGAATGGGTTGAGTTTTTATTACCTGTGGGAATATGATAGGATGATTGATACAAAAGGACAGTATAGGAGATTTAGGAATATGATTGTCAAAATTTGCAGAAGTAGAGCATCTAGCTATAGCCCAATCATTATCATTGAAGCACAAATATTCAACCTGTGACGATGAATAAGGAGTAATAATAGTAGCGGGATGAATTCCAAATATTTTAGTAGAGGTTTTAAGTCCTTGAAGAATAAGTTTAGCCACCATGGAGGTATAAGACTCAATTGTACTTTTAGGAGACACAGGCAAATGTATCCATAATATAGGTCCCTGTTGCCAAAATACTCCTGTTGGTGTATATTGTGAAGGAATAATAATCAATATTAGTGGTTGTGCAAAATCAAATCTATCGCAATGGGATCTTTCAATGGCCTGTTCTACTAATTTTAGAGCTCTCCTGGCCTCAGGAGTTAATGTTCGCGGTGAGGATGGATCAGGGTTCCCGCGAAGGATGTCAAATAAAGGTTTTAATTGTCCAGTAGTGAGGCTTAGTGTAGGGCGAAGCCAATTAATGTCTCCCAATAATTTTTGGAAATCATTGAGGGTGGTCAAATGTTCTTTACTTATTAGAATTTTTTGGGGTTTAACAAAAGTATCCATGATTTTAAAGCCTAAATATAGTATAGGTGATCTGCTTTGAACTTTTTCTTCTGCTATATATAATCCATATTTTTTAAAATTTTTTGTTATTTCACTAAATATATTAAATAAGATTTTTTGATTAGGGTGAGCTAATAAAACATCGTCCATGTAGTGTAGACACATGAGGTCTTGATATTTGTTTTTAATGGGCTGTATAGCTCTGTCCACATATAATTGGCACATTGTAAGGCTATTTGCCATTCCCTGTGGCAATACTTTCCATTGATATCTTTTATCAGGGCCATTGTTATTGATAGAAGGAATTGAAAAAGCAAATCTGGGGGCATCCAGAGGATGTAGGGGAATGGAAAAGAAACAGTCCTTTATATCAAGAGTTATAAGGTAATAGTTTTTTGGAATAGCTACAGGATTAGGAAGTCCAGGTTGGGTAGATCCCATAATTTGCATTGTTTTATTAATTTGTCTTAGGTCTCGTACAGTCTCCATTTTCCCAATTTTTTCTTAATTACAAATATGGGAGAATTCCAGGGAGAGGTGGAAGGCTCTATGTGTCCTGCTTCTAATTGTTCTTTAATTAATTGATGGGCCGCTTGCAATTTTTCTTTGGATAGGGGCCACTGAGGGACCCAAACTGGCTTATTAGAGAGCCATGGTATTTTTAAAATTGTTTTCTCAGTGGCCCCTAGAAAAAATGTCCTTTGCCTTTTTTATTATGATTAGGATTTTTATTCTTATCACCTGCAGGCTTGGTTGCTAGGTGTAGCCCCATTTGATGTAAGATATCTCTTCCCCATAGGGTAACTGGCAAGCTGTTTAAAACATAAGGATGGAATGTTCCTGTATGGCCTTCATTGTCTTGCCAATTTAAGATTACAGCACTTTGTGCTGGGGTATTACTATATCCCAAGCCTCTTAAACTGGTTGAGGCTTTCTGCAGAGGCCAGTGCTTAGGCCATTGTTGTTGATTTATGATGGTCCTGAACCAGTGGAACCGAATGCTCTGCTATTTCTATTTTGTGGCATGCTTTTAAAAGAACTATGGAGACTGGGAATGAGGAGCAGCTGAGCGATTCTGTCTCCTTGATTTACGGAGATGATACCCCTGTGTGTACTTAGCATTATTTTAATCTCTCTATTATAATCTGAATCAATAACCCCTGGTATAACATTAAAGCCTAATAAACTCTTGGAACTATGCCCAAGGATTAGTCCCACAGTTCCTGAAGGGAGAGGTCCCCTGATTCCCGTAGGAATCAGCTGAACCCCCATTTCAGGTGTCAGGACCATCCGGGTAGTAGAACAGAGATCTAATCCTTGCACTTCCTCTTGTCCCTCTGATAAGGGAGTTAATGGGTAGGAGGGATTGTGACGAGGAATCATTTGGATCTGAGGGCATTCCTCCTCTAGTGCGCATTCCTCCTCTAGTGCCTCGTACATTTGTGGGCCCTGGGGCATTGGGCCCCGTGCCCCGTTTTTTGAAATCCTTGATAAATCATTTCCATATATATCATATCTGGAATGGCATTGATTGGCCCAATGTATACCCTTTTTGTACCTGGGGCATCGGCCTGGAGCGCGGTATGAATTTGATCTTATTACCCTTGGGGGATATTGCTTAGCATATCTTGGTTGATTATAATACTTTTGTCTGGAATATCCTGTTCTAGGTTGAAACCTTTGGGAATTTTGAGGGGAGGAATTTTTCATCACTGCAGCAATTACGTTGCCTGTGATAACAGCCTCGTTAATGTCTTTGCACAGTCTGATATAAATTGATAAGTCTTTTTTGCTTCTCCACGGCCTTATTGCATCCTGGCAATATTTATTAGCATTCTCGTATGCTAATTGGATAACTAGAGGCATAGCTTGCTCGACTTTGCCA
This sequence comes from Tamias sibiricus, assembly GCA_025594165.1. Taxonomy (NCBI): domain Eukaryota; kingdom Metazoa; phylum Chordata; class Mammalia; order Rodentia; family Sciuridae; genus Tamias; species Tamias sibiricus. Next base: position 112,702,033 of record CM046667.1, read on the forward strand.
AAAACTCTAGATGTTGTTTTTAAGAGTGTATCTACAAAATCAGCGTAAGGTTCGTTAGGCCCTTGTATAACTTTTGATAGGCTGCCTTGCAGATCCCCTGTGCCTGATATTGTCTTCCAGGCTTTCACAGCTGCAGTGTGTTTCTGGGCATACACACCTGGATCGTATTGTAGCTGATTTTGTAGTTCGGGGAACTGACCCTCCCCTGTGAGCATATCTATATTGCGTTGAGGGAAACCTGCTGCAGCATTTCTCTTTGCTATTTCTGAACAAAGTTCCTGGAATTGAGTTTTCCAGATTAGGTATTGTCCCCCACTTAGTACCGCTCTGCATAGACTTTTCCAATCTGAGGGGGCTAAGGTTAGGGTGTTAAGTGACTCTATCATTCTTAATGTGAACGGAGCTTGAGGCCCATAGGTCATTACCGCCTCTTTAAAATTCTTTATTGTTTTAAAGTCTGGGGACTCGTGATATCTTTGTCCCTGTTCATTTTGAAATACTGGCAGTTCTAGGTGCTCCTGCGGTCTATGTTGTTCGAGAGCGTATAAGCGCTCAGAAAGGCCGCCAATTTCTACCTCAAGGGCACGTACATCCTGATCAATACTCCTTATTGTTTCTGTTAGGTATTTTATCCATGAAGGAGCAGAGGGCACTAGTGGTTCCTCTATTTGACGGTCTTTTCTCTTTTTTAATTTCTTTTTGTTCTTTTTATTGGATACTGTGCTCCCTGAATCGCTTTATGATTCCTCCTCACTACTAGCTTCATAATTCCTAACTGGCTTAGTGGAGGAGACCGTACTGTCATGGTTTGGCTCCTTGTTACTATTATCACTTTCACTAGTATCCTGAGTTTCAGCTTCTAAGGAGAGTACATACTCCTCAGCTAATTTTATTAAGCTTCTCATGGTTTTTGCAGTTCTTACTTTTGAATTTATATTACTGCTCTCCTTGCTGGTCTCAACTGAGTCAGAGGATATGCTTTCTTGTTCACTTTTCTCACTATCCTCTGAGTTCTCGCTATCAAAAATTTCATTCATGGCTTTTATAAACCAACTTTTTGTTATATTCGCTCCCATATTTTTAAATTTTCTTTTTTCTTACCTTGCCGCCGAATTCCCCGTACAGGCCACCACTTGTTGCTGCCTGAAGCAGAAACCGCCTTGGAGCAACGAACGCCGCAGGAAAATTCGGAGGCAGAATGAAAATGAAAAAAGGTCTTTTATTCTTCTTTTCTCTCCGGCTCCAGCAATCACTCCAAACGCTCTAACTCCAACCACCACCTTCTTCTTCTTCCCACACACACTAACCAACCTCACCCAGTTATATACATATAGCTTTAACAAGGACACGTGCTTACAGCTCGAGCTTACAGGTGCGTCACGCAGTGTTCACGGGCATACAAAGATTCTTTGGATAATGTATTACTATCAGGTGGAAACTAGAACATCTTTTATGGCTCTCAGCTAACCGCGATCTTTAGCTATCTCCTTGATTATAGGCTCCTTCAATCCTCATGTAATAAAATAAAATTAAATCTCTTTCTCTCACCATGCACAAAACTTAACTCAAAGTGGATCAAGGATCTAGGAATTAAACCAGAGACCTTGCACCTAATAGAAGGAAAAGTAGACCCAAATCTCCATCATGTTGGTTTAGGCCCCATCTTCCTCACTAAGACCCCGATAGCTCAAGAACTAAAACAAAGAATCAATAAATGGGATGGATTCAAACTAAAAACATTCTTCTCAGCAAAATAAACAATCAGTGAGGTGAATAGAGAACCTACAGAATGGGAGCAAATCCTTACCACAAGCACATCAGAGAGAACACTAACCTCAAGGATTTATAAAGCTCTCAAAAACCTTAACACCAAAAAAACAAATAACCCAATCAATAAATGGGCTAAGGAACTAAACAGACACTTCTCAGAAAATGATATGCAATCAACAAATATATGAAAAAATGTTCAACATCTCTAGCAATTAGAGAAATACAAATCAAAACAACTCTAAGATTTCATCTTACTCCAGTCAGAATGGCAGCTATCAAAAAAACAAACAATAATATATGCTGGCGAGGGTGTGGAGAAAAAGGCACACTCCTACATTGGTGGTGGGACTGCAAATTGGTGAAACCAAACTGGAAAGCAGTATGGAGATTCCTAGGAAAACTTGGAATGGAACCACCATTTTACTCAGCTATCCCACTCCTTGGTCTATTCCCAAAGGACTGAAAAACAGCTTACTACAGGGACACAGCCACATCAATGTTTATAGCCACACAATCCACAATAGCTAGTCTGTGGAACCAACCCGGATGCCTATCAGTGAATGAATGGATAGGGAAACTATAAATAAATATATATATTCACAATGGAACACTACTCAGCACTAAAAAATAATGAAAACATGGCATTTGCAAGTAAATGGTTGGAGTTGGAGAAAATAATTCTAGGTGAAATAAGCAATCCCAAAAAACCAAAGGTCGAATGATCTCTTTGATAAGAAGATACTAACTTATGAAGGCAAGGGAGTGGGGATGAGAGGAATGAAAAACCTTTAAATAGAACAAAGGAGGCGAGGGGGAAAGGGCAAGGGATAGGAATAATGGCAGACTGAGTTATTCATGACTACCCTAAATACATGTACGAAGACACAATTGTTGTAAAAATAATTTATATAAAACCAGCAACTTGAGAAATTGTGCTCTTTATATGTAATATGAAATGAAATGTACTCTAAACATGTATAAAAAGTTAAAATAAAAATAATTTTGGTATTAAAAAAAACTCTGTATTTAACTGGCCATCAGAAAAATAAAACTTAATTTGTAGAGGAAAAAAAAAAAAAGAGTTATTATCCTAAATGCATGATTGAAGACCTGAATGGTACGAATATTCTTTTTATACAAACAGTTGTATGTAAAAAGATGCTATATATGCGCACTATGAATTGTAATTATTATAAATAAAAAATAAATTAAAAAAATAAATAAATTAAAGATAAAAAAGAGTTGTTTAAATGCACCAGAAAGTCCCTAAGGTGGTCAGTGTTAGAAAATTATTAGGACAAGAAGTTACTCCGGAATGCCATGGTGGAAAGGGATGGTTTATTGGGGTACCACATGGCGTGGTAGGGGACAAAAGGGCAGGGAAAGGGAAAGGAAGGACAAGGACAGGAACAACCATGAACAGAGAGCGGTTTCAGTCCGGGGGTGTCTTAAATAGAGTGGGGGGTCAGAAAGCCCCCCTGGAGTGAGTCCTTGCCTTATAGGCTACCAGAGGTCAGGAGGTAGTGGCCAGGGCACCTGCTGGTCAGTTTTTTGCTGAGGATCTTGGGAGCTGTAGTTTTTCACAAAGCACCTGGGGAGGTGTGGCCTTCTGCCTGGGAGGCGCAGCCTCTTGCCTGGAATCCAACATTCCCCCCTTTTTGTTTTCTTAGGAAGCGGGGCATCTTGTTTCAATCTGGCTGCTTCAGAGCTGACGTGGGGTGACGTGGGGTGTTATGAGGGGAGGAGATGTGGGCAGGCAGGTCCAGCTGGAGGGTGAAAAAATTCCCAGGAGTTAGGCGTGGAAAAGATGAATCTGTCCAGGTATGGGATGGATGAAGTTCCTTTGAAGCCATAGGTAGATGAGGGTGTCAAACCAGGCTTCTGCAGAAAGTCACTGAGGAAGTCAGCCGGAGAGCATGTAGAAATTGTGGGTCTTGCGAGTTTGCAGGTAACACTATTATGGAAGCAACAAAGGGAAAGAAGGTGAGATGGATTATTGTCCATAGGCCTGTGTTCCACCAGGTGGGACTTATGGTGAAGAGGCCAATGGAGAGTGCAAAGCACATCACAATGAGCATCAGGTGGCAGCATAAGGGCAGGACTCAGCAGGGCTCTCTGGTTGGAAAGTCATCCGTTGGATTTTTACAGTTGATAGTCCCTGAGAAAAACTGGTTAAAGGTTTAAAACAAGAAAAACAGAGAAGATTATTTTGAGTTGGTATTGGGGACACAAGAGAAACAAATTTTTAAGGGATCAGTGGGACTGGAAGAGCAAGTATATTGAGGTAGTTGTTCGTCACCCTTTTGTGGATCTTCAGTTGGTTGAGCAGCTGGTTTTAGTCTGGAAATATGAATCCAAGAAGTTAAATTTCCTGAGGTTTCACGAAGCTTAGCAGCTGTGGGTGTGCACAGCACAACCTGGAAGGGGCCTGTCCACTTTGGGACAAGGGAGACTGATCTTGTGTCTTGTGAAGGGGAGAAATATACCCAAGAACCGGGTGTTAATGGGAATGAAGCAGTGAGTCTATTTGGGTCAGGCAGAATGAAATCTTGGCACGTCCATATCTGATGTCTGATGAAGGATAAGAGAGGAGAAGAGAGATCTTTGGGCAAGGGTCCTCGAATTGGGGAAATTCCAGGTGGAAGAACTGGTCGCCCAAACATAACCTCAAAAGGAGATAACAAGGAAGGTTTCTTTGGGAGGACTCGAAGCCTGAAGAGCGCAAGGGGAAGTAATTTGACCCAGTCTAAGTGAAGCTCCAGGGAGAGTTTAATCAGAATATTTTTTAAGAGTTCTGTTGGTCCTCTCTACCTTTCCTGAAGACTTGGGGTGATATGGGATGTGAAAGCACCAAGGAATGTTAAGAGAAGTAGAAACACTTTGGGTGACAGAAGAGACAAATTCAGGCCCGTTGTCAGACTGGATGGACATGGGCAACCCAAAGCGAGGAAGAATTTCTGAGACTAAAATAGAAGCTACTGTGGAGGCCCTTTTGTTGGAAGTAGGGAAGGCCTCCACCCATCCAGAGAAGGTGTCTACCAAGACCAGGAGATAAATTTATGTCTCTGGACAGTTGGCATGTTGGTGAAGTCTATCTGCCAGTTGGCTCCTGGAAGTTGACCTCGAGCTTGGTGAGAGGGAAATGTTCCTGGTTTAAGGGGGGTATATGGGTTAGTATGCTGACATGTAGTGCAAGTGGAGGTGAGTTGATGTAGGAACTGTATGTCCTCTGGAGTCAGGGTGAGGAAAGAGGTAGCAAAAATTTTGAGGGCCTGGGGGTTAGGATGGAATAGAGAATGGAGATAGGAGAGGATTGACTGTACTGAGGGGGATGTGGAGGTCTGAGTAGTGGATTGGACTGGAGCTAGAAGAGAAGGAGAAGATAGTGCTGCTTTCCTTGCTTCCCTATCAGCCTTCGTGTTTCCCTGAACTATGGGAGATGAGTCCCCATTTTGGTGTGAAGGACAATGGGAAATTCCTATTAATTTGGGCAGAAGAGAGGCTTGCAAGAGTTTTGATATTAATTTAGAATTAGTAACTGTAGAGCCTTTTGTGGTCAGGAGCCCTCGCTCTTTCCAAATTGCTGAATGGGAAAGCAAAATATGGCAAACATATTTTGAGTCTGTGTAAAGGGTGAGGTTTTGGTCAGCTGCTAATTCGAAGGCACGACTAACAGCTATTAGCTCAGCCTGTTGATTTGTAGTGTTGGAAGGGAGGGGGGCTGCCTCAATGACCTCTGATAGGGAGACTACAGCGTAACCGGCAAAATGTTGCCCATCCTTAAAAAAAGAGCTGCCATCTGTGAACCAAATTAGGGAAGAGTCAGTAAGTGGTCCCTCTTGGATGTGAGAGGGGTGAGGGATTAGGGCCTCAAGCATTTCTATACAATCATGTTCTGGGGGTTTTGAGGAGACTGGGAGGAGGAAAGCTGGGTGTAAAGAGGAACAAGGTTGGAAAGAGATTGAAGAGTCGTTTAGAAAAGAAACAAGGAGAGAGAGAACACGACAGGGCGGGAGAGTTTGAAGGCTCTTATAGGTTAGTAAATCTTTAAAATGGTGAGGAGAGGCAATAGTGATATGAGCACCAAAGGTCAGCTTTTTTGATTCCTGTAGGAGTAGGTAAATAGCAGCCAGAGCCCGAAGACAGGGGGCCCATCCGCGAACAGTGGGGTCAAGTTGTTTAGAGAGATAGGCAACTGGGGCAAAGGTGGGGCCCTTGAATTGGCCTAGAACACCGAGAGCTAAGCCCTTCATTTCATGGACATAAAGGGTGAATGGCTGGAGAAGGTCTGGGAGATGAAGAGCTGGGGCCTGTGACAGTGCCCGCTGCAGATGCTTAAACTCAGCCTGAATGTTTTTGGGGTGGAACTTTTCCTCCATCTCCTTAGCTGCCTCATATAGGGGCTTTGCATAAAGAAAAAAATTGGGAATCCAGGCACGAAAATATCCTGCTAGGCCTAAGAAGGAAAGAATCTCTTCCTTTGTCTTGGGACATGGGAGCTCTTTGATGAGAGCCTTTCTGTCTATAGTAATGGCCTTTGACTGATGGGAAATCTGAACTCCTAGGTAAATTACATGGGTCTGAGCAAGTTGCACCTTAGATGGGGAAACACGATACCCACGAGAGGAGAGAAAGTTTAAAAGAGTAAAAGAGTCTTTAAGAGCTGTGAAAAAGGAAGGGCTGCAAAGGAGAAGATCATCTACATACTGTAGGAGAATGGAGTCAGCAAATTTAAGGTCTTTGAGGTCAGCAGCCAGTGTCTGTCCAAAGATATGAGGGCTGTCTTGAAAACCTTGAGGAAGGACTGTCCAAGTCAGTTGTTGGGACCGTTCCATGTCAGGGTCAGTCCAGGTGAAGGCAAAGAGGTCTTGTGACTCCTGGGCTAAAGGGACCGTGAAAAATGCATCTTTAAGATCAATAACTAAAAAATAGGTAGATGTGGAAGGAATTAGGGAAAGAATAGTATAAGGATTTGGGACCACGGGGTGTATAGGCCTGACAGCCTCGTTGAGGAGACGAAGATCTTGGACCAGCTGATACGTGCCATTGGGCTTCTGAATTGCCAAAATAGGAGTATTGTAAGGGGAATGGGTGGGTCTGAGGAAACGTTTTCATAAAAGTTCTGAAATAATGGGTTGGAGACCTCTAAGGCTGGTGGCTGGAAGTGGATATTGGGCTCTGTTAGGGAAACACCGAGGATCTTTAAAGAGTATTCTTATGGGGTCACACTGAGCAAGGGAGGGAATCTGAGTATCCCAGACTTTAGGGTCTACCAGGTCAGTCGGGGCAGGGTACTGGGAAGTTTCTGTATCAGTCGAGAGCTGGGGATTTGTATTGGTAGGGGGTTGGGGGGTTTCCTCAGAGGCATTAGTGGTCTCTAAAACTGTAAGGAGAAAGACAGAGGTGGAGATGGAGTGAGATGAACTAGGGAGCATGGCTAAGCTAGGCAGATTAGAGAATATAACTGAGGCCTGAAATTTGGCCATTATGTCTCGGCCCAGTAGAGGCACAGGACATTGAGGTATTACTAAGAATTGATGGGTGAATAGGTGGTGATGAAGCCAGCAAGACAGCATAGGAGTCTTGCGGGGGTGAATAGCATTTCCCTCTACTCCGACAATAGGGGATGGTGCTATTGTAGTGGGGCCCCAGAACTCCTTCAAGACCAAGGAAGTGGCTCCTGTGTCCAGCAGGAAGTTTATGGGGTGGCCATCAACAAGGAGGGTAACCCTGGGCTCTTGTATGGCGATGCCAATTGTCGGGAAAGGGGTCCCTGGGCCCCGTCAGTCCTCTGTAGCCAGTGCCAGCAAGTTGGGGTTTGTGTCTGGTCCAGCGCCCCTGCGGGGATTGGGGTAGTCAACACCCCAGTGTCCCATCTCGGAACATTTAGGGCATGGACGCTTAGGGGCCCTGGGGTTAGGGCAGACTCTTGCCCAATGTCCTTCCTTCCTGCACCTGTAGCAAGGCCCTGGGGGTTCCCCTTGTATGGACTTACGAACCCCTGCTCTCGAGGCCTGAGCATCAGAGCTCCGAAGGGCCTGAGCCAGCATTTGAAGGTCATGTTTCTGAAACTTGCGACGTTCCATCTCTTCTTCTCGATTATGAAATGCCTTAAAGGCTGTGGCCAAAATCTCAGTCTGAGGAGTTGCGGGCCCCTGTTCTAGCTTTTTTAGCTTAGCCCTTATGTCAGGGTAATTCTGGGATATGAAATAAGTCATAAGGACTTGACGCCCTCCTTGAGATTCTGGATCTAAATTTGTAAAACGTTGGAGGGCTTTCGTGAGCCGATCAAGAAACTCAGAGGGAGTTTTTCTTCCCTTTTTTGAAAAATTTCCCGTAGCTTATCAAAATTGACAGGTTTCTGAGCTGCTCGCCTAAGGCCAGCAACTATGCACATGATAAACTGGTCCCTTAAGGTTATGCCCCTTGATGAATTATAGTCCCAGTTCGGCTTTCCCTCTGGGACTACTTCAGGACCAATGGGAAAATCTGGATTAGTTCTGTTATTTTCATCTGCATAGCCTCTTGCCTGTTCCCAGACTCGTCTGCGCTCTTCTGGGAGTAGGGTATTTGCTAAAATGACATATGCATCATTAAATGTAAGATCATATGTTTGGGTGACCCACTGGAATTCCTTTAAGTATGTTGTGGGATCAGTCGTATAAGAACCCAGCCGTTTTTCAACCTGTGATAAGTCTGTCATTGAAAATGGGACATGAACTTTAATTACTCCCTCTGACCCCGCTACCTCACGCAAAGGTGCTATTGTCTGCGTCATCTGTTCTGTCTGCTTTTTTGAACGGGTGATACGGGGACTGAAGTTAGGATTAAACGGCGTGATAGCCTGTGGGTTTGGAATTGGCTCTGAAATTGTACTGGGAAAAGTTGCAGGAGCCACAGAGGAATCAGGAAGTATAGTCGGCGCATAATTCGCTGGGGGAGGGGGGTGAATCCATGGCAGGGGATGACGTAGGAGGAGGAGACGGAAGAGGAGGGCCTAAAGGCATGGTCGGGGCGGAAGAAGATGGCGGATCTATGAGGGGCGGATCCGAGGGCGGAGTAGGGTCTCCGGTGGAGAGGGATGGCGGATCTATGAGAGGCGGCGCTGAGGGTGAAATGGGGTTCTTAGGTTGGTGGTAAGGAGGCGGCTGAACTTCTAACCCTGGGTCGAAGTCCGGGTCATCTGGGGATGGCTCTTTGGGTCGGCATGGGAGGAGGGCTGAAGCATTGCCAGCACGAGCACCAAGGGAGGGGTTTTGACTGAGGAGCAGGAACGCGTCAGCGTAAGGTAACTCCTCCCACCATCTCGATTGCCGGCAGAAATCAAACAGCTGCTGTAAAGCACCTGGGTCTACCGAACCCAAGCAAGGCCACCGATCTGTCAAAGGATATTTTGGCCAATCGCGAGTGCATCGTCTAACTAATTTCTGTGGCTTTATCTCAGAACTCAGGCCAAGATTGATCAAATTATCCAGGAGAAGCTGTAGCGGGCAGTCGGTTGGGCGCGAATGGGATGGAAAGAGCCATGACCAATAGCGACTGACTGCTGAGCTGAAGACTAAAATTACCATCAGGGTAGAAAATAAAGTAATTAAATTGCACTCAATCGATATAGGTTGTCTTAATTCTTCTAGAAAGGACGAAGGGGTTTCGGTTTGGGGTACTGACGAGAGAAGCGTGCCCATATTGTGAGCCGCGGGGGGGTCCGGCTTGCGCGTGCAGGGACGCTAGGCTAAGAAGATCCGAGGAGGCTAGCATCGGGACCAGGCCGGGAGAGTTTTTGCGGCCGCGGCTGTGGCGGCAGAAGTGGGGGGGAGGGGTAGGCTGTAGACGTGCAGCCGGGACACAAACTGACCGGGTAATCGGAAATTTAACTGGAAAGGGAGGTGGAGAGAGCTCTGTGAGGTCCACTTTCAACCTTGAAGGTTTAGGTGGGGTGCGGTCCTCCCCGGTGAGCCGGAGGGTGGGGCTGCCGGACGTTCAACGGTCAGCTTCCACCGTGTGAGGCCCCTCGGGTTTAGAGCTCTCAAAATGGAAAGGGCTTACCCATTTGGCGACTTGGCGATGGAAGGTCAACGGCGGTTGGAGGATGGGTGTAATGGTTGTCCACGGAGGTAGCTTATTGTCCTCTGAATTCCGACGTGCCCCGCGTGGGTGCCAAAATGTTAGAAAATTATTAGGACAAGAAGTTACTCCGGAACGCCATGGTGGAAAGGGATGGTTTATTGGGGTACCACATGGCGTGGTAGGGGACAAAAGGGCAGGGAAAGGGAAAGGAAGGACAAGGACAGGAACAAGCATGAACAGAGAGCGGTTTCAGTCCGGGGTGGCTTAAATAGAGTGGGGGGTCAGAAAGCCCCCCTGGATTGAGTCCTTGCCTTATAGGCTACCAGAGGTCAGGAGGTAGTGGCCAGGGCACCTGCTGGTCAGTTTTTTGCTGAGGATCTTGGGAGCTGTAGTTTTTCACAAAGCACCTGGGGAGGTGTGGCCTTCTGCCTGGGAGGCACAGCCTCTTGCCTGGAATCCAACAGTCAGGATTTAAGGGGTCAAGTCACTGGAAAACTGGAATATATAAAACACAGAAAGCCCTGACCAATGACATCAGAGCATAACCAAGGCATCCAGTACTTAAAAAATCAATCTCAATGAGTGAAGACACACTGCAGTAAGCTCTAAAATTGTGGATGTTTTCCCTTTGTGAGCACTTGCCAATTCTGGTAAGGAACATGAAAAGTAATAGATCATAAATTTCTTGATCTTGTAGCTGTCTTATCTGGATTAGAAGACAAATATTAGAGTTTAGGGCTGCCAAAAAGCTATAATTTAGGTGTCAAACTCAGAAAAAAAGGGAACTATAGAGAAGTTAGCTCAACATTCTACACACAGTTTTCCCCTGAAGCATGTTTCTGAGTTTCAAACTGCACTTGTATAGAGGGTTACTCTGAGAAACCAAACTAAAAGTAGCTGTAAGAAGGAAAAGGTTAAGCAGAGATTTCAGCAGTATTATGGTACAGAGAATACAAAAATTGAAGTTAAGAGCCTATAAAGGTAAAAGCACCAGCCAGGATCATTGGTGAAACCCTGAAGATGATACATCTCAGAGAAAGGAAATAAGTGTAAATACACCAGATTCAATGAGATCAAGGTGATCTGACCATACTCTATCTTCCTTCAAGATGAAAAGCCATTCCTCTTGAAAGGAAGGTAATAGGACCCACAGACTCTATTTTTTCATGTACAATGTTCAATAAGTCTTCAATAAAATCTTTTTTTTTAGTTGTAGTTGGACAGAATAACTTTTTATTTATTTATTTTATGTGGTGCTGAGAATCAAAGCCAGTACCTTACACATGTTAAGTGAGCACTCTACCACTGAGCCACAACCCAAGCCCTTTAATAAAATCTTAGCAGTCATGGTATGAAACAGGACAAACTGAAACCTAAGTGAAAAGTCATTCAGTAGAAACAGACCTACTGATGACCCAGATACTCAAAAGTTATCACACACAAATCTATAGGTAACTATGACAAGTATATTTAAGAATATAGACAAAAAAATGGAAAATTTTACAGATAAATATACAAGAAGAATCAAATGGATAACATAGAAGTAAAAACAAAATAGCTCATAATGATTTGATATGTTTAACAGCAGATCAGACAATAGAATAAAATAATAGTGAACTGGAATATAGATGAGTACAGAATGTATAAAATTAAGCATAGAGATAAAAAGCATGAACAATACAAAAGGCTTATTACATGTGTAACTAGAATCTAAGGAAAAGACAATGTAATTGATCAGGAGAATATTTAGAACAACATCAGCCAATAATTTTCCAAAAGTGATGAATACCATCATCCATAGATAATATCTTAAACACATACACACACATGTGCATGCACACACACATAAAAAGCACATCCTGTTAACACTCTAAAAACCAAAAACATGTTAATATCATATTAAGGATTTTTAAAGACCCATTTCCTTTAAAAGAATACCAGTAAGCCTAATAGCTGATGTTCTTTTCCATTGAAAAGATGGAAGTGAGAATAAAATAGAATTTTTTTCAAAGGACTAAAAGCAAATTGAAACAAAATCATCACCCAATTACAGTGAAAATATACTGCAAACATGCCGTTGAGGCAAAATAAATCCTCTTCATATAGAAAAAAAAAATAAAAAAGCTATCTACTAATAAATCTACACTAAAACCATACTAAAAAGTAAATACTTATGAGAGAAATTATGTGAGATAGGAGTGCTATAATGTAAGAAAATGAATTTCTGAAAGAGCAAATTTAAATGAATATTGATCATTAAGGCAATACTAAATTTATAAATAATACGAAATTTATGTGGTTTTAAATATATTTTAAATCAAAATCCTTGGCAATACTATAAAAAGTGTAAGAAGAATGTGAATAGAAGTAAAGTATTAGCAGGTCTTTGCTTTATTTGAGAAGTAGGAATGATACTAATTTTATTACACATTAATAAGAAAAGAATTCATGTTATAATATTTGGGTTGATTACTAAACAACACAAAGATGATTTATTACAAGTGAGGTAACACAATTAATAATAGAACATAAACATGCAATTAACATCCTCCCCCCAAAAAAAACAATGGCAGGGGGGAATGAAGACAAAGAAAGAAGAATATAGACAAGATAGGCCAAAAAGAACGTACACAGTAAATTCATAAAATATAAACCCACACGTATAACTAATTACATTAGATGAAAATTATGAGACTCCAAAGAAAGAAAAATATTGTCAGAATAAAAATTAAAATAAAATCCAAACACATGGTACTTGCCAGAGACAGACTTAAATAATATAACTTAAAATGCATAAATTATACATTTATAGCAGAAGAGACATTAATACACCTTCCTCACTAAGTGACAAAATAAGCAGACAAAATTTGTAACAATATAGAAGGTATAAACTAATTGTCTTAGTTTGGGCTCTAGAGATAAGAATTTGAATACTGGTCATTGATTTGGGTGGTCTAGGAATTATTGAACCAGGAAATTGTTAAAGGAAGGCCAGCTACTTCTGTGAGTGTGTGCTTCTGGCCTGACACATTGCACATGGGCAGCATAACCCTCAACCTTTCTGTAAAAAGCCCTCAGGTACAGAGTTACTGCAATTTGCCAATAAGGCAGAACACATAGTGTCTTGGGGATATGGGTGAGATACTGATAGCATCTGCTACAACAATTAACAAAAATGACCTTATGACATTTATGCAACTACAATCTGAAAAACTGCAGCATACACATTATTTTTAAGTGTACATGGAACATTCACCAAAATAGACCATATGCTGGGCCATAAGGTAATTCTCAACAAATTTTAAATGATGAAAACCATACTGAATATGCTCAGTGACCACAATTAAATTAAATTAGAATTTAATAAGGAAATGATAGATAAATCTACAAATGTTTGTATACTAAATACTTTAGTCCAAAATAACCCATTGCTCCACTTTTAAGAAAAACTGATGTCTCATGTGGTAAGCAAAGTCTCCATGAGGTAGAAACATGTGTGCTAAGACATGGAAATCAGCCAAATTAGTAATAAAGCATGTTCCCTGAAAAGAGAATAATATGTGTGAAGGATATAGAAGTCAAGGGAAACTTCCTGGAAGAGGCATTTTAAAATGGGTCCTAAAAGATTACTAAGATTTGGCTGAGCAAAGAGAAGGAATAATGAACACATTACAGGCAGAATAAACAATGGCATAAGTAAAATCAGAAATGGGTACAAAATACCAATGACATTGACTCTAAATGAATTCAAGACTGTTGGGTAGCCATGAAGAAGTAAGTTGAATAAGTAGAATAGAATAAGATAATTGTGGGGAGGGCAAAGATTTTAGTTACAGCCCAATCAAAAAAAGAGGTGCCTGTGTATATACTTATGTAGCATGCTTTTTTCCTAAGGGATGCTTCAGTAGAACATTATTTAAAAACCTAAGTTTACCCACAGAGATACTAAAATCCACTGAGTAAATATATCCTTTTAATAGCACATGTAAAAATGGTCCACCTTTTGTTCCAGGGAAGGCATTCTTCTGTTTAGTATTATTACTGCAACAGCAGGTTGCTATAAAGCCCAATATTATTTAGTAACATATTGTTACAGTAGAACAATCTAATTCAGTCCATCCTTGGTCTTCTAGCAGCCAGTGGAATGCACTACTTCGGTTAATTGAATATTTTATTTGCCATGTAAACACAAGGTCTAGCAACATTTGCAAAATCTGAGCACAACATAAATCACTTAATATAGATTAAGAACTCAAAAAAAAAAAAAAAAAAACATGTACTTAAAATATCTTCCAGTTCATTTCATTTAATTTTTATTTAATGATCCAGAAGACCCTGTGGGATCTTATTGGTAGAGTTTCAGGGTCATCTACAGAAACATGGATGCTTGTCAGATTATGTGTTGTAACCACTGATACTAGAAGCATCTAATCAGGTTGCTGAAGGAAAGAATTTCTTATAAGGTGATACTCTAAACTGGTATGTGGAAAAGATTGATGAGGTACTGGGATAACCTTTGACAATACTATGTCAACAGATGCACAAATTTAGAAAAGGAGAATGTTTCTTTTGCTGGACATGAAGGATGTATGACTACATGTTCTGCATGAGAACCCCTCAAGAAGATAGTGCTCTGGCCCTAAGTCACAGTGAATTCATTCCCTAGCTTTATTCATTCACCATGATTGCCTTTTACTTCATTAGCCTAGGCTCCCATTCCAAGGTGAGAATATTTTACTATCCATGGATTATACACCCTTAGGGTCCATACTTCTCTGGTTTGAAACCCAGGATATTGTGAATGGAGAAATTAAGATAGGAATCATAGTAGGATTCAAAGGGACAGGAAGACATTTCAGGATATGCAGGGTGATATGTGAAACTCAAAAATAGAGACAAAATGTATTCTACTTTTTAAAATATTTGGAGGGCCAGTAGAATTTGAAGAGAGAACTAACATTTAGTAAGATTGGATCCTCATGACAACCACTATTATTATCATTATTATTATTATTATTATTATTATTATTATTAAAATTATCCCCATTTTACAAAAACCAATGAAACTGATATTCAGTTAGCCAACCTGAGCCAATATATATAAACTACCCACTGTTACAGATATAATATGTTTTAGAAACAGTATTTTCACTCAGATTTGACTCATTTAAAACCTGCTTTATTCTCACCATTCCACACACTCTCGCATTTATATTGGGCAGCAGCTTAGGTAGGTAAAGAGAAAAATAATAATAGCTAATATGTTTAGTGTTATGTGTCAAGCAATGAACCAAGCACTTTCCACATCTTACCTTGACTAAATTTATCCACTTTTTAAAGCTTTATATTATATTTGACCAGAAGAGTAACATATATATACTAACCTGATCTCTGGTGCTCAAAGTTAGGATGTCCAGAGTCCTTTATCCAAATAAGATGTAAATGTCTAATTAGGAAGTTGTATTCATACATTTAACCTGATATATTATATTGTTTTTCACTAACACTACATGAAAAGATACTACCATAATTGTCAAAGGAGAATAGAGAGAATTTTGTTCATGGAAAACGTTTCTTGGAAAGGAATATCTCATGCAGCATCCTATGCCTGTTGAAGAGGCATCATTTGGCTTGGAGTCCAGGGTAATATGGATACTATTGTGCCAACTTGTGACACATGGCACCAGAGAAGCTCACCAGCATGATCCGAACTGATTCACCTTCTGTAATCTTTCCTAACATGCTACATACCCTTTTCTTACCTCATAGAGCTCCCTACTAACCAATCAACTCCATATCTCTTCATTTTCTCTTGGACTGTTCTGGGGGAAATGCAGTAGAAAGTTGCATATATTTGTTCTAAAGCTTATAATATGACTTAAAGGTTTCAACTATTGTTTGACTCTCTAGAAATTCAAATGATGCACACAAAAAGTGCAAGAGAAAAGTTCAAATTCTTTGCTATATTAATGAATAAATACTACATTAACCATAATCATATTTGCTTTAAAAAGATCATGGTTTGAATACAAATAGATCACCCTATTCACATACTACTTATTTGTGATACTGAGATTAGAATGGAGGAAAGTCCTGAAAGTTGTATTCTTCATTACCTATGTTCCATTGGATCTTGTCACTGAAAAATTCTTCATTGGGGGATATTTTTTCTAATCTGAAGAGTATCCAAGTCATGTAAAGTATGATAAGGTCAGGTACCTACTAGTAGCCAACAGCAATCTATAGAAAGCAGTGACTATGCTATGGCCTGTGGTAGAAATTTAGCCTACTGTTTGTTTTTGTGAATAAATTTTTGTTGGAACAGGGCCACACCTATTAGTTTAGGTAATAATTATAGTAGTTTTCCCATAACAAGAGCAGAACTGAGTAATCCTATTAGAGAATGCACAGCCTACAAAGATAAAAATTATTTACTATTTGTTTCCTTACAGAAAACGTTTGTCAACACCTGGTCTACAGTAATAAATGACTTTGAGGCTGTCAATGAACACAGCATCAACTTATGCAAATAAATGCCCTTCAGGTGCCTTGTGTTTCACCTCCATCATTCTGCTGTTCTCTCTCCATCTTCACTGAAGATGGAGGCACGTGCCCTGTAAAAAGTAATAAGAATCTAGTTCATAAAGCTTGTGATTTAAGTAAGTAGAAGGAAGAAAGGAATGGAAAGGAAACTTTAAAATATAAAGTATTTAGGAGATAGATAACACTGACTTGACAAAAGGGCAAACTTAGGAGG
Source organism: Tamias sibiricus (assembly GCA_025594165.1). NCBI lineage: Eukaryota > Metazoa > Chordata > Mammalia > Rodentia > Sciuridae > Tamias > Tamias sibiricus. Next base: position 112,718,627 of record CM046667.1, read on the forward strand.
GTTTAAATAGCCTCATAAGCATGAGGGCATTAAGAACCTATGAAAAGAGGCATTTTTGAAGCATGTCAGGCTTCCTAGTGCCTATTTATTATAAAGTTATTACCAGAAACTTTATGTCTCATACACAAGAAATAGTAAGTAAATAATACTTTTCTTGCCCCTATAGTCATTCATTCAACATAAATATTTTTGGGTGGTATTGTGGATTGAATCGAAGGGTGCTACATCCCTAGCACTTTTTTAAAAATAAAAATTAAATTTGTTTTAATCAGTTATACATGACAGTAGAATGCACTTATGCACTGTGATATATCATACATAAATGGGATATAATTTCTCATTTTCTAAGTGTACATATTGCAGAATCATATTGGTCATGTAGTCACATATATACATACAGTAATAATGTCTGTTTCATTCCACTGTCTTTCCCATCCCCACCTTCCCTTCATCCCCTCACTTTACTTCCCTCTACCTAATTTTTATTTTTTATTTTGAGATACGTTCTCAAGAACTTATTTAGGGTCTTGTTAATTTGCTGAAGCTGGTCACAAATTTGCAATTCTCCAACCTTAGGTTCCTGATTTACAGCGATTAAAGGTGTGTGCCACTGCTTCAATATGAACTTTTGAGCAGAGCAGGAGGCATCAAAATACCAGAATTCAAATTATACTACAGAGTTATAGTAAAATCAAAAACAATAACAACAACAACAACAACAACAAACAACAACAAAACACAGCATGGTATTGACATAAAAACAGACATAAATACCAATGGAATAGAACAGAAGACACAGAGAGAAACCCACATAAATACAGTTATCTCATACTAGACAAAGGTGCCATAAACATACACTGGAGAAAAGATAGCCTCTTCAACAAATGGCACTAGGAAAATGGGAAATCCATATGTAGTAGAATGAAATTCAACCCCTATCTCTCACCCTGCACAAAACTCAAAGTGGATCAAAGACCTAGGAATTAGACCAGAAACCCTGAACTTGCAAGAAGAAAATGTAGGCCCAATATTCTAACATATCAGCTCAGGAACTGACTACCATAACAAGACTCTTAAAGTGCAAAAAGTAAAATAGAAAATCAATAAATTGGATGGAATGAAATTAAAAGTTTCCTCACAGCAAAGAAGCAATCAATATTATGAAGAGAGAGACTACAGAATGGGAGGAAAGCTTTGCTACCTGCTCCTCAAATATGGCATTAATATGGAGGATATACATAAAAAAAAAAAAAAAAAAAAAAAAAAAAAAACTAAAAAAACTCCACATAACCAATCAATAAGTGGACAAAGGAACTGAACAGGCTCTTCAAAGAAGAAATATGAATGGTCAAAAAATGCATGACAAATTGCTTAACATCTCCAGCAATTATGGAAATGTGAATTAAAACTATTTCATCTCACTCCACTCAGAATGGCAATTATCAAGAATATAAGTAACAATAAATGTTAGTGAGGATGTGGGGAAAAGGGAACATTCATATGTTGTTGGTGGGACTGCAAATTGCTTCAACCACTCTGGAAAGCACTTATGGAGATTTCTCAGAAAACTTAGAATGGAACTACCATTTGACCCAGTTATCCCACCCCTCAGCATATATCCAAAGGAATTATAGTCAGCATTGTACAGTGATGCAACCACATCATTGTTTATAGCAACACAATTCATAATACCTAAGTTATGGAGACAACCTAGGTACCCTTCAATAGATAAGTGGATAAATAAAATGTGATATATATATACACACAACGGACTATTACTTAACCATGAAGAAGAATGAGTTTATGACTTTTGCCATCAAACTGATGGATCTAGATACTCTCATGTTAAATGAAATAAGCCAATCCTTCCTTCCAAAAAAACAAAGGTGAATGTTAGTCTGATATGTGGAAGCTAAACCACAATAATGTGAGAGGAAAAAAATTAAAAGTTCAGTGGATTAGACAAAGGAGAATGAAGGAAAGGGAGCATGAATGTGAAAAGGAAAGATAGTGGAATGAATCATATATATATATATATATATATATATGTATATATATACATATATATATATATATATATGTATGTATATATATACACATAAACTTTCCTATGTACATGTAGGAATATATCACAGTGAATCTCACCAATATGTACATAAACAAAAATTAGTTTAAAATAGCTGTAAATGCCAGAAAGATCAGTACAGAGAAGGCAGCAGGAGTTGGGGGAAGGAAAAGAGGGGTACTGGGGAATGAATTAGAACAAGATATATTCCATGCTTTTATAATTATTTCAAAATAGATTCTACTATCATGTATAACTAAAACTAACCAATAAATTTTAAAACAAGAGTTTTGAGCCAGGCACTATTCTCAGTGTTGAGAACACAGAATGAACCATCAGAGCTCTCTTTCTGTTTTCATAGGTCCTGCAGTTTAGTCAAAAAAAAAAAAAAAAAAAAAAAAAAAAAAAAAACAAGAATTAGAGATTAGAGGTTTACTCACAAAACAGTGTGATTATGATAACCACACCACAAAGAAAAATATAGAATTCTCTATGCATGCATAACAAAAGTCATAATCAAGATTGTAGGGGTGGGGATCAATAAAAGTAGCAATAATAAAGAAAGTTTAAGCTAATTCCTAAAGAGTAGAACAATTTTTATGAGTAACTCCTTTTCCTATCCCTATTCTTTCTTGGTTGGAAAGACTGCTATATGTAGTAACTTCATGTCTTCAAAGACATGAAATAAAATCAGATTCTTTACCAAGGGTGAAAAAGATAAATCCATGAATTTGAATATGTAGGTAGAGTACGAATCACACTGAACCTTTAGAGCTCCAGAAATTTATTCCAATGGAACACATTTATAAGTGATTTCACTTATACTTTTGTTCTTTCACTCCAGAAAGAATGTTTATACAGGCAGAAAAGTTACAAGGCTCTCTGGAATAGTGGTTGTCTTTTCTAGTTATTTTTACTCATCTCTCTTTCTCCATGCTATGTACTCTTTTGTTTGCTTTCTTTCTTATTCTTCTTTATTTATTTTCTTCTTCTCTAAATGGTACACTTTATTTTAGATTCCAGCTTTGAAGTTTATACAACTTATTAGCAATTAATAGGCCAGTTAAAGTGTTGTATGCCAAGTTGAGTTTTGTCTGTTAGGGCATGTTTGAGTCAGATATTTTGCTGCTGTGATAAAATGACCCAACCAGCACAACTGTAGAGGAGGAAGAGTTTGAGAGCTCATAGTTTCAAAGTTCTCAATTCATAGAGAGTAGGCTCCATTCCTTGGGGTTCAAGGTGAGGCAGAACATCCTGGGGGAAGAGTATGGCAGAGGGAAGCAGCTCACATCACGGTGATCAGGAGGCAGAGAGAGAGACTCCACTTGCCAGATGCAAATATATTCCTAATGCCATGCCCATATTCCCCCTCCTCCAGCCACACCCTACCACTTCAGTTACCACTCAGTTAATCCCTATCAGGGGATTAATTCACTAATTGGGTTAAACTCTCACAACCCAACCATTTCTCCTCTGAATCTTCTTGTATTGTCTCACATATGAACTTTTGGGGGACACCTCACATCCAAAGCATAACAGGGACAATGCTTTGTTTGTGGGTTAGAAAATGTTTGCAGTATGGGTTTTGGTTCAGTATGTTCAATGCTAGACTACTGATAGATTATAATATAGTCTGCCTTGGCATACAAATTGAACAATAGATATGTCCAACCCAAAGAAAAAATAAAAAGGCAAAAAGAGAGAAAGAGAGATGGATAGAGCTACAGAGCAAGGGAGAAAAGAGGAAGAGAGGGAGGGAGGAAGGAAGGGAGAGAGAGTGCTTTAGATCTCCTCCTTTCCAATTAATAGTGATATTCAATCACTCGTCCATCATGGAACATCCACGACCTGAGGTGGCTCTCTCCTCCCCTATTTTCCTTTTCTGTCTTTGCTTTTGTTATTTTATTTCATATTATTTCTGTCATTGAAAAACAAGATATTCCACCTATAGCAAAATATTTTTCTTATCAGCAAACAGAAAAGGCACCTTTTCATAATATGGTACTTCCAAGTTCGCCATATATAGAACTGCTACTTAGGTTTCAGAAAGTCTTGTCTATGCAAACAGTTATACTTACAAAATAAAAGAAATACAGATTACCATGATTTGGTTATATTAGCCTATATACCACATATATCAGTGGGCTTTTCACCAAAAAAAAAAGTATAGCATAGCATATATGTCACAATAAATAATGCTGAAGGAGGGAGCTACTAAGATTGATCTGCTTATCCCATAAAGACTGCAAACGTATATGAAGTTCAACTTGCCTGACCATAACAAACCCAAGAGAGATTAAAGAGAAGTAAAAGAGAAAAGAGAGAGAAAGAGAGTGCAAGAAAAAAGATTAAGATAAACCTGCCTTATTTTTCTGTCTTCTTTTTTTTGTCTGCCTTATTTTTCTTATTATTCTGTCTTCTGGTTAAAACATGATCCTTGGGAAAGAGTGTGTAGGAATGAAAATATAAACAAGAAATATTTTCTCCCAAATTTATCTTCGTTTTCCCATTACCCAAACAAAGACAATCAAAATTCCCAATGTATAAATTCTCACTCAGTAATCATAGGAGAGATTAAAGAAAAGTATTTGTCGCTGCCTGAAGCGGAAGTCGCTTGGAGCAGCGAATGCCACAGGAAAATTCGGAGGCAGGATGAAAATGAAAAAAGGTCTTTTATTCTTCTTCTCTCTCCAGCTCCAGCAATCACTCCAAATGCTCTAACTCCAACCACCACCTTCTTCTTCCCCACACACACTAACGAACCTCACCCAGTTATATACATATAGCTTTAACAAGGACACATGCTTACAGCTCAAGCTTACAGGTGCGTCACGCAGTGTTCACGGGCATACAAAGATTCTTTGAATAATGTATTAATATCAGGTGGAAACTAGAACATCTTTTATGGCTCTCAGCTAACCGCAATCTTTAGCTATCTCCTTGATTATAGGCTCCTTCATTTCCCCCTTTTTTAGTTTTAAAAGAGGGGATGTTCTAGGACGTCCATGTGCAACCGACATTCTTACCCGTCATGGGAGTCTAGGCTGTCCTGACTCCTGGCTTAGGTTGACATGCCGGCCACATTAGACTGTTCCGTGCGACTGTGCCGTGTCTTAGGTTGTCCCCTTCTGGGGATCTTACCCGTCATAGGCTAACCAGCCATCCAATAGAGCCCTTCAGGATCGACTGTGTGTTGACTAACAGCCGTCCAATTTTCAGGAGATGCTGCGGCTTTAAGGCGGTAAGCCTACTGCTGACGAGCCAAGTTTCCATAGCGTATCAAGTTCTTTAAGCCAATCAGCTGCCCTTAGTTTCATCAAGTAACACACTGTGTTCTCTTAGACAAATACCCGCAAGGCATTGTCCCGTAATGTCCCCAAATAATGGAAAATCAAAATGTCCATAAGTTATAACACATAGATTCAGGAGGCCCCATGCATGCAGAGCAGAGGCCACACTGCTGGTTAGGTTGTTTGATGCTTGAGCAGCAGGGATGCTTGCAGCAACCGCGGTCCCTGCAGTTGTAGCAGCAGCCGTCTTTTTTATGTCTAGACATTTCCACCGGCAAATCTTCAGGGCCCGCTACCTAAAAACTCAAGCATCCATTATTAAGGGAAAGGCAGTGCTATTCCAGCACTGAGATCAAAAGGTGAGCTGTCAAACTAAAAAAAGAATTATTAGAGTAGAAAAAAAAAAGTTGATCTCTGCTCACACACATTGCTGCTTAAGATCCCACAAACATAAGCTGGCAAAATATCACATTCAGAAATAATCAAAGAGAAACTGAGGGTGTTTACTGCATTAAAGATAAAGAAAAGCTAAAGGCACTTTGGAAAAATAATTTGTTACCTGGAATCCTCAAGTCTCTATATACACAGCAATCCTATACCTGTTGAAATAATTCAAATTAATCAGCTATTAAACAAATGAAGTTAATAACAAATAAACGATCCTCTGTCGGAACCCCAAAATATCAGGTTATACAACATTAAACATATTCACAGCTGAAGAGAAGTCCCGGAGACAACTATAAATCAAAACTGATTACCATTATAATTGATTATCTAATTAAAATATTCTGAACTTATATGAATATCTATTTATCTATCTATCTATCTATTGATTATCTAATTAGAATATTCTAAGCTTAAATGAATTAATGTTATTTGGATCTATATCTATCTACCTAATTTTTTAAGCGCTTAATTATTTGTGACGTCACACTAGACAGACGCACATATAAACATATATTTGTGACATCACATTAACATGAAATTTAGACAAATGCACAGACATAAAGACATATATAAAAAAGAAAAAAATACAATTGTTTATACACTGAAGAGAGATCTTCTTGTCCCAGCCGGGAAGATGAAATTTAAGTTGTAAATTTAATGGAGGACTCTTAAGGGAATCACTCCATACCTTCATTTTGGTCCTCTTGATTTTGTACTTGTTTATTCAATCTAGACTCCTCAATAACTTCGTCTTGATCCTTTTGACTTTGTACCTGCTTTATCAATCTAGATGGTATCCATATTGGAGAGGATTCATGCTTTGGAAAAACACAAACAGATCCTCTCCCCCAAATTAATACTGGGTCTGGACCCTTCCATGTACCTGAGAGAACATCCTTCCAGTAAACCAAAGGTTTATGTTGTTGTTGTGGGTTCCAGTGTCTATCTCCAGCCGAATGTCCATTAGAATCTAAAGTTAAGAAATTTAGGGTAAACAGGGCAACTGCCAATCTGTCCTTAGGATTTTTCCAGTTTCCATCTTTTTGCTTTAGTAACATATTTTTAAGTGTCCGATTTGCTCTTTCAATTATTCCTTGTCCCTAAGGATTATAAGCGATACCTGTTTTGTGGATAATATTGAACTTTGTACAAAATTGTTTGAAGGATGTGGATGTATATGCAGGGCCATTATCTGTTTTAAGCATTTTGGGGATGCCCAATGCAGCAAAAGCTTGCAGACAATGAGATATAGTATCTTTAACTTTTTTCTCCGGAATGTAAAGAAGCAAAAATCATGCCTGAGCATGTATCTATGGTGACATGAATAAATCGTAATTTTCCAAAACTTGGCTCATGTGTGACATCCATCTGCCACAAATGATTGGGCATCAAACCTTGTGGGTTAACCCCATAATGTGGATTGGGCAAAAGTGTTACACAAGATGGACATTCTTTTACAATTCTACGAGCTTGTTCTTTTGTGATTTTAAATTTTTGTCTTAAGGTAGTGCTATTAACGTGGAACTGGGAATGAAATAAAGTAGCTTGTTGTACTGTAGTAAATATAAATATTGTTTTAGTGAGGGCGTCAGCTTTTTGATTACCTTCATGGAGAGGACCAGGCAGATTAGTGTGAGCTCTTATGTGACCTATAAATAAAGGTTCTTTTCGTTGCCATAGGAGATTTTGGATTTGAGAAAACAATTTAAAAGCTGGAGTATGTGGTGCTATTGGACCTGCTAGCTCCAATTTAGGGACAGCATGTACAATATAGTGGCTGTCTGAAAAAAATATTCATAGGCTGTTCTTTCAAATTTTCCAGAGCTATTATTATAGCTTCGAGTTCCACTAATTGAGCTGATTTTTGATTAGTGATATGAATCATTTTTTCATTTTGAATGACTACTGCAGCAGTATCGTTAGAGGATCCATCTGTAAATACATTAAATGCTTTAGGAATGGGTTGATTTTTTATTACCTGTGGGAATATGATAGGATGATTGATACAAAAGGACAGTATAGAAGATTTAGGAATATGATTGTCAAAATTTGCAGAAGTAGAGCATCTAGCTATAGCCCAATCATTATCATTGAAGCACAAATATTCAACCTGTGACGATGAATAAGGAGTAATAATAGTAGCAGGATGAATTCCAAATATTTTAGTAGAGGTTTTAAGTCCTTGAAGAATAAGTTTAGCCACCATGGAGGTATAAGACTCAATTGTACTTTTAGGAGAGACAGGCAAATGTATCCATAATATAGGTCCCTGTTGCCAAAATACTCCTGTTGGAGTATATTGTGAAGGAATAATAATCAATATTAGTGGTTGTGCAAAATCAAATCTATCGCAATGGGATCTTTCAATGGCCTGCTCTACTAATTTTAGAGCTCTCCTGGCCTCAGGAGTTAATGTTCGAGGTGAGGATGGGTCACGGTTCCCACGAAGGATGTCAAATAAGGGTTTTAATTGTCCAATAGTGAGACTTAGTGTAGGGCGAAGCCAATTAATGTCACCCAGTAATTTTTGGAAATCATTGAGGGTTGTCAAATGTTCTTTACTTATTAGAATTTTGGGGGGTTTAACAAAAGTATCCATGATTTTAAAGCCTAAATATAGTATAGGTGATCTGCTTTGAACTTTTTCTTCTGCTATATATAATCCATATTTTTTTAGATTTTTTGTTATTTCACTAAATATATTAAATAAGATTTTTGATTAGGGTGAGCTAATAAAACATCGTCCATGTAGTGTAGACACATGAGGTCTTGATATTTGTTTTTAATGGGCTGTATAGCTCTGTCCACATATAGTTGGGCACAGTGTAGGGCTATTTGCCATTCCCTGCGGCAATACTTTCCATTGATATCTTTTATCAGGGCCATTATTATTAATAGAAGGAATTGAAAAAGCAAACCTGGGGGCATCCAGAGGATGTAGGGGAATGGAAAAGAAACAGTCCTTTATATCAAGGGTTATAAGGTAATAGTTTTTTGGAATAGCTACAGGATTAGGAAGTCCAGGTTGAGTAGGGCCCATAATTTGCATTGTTTTGTTAATTTGTCTTAGATCTTGTAATAGACTCCATTTTCCTGATTTTTTCTTAATTACAAATATGGGAGAATTCCAGGGAGAGGTGGAAGGCTCTATGTGTCCTGCTTCTAATTGTTCTTTAACTAATTGATGTGCCGCTTGCAATTTTTCTTTGGATAGGGGCCACTGAGGGACCCAAACTGGCTTATTAGAGAGCCATGGTATTTTTAAAATTGTTTTCTCAGTGGCCCCTAGAAAAAATGTCCTTTGCCTTTTTTATTATGAGTAGGATTTTTATTCTTAACACCTGCAGGCTTGGTCGCTAGGTGTAGCCCCATTTGATGTAAGATATCTCTTCCCCATAGGGTAACTGGCAAGCTGTTTAAAACAGAGGGTTTGAATGTTCCTCTATGTCCTTCATTGTCTTGCCAATTTAAGATTACAGCACTTTGAGCTGGGGTATTACTGTATCCCAAGCCTCTTAAACTGGTTGAGGCTTTCTGTAGAGGCCAGTGCTTAGGCCATTGTTGTAGATTTATGATGGAAGAGTTAGCTCCTGTATCAATCAGCCCCTCCATCTCTATACCTTGAATTTTTAATTTGCACATAGGCCTCCGTGAACAGTCCTGGACCCAGAAAGCCATAGGTCCTGAACCAGTGGAACCGAATGCTCTGCTATTTCTATTTTGTGGCATGCTTTTAAAAGAATTATGGAGACTGGGAATGAGGAGCAGCTGTGCGATTCTGTCTCCTTGATTTACGGAGATGATGCCCCTGTGTGTACTTAGCATTATTTTAATCTCTCCATTATAATCTGAATCAATAACCCCTGGTATAACATTAAAGCCTAATAAACTTTTGGAACTACGCCCAAGGATTAGTCCCACAGTTCCTGAAGGGAGAGGTCCCCTGATTCCCGTAGGAATCAGCTGAACCCCCATTTCAGGTGTCAGGACCATCCGGGTAGTAGAACAGAGATCTAATCCTGCACTTCCTCTTGTCCCTCTGATAAGGGAGTTAATGGGTAGGAGGGACTGTGATGAGGAATCATTTGAATCTGAGGGCCTTCTTCCTCTAGTGCCTCGTACATTTGTGGGCCCCGGGGCATTGGGCCCCGTGCCCCGTTTTTTGAAATCCTTGATAAATCATTTCCATATATATCATATCTAGAATGGCATTGATTGGCCCAATGTATACCCTTTTTGCACCTGGGGCATCGGCCTGGAGCATGGTATGAATTTGATTTTATTACCCTTGGGGGATATTGTTTAGCATATCTTGGTTGATTATAATAATTTTGTCTGGAATATCCTGTTATAGGTTGAATCCTTTGGGAATTTTGAGGGGAGGAATTTTTCATCACTGCAGCAATTATGTTGCCTGTGATAACAGCTTCGTTAATGTCTTTGCACAGTCTGATATAAATTGATAAGTCTTTTTTACTTCTCCACGGCCTTATTGCATCCTGGCAATATTTATTAGCATTCTCGTATGCTAATTGGATAACTAGAGGCATAGCTTGCTCGACTTCGCCAAAAACTCTAGATGTTGTTTTTAAGAGCCTATCTACAAAATCAGCGTAAGGTTCGTTAGGCCCTTGTATAACTTTTGATAGTCTGCCTTGCAGATCCCCTGTGCCTGAGATTGTCTTCCAGGCTTTTCACAGCTGCAGTGTGTATCTGGGCATACACACCTGGATCGTATTGTAGCTGATTTTGTAGTTCGGGGAACTGACCCTCCCCTGTGAGCATATCTATATTGCGTTGAGGGAAACCTGCTGCAGCATTTCTCTTTGCTATTTCTGAACAAAGTTCCTGGAATTGAGTTTTCCAGATTAGGTATTGTCCCCCACTTAGTACCGCTCTGCATAGAGTTTTCCAATCTGAAGGGGCTAAGGTTAGGGTGTTAAGTGACTCTATCATACTTAATGTGAACGGAGCTTGAGGCCCATAGGTCATTACCGCCTCTTTAAAATTCTTTATTGTTTTAAAGTCTAGGGACTCATGATATCTTTGTCCCTGTTCATTTTGAAATACTGGCAGTTCTAGGTGCTCCTGTGGTCTATGTTGTTCGAGAGCATATAAGCGCTCAGAAAGGCCGCCAATTTCTACCTCAAGGGCACGTACACTCTGATCAATACTCTTTATTGTTTCTGTTAGGGATTCTATCCATGAAGGAGCAGAGGGCACTAGTGGTTCCTCTATTTGACGGTCTTTTCTCTTTTTTAATTTCTTTTTGTTCTTTTTATTGGAGACTGTGCTCTCCGAATCGCTTTTTGATTCCTCTTCACTACTAGCTTCATAATTCCTAACCGGCTCAGTAGAGGAGACCGTACTTTCATGGTTTGGCTCCTTGTTACTATTATCACTTTCACTAGTATCCTGAGTTTCAGTTTCTAAGGAGAGTACATACTCCTCAGCTAATTTTATTAAGCTTCTGACGGCTTTTGCAGATCTTACTTTTGAATTTACATTCCTACTCTCCTTGCTGGTCTCAACTGAATCAGAGGACATGCTTTCTTGTTCATTTTTCTCACTATCTGAGTTCTCAATATCAAAAATTTCATTCATGGCTTTTATAAACCGACTCTTTGTTATATTTGCTCCCATCTTTTTAAATTTTCTTTTTTCTTACCTTGCCGCCGAATTCCCCGTACAGGCCACCACCTTCTTCTTCCCCACACACACTAACGAACCTCACCCAGTTATATACATATAGCTTTAACAAGGACACATGCTTACAGCTCAAGCTTACAGGTGCGTCACGCAGTGTTCACGGGCATACAAAGATTCTTTGAATAATGTATTAATATCAGGTGGAAACTAGAACATCTTTTATGGCTCTCAGCTAACCGCAATCTTTAGCTATCTCCTTGATTATAGGCTCCTTCAAGTATTCTCTCTCTAGTTAATGATGAAGATATACTTTGTTGATGTGGTGGCACATAGAGGAGGCTAATCCCAGGGCTCTAGGTAAATTGCCAGAGCTTGAATTCTGTCTTTGATAATTACTCTGCAACACTGAAAAAGTTACTTAATCACTCTGTATGTCAAATTGCCTTCACATAAAGTTATTATAAAGAAAAGGATTTGGGGAAGATGGAGGCAACAATAACATAGGTTTTGAATCTCTCTGAATTCTTTGAAACAGACAACAAGATATCAAAATCAAAATCTCATGAGAAACACAATAAAAGTATGTGATAAGATACCCCACAATCTCAAAATACAAGCAGATGGGCAATTCAAATACCAACATGATAAGATCAGCATGATATCAGAAGTGTTCTGAATAAAGCAGAAGGAAGCAACAGAGTATTTGATTCACTTGAGAACATAAACGGACCAACATAGCCAAAAAAGGTGTTAAATGGAAATATAGCAGACTAAATTGAAAATAGCAACTGAAATTGGATGGTAATAGAGGAAAGGAGATAAGGGTGTGATATAGAAGAGATTAATTAAAAACCTTGTATTGCTGAATTGGAATTAAAAGTACAAATGATATGAACTCATAAAGTTTTATTTTTCTCCTCCTTCTTTCCTTCCCTCCTTGTTTCCTTTTTTCCTCCCTCACTCCCTGCCTCTCTTGCTTCCTTCTTTTCTCTCTCTCTCTCCCTTCCTCTCTCTCTCTCTCTCTTTCCCTCTCTCTCTCTCTCCTTCTTTGCTTCTTCTTTCTTCCTCTCTATCTATACCAGTTCTATACATGGGAAAGGCCTATAAACATTTACTAAACAAGTAGCAAAAACACTCTAACACTTAGACTGTAGATAAAAGTATCACATTCCATCAAAAGATAAATGACTGGTTCTAGGTCAGGCACAGCTTATACAAAATAATTAGCATGCTATTTAAAACTACTAGGTGATTTTTTGTGGTGCTCAGGAGTGAACCTAGGGCCTCACATATGCCAGGCAATCGGTCTATTGCTGAGGCACAAAATTATGACATATGTATTTATGAATATGTCAAAATGAACTCTACTATTATGTATAAGTATATGCACTAATAAAAGCCCTATTAAGGTGATGTTAAAGGAACTCACAGGCCAATTTAAAAGGATTTCACTAGCCTGATATAGGAAAGTTTGAGCTTCAAAGAGAGTAACAATAGGGAAATAACGTTAGCAAAATATTATTGTAGGCAGCTCCAACTTCTTATTCCCACACAGAAACAGAACAGAAAAAAAAGAAGTTGTCAGAACCAATTTCATCAAATTTTGTAAAGTAGTCAAGCTTTAGAGAAAGCAAATAAACTGAAGCAAAAAAAAAAAAAAAAAAGAAATGTTAAAATAACAGAAAAAACAATTGTGGCATTTTTACACACACACACACACACACACACACACACACACACACACACACTATCCCTAACATGGTGACAGTTGTGAAGATGGACGCCTGCATTACCAGCATGGGATTCTTATCCTTGCATCAAAAAGGAGCAGAATAGACCTTATTCATATATTATTGTGTATCTCTGTTCTAACCTGTCTGGGGGATACCTGAAGGAGAGACACAGGCAATTATTATCTAACTTGAAGGTCAGGCTAGAAAACTAGCAGGCTGTCCAAAAATACTGCAGGCTGAAATAACCTACAGATGCTTAGAATGAAAGATTATGGACAAAACATATAATAGCCCACTTAAGACCCTAAGACCTATGAGCCAAGTAAAGGGAGGGAGGGTTTCTTTGGAAAATGAGTACATTTAAAAGGACCTTCATATAAAGGGAAATTTAGAAGGCAACACACATGCTGAGAACAGACCTGAGATGAAGCTATGCTTTCAACTAAGACTAATCCCTAAGGTCCATTCAACCATACTTAAGTATGGAAAAGAACTTCAGTACAAAGAAAACCTGCAAAGGTTGAGTGAACTGCAAATTTTCTGGTCTGTTTTCTGTTCTTTGGAATTTTTAGTTTCTGGAATTCAAAAAAATATTTGTCAAATATTAACTGAACACATAACTGAAACAGTAACCACACACAACCATAAATATAGCACGTAAAAATACTCTGGGAATGTCACCAAACCAAAGGACTACTATAGCCTTCCTATACACCAACAGCAACAACAACAAAACAACAAATCCTGTAGAAGGATAAGTCTGATTTCAATAGTTTCCACTCTACAATATTCATATTTCAACTAAAACAATCAAAAGTGCATAAATAAAGTACAATCAATTCAAAGAAAATAAAACAACAAAACATACTTCAGGAAGTCTAGACTTTGAGCATGCTAGAAAATATTTCAAAACAGCGATCTTATACTCAAAGAACTACAGGAAAACATGGACAAAGAACTAAAGGAAACAAGGGAAAATATGTAAGCAATATGAAAATATACATAAAGCAATAGCATTATAAAAAGAAACCACACAAAGTTTCTGGGACTTAAATTTCAATAGCCAAATGAAAAATTCATAAGAGGAGTTCAACAGTAGATTTGAGCATGCAGAAAAAATCAGCAGTTAACTTAAAGACAGGACAATTGAAATTACTCATTTTGAGGAAAGGAAAGATAAAAGAGTGAAGAAAAGTGAACCAAGCATAAGGAAATTTTAGAGTACCATCTAGCAGAAAAACATACATACTATAAGAGTCTTGAAAGAAAAAGAGATAAAGGGGAGGAAAGATAGGGAGAAAAAAATGGCTAAAAACTTTCCAAATTTCATGAGATCCATGAATCTATAAAACTGAGACCAATTAACTTTAAGCTCAATAAACTTGAAGAGACCCAAGTTGATGTATTATAATCAAATTGTTGAAATACAAATATTAAGAATAATGAAAACAGCAAAAGAGAAGTGACATATCTCATACAAGAGATTACCCATAATGTATCTTATTTCTCATGTCAAACCATGAAGGTCAAAAACCAAGAGATGATATTCACATGCTGAGAAAAAAGGTGGGGGGAATCCATATCTGTCAAAAAAAAAGTCCTTCAAATATGGGAAAGAAATTAAGAGAATTCCAGATTAACCAAAGATGAAGGAATATTATACAACTAGAAATGCACTGAAAGAAATGCTAAAGGAATTCCTTCAGGAAAATACACTAAAACTCAAAAACAACCACAGCAAAAGCTAACTGTTTGAATGTACATATCTCCAAAGAAGACAGACATATGTCCAATAAGCACATTAAAATATGCTCAACAACACTAATTATTAGAAAAATGCAAATCAGGCTGGGGATGTGGCTTAGTCATATACCACTTATCTAGCATGTGTGAGGTCCTGGGTTCAATCCCTAGCACTGAAAACAAAGAAAGAAAAATGCAAATCAAAACCACAATAAGGTACCACTTCATATTGATTAGGATGGCTATTATTTAAAAGCAAGCCAAAGAAAATAAAGTGTTGTCAAGGATGTGGAAAGTGGAATTATTGTGTATTGCTGAAGTCATTATAAAATGGTACAGTCACTTAAAATTACCCCTAAAGCTCAAGAAATAAATCTAAGAATCAATAAGTGGGATGTCATCAAATTAAAAAACTTCTGCACAGCAAGGATACAAGAGAATGAAGGAAGAATCAAGAGAATGGGAGAAAAATCCTTGCAAGATACTTGTCTGACAGAACATATAACGAACTCAAACCAGGAGCAGTGGCACACGCCTCTAACTCCAGTGGCTCAGAAAGCTACAGTAGGAATATTGTGAGTTCAAAGCCAGCCTCTGCAACTTAGCAAAAAACTAAGCAACTCAGCAAGACACTGTCTCTAAATAAAATACAAAAAAGGACTGGGGATGTGCCTCAGTAATTAACTGCCCCTGAGTTTAATCACCAGTACTAAAACAAAAATTATTAAAAAAAAACTCAACTCCCAAAACCACAAATAACTCTATCAACAAATGGGTTAAAGGACTAAAACATTTTTTCAAAAGAAGAAACAGAGGTAGGTATGGTGGAACACACTGTAATCCCAAGGGCTTGGGAGGCTGAGGCAGGAGAATCATGAGATCAAAGCCAGCATCAGCAACTTAGTAAGGCCCTAAGCAATTTAACAAGACCCTCTCTCAAAATAAAAAAGGGCTGGGGATGTGGATAAGTGGTTAAGCATTCCTGGGTTCAATTTCCAGTAAAGAAAAAGAAGGAGGAGGAGGAGGAAGAGGAAGATGAGGAGGAGGAGGAGAAGGCAGCGGAGGCGGCAGTAGCAAAGGAGAAAAATGGCCAAAAAATATGAAAAATGTTCAACATCTCTAGCAGTCAGGGAAAGGAAAATCAAAACTACGCTAAGATTTAAACTCACTCCAGTCAGAATAGAAATTACCAAGAATACAAATAATAATAAGGGTTGGTCAGGATTGGGGGGAACAAGGTAAACTCATACACTGTAGGTGGGGCAGCAAATTTGTGCAACCACTACAGAAAGCAGTGTGGAGATTACTCCAAAAACTAGGAATGGAGCCATCATATGACCCAGGTACCCCACTCCACAACATTTATACAAAAGTACTAAAATCAGCATAGTATAGCAATATAGTCACTTCAATGTTTAGAGGAGTACAATTTACAATTTTCAAATTATGGAATCAACCCAGATGCCATTAATAAATAAATGGATTGAAAATATGTGACATGTATACAAAATGGAATTTCACTCAGCTATAAATAGAATTAAATAATGGCATTTATTGGTAAATGGATGGAACTGGAGAACATCATGCTAGGTGAAATTAGCCAGATTCAGAAAATCAAGAGTTAAATGTTTTCTCTCATATATGGAAGCTAGAACAAAAGAAGGGAAAGAAGGATGTGGGGGAGGGGATTGGAAATCATAAAGTAATAGGAAATATCAGTGGAGTAGGACAAGAAGAGGGACAGGAAGACGTGAAAAGGGAAGAAATATGGAATGAATTTAACAAATCCATGTTGTACACATATAAATTGTAGCAAAGAAAATTATACTTTATGTATATGTAGAAAGTTCCAATAAAAAATAAATGAATAAAGGATTGAAAGGAAGATAAGTAGAGCAGAGGAGAGAAAGCAGGGCAGGAAGACAGGGGAAGGGAAATAGGGACTGAAATCAAATTCCTTGCATGTATGATTTTGTCAAAATAAACCAAAATACTATGTTATTATAATGCTCTAATAAAAATAAATAAATAAAAAGGCATAGCCACAGTGTAAAACATTACAGTAGAGCCTCAAAAACTTAAACACAGAATTAACATATTATCCAATGACTATACATCTAAGTATATATAAAAATATCTTAAAGAAGGGACTCTGACATTTGTACAGCAATGTTCATGCTAGCACTATTATTCACAATAGTCAATTGGGGAAAAAATCCACATCTATGAATGAGATAAACAAAATGTGGTTTATGCATATGATTCAACCTAAAAGAAAATGAAATTCTAACACATGCTACAATATAGACAAACCTAGGACACATTATGACAAGTGAAATTAGTCTGACACAAAAGGACAAATATTCTAGGATTTCACTTAAATGGATTTTTTAGAATATCCAAATAATCAAGATAGAAAAGAGAAGTGTTTACCAGAGGTGATTGTAGCAGGCACTGGAGAGTTATTGTTTAATGGGTATAAATTTTCAGTTTGGGATGATGAAAGTTCTTGATGTGGGTAGTACTGAAAGTTGCACAAAAATGTGATTGTTCTCAATGCACCTGAATTGTATACTTGAGAATGGTGAAAATGGTAATTTTATGTTAAGTATATCTTACCAAAATAAAAAAGTAAAAATAGCTGGGTCAAATGGTGGTGCCATTCCAAGTTTTTTTAGGAATCCCCATACTTCTTTCCAGGTTGGTTGCACAAATTGCAGTCCTATCAGAAATATAAGAGTGTGCCTCTTTCCCCATATCCTTGCCTACACTTATTGTTCCTTGTATTCTTTTTTTTTTTTTTTTTTTTTTTTTTTGGTACCGGGGATTGAACTCAGGGGCACTCGACCACTGGGCCACATCCCCAGCCCTTTTTTGTATTTTATTAGAGATAGGGTCTCACTGAGTTGCTAAGTGTCTCACCATGGCTGAGGCTGGCTTTGAACTCGAGATCCTCCTGCCTCAGCCTCCCAAGTGCTGGGATTACAGGCTTGCGCCACCGTGCCCGGCCTTGTATTCTTTTTTTAAATGTTTTTATTTATTATTTATTTATTTTTATGTGGTGCTGAGGATCAAACCCAGCTCTAACCACTGAGATACAGCCTCAGCCCCTGCTTGTATTCTTAATAACTGCCATTCTGAATGGAGTGAGATGAAATCTTAGAGTAGTTTCAATTTGCATTTCTTTAATTGCTAGAGATGTTGAACATTTTTTCATATATTTGTTGATGGATTGTATATCATCTTCCGAAAAGTGTCTGTTCAGTTCTTTAGCCCATTTATTAATTGGATTATCTATCCCACTCCTCTGTTTACACCCAAAGGACTTAAAAAGAACATACTATAGGGACACATCCACATCAATGTTTATAGCAACACAATTCACAATAGCTAATTTGCGGAAACACCTAGATATCCTTCAATCGATGAATGGATAAAGAAACTGTGGTACATTTACATAATGGAATATTAATAAGCATTAAAAGATAATAAAATCGGGGCTAGGGTTGTGGCTCAGCAGTAGAGTGCTCGCTTAGAACATGAGGTGCTGGGTTTGATCCTCAGTACAACATATAAAAAATAAATTAATTAAAGGTATCATATCCAACTACAACTAAAATAAAATTAAAAAAAAAGAATAAAATAATGCCATATGCAAGTAAATGGATGGAGTTGGAGAATATCATGCTAAGTGAAGTAAGCCAATCCCCAAAAAACAAAGGCCAAATGTTTTCTCTGATAAGTGGATGCTGATCCATAATAGGGATGGGGGGATCATGAGAGAAATGGAGGAACTTTGTATAGGGTAAAGGGGAGGGAGAGGGCATGGGGCTAGGAAAGACGGTGGAATGAGCTGAACATCATTACCCTAGGTACATGTATGAAGACACTAATGGTGTGACTCGACTTTTTGTACATCCAGAGAAATGAATAATTGTGCTCCATTTGTGTACTATGAACTGAAATGAATTCTGCTGTCATGTATAACAAATTAGAACAAATTAATTAATTTAAAAAGGTAAAAATACATGTACAGACCATATAGCGAGGGTATGATATAATTGACAAATTAGACAAGGATCAGAAGGTGCAAACCCATGTTTGAAAACATTCAGGAAAGCACTTTAAAAGTATTTGTCTTGAACCTAGTTAATGCTCCATTTGTCCTTACTTTTTCATTTAATTATCCATGAAGATATGGGAGAAGGAAGAATTTTATAACAATGAAAAACACTAAAATGAATATCAGAATATGATAGGAAAGTTGCTAAATAGAAATATAAGAAAATAAACTAAGGGTTATAACCAGTGTTTGAAACATGAGTTTTAATATGCAAAACAATAAACTCAGAATTAAAATGTATAAGGTACTTTGTGTTAGGCAAAAGGCATTGGAAAAGATATCCAAGATCTCATAAACTCAGTTGAAGTAAAACATGAGATGGATATCACTATCCTAAATGCATGATTAAAGATCTGAATGGTACTAATATACTTTGTATACAAGCAGTTGTATGTAAAAAGATGATATACTTGTGCATTATGAATAAGTAAATAAATAATCTAAAAAAAACAATCAAACAAAAACCACTATTGAACACTGGGCAATAGACCTAAATAGACATTTCTCTAAAGAAGACATATAAATAAATGGCCAATAAGTATGTTAAAAATGCTCAATATCAATACTCTTCAGGAAAATGCAAATAAAAACCACAGTGCCATATCACATTACTCTATTAAGAATTGTTGTTATTTAAAAAAACAATAAAAATAACAGGTGCTGGGGAGGATGTGGAAAAACTAAAACCTTATCTATTTTTAGTGAAAATAAAATTTATTACAGCCACTAAGGAAAACAATATGGAGATTCCTCCAAAAATTAAAAATAAAATCACCATATGATCCAGTAATCCCATTCCTGGGGATATAGCCAAAGGAAATTAAATCAGTATGTTGAAAAGACATCTGCATTCCCATGTTTATTGCAGCACTGTTCACAATAACCAAAAAATGGAATAAATGTGTCCATCAACTAATGAGTGGATATAAAAAATATGATACATATACACAATGGAATACTATTCAGCCATAAAAAGAATAAGATCTTGTCATTTGCAACAATATGAATAGAACCAGAGACCATTATATTAAGTGAAATAACTCAGGCACAGAAAGACAAATACCACAAGTTCTCACTCATATGTGGAATCTAAAAAGAATTGATCTCAGAGAAAAGAAGGGTGATTACTGGAGGATAAGAAAAGCAGGTCAGAAGAAGAGGGGGAAAACATTAAAATAGGCAAGGAGTTTTTGAAATATATGCCAAATCACAGGAAACACAAGTAAAAATAGACGAATGGGATTACATCAAAGTAATCAAATGGGGAGAAGTTGATCAATGGGTAATAAGTTGTGGTTTGATAGGCATAAGTAATGACTGTGTGCAATTTGCACTGTAGAGAGGCTATAGATAAGAACAATGTACTATAATTGGGTACTTTTATTCAATGCAAAAAAAAAAAAAAAAAAACACAAACAAACAAATATAAATTGAAGTCATTTTAGCAGTTAGGGAAGATATCCAAGATGTGAAGAAAACAGCAATGATAGAGAGAGACACCGATTTCTATTTATTGTGGACATACTTAGCTTTAAAATTCTTGGGGTAGTTGCTTCTGATAAGATTCTTCAAGGCTTAAAAATTTCCTGCAACATGTCCTCCAAGTTCTAAAATGCCAAAACTCACATATTAATATTGGCAATATTATTGATTTTTTCCAGAATCAGTAAAATTCTCCTACCATTTTCCAAGGGCAGGTATCTGAGTAGATGAAATGTTATAACTTTGTCAGACAGGCCTTTTTATTTCAAAGAGAATTGTTTTTTGTTTGTGTTACCTCAAAAAACATATTGGCCCAATTTCCAGAAGCAGTTTAAAAATAAAATAAAATAAAATAAAATAAAATAAAAACTTTTGTTAATTTTTGTCTGGTATGGGGCAAAACAGTAGTGTTAGGAATAATGGTTTGGTTCAACAGAAGAATGGATAAAGACACTGTAGTATATTACTCAGCATTAAAGAGAATAACATTATGGCAGGTAAATGGGTGGAATTGGAGAATATCACGCTAAACAAAGTAAGCCAATCTCAAAAAACCAAAGGCCGAATGTTCTCTCTGATAAGTGGATGCTGATCCATAATGGGGGGGGGGGGCATGAAAAAAAAATGGAAGAACTGTGGCTGGGCAAAGGGAAGGGAGGAGAGTGGAGGGGAGATGGGGGTAGGAAAGATTATGGAATGAGATGGACATCATGACCCTAGGTACGTGTATGACTGTGCATATGGTGTGATGCTACATCATGTACAATCAGAGAAATGAAAAGTTGTACTGCAACTGTGTGCAACGAAGTGAAATGCATTCTGCTGTCATGTATAACTAATTAGAAAATATAAAAATATATATAAAAAAGGAATAATGGTTTGGAAATCTCTTCTTGTTAACTTAAGAAAAGAATAAAAATCTTATTGGTGCATCTAGAAGAATAACATGATTTTATTTGCTTGAATATATGCTTTTACGTATATTCAAACTAGTAACCACCTTATGTCCATGTACAGATTTATTTTCATGAATTTTTCCAGAATATAATTAACATTTTTCTTTCCATTTTGAAGCACTTTTATTTAGGTCTGGAGAATTTCATTCCCAGTATTTGGTTATTCCTCTCAAATGTTCTTGTTCCCATTTTTGGAACACCTAAACTTTATAGTTTTTTCTCTTTGATACAGTGATTTTATTTCCTTTGGATATATATCCAGAAATGGTATTGCTAGAACATATGGTAATTCTATTTAAAATTTTTAAAAGAACCTCTATACAGTTTCCCATAGCAACTGTTTTAATTTATATTCCTACCAGTAGTGTAAAAGGGTTCCCATTTCTCTACATCCTAGCTAATACTTGTTATCTTTTTTGACATTTTGATAATAGCCATCCTTAAAGGCATGAGGTGACATTTTGTATGTATATGTTCTAACTGACATAAAACAAAAAATACATATTTATGGATACCATATGGTGTTTCAATACATGTATACATTGTATAATATTTAAATAAGGTTAAACATATCTATCTCCTCAGCATCATTTTTATGGTGAAAATATTCAACATTCCTTCTTTTAGATTTTTGATGAAAGTACATAATTACAGTACATTATTCTTATCTGTAGTCAACCTACTGTTCAATAGCACACTCTGAAATGCTTTAAAATTTTCCCCAAATACTTTATTATGAATTTTTTCAAACATTTGTAAATGCTGAAAGCATTTACAGTAGATATTTGTATATCTATCTGCCTAGATCATATGGTAACTACAATTTTAGTATAAAGTCTTAATTTTTTAGTAAGGTATACTTTAAATATAGTAAAATTCACCCATTTTGGTGAACAGTTTTCCCAGTTTTTTCAAATATTGTCAGTTGTATGATTTTCACAACAATCAAAATATAGAACATTTCTTTTATCCCTCAAATCCTTTCATGCTCCAATCCTTAGTTCTGGAAATCACTGGTGTTTTCTATCCCCAGGGCTAGTGCATTTAGCAAGCAAAGGAAAACTATATTCTTCAGGAGGATATATAGTATCTTATTCATATTTTATCTTAATTTCAAACTTAATCATGTATTTCATATGCTTATTGTTTTTGTGTCCTACGTATAAATATATGGAGAAACCCAAATGTTGCATACATTTTTTTTCTTGTGTGTTCTTCTGAAAGTTTTCCATTTTGCAATTATGGCTTAATCCATTTTGAGATAATTTTTGTACAGGTGATGCATATATTGTTTTCTTTGTTACTTTTCTCATATTTTTGAATGTGAATGTCTAATTGTTTCAGCAAACTTTCTTGAAAATGCTGCTCTTTCTCTATTTCATTTTCTTTGTGCCTTTTTCAGAAATCAAATGTCCATAACTCTGTGTCTATTTTTTATCTATTTTTTTCCATTGATCTATGTGTCTCTTTTCAAGTGCCACATTATTTTGATTACTTCAGTTTTAGAGAAAATATTGAAATTAGGTATTATTCAGAAATTGGGGGGCTATTTTAGTACCCTTATTTTTCTTTCTGAATTGTAGAAATAGTTTTACAATTTGTGAATAAAGATCCTTCAGGGATTTTGGTTGGCATTAATTCAACTCTATAGATTTGTTTGGGGGAGAGTTTACAACTTCATTACAGTAAATCTTTGAATTCATGAACAAGGAATATTTATTTATTAGTCCTTCAAAACTATTTCTTAACACACCAGAGATAGCATGTATAATTAAAATCAGAAGTATCACTGTACAAAATAAAAAAAGTATTATAAGTGAACATCTTGAATAATTATACACCACAATTTAGATATCTCAGATCAAATTGACAAATTCCTAGAAACACAGAATTTACAAAAGTGATTCAATAAGAAATAGAAAAATTCAATGGGTTTTTAACAAATAAATAGATTAAGTAATTAAATCTACCAAACATTTGAAGAATATGTAACCAAAATTCTAAAAAAAAAAAAAAAAAAAAAGAAAATAGTAGAGCACAAACAAAATCCTAACTCATTCTTTGATGCCCTAATATCAAAACCAGAAAATGACATCACATGAAAATACTCTTACAGGATAATACTCCTTATGTAAAATGTAAAAATCCCCAGAAAAATACTAGCAAACAGCAGCATATTCAAAGGATTATAGACCATTTTGAAACAGGATTAAATTATAAGTGAATCGTTTACCTTTAGAATTTCATCTTTTTATATGTCATATGAATTTACCGCTCCATAATCTATTAGTAAGTGAAAAGATGCATTTATAAATGAATAAATGAGAAAATAGAATTTTTTTTTACCATTTTTAACCCCTCAACTAGGCAATAAGAATTAACAGCTGCTAACATCATAAAAAGAACCAACCATAATTTTTCTAATGATTAAAGACCATGAGGGCTGGGGCTGTAGTTCAGTGGCAGTGTGCTTGCCTGGCATGTGTGAGGCACTGGGTTCCATCCTTAGCACCATACACAAATAAAATAAAGGCATTCTGTCCATGTAATACTACCAAAACAAATGAAAAAAAAAAATAAAGACCATGAAATAACCCATACTTTTACAGAAAAGTTCAACCCTGGGTCTAATTTTACCTGTACTTCTGGTCCAGGTGCTAATTTGTGGGATATACTTATGATAAAGAAACATACTTAAATATACTGTGAGAATACTACAGATTCTTTGAGTTCTCCAGAAGATAAACTTTAATAAAAACAAAGGTTGGAGGAGGAACATGTAGATTAACAGAAACTCAAAATAGGTTTATTAAAATGAATAAAATATAAATAATATAAAAAAGTGGTTACTATAAAACCAAGATAGAATTTATTTTAGAGGAGGGAAGATGCCTTTGATTAGACAATAAAAATGGAAGGACTTCTGGGGTGGCTGTGTCTTGACCTGGGTTGGATACATGAGTGCTTGCCTTATAATAACTTGTTATGCTACTTCTTCAGTGCATTTTCAGAATCTGTTTTATTTTTTAATAAAAATATTAGAAAAAACTCAATTAAAGATAAGTGAATTGACAAAATTTTAAAATGGCAATAATAATGGGAAATAACTCAAGGAGGTTATAACTGTTAATTGAGGGCCTGGGGGTAAAGGTCAATTGTACATATGAGGCTCCAGGTTTGATCCCCAGCAATGCAAATAAATAAATAAATAAATAAAAGCACCAAAAGAAGTCAAATGAGAGTATAAGACATATATTAAGTTCTTTTATTATTATGACATGTTATTCCTGATCCTAAACTAGTATTTAAATATATATGTATATATATATATATATATATATATATATATATATATATATATATAAATAATACCAATTTAAACATA
Organism: Tamias sibiricus; assembly: GCA_025594165.1. Classification (NCBI taxonomy): domain Eukaryota; kingdom Metazoa; phylum Chordata; class Mammalia; order Rodentia; family Sciuridae; genus Tamias; species Tamias sibiricus. Next base: position 112,743,500 of record CM046667.1, read on the forward strand.
TTTGTAATTTCATTATAATAACATAGAAGTAATGACTTTATTCTTTGGTTGTGGGACATGCCTAGCTTTTGCCCAAATATGTAGGAATTAAAATATCTATTTTCCAATAATAATGATGAGTTGGACAATTCTATTTTAATTAATTGACTTTAGGCAAAGTAGTTAGCTATTCACAAGTTGTACAAAATTTCTCACGTCAGAAATAAATCTATATTTCATTAAGCTACCAAAATTTGGGAGGACATATATATGACAATAGCTAGAATTATTTTAATTATGATACTTGGGCAAGTAATTTAATTTCTTTGTGTCTCAGTTAAACTCCTCTCTCAAATGGGTAACAGTTTCTACCTCGTAAGATTATTGTAAGAGTTGAAAGAGTTAATCTTTGCAAGAGCAGTAACAAGGCCTCTGCACCTAAAGCTCTCATTGTTATTAATGACTTTCCTGCTGCTTTTGTCTGAACTGGCTCAAGGACTGGGCACCAGTGATCCTGTGGGTGGAAAATTCTCAGACTTGCAGCTGATAGGCATTGAGGAAAACAAAGAAAAGCACACACTTGGGTTTTTGGTTATCTTAGTATACTGCTTAATTTATCTCTGTGGTGACCACATATTCAAAAATACTTCATACCCTTTCCTTCCATGCTCACTCCTTAATTATGTGTGTTACTTGGTGATTTACTGGCTTTCATTCCACTTAACCACAGGGGTCCTGTCATGTGCAAAGTAGCTCCTTCTAGATACAATTCAGAAGTTAAAAATTTCAATATTATTAGCTTGAGAGAACACACTGTTTGACTGAGGTTGTATGGCTATTCCCTTAAGTGTCACTTACTGCTTGCAGTATGCCTTGTTATAATTTGGCCTGCTTTCTACTCTTTCTTTTGTGGTCCCTCCAGTGACACAGGTAATACTCTCAGAATAATTAATTGTGGCTAAAATGAAGAGTTGTATTTTCCCCTCATGAACTCCTAAAGAATGGGAGTATGAGAACACTCTCTACTCTAGACAAATTTGCTTATGTTCATACATTTTTAAACTGCTTATCTCTGAAGAAAAGAAATTGACTCTCACAGCTATGGACTGGAGAATTGTGAGAACTTTCTACCTGGAAGACAAAGGTTAAGAAGAGTGGCTAGAAGCAAATGCTCCAAGTTATATTAGTAATGCAGCTTCAGAGGGCAGGACTAATATCCACCTTAATGGCCATCTAGTATTGTCAAGGATCTTGCTGTACAGGCTAAGTTTCCAAGGGTTCAAAATGTGGCTAGATAAATGGATAATAAAAATGTGGTATATGTAATAGAATATTATTCATCAATAAAAGAGAATAAAATCACTGCATTTGCAGGTAAATGGATGGAATTAGAGAATGTAATGCTAAGTGAAGTTAGCCAATCCCCCAAAAAACAAATGCTGAATGTTTTCTCTGACTTAAGGATGCTGATTCATAATGTGGTTGGAGGGGAGGCATGGGAGGATTAGATGAACTCTAGATAGGGCAAAGGGGAGGGAAGGGGCATGGGGGTAGGAAAGACGGTGGAATGAGATGGATATCATTACCCTAAGTACATGTGTAAAGACACAAATGGTGTGAATCTACTTTGTGTACAACCAGAGATGTGAAAAATTGTGCTCTATTTGTATACTATGAATTGAAATGCATTCTGCTGTCATATGTAATAATTTTTTGAAATATAATAGTCATTTATTATCTTAAGGGAGAGATGACAGCAATTATGATTTGGAAAATTGTAAGTAGGTCTTAAATATATAATGAAATGACATAATATTTAAAATTAAGCAAAAGAATGATGTCAATGTATGTATTTATTTATTTATTTTCTTTTTCTTTTTCAAATTTATTTTTTATTCTAAGTTGTTAGAAATGACAGCAGAATGTATTACATTTCACATTATACTTGTAGAGCACATTTTTACATATCTCTGGTTGTATACAAAGTATATTCAAACCATTCATATCTTCATACATGCACTTAGGGTAATGATATCGATCTCATTCTACCATCTTTATTTTTTCTTTACCCTTCTGCCCCCTCCCTTCCTCTCCCTCCACATTGGCCATTCTAGTGTTCCTCTAATCCTCCTATGCTCCTCATCCCAACCCCACTGTGAATCAGCCTCGTTATATAAGAGAAAATATTTGGCATTTGGCTTTTGGGGATTGGCTAACTTCACTTAGCATTATATTCTCGAACTTCATCCATTTACCTGCAAATGCCATGATTTTATTCTCTCTTACTGCTGAGTAGTACTCCATTGTGTATATATACCACATTCTCATTATCCATTCATCTATTGAAGGGCATCTAGGTTGGTTCCACAGTTTAGCTATTGTGAATTGTGCTGCTATAAACATTGATGTGGCTGTGTCCCTGTAGTATGCTGTTTTTAAGTCCTTTGGGTATAGACCAAGGAGTGGGATAGCTGGGTCATAAGGTGGTTCCATTCCAAGTTTTCCAAGGAATCTCCATACTGCTTTCCATATTGGCCACACCATTTTTCAGTCCCACCAACAATGTATGAGCGTGCCTTTTTCTCCACATCCTTGCCAACATTTATTGTTGTTTGTGTTCTTAAGAGCTGCCATTCTGACTGGTGTGAGAGGAAATCTTAGAATAGTTTTGATTTGCATTTCTCTAATCACCAGAGATATTGGATATTTTTTCAAGTATTTGTTGATTGATTGTATATCTTCTTCTGAGAAGTGTCTGTTCAGTTCCTTGGCCCATTGTTTGATTGGGTTATTATTTTTTTTGGTGTTAAGATTTTTCAGTTCTTTATTCTAGAGATTAGTGCTCTATCTGACGTGCGTGTGGTAAAAATTTGTTACCAATTAGTAGGCTCTCTATTCACCTCACTGATTGCTTCTTTTGCTGAGAAGAAGCTTTGTAATTTGAATCTATCCCATTTATTGATTCTTGGTATTAATGCTTGTGCTACAGGCGTCTTATTAAGAAACTTGGGACCTAATCCAACATGTTGGAGATTAGAGCTTACTTTTTCTTCTGTTAGTGTCTCTGGTCTAATTCCTAGATCCTTGATCCACTTTGAGTTGAATCTTGTGCATGGTGAGAGATAGAGGTTTAATTTCATTTTCTTGCATATTGATTTTCAGTTTTCCCAGCACCATTTGTTGAAGAGGCTATCTTTTCTCCAATGTACATTTTTGGCACCTTTGTCTAATATAAGATAAATGAAATTATATGTGTTAGTCTCTGTGTCCCCTATTCTGTACCATTGGTCTACTGGCCTATTTTGGTGCCAATACCATGCTGTTTTTGTTACTATTGCTCTGTAGTATAATTTAAGGTCTGGTATAGTGATGCCACCTGCTTCACTCCTCTTGCTAAGGATTGCTTTAGCTATTCTGGGTCTCTTATTTCTCCAGATGAATTTCAGGACTGTTTTTTCTATTTCTATGAGGAATGTCATTGGGATTTTGATTGGCATTGCATTAAATCTGTATAATGCTTTTGGTAGTATGATCATTTTGTCAATATTAGTTCTGCCTATTCAAGAACAGGGCAAATCTTTCCATCTTCTAAGGTCTTCCATAATTTCTTTCTTTAGTGTTCTGTAGTTTTCATTATAGAGGTCTTTCACAAGTTTGGTTAAGTTGATTCCCAAGGTTTTTTTTTTTTTTTTGATGCTATTATAAATGGGGTAGTTTTCCTCATTTCCCTTTCAGAGGATTTGTCACTGATATATAGAAATGTCTTAGATTTATGGCTGTTGATTTTGTATCCTGCTACTTTCCTGAATTCATTTATGAGTTCTAGAAGTTTTCTGGTGGATTTTTTTGGATCTTCTAGGTATAAAACCATATCATCAGCAAATAATGATAATTTGAGTTCAAATTTACCTATCTGTATCCCTTTAATTTCTTTCATCTGTCTTATTGCTCTGGCCAGCATTTCAATTACTATGTTAAATAGAAGTGGTGAAAGAGGGCATCCCTGTTTTGTTCCAGTTTTTAGAGGGAATGCTTTCAATTTTCCTCCATTTAGAATAATGTTGGCCTGGGGATTAGCATAAATAGCGTTTATGATGTTGAGATATGTTCCTGTTATCCATAGTTTTTCTAATGTTTTGAGCATGAAGGGTGCTGTATTTTGTCAAATGCTTTTTCTGCATCTATTGAGATAATAATATGGTTCTTATCTTTGAGTCAATTGATGTGATGAATTACATTTATTGATTTCTGTATGTTGAACCATCCTTGCATCCCTGGAATGAACCCCACTTGATCGTGGTGTATTATATTTTTGATGTTTTTGCATCTGTTTTGCCAGAATTTTGTTGAGAATTTTTGCATCTATGTTCATTAAAGATATGGGTCTGAAGTTTTCTTTTTTGGATGTGTCTTTGTCTGGTTTGGGAATCAGGGTGATATTGGCTTCATAATGTGGTTGGAGGGGAGGCATAGGAGGATTAGATGAACTCTAGATATGGCAAAGGGGAGGGAAGGTGTATGGGGGTAGGAAAGACAGTGGAATGAGATGGATATTATTTCCCTAAGTACATGTGTGAAGACACAAATGGTGTGACTCTACTTTGTGCACAACCAGAGATATGAAGAATTATGCTCTATTTGTATACTATGAATTGAAATGCATTCTGCTGTCATATATAATAAATTAAAATATTTTTTTAAAAAGAATAGGTCCTGTCCTTTTGTAAGAAGCTAGATGCATAGATACCAGGCCTAAGGTGAAAATTGTAATATAGTCTTTTCTACCATTAGCTATTTATTCTTGAACAGGTCACTTACAATTTTCAGTATTAAACAACTCCACAGACATGTGTGGAATCCCAACTCTGTCAATTATTATGTCAGATGTTTAAGTGACAAAGGTAAATAAGATATGGTCCTTCTTTTTCTATTATTACACACGTAAGGAAATGGAAGCCATTGGAGCATGTGATCTCCAAGGTCCCATTCAATCCAGAAAATCTTTGATTAAATCAGACCCTATTAATATATTCTCATGCATTTTAATTACTCTATGCTTCAAACTGAGCATTTTGAGGTTGCAGTAGTTTGGATGGGTTTTCCTATTATTCCCTATGATCTATCACTCCAGAAAAGTCATGGAAATGGCACAGAGTTCCTTCACAAATGCAGACTGCTGTAGGCACCTCTTCTGCTCTAGAGTATTTCAGTTGAAACAGGATGAAACAGAAAAGCTCAATTCCAAATCTAAAATGCCATCTTCTATTTAGCATGTGCATTGTAATTAGAAGGATTCAGTACCTTCTGAAAACCTACAGGATTTCACTAACAAGGATCATTTGCTAAGGCTACAGTTGGGGATGTACCAGGTAGAAGAATAGGTTAACCTGTTGTGAAATATTCCTTAGCTTGGGTGCATCACTGTATAAAATATATACTATACTAGCACAGAAAAAAAAAATAGAAGAGAGGGCATTTTTCCATATTACTCTGGACTCTAACAGAAAAAGAAGAGGCAAAAAATAGGCAATTCTATGTCACTAAAAGAGGAAATGAAACTTGAGTTTTGAGAATACTTTATGGGATATCACATGGTACATATATGTGAAAGGCAAGAAGACATAGGTCAGCTTATGAATGGATATATCCTCTCCTCTCTAGATTGAGTAGGCCCCTTTCCCATGGATTGGCCCCAATTGTATCCCAAACATTCCAAAAGCTGATATCACTGTAACTGTAGAAGGAGGAGGAGGAGGGTTGTTATGATAATGTTTGCTCATGTTTTAAATAATAGATTTAAAAGAACTGTACCTATTTCATATGATTGTGCGAGAATGAAGTGAGTTCATATATGAAACTGTTCTTGGCATGCACTAAGCACTATAATAGTTTGTGCAAAATTTAAAATAAAAGAAATCTCACCAGATGAAAACTGAATTAAAATTATTTTCACAGTTTCCTTCACATAAGTGATTTCAAACATTTGTCACACACAATTTCACATGCATGTGAATACTTTAAATTATGGTGAGTTGATGAGACTGTAAATAGTTAATGAGACTGTAAATACACTCATGTATACATTGATGGGGCATATGCATGTATGGGAGGAGTGTTTGTGTACCTGTTATCAGAGTCACGTTGTAGTTGTTGGATATGAATGACTATTGCATTGCATGGTTTTGCTTAGTATTCCTTCTTCACTGAAGTTTTCTTTCTTTCTTTCTTTCTTTCTTTCTTTTTTGAAATCTCTTTACCTATGCCTCTAGATGTCATCTATTCTACCACCTTAATTCTTTTTCCTAATATCCTTCTGAATAAACTAACGCTTCTATCATTTTGTATAACACTAAAACGTTTGTTATAAAAGACACTACCTGCCCTATTTCTGATACTGAATTTTTAAAACTACCCAAACTGGCTGGCTTCCTGGTTGATTTTTCTTACTAGCACAATGTCCTGAAGATACCTCTTTCTACCCCCACTTGCCTGCCATTCTACTTCTCCACTAGACTTAAAATTACTTTCTTTTTTCATCAACATGTCAAATGGGATCAGAATTAAAATATAATAATAAGGATTTCAACTATCTTGGGGTTTATACATGACAATGAAATTCTAGATCAAAATGAAAAATAAGGCAGCCATGGTAATTATATGTGGGTTAATTTCCTTACCCTTTCTTGCCATAACCCTTCACCTCATCTGTACTAAAATAACATATCAGAGTTCCACAAATCCACAAAAGGATCCCTGATTTCTTCAGATGATTTCAGGAGACTTTAAATAAGAACCTAAAATTATTTTTAGCTTGGCTGCTATTAACTGATTAAATCTTCATGTTTCTCTTTCTAAATCATGTAGTAACATTATAACAAAGGGCTTAAAATTTTTACTTGTTTGTTTTTAAATATTAGAGTAATTCCTCCAACATTTGTGACACCATGATGAATTTTAGTGTCTCTTACCTCGCCTTCAGGTCATAGCACTTAGGACTGTAAACATGAAAGTGGAATAATGGCAGTAAGATTCAGTGATAGAACCCCCAAAGTGAGCTTGAAACATTTCAAATTATTATTTTATTAACACAAAGATAGATCTATCGTGAAATAACACTTATGCCACTTTATACAAAAAGTCAAGTCTAGACTACAGACCTGATGAATAGTTTTAGCATTTATATTTGCTTAAGCATATGTAATATATAAAATTCATATAATGTATGTGTTGATATATTCTGTATACTTAGATATATACTTAATATTCTTAGATATGTATGTAAATAATATAGTATGTTAACCAAGACATACTGCACTCGATATTCTGCCCTATTAAAAAATCAAAATTTGCAAAGATAACATGAATTCATCATTTTCTATATATTTGTTTCATTTTTCCTTCTTCTCTTTTCTTCCTTAATCCTTCCTTTCATCAGACATTTACTGGCCACTTGCTATGTGCCAATCACTGTACCAACTGCTATGGGGAATACAATGAAAAGCAATTTGTTTTTCCTGCACTTGAGGATCTCAGGGTCCATTGTCCATGAACCTCCTCACCACCTCTATTAACTGACTGCTATCCAGTCTATTTTAGCAGTTGGTATAATAGTACAGGTTAGTAAGAGGACACAGAGAATTGACATCTAACCCAAATTAAAAAGACAACTGAAAAAGTACAAAAACATATTGATCTTTTTTGTTTCTTTGTAAAGTCAATCTATCACTCACAGTTGAAGTATGATTTCAGCTCAATATAGTCAAGAAAACTTCTTCCTGCTCAGTTTTTCTGAAATATGAGCTGACATGTATAGCTATGATTCCCTATTATTAGAATAATCAGATTTAGGTTTATGTCTGCTTGCCTAAAGTCTAAACAATGTGGAAATTAGACTATATGATGTGTAAGGATCTTTCAAACTCTGTATAATGATAATAATATTCAAATAAAATAACACAGAACTCATTATATCTCTTAATATCTCCTCCGGTTCATGAACTGCATATCATTTTGGGTTAGGGCCAAGTGAATAAACAGCACCATCCACCCCAATATCAAGAAGTCTGCAGTGTTGTTGGGCTATTTCTCCTCTAATATTCTCAGCTCCAAAGCTTAAAATATATCCATTCCATCTGTGATGTGTTTTAGGGAGGGGTATTTATACCCCTTATACCTCCTGAATTTGATATTGGCAAGGATTCTAGAGATTTGGAGTAGGCTTAAGCTATGATGAAAACAAATTAAAGGAACAATAAAATTACTGTGAAATTTATTGTTTTAGAGCCTGATGAGAACCATCTTGGGAAAATAATCTCTTTAATATAACTTTGTTGCAACTGCATTTGCTTCATTTGAAAGGCAGCAAAAAATTTCAGTTGATTCAAAACTACATTTTTTTTTCTGCTGATGCAAGCATTCCAGTTATATGTTTTTATTTGCTGTGGCTTGTTGTTTATTTGGGTTTTTTTTGGGGGGGCAGCCTCTTTTTAGTGTAACATCCAGTCAAGGGAATGCTTTGCCTGCAGACTTTATGCCTTTGTATCCAACAGGATAATAAAATAAGAAAAAGAAATAAAAGTTTCTACATTCACCAAGAACACATAAATATAAGCTTGCACCTGCAAACACTACAAAGATACACACACACACACACGCACACACACACACACACACTTAAAGAGATAAAAAATAATTAAATTCAGTTCTGAAAATAGAGATTTAATGGTTTTAAAATGTGACTATTCCTCCCAAGCTTTAGTCTTCATTATGCTATTTTCTTTATGCAATTCAGACTTAGTGATCTCATCCACTTTTATCATTTCCACTATTACTAAATAATCTTTACCTCAAGATCTGTCTTCTAAATATTTCTACCTTGATTTCTCTATAGCATTTCAAACATAAATTCAAATGTATGACTCCTCTCTCTTCTCTCAGTCTTTCTAATTTCTACTACTGGAAAGGAAGCTAGTTTTGTTAATCACTCAAAGTATAAATATTTGATCTGAATCTTGCTGTTTATTTTGGCTATTCAAGTGCAACCAGTCATAACATTACACTGATTCTTCCTTTACAATGTCTATCATTTTCTTTTTCCCTCGCTTCCTCCACAGTTTCTACTCTATTTTAGAGATTTATCATCTCTAGTCTTATGTATGGCAATGATACACTAAATGGGCTCTATCCAGACTCTATTTTTCCAATCTGTTCCACATATTTACCAGAAAATATCCTCTAAAAATATAATTTTCATAATTGGTATTTGCTTAGAAACTTCAGTGGTCTTCCCAAATATTTTAAGAACAATATCTGAAATCAGTAGTCTAAAATTCAAGTTGCCATATATTTTGGTTCAGCTTCTTTTAATTCATTCTTTTACATTAATCAAAGAGGCACATTTGCCATCTTTCACCACAGTAGAAGAGGAGCCTTAAATAAAAGGAAAAAAATGTTGTGCAATAAACAAGAGCACAGGATTTTAAGGGTGATTCTGTGCTTCCCAGTCTGTCTTTGCTCATGCCATGCTCTCCATCTATAAAATCTCCCCTGATGCTTTCCTTGTCTTGCGTGTGTTTAACCCATCCTCAGTAAGCACTCATGTCCCCAGTGATCATCCTATTTGCTCTTCTCTAGATCTATTTTCTGTGTCCCTTAGCTGGCATTCAGCACTGTCTGCCTTGTATTGCAATGTGTGTGTGTGTGTGTGTGTGTGTGTGTGTGTATGTGTGCGCACATTTTTTTCACTTCTCATTCTTTCACTCTCATTTAGATGGTCAGCTAACTAAGGTCAGGGAAAAGTCTGGCACTTCTTTTGTGCCACTCATGAACCCTAACCAATTGTTTAAAATTTGCCAGTGTTGATTACTGAGAATACACTAAGAATTTGCCTTTCTCCAGTGAAGGGTAAAAATACTTGATTAGATTCAATTCTATATCATATTTACACCAGTTTGTATTGTGTATGTGTAGATCTAGCCCAAATTAGCCTGTTTTTCCTATAAATTATAACCTGCAGGAACATATACCTAACATCTCTGCAGATGGAGTTTCAAACTGTGACTATTTCTTTTAAGTACATCAGTCAAAATCCTGGTTCAGAGTTATTTAAAGTGGTTTTTATTTTATGGTCCTATGAAGGTTTCACATTGCAACTGCTGAGCTTTAAAAACACAGAAACCAGAAAGAGGGTACAAGGAACTGCCATCTGTCCCTATAAACAATTATCGGCCGGCCATCTGCCCATATACTGGGTAATGATTTTAATGCTGGTAATATCTGACTGAAATACTCTCTCTCCATGGATCCAAAGAAAGGAAACCCATTAAAATGTGCTGATCCTTCTACTTATTTGTGAGTGTCTTTTTCTCATATAAGACTCTATTGTTTTTGCACCAATGTCTTCCCTATGTATCAAAAAATATTCTTTGTGACCCATCTGCAAATACCTGCCCCTTTGTGAATAGGTGCTTCTATCTACAAATTATCAGAAAGAATTAGTACAACTGTGGAATTTCATTTAAACCCATCCAAATGAATCAAAGTATCCAATGCGTTACAAAAGAGAGCTAATAGTAATGAGATTAACAATTAATCTCAGGCTCAAACTAAGTGGAATAAAGAAACTCCCAGTCAAATGAAAAACCAATTCTCCTGCCTTTCAAAATTAACTGAGCAAAATTCACAATCCTTTTAATGGGCTTATTGCGTTATTTTTCTGTGATCAAAATTGAGGTAAATTAGCACTTGAGTGATTGTTACTTATTTAAATTTGGGCAGAATAAGTCTACTCCTTTAAGGGAAGGATATGGCTATTTGACAATGCATAGATTTTTACATGGGTGATATAGCCTATGAAATCAAGGTTTTGCTTTTTATTTTGAGTTCCAGTAATGGTTTACTCACAAAAAAAGTGGCATCATAGTTTATAGCCTTTATCAATAACATATGTCAAAAAGGTTTGGAATATTATCAAAAAGGGCAATGTGGATTTTTAGCAAGGGCCATTTCTTGGGATACATGTATTAACTAAATGTCAATCCATAGTGTCCTACAGTTACTTATTAGTCCTAAAATTGCCATATCTTCAAGGATACAATCAATTTTTAAATAAAATGAATTTCAGCAAATTTATTATTTTATAAATTTCATGTGAATTACAGATCTTGCCAACATATTCCATACCCAAACTAGTTCTGGCAATTTGTATCTGAAGAATTCAAAGTATGCTTACCAAAACTTTTCCCAAGAGATTTGTATTTAGTCATATATATTTACTTTTTCTTTTCTGGAAACATTGGAGTTTCTCAGAAATCTTTCTTAAAATATGTGCAATTATCTCTCATGATATTGTTTAGCCCACTACAACTACATTGGAAAATTTCAGATATCTGATTAAAAACGTCATTCTCAGACATTCAGAGCATAATATGAGCTTTGGTTGCTCTGGGATATGAGAACTTATGCTGCAAATATTGTACCTACCAATAAGCAGAACTCCCATAGAAACTTCAGGGGTTGGAGTTTTAATGGCTATTAATACCCTAAAAATGCATACTAATATGTAAAATTGCCAGCTTCTTTGACTTAGTAAATGACACTAGGCAATGGGTAAAATAAAACTGCAATTTAGGGCTAATAACCATTAGTAGCATGAAGTTTTATTTATAATTTTAAGTAAACAAATTAAAGATAACAAGTCTACTTAAAAAAATTGAGGGACTGCAGGAGCCCTGTTTGGGGAGATAGCTAAGATTGCGGTTGACTACGGGCCATAGACATTTTTGGGCATTGTCGCCTTCCGTAGTCTCATGGGACTTGGCCCAGGATCTCGAGAGATTTGAGCAGTGACTCAGCAGATTGACATTTTTGGGCATTGTCACCTTCCGTAGTCTCACGGGACTTGGCCCAGGATCTCGAGAGATTTGAGCAGTGACTCAGCAGATCAACATTTTTGGGCATTGTCGCCTTCCGTAGTCTCACGGGACTTGGCCCAGGATCTCGAGAGATTTGAGCAGTGACTCAGCAGATCGAGCAAGCGCCATTCCTGCTCGGGCGCATGGGATGAGACCAGAGAGAGAAAGGACAGGGTTATCGATATTGTATAGATATATTGTAGTTTCTTGTAAGAGTAGGTGCCTTGGTTTCTTGTGAGAGTGTGTATGTAGTGTTAGAAATTACAAGAGACAGAGACAGAAAGATTAAAGAATATTTTCGTCTCCATCCTGTCTCTGGACTCCTTCCCGCGGCGCTGCCGTTCCAGGCTGCAATCCCTTTCCGGCTCCTGCAAGGGACATTTTTGTTGTTACTTTAAAATATATGTAAGAATTTTTTCCTCTGTACCAATTTTAAATACACAGATGTTACTACTTATGCTATAACAAGCATTGTTGTTTAATAATAAAAGGATAGCATAAAATCTTCATGTCATTGGGACTTTCACTTGAAATGTTAACTATTTTTTTCTAAATCATTTCTGAGATTAGCAGAGAACTATTTAGGATGATCTTGACAGTTCAGGTGTGAAAAAGACATTAATAAGCCAGATATTGATGTCACTGCCCCACTATGAGTATGAAAAACTAATGAAAGAATATGTTAAAAGAAAAAAAATAGTGATGGTTGTAGGGAATCTATCAGCAGCAATTACTTTATTCACCAATGTCAATTGATGACTCATCACCACCAGCTAATTCTGCAGCCTGCCAAAAAACTTCACTGAAGAAAGGAAGCCTTCTGGGCTTGGGTACTGCAGTGCGGTTTTGCTTGCCGGTGTTAGATTCCTGCAGCTGTTGTTTTTTCATGCAGAGAGGCCATCTCTATAAAAGCTCAGATGCTACTGCAGTAGCTATTTGTATTAGATATTCAGAAAGTCCTTGGTAAACAATGAAAAAAGTGAAGTAAATGCCCCGCGTTCTTGTTCCATATCTTTTGCAAATTAGATGTGTGAACCTTAATATGTCATTTGGCAACTCTGAATATTATCCTTCTCATCTGTAAACAAAGGAATTTGAAATAAACTACAAGATCCCTACTACTTCTCCAACTTTATGACTCTGGGATCATTTTCTCTTTGGATCTGGAATGAATACTTTCAATCTACCAGTTTTTGATTCCCTCTTTTCATTTTTAGTGTTTGTTCCTTACATTCTGAGGGAACAAAATAAAATGGAAGTTTGAGTAAGAAAATCACTAGTTACAAAACTTAGGAAGAGAGAAGAGCAATGCCAATGAAGACTTGTGAGGTAGGTATTTTGAGAAATATAGGAACATATAGAGGTCAAATATATATGACAACTTCTGTTGTTCTATGTAAGACTATCCTATATAGAGGCTGTATTAACTTTCTGCAGACAATCTAAGGGGAATTTTACTTTCTGATCTTAGTAGCCCATGTGGGTCACATTCAAAATTAGTATTGGGTGGCTAGACCACTGCTAGACAGGTAGTTTATTCTTCTTTTATTTTTTTTAGTTGTTGATGGACCTTTATTTTTTTTTATTTATTTATTTTTGATGCTGAGACTTGAACTCAGTCAGTGCCTCACACATGCTAGGCAAGCACTCTACCACTGAGACAGGTAGTTTATTCTTTAAAAGACTTGGTGGTTATGAGAACAAGAATGAAGAATAAAAGAATAAACATAAAAATATAAATAAAATAATGTTATATAAAAAAAGGATAAATGGTGACAGAACAGTTTTTACCCTTTTTTTTTCCTGTATTTCTATTTCCAATTGCACAAACCATTCTCTTGACATAATTCCAAATCTGCTGCCCACATTTAAATATTTTAGTATCATAATCATTTCACTTATGCTGGCAAACAAAATCCAATCTAATTTTAGTCCTATCAATAAGTTTGTCAATTAAAAAAACAATCAAAACAAATGCCCACCGGAATTGACAGAGCTAAGTAAGGTTAAGTCACATAGTTCATCAATTTTGAATATCAGCATTATAGTCATTAAAATGGAAACTTTCACTTCAGATAGTTAAAGAAGTCTATTTCTTCTTTGGCTTAGATGGTCATGATTAATAATTGATAGACTTATGATTTAAACAGGTTTATATGCCTAACTACACAAATGTAAATATGCTGGCCTTAGGTCAGTCTTTAAAAACAGAATCAATGCCTACATAACATATCTCAGTACCTAACAGAATATGCAATCTAATGTACTACCAGTTGTCTTATTTTTTGCCTACCAAGTAACCATGCATTCTATATTATGTACTGCCCATATCCCAATTTTGTTCAACTATTGGGTGGCAAAAGGTTTCAGAGGTCTGCTCTTTAAGCTCTCAAGGGATATTGTGATAAGCTTGAATGAGAAGGAAAATCTCACTTCCCTTCAGATAAAGAGAAAAGAAGATAAGGTTAGTTGTTCTGAGACAGGTTTATTTGCTCACAAAAAAAAAGGATTTGTGAGTATATAATGCCTGAAGCTGCAGCCACCATTTGCAAACATGAGAAGAGTAATTGAAATGGTATAAGGATGACAGAATAGAAGGAATGGAGTGAACTTGAATCCTTGTTGACATTATTATGAATCTTCATAATTAATTGACTCTTGGCATTTCATAGCTTCATATTTCTTAAGTGAGATAATAAAATGGCCTTACTATTTTGAGCTAGTTATAGTATTTTGTAATTGCAGCTGCAAGCATCCTGATTAAAAGTATTTAATTAGTTTAAAAAAATAGTCTTAGAGATACAAACTGAATACATTGTGTATTCTTCCTTCAAAATGATAAATTTCTTGAAAGTTTGGGATTCTTATTTCCTTTCCTATTATAGTACATAAAGACACAAAAGCTTTCTAGTTATTTTATTTATATTGTTTTTCCAAATGCAGATATGTGCATTGCATTTAGTGTTGAAATACCACTTAACTATTAACCAAATTTTAATTATTTGCTTTCAAGTTTTGTGTATATAATCCTACATATTCAGAATAATTGAAACTTCCATGTAATTAACTAAGATGACTAGATATTTTGGGTTTCCAAAGATTTTGTCATGGAGACACAGCTCTAAAACTACTTCATATCACCTTATATGTAATTCACAGAAACGAAAATGTATTATCACCAGATTATTATATTATCATGAGTAGTGAACAGATGTCAGGCTCCCACAACTGACATTCAACCCACTCACCTGATTTCTATGGGAGTTATGTGTGCATGTCCTTTTTAACAAAGGGCTACTCTTAGGTCATTCTATTTCCCCTACTCCAGTCATCCTCAGAAATAAAACCCAAACTGTTAAATGAATCAAGTCATCCTGTCACAATTTTGATCTCCCTTTGATCTTTTCTTGTCTACCTCTTCATTTGTCAAGTCTCAAATCTAATTAATTTCCACATTCATTTTTGCATAGATTATTTGCTGAATTCTATGCTGGATATTAGTTTTTCAGTGTTGAACAAAATGAAAAAAAAAAAAAAAACTACTTTCCTGATGTTTATAGTCTAGTGTAGACATCATGTCTCTCATGTCATAATCTCTAGTCCAGATACTTTTGTGCCCTGCATCAATCTGTCACTTATCCAGTATATTCGGGAGACATGTAGAGTTATTCCATGTTGCTTACAGATATTTGCAGGAGGCTTTTGGACACACATTCCTGTGAGTTTAGACTATTTATTTATTTATTTATTCATTCATTCATTCATTGATTTTTTGTTGGTATTGGGAATTGAACCCAAGGGTTCCTTGCCATTGAGAGACAACCCCAGCCCTTTATTATTCTTATTCTTATTCTTATTCTTATTATTTATTTTTAGACAGGGTCTCATTAAGTTGGTGAGGGCCTAGCTGAGTTGTTGAGGCTGGCCTGAAACTTGAAATCCTCCTGCCTCAGCCTCCAGGATCACTATATAGGTGTATACCACTGCATCTCACTGAGTTTGGACATTTTATAAGACAAAATTTCCAGCAAATTTCCTGATGCCATCTTCAAGACCCTCCCAGATGTCATGTAATTTTCCACACCAAATTTGTTTTTCAACACTATTTTAAAAAAGTCATGTCACAAGTCAGGCTGGGTTATTTGTTATTCTCAGAATTGACCAAAAGTGTTTGTAATATCCTAAATTGTAACTCAAACTGGTTTTTCTCATATAGATAAATCACATTGTGAGCTATGTATTATTTAAATAGTGCTATAGGTAGACATTTGAAGTACATTGTTGATTAAGTCTTAGAAACCTAAGCACCAGCAAGTTAGCATAATGGAATTCAGAACTCATTTTGCTATGGAAACAAAATATCCTATTACAAATTAATTATTGGGATACATTTGTAAGTTTGGTATTGCATGCTTATTTATAAGAATGATATTATTCTGAATTTTGATGATTAAATATCACTTCGATATATACCTATTTTGACCACATTTTTGTACCAGTACATATTATCACTAAACTTGTACAAATGCTCAATAGTGTTCTAGAACTGCTTTACTATCATTACAAAGCCAAGATTAAATTCAAATATACAGAAAGAAGATTGCTGCTATTGATGAAAGTTATAACCATTTGTCACCCAGCTATTTGACACAAATTTTGCATAGTATTTTTTCCTTATACTGCATTTCTTTCCTATAGTTCTATTTCTTTTTAAATAAGTTTTCCTTTTGTAAAGTTTTCCTTTTTTTTTAGACCTTTATTTATTTATTCTTATGTGGTGCTGAGGATCAAACCCAGGGCCTCACACATGCTAGGCAATTGTTCTACTGCTAAGCTACAACCCCAGCCCCCTTTTGCAAGGTTTTCATTCCCATTTTTATGCTTGACTATTTATTTATTTTAAGACTGCATCTCTCTGCCTTGGCCACGCTGGGCCCAAACTCCTGGGTCAAGCAATCTACCCTCCTACCACATCATGCCAAGTAGATAGAACTATAGGCACAGGCAACTACACTCACCTTCATAGTTTAATCTCTAAACAGCAAATGACTTACAGTATTTGAAGAAAGAAGGTGAAGTTCACTCCTGTGTAAATAAAAAGTGGGAAATAGTACTGGGGAAACTCTGAGTTCTATCTACAGTACTGCAAAAATAAAAACAAAAACAAAACAGAAAACCAGGAACTAAAAGTGGAAATGATTTGTGCTACCATGGCTCCTTTAAAAAAAAAAAAAAAAAAAAAAAAAAAAAAAAAAAAAAAAACTGGGCCTAAAGGCTCTTTGTTACTTTAGCAAAGTTTAAAGTCATGGAAAATTTCAAGGATATTAAACACAGCTCTATTTAAATATAAAACTTAAATGGAAAGCAAAAATCTTCTTAGTCATCTCTATTTGCTAATTCCTCAGAAAAACATGCAAAATCCACATCCTGGTTTTGCTTGATAAGATCAGCAGATCCATTCATTCTGAGTGTTCTCATCTAGAAATTACCTTTGACTCTAGTCCAAATTCTTTAGCTAGACTTCTCCAGGCAAGAGTTTCTAGCTCCCAAGCACTTGTAGTTTGTCCTCACATTCCCATTCCAACCCCACTAACAATTCTAATAAGTACCAGGAAGCATTTATGCAAGTACCACTTCATCAGATTCCATCTTGAAACAGAATTCTTATGATTCCAAATCCATTTCCCTGCCCACCTCCTAACATATGTCTTTAAATTCACTTATCTGAGAGCACCATGAGTAAGCATGCTGTTTGGCAGATGAACTTGAATAAGAGGATTAGGAAATCATCACATTTTGTCTCTGAGCAGTTAAAAGTCACAGGGAAGATCTGCCTCAAATTTTCAAATAAATTTACTCTTTTTTTACATTTTACTAACTCATTTTAACAACGTTTAAATGCTATGTATTTTATTTATATCTATTTTAACATTTTTCCTATTTACAATTTCTTTAATATCTATCTCAGAATAAGGAAAATTCAGTTAAGGCAGAGACTGATTACAAGCTTTCCATCTGTCATTGAACCAATGACTGTCACTAAATTCAGAGATCAATTATGTACTATTTTTATGCAATAGTACTTCAAATGGCCAAAACAAAACAAAAATCCAAAACATTCACTATTTTGCATAAGCAATGCCAACTCATTAATTAAAAAGGAAACATGAGTGACAAATCTACCTGTGTTTGAGGAAACAGATGTGTGAAAGAAGTGAATTTACTGACTGGAATCTGGTGAAAGTTTAAAGAAAATGTTTGAGAAAAGCAAAATGAATAGCCATTTTTCAAACCAATCTGTTTAATAATTGAGATCATTAACTATAGAAATCGTGATGAATAAGGGGAATTTTAAACACGATGTCCACTCCCCACAAGGATGAGGTGGGTATGTAAATCTACACAGAAGATTTTTAACATGTCTTGTTTATGGGGGATAGATGTCTAAATGATGGGAATTCTCAAAGCATATTTTAGGTTTCATCTATCATTGCAGTCAAAATTACTAAATTTTAGTTACAGATTTGTTACTTATTAGAAAAACGTGTTATTTGTTAGCCTGCTGAGAAAATGATATAATCATGAATTTTATTTTCATACTGAATAGTGTTTGGAGAAGAATATTGCATTATTCTGTCCATTGATACAGTTTCATTATCTGTTCATTATAAATTTAACTCATTAATTAAATTCTATCCATGAAGATGGAATGAGTTATTATGTATAAATATATACCGAGTACTAAGGTTGCATGGAAGAAAAGGCAAAGAGATAACAAGACACAGCTGTTGCCATCCAAAAGCTCACAGTCTTTTAAAAGAGAAAAGCAATCAACTCACTGTGATAGAAATAAAATGAAAGAAACACAATATGGGATTAACTTGTCATTTGTAGTAAAGTTATTTATGTACATCTTTTTTGCCTATACAAAACTAGAGTCTACATGCTCTTAGGGCACAACATGGGTATTGTACTTATTCTGGATTCCAAAAATGCCTTTTTCATAGCTTTGGTTACTATATATTGAATTATAAACTCTAATTTCTGTGCTTTTAAATGAAGGCCATAAAAATATGCCTTCTTCTTCAAGTGGCACTACTATGTGTGGTTTAATTTTGCATGCTCATGTTTATTTAAACATACAAAAAATACATAAATTACCTTTTGAAATTCTGTTTAAGAAATAAATAAAAAGAGAATCAATAATGAATCATAAAGTTGACTGTCATTATTTTTTCCTTTTTTATTCTCATTTGTTATATATGACAGTGGAATACATTACAAATCATATTACACATATAGAGCACATCTTTCATATCTCTGGTTGTATACGAAGTATATTCACACCATTCGTGTCTTCACACATGTACTTTAGATAATGATGTCCATCTCATTCCACCATCATTTCTAACCGCCTGCCCTCTCCCTTTCCCTCCCTCACCTTTGCACTATCTAGAGTTCGTCTATTCTTCCCATGCTTCCCCTCCCTACCCCACTATTATTCAGCCTTCTTATATGACAGAAAACATTCAGCATTTTTTGGGGGGGAGATTGGCTAACTTCATTTAGCATTATATTCTCCAACTCCATCCATTTATCTGCAAATGCCATGATTTTATTCTCTTTTATGGCTGAGTAATATTCCATATATATATATATATATATATATATATATATATATATTACATTTTTTATCCATTCATCTACTGAAGGGCATCTAGGTTGGTTCCACAGTTTAGCTATTGTGAATTGTGCTATTATAAACATTGATGTGGCTGTGTCCCTGTAGTATGCTGTTTAAGTCCTTTGGGTATAGACCAAGGAGTGGGGAACCAAGGATGGGTCCATTTCCAGTTTTCCAAGCAATCTCCATACTACTTTCCATATTGGTCACACCATTTTGCAGTCCCATCAGCAATGTATGAGTATGCCTTTTCCCCCACATCCTTGCCAACACTTACTGTTTTAACTGATCATTCTCCATAACTCTGCTTCAAATTTTCAAGTTCCAAGTATCCTGTGATCCTTCCCTTGACTGCAGTTTCTCTACAAGATACTTTCTTTTTTCTCTGCTTCTTAGCATTTTTCTCAAAACCTGGTTAATAGTCACCATTTTCTTAAAATAATAGTTAATATGCTTAACTTCTCAGTCATCTCTTATCCAACTTCAATTGAAGTTGGCCTCACACTATTACACTCCACTGAATTTATTCTTACCAAGCTCAACAATGACCTTCATTTCATTAAATCTAGTAGATACTTTTTCTGTTCTCATCTTCTAAATCTCTAAGTAGCATTTAACAGTTGATCATTATGTCATTTTTTAAACTCAATATTCATTCATTCTCCATAAGAATATACTCTTGGGCTGGGGTTGTAGCTCCGTGGTAGAGCACTTGACTAGAACATGAAAGGCCCTGGGTTCAATCCTCAGCACCACATAAAAATAAACTAAAAATGGAGGCATTGTGACCATCTATGACTAAAAGTATTTTTTTTAAAAAGAATATACCCTTTTGCTTTTCCTCCTCGTTCTCTAGGTTATCCTCAGATTCCTTTCTTGTCTGCTTCTTCTGGTTGATTTCCTCTCATTTATTCCTAGAACGTCTAATCATTATATTTATTTTTAAAAAATAAATCTTGACAATAAAAAGTGCACATATTTGTCATGTCAAATATGATATTTTAAAATATGTATACATTGTGAGACAGTTAATATATGCATTACCATAAATCATTTGTGTGTGTGCGTGTGTGTGTGTGTGTGTGTGTGTGTGTGTGTAGTGAAGAACATATAAAATCTACTCTTTTGGTAATATTCAAGAACATAATACATTATTTTTATTATTTGTTCCAATTAGTTATACATAACAGCATAATGCATTTTGACTCAACATACACAAATGGAGCACAACTTCTCATTTCTCTGGTTATTCATGATGCAGTGTCACACCATTCATGCAATCCATTATTATTGACTAAAGTCATCATGTTACATAATAGATTCCTTGAACTTATTTCTCCTATCTAATTGAAATTTTGAATACTTGAGCCAACTGTTATTAACTTTCCAACCTTCCAGCCCATGATAGCCACTGTTTTATTCTATGATTCTATGAGTTTAAATGTTTTAGATTCTCTATGCAAGTAATGTAGTACTAATCTTTCTATGCCTGGTTTGTTTCACTAAACATAATGTCCACAAGGTTCACACATGTTGCTGCAAATGACAGGATTCCCTTGTTTTTTTTTAAAGCTGAACAGTATATTATATATCAGGTACCACATTTTCATTATCTATTTATCACCTAATGGACACTTAGGTTTGCTGCATATCTTGACTATTGTGAATAATGTGGTAATGAACATGGGAGTGAAAACCTATCTTCAACATACTGATTTCATTTTCAATGAATATGTGCTCATTACTTGGATTGTTTAGGAACCTCCAAAATATTTCCCATAATGGCTGTACTACTTTATATTCTCAGAAATGGTGTACAATAATTTCCTTTTGTCTGCATCCTCACCAGCACTAGTTATGGTCTTTTTTATAGTATCCATTCCAACAGATGTGAGATTATATCTCAATGTGGTTCTAATTTATATTTCCCTAATAATTAGAAATGATGACCATTTTTTCAAATGTTAGCCATCTATATGTCTTATTTTGAGAAATGTCTATTTAGGCCCATTTTGTTTTCCTTCAATTTAGTTAATATGAGTTCCTTATAAATTTTTAATATTAGCCCCTAATTATAAGTATGGTTGCAAATATGTTCTTTCATCCTATAGAGGTTATTACTTCACTGTGTTGCTCATTTTATTCACTGTTCTAATTATAAGTATGGTTGCAAATATGTTCTTTCATCCTATAGAGGTTATTACTTTGTGGCTCATTTTATTCACTGTTCAGAAACTTTTGGTTTGAATTCATCTTCTTCTTTTTTTTTAGATCTATCTTTGCTTTTGTAGCCAGTAATTGTAGAGTCATATCACCAGAATAATTACCCAGACCAATGTCAGGTAGCTGTATTCCCTATGGTTTCTTTAAGTAATTTTACAATTTCAAATTTTGCCATTAATTTTTAAAATCTATTTTGAGTTGATTTTTAATACATTGTGAGATTACATTTAATTTTTCTATACATTGATACCCATTTTATCCAACATCTTATTGAAGAGATAGTTATTTCTTTCTCATGTGTTTTGTTACCATAGTCAAAAATCAATTGACAGTAGATGCAGTAATTTATTACTGGGTGCTCTATATTCTGTTCCATTGAACGATGTGTCTGCTTTCATACCAGTGGCATATAGTTTTAATTTCGTATAGTACATTTTGATGTCTGGTAATGTGATTCATCCTGTTTTGTTCTTTTTGCTCAGAATTATTTTGCCTATTCATAGTCTTTTGTGATTTAATATGAACCTTGTGATTGTCTTTTCTAGTTCTGTGAAGAACTGAAATGCCATAGGTATTTTGATGGGAATTACATAGAATCTGTGCATCACTTTCTGCAATATGGACATTTTAACAACATTAATTCTTTTATTCCATGAATGTGGGATGTCATTCCATTTTTGTTTTCTTCAATTTCTTTGATTTGTGTTCTGTCAGTTTCATTGTATAAATTATTCAGTTACTCAGTTAACTTTATCACTAAGCATTTTTGTAGCAATTTTGAATGGGACTGCTTTCATTTCTTTTTCAGATATTATGTTATAGGTGAACTAAAACTCTACTGATTTTTATAGGTTGATTTTGTATTCTACAACTTTACTGAATTATTTTATCAGTTTTGAAAAAGATTTTTTTTTCTATATATAAAACCATGTTCTCTACAAGCAGGGATAATTTCACCTCTTTCTTTCATATTCAAATGCATTTTATTCCTCCATCTTGCCTTATTACCCTGGCTAAATCTTCTGATGCCATATTGAATAAGAGTGGTGAAAGTGGAAAATGTAGACTTGTTTGTGATCTTAGAGGAAATAATATTACCTTTTCCCCACTCTGTATATTAGCTGTGGGTTTATCATATTTATTGTGTTGAAGTAGGTTCCTTCAATTCCTAATTATTTTTAACTTGAATAGATATTAAACTTCATTGAATGCTTCTTTCTGCATCTATATAGTTTTTCATATGGCTTTTATCTTTTATTATATTGATTTTATGTACTGCATTTGTTGATTTGTGCAAGATATACCATCCTGGCATCCATGGGAGAAATCTCACATGATCCTAGTGTATAATATTTTCTATATGCTGTAAGATATTAGATTCAATTTGCCAGTGTTTTTGTAAGATTTTTTGTATCTACATTCATCAAAGATATTAATCTGTAATTTTCTTTTTCTCTTTCTTCACCATTATGTTCTTGTTTGGTTTTGATATCAGGATAATGTTGGTCTCATAAAATGAGTGTGGAAGAGTTCCCTCCCGTTCAATACTTTGGAATGTTTTCAGAAAAAAAAATGGAGCTAGCTCTTCTTTCAGAATTGGTAGATTGAGCAATAAAGGCATTGGCTGTGAACTTTCCTTTGTTGGAAGATATTTGTTTTTTTACAAATTATGATTCAGTCTTGTTACTTGTTACGTGTTCTGTTTTCTATGTTCTCACAGTTCAATTTCGGTGGGCTGTGTGTGTCCATAAATTTGTTTATTTTAATTAGGTTTTCTAATTTGTTAGCATAGAGTTGTTCATAATAATCCCTAATAGTCCATTGTATTTTTATGGTATCAGTTAAATGTCTTTTTTTTTTTTTCAAGTCCAATTTTATTTATTTGGGTGTTTGTTCTGCTTTTCTGTTTTAGTTCAAGTAAATATTTGTCAGTTTCATTATCTTTTGAACAACTAAATTTTCTTTTAATGGGTCTTAGTGTTTTTCTATTTTTTTATTCTTTCTCCTTTAGTTCTGTTTTGATGCTTGTTATTTCTTTCCTTTTAATAATTTGGGGTTTGGTTTGTTCTTGCTTTTCTAGTTCCTTAATTTGCATTGGTAGGTTGTTCATTTATTTAAAATCTATTTTTATAATTTAGGAATTTATTGCTATAAAGTTCTAATTTGGTTTTGATGAATGTCTCCCAGATGTCCATATATTAAATTGTGCCCGAGGTGGTACAACTAGAAGGTGATTGATCCTTTGATGGGTGTATTCTAGTAAGGGGTCCTTAAGTCACTGGGGGCATGCCCTTGAAGGAGACTGTGGGATCTCAGTCTTTCCAAGTCTCTGCTTCCTGGCTTGTGGTATAACTGATTTGTTCTGCCACACATTCTTGCCATGATCTGCTGTCCTCATCAGAGGCCCCAAAATAATGGGAACAACCAATCATGTACTGGAATCTTCAGAGTAATGATCCAAAATAAGTTTTTAATATTTATAAGCTAATGGCCTCTGGAACTTTGAATAATGTAAATCTAACTAATATGACTTCCTTCTTAGTACTAATTTTCCTGTATCATATAGGTTTTTGTGTGTTGTGTTTTCATTTTCATTTAAGAAATTCTTAAAATTCTCCACTTGGTTTCTTTATTAGCCCATTGTTCATTCAAGAGAATGTTCTTTTTAAATTTCCATGTCTTTGTAACATTTGCAAAGTTGCTGTTGTCAATTTCTAGTTTCATTTCATGGGGGTTAGAGAAGATATTTGCTGTGATTTCATCTGTTTTTTTTTTTTTTTTTTTTAATTTGCAGAGACTTATCTTGTGGCCTAACCTATGGTGTACCTTGGAGAATGTTCCATGTACTTATGAGAAAAATATGTGTTCTTCAGCTGTTGGATAAAATGTTCTGGAAATGTCTGTTAAGTCCATTTGGACTATTGTATAGTTTAACTAAAATGTTTATTTTATTTTGAATGATTTGTTCCCCGAAGAAAGTGGAAGGTTGAAGTCTTCAACTATGATTTTATTAGTTTTCTCCTTTTAGATAAAACAAGTATTTTTTTTTTATGTAATTGGGTGTTATAGAGCTGGATGAATATATGTTAACCATTATTCTTTTCCCCTTGATGAATTGATCCATTTATCATTATATTGTGACCTCCTTTATCTCTTTTTATGTTATTTTTAATTACACTATATTTTGTCTGATATACAAATAGATACAGCTGGGTGCAATGGCGCATGCCTGTAATCCCAGCACTTGGGAGGCTGAGGCAGGAGGATCATGAGTTCAAAGCCAGCCTCAGCAATGGTGAGGCACTTAGCAACTCAGTGAGACTCTGTCTCTAAAAAAATACAAAAAAGGGCTGGGGATGTGGCCCAGTGGTCAAGTGCCCCTGAGTTCAATCCCCGGTACCAAAAAAAAAAAAAAAAGATACTCTGGCGTGGTTTTAGTTTTTTTTTGCATAGTATATCTTTTCCCATCTCTTCACTGTCAGTCTATATGTCAGTCTATATGTCATCTTTATTGATGAAATGGTCTTCTTTTAGATAGCCTATAGTTGGGTTTATTTTTTATTCATTCAGCCAGTCTATATACTTTAATTGAGGCATTCAAACTATTTATATTTGAAGTTATTATTAACAAGTAAAGATATACTCTTGTCATTCTGTCAATTATTTTAAATATTTATTTTTTAGTTTTAGATGGACACAATAACTTTATTTTTTTTATTTATTTTTACGTGGTACTGAGGATCGGACCCAGGGCCACACTCCTGCTAGGCGAGCGCTCTACCACTGAGCCACGACCCCAGCCCCTCTGTAAATTTTTTTCTAGTTGTCTATATATCCTTTGTTTCTTTCTTACTCTCTTGTTCATCTTTGTGGTCTGAGGGTTTTCTTTCTTTTCTTTCTTTTTTTTTTTTTTTTTTTTTTTTTTTTTTTTTTTTTTTTTTTTGTGGGTAGGAAGCTGCTGGGGATTGAACTCAGGGGCACTCGACCACTAGCCATATCCTCAGCTCTATTTTGTATTTTATTTAGAGACAGGGTCTCATTGAGTTGCTTAGTGCCTCACTTTTGCTGAGGCTGGCTTGGAATTCCAGCCTCCCCAACTGCTGGAATTACAGGTGTGCACCACCACGCTCAACTGTTTTGAGGGTTTTCTTTGATGGTCTTTGATGCTCTTCCTTTTCTCTTTTGTATATGTACTTTGCTGTTGAGTTTTGAACTTTCAGGTTTTCTGATGGTGGTAGTTATTATCCTATTGTTTCTATTATATGAATCCCCTAGGCAGTTCCTGATTAGACAGTCTGTTGGTAATGAATCCTTTCAGTTTTTGCTTGTCTTAGAAATAATGTATTTCTCTTATATTTTCTAAAGTGCTCGGCTAGGTACATTATTCTTTGTTCTTCTTTAATTTCCATAATTTCCATGCTTGCTCTTTTTATGATATCCCAGAAGTCCTGTAATTTTTCATGATTATTTTCATTCATTGTTTTCCTCAGATTCCACATATTCAAAGAAACTGTCTTCAAGTTCACAGATTCTTTCATCCTCTTGATCAATTTTGCTTTTGATGTTCCCTGTTGCAGTTTTCATTTCCTTCATTTCATGTTTAAGGTCATGATTTTTGTTTCATATTTAAAAATAATTTCAATGGTTGATTTCTCATTTTGTTTACTTACTGTTTTATGCCATCATTTTTCTCTGCATTTTGTTTAATTTCTCTATGATTCCTTAAAGCAGTTATTTTAATTTTTTTTGTTATACAGTTCATACATCTCCATTTTCTAGGGTTGTCTGTTGGTGCTTTATTTTGTTCCTTCGGTGATCTTATGCTTCCTTGATTGTTGTTGATACTGTTGGCAATGTGTTCAAGCTTGAAGAAGTAAGGATTTATTTCAACCTTAGCAAACTGGTTTTGTTTGGGAGAGCCTTTTATCAGTTAGCCTGTCCAGAAATTCTGGGAAGCTATCTGGAATTGTCCATGGGCAGAATTTCTGCTGTAGTACTCAACCAGCCTGGTCTGGTACTGGGACTTCTCTGGAACCTTAATTCACAGGAGAAAGCCTGAGTCCTGAGGACACAGGTGTGTTGTATAGGATCAGGCATGGACACTGAGTCCACTATATCTGACCCCGTGTCTAAGGCTGGGCTGGCACTGAGGCAGGCATGGGATCTTGGTCTGCAAGATGGAACCTGGGCTAATGAATCCTAGCTTAGTTCCCTGGAGCTACAGGGACTAGTCTGGAAGTTGAGATCACAGGGGTGGTCCTAAATCTTGGGTCCATGGAAACTGGAGCCAGGTAAGCACCCTAGCCTAAGACAACACACTGGCACCTGTATACACAGACTCCAATACTGCCCAGTTCCAGGCTATTGCCTGAAATCCTCCTGCCCAGTCTGATGCTTACAGTCACAAGCTCCAGCAGAATCAGGATTTAGGTCTTCTCTTGAAGAACAGAAGTATAAACATATCCCAAATATTATCTGTATTTTAATACTATGTGATTTCATATAATCCAACAGCTCTAAACATCTCTATATACCAAGGACTGTTGCTTTTAATCCCTGAACACAATACTTCTACAAAAAACTTCATGCCCTGTCCAGCTGTGCCTTGTCCCTCCCTCCCTTCCTCCCTTCCTTCCTTCCTTCCTTTATTCCTTCTTTTAAATACGGTCGTGCTATCCTAGAATGTGGGGAGGGAGGGGAAGGGAGGGGGCAAAAGGGTGAAGAAAAAAAAGATGGTAGAATGAAATGGATATCATTACCCTAAGTGCATGTATGAAGTCACGAATGGTGTGAATATACTTTGCATACAACCAGAGATATGTAAAAAAGTGCTCTATATGTGTAATATGAAATGTAATGCATTCTGCTGTCATTTATAACATCTTAGAATAAAAAATAATTTAATAAATAAATAAATAAAGACGGTCGTGCTAAGTTGCTGATGTTGATCTTGAACTTGCAATCCACCTGCCTCAGCCTCTCAAGTTCCTAGGGATTACAGTTATGTACCACCAAGCCTGGCTCTGTCGTATCTTTTGTTCCTGTTTTTCTCTCCACTGCTTGTCTCACATGTGACATTAATGCAGGCTGAACATTGCTAGTCTGAAAATACAAAATTGGAAATGCTCCAAAATTCAAAACTTTTTTGATCACTGAAATGATTCCTTAAATGGAATATTCCACACCTGACCTCATGTGACAAGTTACTAAAAACACAGATGCACTAAAAATAATTGTATAAAATTACTTTTAGGATATATATATATATATATATATATATATATATATATATATATTGCATATAAAACAAAAATGAATTTCATATTTACACTTAGGTCCCATCCACAGTATCTCTTGATGTATATTCCAAAATCTGAAAAACATAAAAAATTGAAATTCTTCAGATCCCAAACATGTTAGGTAAGGGATATTTAACCTGAAAAATGTTCTTCCACATATACTGACAATTTTGAAAATGGAATTTATCAAAATATTTTTCTCAGCAAACTGCCCAGTAGCACATATTTTAATAAGCAGCAGATCTGTTCTTAGCTGTGACAATTCCATTTTTCCCCAGTTCATAATTCTTTGTTAATAACTACTCTCTTTCCATTCATATTAAAGGTATTCACTTTTATCTCATGGCATGTGATGATAAAATCTGCATTCAATTATTTATTTTTTTAACTCCATCATCTTAGTGTTAGTCTCTGTTGATTTTCTTTTCTCTTGAGAGTTGGGCATATTTTATTGGTTCTTGGTAAAGACATGTCATGTAATTTAGGACTATACCTTGGATTTAGTTATATGATTCTGGGTACTGTTAAAATTATCTGCAGGATATTTTGAATTTTGTCTAAGTACATAGTCCACCTGGTCATGTTCAAATTATTCTAAGTGGTCAAATGTTCCAATGTGTGTTTAATTTACAAAGTTTCTCCTATATTCTTCAGGTGTTATCCTGCATCTGAGCATCTCAGTGGTTAAACTGGGATTTAGGTAGCATTTCATATTGCAATGCAATATTTATTCTTTGATAGGTTTCTTTGGGTCTATTTCACGTATGTATAGCTTGATAATTAGTCCAAGCGTTTATTGATTAATACACAGAATGTGGAGAACCCTTGCTGTAGTCTCTCTTCTTCAGAAATACAATTTAGATAATAGGCCCTTTCCCCAAGTCCCTCTAACCAAGAGACAAGTTTTCTTTCAGGATTTTAGTTGTCTACATTACCTTCCCTAATGCTAGTGCACCATGCCACCTTTTTCTCTGGACTTCATTTAGGGAAAAGTCAAGGGGAAAAAAGAGGGGAAAATAAATCAACTCAAGAACTCTCCACACACTCTTTGATTAACAAGTTTCCCTTTTCCTTCTTCACTGGCTAGAAAGAGATGGTTTGGTTCTGAGATTCTGCTTTCTACACTCAAAATGCACTTATGGGAAAAGGTTCATACTTGAGTTAAAAGCAGATGATAAAGAAAAGAAAACATTTTTAATTAAAAAAAAACTTGCATGGCATTTTTACTTATCAGAATCTATAGGCAGTTTCATTCTGAATTCTGTCTAGATACTTAGCTGTAATCAATTTGGAAAATAGATTGTGGTATCTTGATTTATTTTAGCCAACACAAGACTTTTCACTGTATTCTTCATTTGTTCTTTTTACATGTTATTTTCTGTCTCCTCCCAAAGTTGAATGTCCATGTATGCTTTCATATTCAACATGGAACTCCTATGGCAAAGAACAGCACTTGTCAAGTAGTTCTCAGTATTATGCATGTTGAATGTATTAAATAATTAACTTATTAATATATACTTATTTCTTTTCTTCTATTGGCTTTCTTTTTAGAAGCTGCCAATTATGCATTTATGGTTTTTACACATCTTAAGATTATCTGATTCTTTTGTCTCATTTAATGATACTTCTTTCCTTATCATGTGCCTAAAAAGTGATCTTTTCATGATGTTCAATTTAAGAAACTACAGGTAGGAGTTAAATGGTCACCTAGAAAATTTTTATGAAACAGGAGCAAAAGTGAAAAATAAAACCTAACATCTTGTTGAGACCTTAAATTAACCTCACCTTGCATCTCTTAGCAGTGCTATATACTGTAAATCTTTATAAAAGTAACCCATGCTCCCTAGAAGCTATCAAAAAATTTAAATAACATTTTAAAATAGTTCTCAGCAAGAGCATCTTTGTAAAATACTCCTAACTAAAATATTACATAAGTTTCAATTTTCCAGTTCTAAACTTTCTTCCTTCTATAGATAAAGTATTAAAATGTCCTATAATTTAAAGTAAAGAACACTGCCTATCTTTGCCCTTGTTATGCACTGAGGCAATTGAATTGATTTTCCATGGGCACACACTGATCATTAGGCTAGCAGTAGAGCAAGAACAAAATGAACTGAATTTAATGAGTAGCTGGGCATTGAGTAATGCAATACTTCTAATAGCAAGTATCATAGAAACAGTATCAATAAATTTTTTCCAGTGTCAGATAGATAAATACATCATCCTAGCATTTTTAAAAGAGCTTGAGTGTCTAGAGACTGAAAGGGTCCCAGAACACAAATCTATAAATACAGTGTCTTTCTACCTCTACCTCTCCATGTATTTCTTTCATAGTACGTCTAGTTCATATAAACTATTTTAAGAATTCTATTGGAAAACATTAAGTTAAATAGTTATTGCAGTGGTATGTATAATATAAAGTGAACACATAATTTATCATTAAAATCAAGACATGATTAAAAAAGAAATCAGGAGGTATTGATGATTAGTGTAAGAAAACAGAAATAAACAAGGATTTTCCTGGACACACGAGGATGTACATTTTGTTCTTAAGATATGAAAGTTGTTTTACTTTCTATAACATTTAACTCAGATAAAGTAATTGGGCTTATAACAATTACATATTAAAACTCATTAACAATAAAAATTATTTTGAATATATTAAAGGCCATAATCATAATGATGCTCAAAACAGATAAAGCAAAAATATAAGTTACTATTGTAGATAGCAATCCCAAACACTAGGTTCAAGATAGACAATTGAAAAAATTAAGAATTCATCCTGAAATAACTGGATGAACTATTTTTTAAGTTAACCAAATAGCCCTGTTGGTAAAAGATTCTCCTCTTAGTTATTTCCAACTAATATATGTGGGAAAATGTGCCAGAATTTAATAAAAATAATTATATTGCGATCCCTACTGAAATAATTGTTTCAGACATTATCCATTAACAAATTCAATCACTATGTGAAAGATTCATGTGAAATTTTATAATAAAGGGATCATTCATCCTGATATCATCTGAACCTGGTGAATACTCTTGACATGAATAAGTTAAGAAAAAGCATGCATGATAGAGACAAAGATGACAGAATAGAGGAAGGGTATGATTTCCAGCTGCTCTGTGGCTTGGGATTCAAACAGTGGGAACATTGCTGGGTGCAGAGGGAACACAGTGAAATTCAATTTCATAGAGACACAGACATACAAATTCTTTGAACATAAAAAAGGAAAGAATACCTTAGGATTACAGCCAATAATACACTATGGTGCTGGTTCAACACAGAGTGGAGAGATGACCTAGGCATAAAGAGATTAAATCTCTGAATGGTACTTATATACTTTGTATACAAACAGTTGTACGTAAAAAGATGCTATATATGTGCATTATGAATTGTAATACATACTACTATTATAAATAAAAAAGAAAGAAAAAAGATTGAATCTGAAAAGAAAATGCTACATGAGGGAAATCATGGAACAGAGTACAGGGATGAACTTGAGTGACCCCGAGGCAGTAGAGTAAGCTGGTGTAGGAGGGGTACTCACTGTTTGTCAGCTAGAGAGTAGAGAGATAACAAACTACACCATCATAAAGCAGCCAAGGGACTCAGGCTGAGGAAAGGGAGTGGAGTGGGCTTTCCCTTTGAATTTGACAGCTTGCAGGATTAGCTGGAGATAACCCAGAAACTGCACTGGTAACCACTTTTGTGCTTGTGGTCTTATTATGAGAATACTACATTTGTGGATGGTGGAGTATGCAATGCTAGTGGAAAGTCAGTCTCTTTTCCCCAAGTGTAGAGTTCCTACTAGGTTTCTCCCAGCCCCAGATCCAGACCCCCAGCAGAGATTGATACCTGCCCAGCAACAGAGTGAGTGAAGCTATTATCTCTAGAGTAGATAACTCCTGGCAGATTTTGGAAGTCAATTAGAACTAAATATCAGCTGCCTGAACTTCACATTAAGAACTGTGCATCAGCTTCACCCCAGATGATCTACATAGTTTGAACAATCATTACTATTTCCCATTCTATCCCAATTTACACTTTAAGTGATTCATGCACTGATTAGGCTACATCTTTTATAACCCGGTCATTTCATCTCTAAACTTTCTCACACATGTATTTTCTCACACATGAACTTTTGGGATGCGCCTAACATCTAAACCATAACACCAACTGAGCATCTGTGTCATTTAGCAGAACCTGTCCTCTTTTTATAAATACTAAACTCTATAGTTGTTATAACATACAACTACAAAAAGTATTTCAGGGCAAGTGAGATTATATATTTTGTAAAGGCTTACTTATATTAGAGAGTCACTTAAAATACTCAAATGTTTATAAATAAGATATTTAATTATTTGAAGGTATTTATATGAAGGAGCCCCAATTAGGAAGGGTTATTGTGGCTAGCTGGAAGCCATAAGTTCCACCTGATATGTATGTGACGCACCTGTAAATGCACTTGAGGCACCCGCAAAGCTAAAGGTATATAACCGGGTGAAAGCGGTCGGAGTTAGGAGAATGGAGAACGAATTCATTCAGTCAGTCGTGCAGTCGCTCAGTCGGTCAGAAGAAGAGTTCGGGTCGGAGAAGAAAGAATCAGAGCGGCCAGACCGTAGGCAGAGCGGTTACAGAAGAGAAACCAGATAGAAGAAGTAATGGCTGGTCAGAGTTAGGCCGAGGCTCCTGAGGAAGAAAGAAGAAAGAAGAAAGAAGCTCTAAAAAATAATCTTTCTCTAAGCTAAGCTAAGAAGACAAGAAGAAAAGCTCTCTCTAATCTTTCTCTCTAAAAATCTTTCTTTCCCTCTCTAAGCTCTAAGAAAGTAGAAGTAAAAGTAGTAATAGCTTTACTCTGCCTCCGAGAGTTTTTCTCCCGCGGCGGTTTGTGGCTGGCCATGACAGGCAGCTTACATTTATATTTTGAAAATAATGGTTCATGAATTGTATATCCTATTTAAATACACTACTTTTTAATATTTCCATTTAGAAACTTTCATATAATTACATTTGTAGTTTTCATTGTATGTGATTGAGAAAATATGCTTATCCATCAGTAAGTTATGGAGTACTTATTTCTTACATACAACATGCATTGCTACAGGACATTCAGATGTTTGGAGCATGAACACCAAGGCTAGTAATCACTACTAACCAACAATTAAAATAAGGTGCAGGCTGTAGTTGTAATTCAGTGTTAGAGTGCTTGCTTCGCATGTGTATGACACTGGGTTCTATCCTCAGCATGACATAAATATAAATAAATAAAATAAAGGCTAAAAAAGGTGCTAAGTACCTAGGAGGGAGAAAATATATTTATAAGTACTTATCTTACAAAATCCAATCGTAAAAGTAATAGCAAGTGGTTTAGTTGATCAACAATTAGGATATTATTTTATTTTCATGTAGGTATTCAAAGCAAGCTGGTCTATGTGAGGATCTGAGGCATAACTACAGCCTCATTAGGCAAGTGCTATGCCAGATAACCCTTTCAGACATGCTAATTTTATTTAAATGTGTTATTCCTTTATTGAAAATTGAAAAGAGAAAGGAAAAAACTGAAAGGAGAAAATTTAACAAAGATTCAGCAATACCCCTGTGATAATTACTTTATTTGTTTAATGTATATGTGTTAAATACCTGCCACAATCCAGGTTTTATGTGAAGTGCTATGGCTACAAATACATGGCCCTATTTCCATGTTATAAAATATCAAAAGTGGTAAAAATCATTGGAACAGGTGAGGTGTTCATTGAGTCCAGCCAGGCAAAAGATAAACTGAGTGCTGGTATATAGTCTGATTATTTGTCAGAAAACATGGGGTCAAGAAACAGAAAGTAACTATGAGGCTAAAGGAATTTGATTAGACAGGATTTTTTTTTTTTTTTTTTTTTTTTTTTTTTGTATTTTGCTGGAATAAGATGAAGTTTTGGTGCACGAGTGGTATTGGAATTTTAGTTTTAAGAGGTGAAATATGTCCTGAGAATATTTGGTATCCAGTAAATGGCCAAAGGAATTGTCCTAGGTGATTTGATTGTGAATTTATAGAGTCAAGAAAGTTTGAAGTCAATATGTCAGATGTATCAATACTACAAGTATTGAGGTTCTGTGATCCGCAGTTAAAATGTGTGGTAGTTCTGATACTATATTAGTGAACAGATGAGTATGACAGAACAGAGAACATGGGCCACAAAGAGACAAGAATGCTTGAATGAAGATGAATGGTGATTTTCTTGAAATGGAAATTTAACAATAAAATTTCAGAAGTGAGAAGTTGATATCTGTCATATTATCACTATTATCCAATTTAAGACCATGTTCAAAAGAGCAGAACTCAGAAGACCATTATTTAAATATCCTTCTGATTATCTACTACTGTGATAAACAGGGTGACCACATATTTTATAATAAAAGTGAAACTTTGGAGAGTGAAATAGATACTGTTATAGATTATACCAGGACAACAGATGTAAACAGGGGACTATCCAAAGCTAAAAGAAAGATATGATCACTACATAGACAATTCACATTTCTTCACCTGTAAAATGTGAAGAATGTCCACTTTAACAGAACCATATTAAAGTATATAAAGCTTTAATGAGTAGTAAAGTGATATATGTCAAATTAGAGTATTTTCTCCTTAGTGCAGAAATTACAAGCTCATTGATATCAGATAGGGAACTTATTCTTTCTTTGTAGCACCAGAAAAATAAATGCAGAATTGTGCATCCATTCAGAATCCAGTATATATAATTTCCTTCATATTTTTGCAAATTTGTTTATCCTCTTACCTTGAATGCTTTGAAAAAATGTATCCTTATTATGCAAAGAGAAATAGGGGTAATAATGTGTTGCAAATTAGCAAACTAAAGTTGACTATGTTATGTAAGCAAGGATTTTGAAAATGAAATCCAGGTTTGTATTATTGCCTCAGGATCTGATGTACAGCCAATTCTTTTCCATTAAATCTTGTGAAGGGCTTTTCTGTCCTATGGGCACTAAAACTGGTTGTCTCAGACAGATGGAAGTACTTCAGATGTGACTATGGCTTTCATCCTGCAATTTCCTGGTGCTTTTTAACCCACTTGCAAGGGGTGAAGGATAAGGCTTAAGTTTTCTCTCTTGAATGATACAGAAATTGTCTGAGGGAAAAATTAGGGTTAAAACTTGGCATTGATCTTCTCTAGATACTTGGAATTTCAGTCACCTTGGTGACTTAAACACTTTTCTTGAGATATAGAAGAGTAGACATATTTTTGTCATCACTTTGGTAAACATGTAAGAATTAATTTAATGCTTGAATTACTTCACCATCCTCTGTGACTGTTTCTCATTCTCTTCTAAAATGGTCTTTTTTCATCCATGGCTGATCTCTTATCCGAGACTGCTTCAAAAGTGGCTTGACAGCTAACATCACTTGTTACACTAACCCCAGATTAATTTTTGTTCCACTCTTGCCCTATGTTTCTCCCTATTTTTCTCTTTCAAAAAAGTTTTATTCTTTTTTTGCTAGTGAATATGACATATCCTAAGTTATAATGGTTGTCTTACATAAGTCAAAATATCCTATTCTCTTAATAGAATTATAGGTATTGAAAAATAGAATTCAGCTGGGTGCAGTTGTGCAAGCCTGTAATCCCAGCACTTGGGAGGCTGAGGCAGGAGGATCGCGAGTTCAAAGCCAGCCTCAGCAATGGTGAGGCACTTAGCAACTCAGTGAACCCCTGTCTCTAAATAAAATACAAAAAATGGGCTGAGGATGTGGCCCAATGGTTGAGTTTCCCTGAGTTCAATCCCTGGTACCAAAAATTAAAAAAAAAAAAAATAGAATTAAAAGAGACCCTAAAGGCCATATAATCCTAACTGGTTCTCCTTCAAAAATTGGAGTCCTCTTTTCAATACCCCTTTTTTTTTTTTTTTTGGTGGTAGTGGGGATTGAACTCAGGGGCACTTGACCACTGGGTCACATCCCCAGCCCTTTTTTGTATATATTTAGAGACAGGGTCTTACTGAGTTGCTAAGTGCCTCGCCATTGCTGAGGCTGGCTTTGAACTTGCAATCCTCCTGCCTCAGCCTCCCAAGTGCTGGGATTACAGGCGTGCGCCACTGCGCCCAGCTCAATACTCTTAATACATAATTAAATGAATACTTCCCATTACTTGAAGACTTTTATCAAAGGGTACTTCTTGGTTTATCTCATTCAATTTTCAGGCAGGTATGCTTGTAAATCTCTTTTTCTTATATTAAACAAAATCTACCTGCCTATTACTTTACCTACTGGTACCTGTAAGCTCTTGGGGCTATATAGAAGAAAACAATAGCAGTCTTTAAATATACACAGAAAAAATATAATGGTTTCTTTATAATTCTTTCCAGGATAAATGTGCTGAAATCTTTTTTTTTTTTTCTTCAGTTCTTTCTACAACATGGATTCAAGTTCTCTCTAGATGACCTATGTGTTTTAATTTATCTTCCTGGTTTAGCACTGAAATTTTCATATCCTGGGAACATCTTTAGTCCCCTGAAAACTGGGACAATAGTTCATCATAGTTTACTATCTTGATTACTCTGCCATAAACATACTGTAATGTAGCACTACTCTTTTCAAATGCAATGTTTCAAAGTAGACACAACCAACTCACCATAGAACAACATTTAGTATTATCCAGATATCCAGATCACTTATCCAATGGATCGCCAAAAGTTGCTAATAATTTTTTAGTCCAAGTTCAATAATATCCACTGATTTGTTTATCTTCAGTGTATCACAGATAAGATGGTTAGTAAAATCTGTTCAAGCAGTGGGATTTACATTTGTTCAAGCCCTTTTTACTAGGCCTCTCAAATTTCTATCTTCACGTACTATTATTTCCCTACATTACTGGGGAAAATAAACCTAAGAGTTTCACTAAAACACTAGATATTTGCCACTGGATATTTGGTGCTGGGTAGAGGTACTTTGACTAAATTTCCTTATTTTCATCTTCTAGATTAAGCTTAGCCTTTAATGAATTCCTTCAGAGCAATCTATGTATGCATATTTAGGGAAAACCCTAGATTTCCATGGATACCAATGCATATGGGAAATAGACAATTTAGATCTTTTGGCAGATTTTTATTAAACACATACTAGTTTGAGTTAGTGTTTTCACCAGGTTGAGCCTTTATAAACTGTTTATTTGAATGGACCTCATGAAACCAAGAGAAACATATACATGCATAAGTAATATTATTGAAAGTTAAAAAGTGTTCTGGATTATATGCTAATTCCCAATTCACTAAAATATTAGAGCTATTTGTAATGTATGAATTTGAAATTAAAAACCATCTATCAGGCTTGGGATGTGGCTCAGTGATAAAGCATTTGCTTAGTTTGTGCAAGGCCCTGGGTTTCATACCCTCCACCACAGAAACAAACAAACAAACAAACAGCCCCATCTGTAAATGCCTGTGGGCAATCTGCCATTTAGAACAGTGGGGCTATGAGAAAAGACTCCGAGACAGGATAGAAAAGAAAAGGTTATTTTAATTCTCTGTCTCTGGCTCTAGCAACTCACAGTCTTAAAATCAATCACCCACAGACACACACAACGGGCGTTTACAAAGCGAAAACTCTGTAGGCTCTCTCCCGGGCAAGATCTCACTCTCAAGCGCTCCAGCAGGAGAATGGGGCCTGCCGCCTTTTTTCCTCCGGCCTAAGTCTTACTAGATCTCACGCTAAGACCCACAAGATCTCAGGCCAAATCCCGCGAGCAAGATCTTGGAAGACTGTAAAGTCTGAGGCGTTTCCATGTAAACAAACGCGGTCTCAGCCAACTCTTAAATCAGGGCTTCTGCACCCATCTATCTACAAATATTTAAAACAGAGGTCACAAACTGGCAACCTATGGGTCAGACGCAGCCTTAAATTGTAGCCATTTCTTTTGTGAGTCCAAACAGTAATGGTGGTCTTAGTATTTTGTTTATTTTTCTTTAAATTAATTGCTGACATTTAAAAAGCAGATTTATATCATAATATGATTTTTGGGGTTTCTTTTTTGGGTGGTGCTGTCACCGGGGATTGAACTCAGGGCCACGCAACCACTGACCCACATCCCCAGCCCTATTTTTTATATAGAGACAGAGTCTCACTGAGTTGCTTAGGGCCTCACTGATGCTGAGGCTGGCTTTGAACTCGTGATCCTATTGCCTCATCCTCCTAAGCCACTGGGATTTCAGGTATGTGCCACTGTGCCTAGATGAATTTCTGAGCTTCTTTTGAAAAGCACCGAACATCTGACAACACTTTTCACATGCTGTGACCATGATAAGGTGGCATTGAAGAGTAGTTGCTACTTTTAGATAGGTTATATATTTTACAGTTCACCACAATCACCCACTGTTTCCTGCCATGACTAGCTTCATTGATTATACTACCTTCCTGACCCCTGTAAGCACTGGATACCAAAAACCCTTATCTAAGTCCTTAAGTCTTTGAACTGTTGTTCTGTTTTCCATATCTCCCATTTCAAAAATGTATTTTCCATATCATTCTTAACAAAACCATAAAAGCATAGCAATTCAATCTTCAAGATGTCTATAATCTAATTGGGAATGAAAAAAAAAATGAACACAATCGAGGTGGTTACATGACAAATGTTTGGCATTGCTTGAATTAACAGACCCAATTTTTTTGTATTTCCCTGTGTCAATATTCTTTGGCAGTGCCTTTTCATATTCACTTTGGGCTTGACCATGTTTTGATCAGTGAGAATTTTAAAAATTAGATGCATTTGGATGCTTGAAAAAGTATTTGGAGCTTTCACTTTTTCTGTTGTTTTTTCTGCCTTCACCATGAGACAATGCCTGGCAAGCCTGCTGGATGAGGTGATGTACATGACTCAGTAATGCCTATTAACCTGGGTGAAAGCCAGCCAACCACCTAATGTGTGATTGAACTCTACTGAATCCAGAATAATAGCTTGGATAAGATCCTTCTCATTTATTAGTCCATGAGCTTACTAGCTAAATAAATGCCTACTCTTTTAAGTCCCTAAGTAGAAGTAATTTTGTTATGTAGCATTATTGGAGTAGTAGATAGTAAATGCATAAATTTTAAATTATTTTTTTATTTTTTGCAAAGAAATTTCTTTTTAGATGCTAAGTGATACTACAGTAAAAGCTAAATATGCATCATTGGCTTTGGAAAAGTTAGTGGAGACTGGAAAAACTGTGGAAATAGAGGAGGCTAGAAAAATGTTGAGGAAACTAACTACTGTAGCAGGTTGGATAAATGGCAAACTATATTATCTAGTGGCAAAACACTTGGAAAAACATGTAGCAACCTGGAATAAGGACAATATATGAAATTAACATATATACTTGAATAAAGATATCTCCAGGGAGAATGTTGAAAATGTCAACTAGCTCTTACCAGTTGTGTATGATAAGGTACAACATAAAGGAGAGGAGCTAAAGAAATAAATGCCCAGTTTGTAGCATTTATAGAGTATCAAGATTCACTGAATTGGAAAATATTTTTTTCTCCTCTCTAGCATCTCAGGCTAGTAAAATATCAAATCTAGGGAGCTTGCAGGAATGTGTTCCTTTCAAAACAATTTTGGAAGACTTTGTAGACCTTTGAAATAATTAAGGATGTGCTACATAGACCTTCTCAAGTAGACAAAATTATTTCTAGGAATGCTAAAAGCATTATCTCATAGAAGCCTAATAGGCCCAAAGAAGTACTAATGAATTCTACAGAAAGAGGACAATCTCAAAAAGAATTATGGCTGTGGCTTTTGTCCAATGGACTGGGCTTGAACTGTGTTTTAATGAAACCCCAAATATTTTCAAGGTGTTCTATGGGACTATAAAATTCAGAAAACCACTGTGCCTTCAGTATTCTGGAATAAGATTAAAATGTGCTTAGAAGTCATATTTCTAAACACATTCTCCAGAAGTGGGCAAGCAGAATAGAAAAACAATATTTCAGAAAATGAATGTAAGACCTATGGAGAACAATGGACAGGTGAGTCACTCCCAGGCGGTATAATTGGATTTTCTTCAAGGATATTCTCCGCTCATGTGAGGGGCCTTGGCTACATTTGCACATAAAGAATTATTATATACCAGTACTATGTGTTTCTCATTTTTCCCTTTCTGAAATAAAGTACATATGTCATTAAATAGACCATCTAATCATCACTGAATGTTGAGTACATAGGTGACCGACAAATTGTTATTGGTCTTTAGGAGAACCGTTATCTGTGGAGCCATGTTAGAATCTGATCATAGATTATGAGATCCTTCATACTGGACATGATGACACAATTGAGTACAATGTAATCCTGGGTTGGAGGAAAGCATATTTTGCATTTGGAAAGGACATAAATAATTATGACAAGAGTAGAATATTATATATGGATTGCATTAATAGTGATCTCTTTCAAAACCTTATGTATCATTACTCTTTGTAGGCTCTGGGAATGGCCTTTTTGCCTTACTTTGACTAATGGGAGAGTAGAAAGCTTAATGCAAACAGAGATTTTAAAATGGACTTGGGTGTTTCTGCTTCTTTTTCATTGCTCTCCCTTCAACCTGAGAACATCCATAGTTTGGACTGCTGTATAATAAATGGCATGTGGCTCTGTCACCCTTCTATCATTCAACTATCAACCACCAACCACCAAAAATGTGAGTGAGCCCATCTGAGTACATCTTAAATTGCCAATCTACATATCTTAACCCATATAAACTTGTTATTTATTTTAAACCCCTAAATTTTTTGATAGTTTGTTACACAACATTATTGTGTCATTGAGTAGCTCCTAAAACAAGGGAGAAACCTGTGTCATTTAGCAATTGATACCCATAGCTTCATTTTTCTGAGTGACTATATCTTATATGGGTAAATTTCAACAATCTAACTATTGGCAAATTAAGAAAACTTTATCTTGGATTTTATTAAAATAATTGATAAATTTCATTCATCTGGTTAAAAAAATTGGTGTACTCATAAACCGTGACTTATCAGAATTTCATATTTCTTCCTCTTTATTATTTCTGAAAAGAGTTTTATAAAATAGTCTTTATTCCTATTTAATTCTAATTTAAACTTAATTTATGCAAACATCTACTTCATAAGAGCAGATGGGTGGGTGAAGGAGAGGACATCAGCACCAAAGTACCTTAAGTTTCTAAGACAACAAAGAAGACTCAAATATATAGAAACTCAGGTTCTACCTCTGAGACAATCTTTCTAAGCTTTAGTTTTCTCAGATAGTTAGTGAATGATACTATATTACTTGGAGGGCTGTTCTAAAAATAAGAAGTAATATATGTAAAGTATTTTACATGTAGTAAACAAAAATAAATTATTAATGTATTCTCAGAAATCTGTCTTTCTACTATTTTTTTTCTTGAAACCCTGAAAGGAAAGTTTGTCTCTTGATAAAATATTTTCACTAGAAAAAAAATCAATGGGAGAAAAATGCTTTCCTTGCCATATAAATGCAAGGGTCCATCACTTTCTACTTATTTGGAGGGTTAGGCTCCATTTCTTGGATGGAACTCAAACAGTTTGGGGTATCAAAAAGAACAGATGCTATGGACTCAAATCCTGTCTTAGACAACCTATTAAGTGGGTAATCACAGACAAATTATGTAACCTCTCAGAGTTTTAGTTTCTACATTTATGTAGGTTGTTGTGAAGATTGAGATATTTAGTGTAAAGCTCTTAATGCAAAGTAGGAAGCAATTCATAGTGGTTAACATTGGCAATAGTTATTTTTCATTTTAATAGTAACATTAGTATCACCACAATATTATGCTTTGAATGGTATTTTCAGGTTTTGTTGTTATTGGTGTGGCATTAGCTATGACCCAGGCTCTGTTCTGTTTTGGATTTTTTGAAAATTATGGCTCATACTGGGAAATTTTCAAGCTTTCACAAATCTTTTCACCTTCCAAATGCTAGTTCCTATAAGTGTTTCCAAAGGCAAAATGGCATTTCAGGACCAATGATAAGTGTACTTCTAAAATAGAACACACACCAGGCAGTTTCCTAAGACATAACAATATGCTGGTGAGAGCAGCTGGGCTGGTAAGTGGAACAAATGGTCAAATGCAACTCCTGAGGATATTCTGTAAGGCTGAGGGCAATATCAACCACCTGAGCTTTGTTCCTTAATTTTTTTGTGTGGTGTGTGTGTGTGTGTGTGTGCGTGTGTGTGTGCGCGCGCGCGTTTTGCTTTCCCAAAGTGTTTGACTCATCTCCCTTGACTGTGGAAACTTTGTATTTAAAAGGGAGTGAAGACAATTTCTTGTCAGGATTATAAGAAGTATTTTAATGATTATTTAGCACCAGTGACTAGATCTACTGTTTGGGAAAGATCTAAGAGAGTTTTGAAGAGGCCCTACAGAGGGGACATTCTCTCTCATAGTTAACTCTTTTGTTTTTTTGTGCATTCACTATGCTTCCTGTGTCAGCTTTAAATCCCATGTGTGGCTCAGTTGAAGGATATTCATTTTAAAGACAATTATCTTTTATCAGCCTTTATGAATCATTAAGGTCATCTTCCCAGAGCCTTTCTGTTTTTTACTGATGAGGGCAAGTAGCAAGAAATTGAGAAAAATATTTCCCTTTCAAATAGTTCTACTCTGGAACTGAATACACAGAAAAGTTCTAATAATATGAAATTCAGAGTTGATCACCTGGAACTGGTTCTTCATATAAGCATGCAGTAGTAGAATGGATGTCTTGGTTCAGGGTTTTATCTTCTTTCCCCAACTCTAACATTGGTCTCTCACGGGTAGAGACCATGCATGTGTGTTAATATTTTTAGAACCACCACTACCAGCCTAGTGCCAGACATATGTAAATAAATACATGGTCACTGATTGACAATATGTAAAGACCCAAGACTGTTTATTATTTTAAAATTAATTTCCTCTCCTATGAAAAATGAATTATGTCTATCTTACTCTCCAAAACCATAATATATGAAATTTGTCAACATTATTCTTATATAAGGTCATAATTAAATATGCCTATTATATTATAAACACTATTACGAGATACTTTTTTATCTCAGTTACTTCTCCAAATAACCTCACAAACTATTATTATCATTCCCATCAAACTTTGCTAATATTATTATTCCCACTTTATTTTTGTATATAGAAACAGAAAATCAAAGAAGTCAAGTAACGGAAGTAAGGTTTTAACCTAGTGTTATAGTTTGGAGTTAGAATGTTCCCCAAAGGCCCATGTTTTCAAGGCTTGGTCCCTAGCTTGGTCTTATTGGGAGGTGGTAGAAACTTTAAAGGTAGAATGTTGTGGGAGGTCTTTGAGTCATTGTGGTCATGTCCTTGAAAGTGGGTCCACAGACTCTTCCTTTTCCTGACTTTCTTTTACATATGATCCAGAGGTAAGAAGCTTTGCTCTGTCAATTGTTCTAACCATGAAGTGCTGCCTTTCTATAGGCCCTAAAGCAACAGGACCAACTGACCATGAACTGAAAATTCCAAAACTGTGAGCCCAAATAAAACTTATCTATTTATAAGTGAATTATCTCAGGTATTTTGTTACAGAAATGGAAAGTTGACTAATACACTTAGCTTTATCTAGCTCCAGATCAGTGGTTAGAGTCTGAAATATTATCTTGCTCACTGGGAGCCAATGCTCCCATGAAACTTAAGAGTCTGCGCCAAATTTCTTTCAAGTCAATTGCAAATCTTCAGTCAGTAGCACGTTCAGAAAATCTTTTACTTATTGTCAGATTTATTAACATTGCTGATATGAAATCAGTAGTTGTAAGTGGCCTCCACAGTAGAAATAGGGTTTTCCAGAATATGAAGAGGCAGAGAATATGATGCATTTGTACCACTGTAGCTATCTTCCAGGCCAAAGCTTGTCCTAAAATAATTTTCCAATGGTACAGCTCTGAAATATACAGTCTAACCGTTGTCATATAGAGTGCACAATGTCGGCAGTGGGAAATGAGGCTAAACTATAGGCAGGCAGTATATTATGAAGGTGGTTCTTTGCCCTGCTAAAGCCTGAAAATTTTCCTGTAGATAATTAGAAATCATTACATTATTATATATAAG
This sequence comes from Tamias sibiricus, assembly GCA_025594165.1. NCBI lineage: Eukaryota > Metazoa > Chordata > Mammalia > Rodentia > Sciuridae > Tamias > Tamias sibiricus. The sequence goes on from CM046667.1 coordinate 112,787,693, forward strand.
CAAATAACTTGATCAGATACATATGCTAGAAAAATTATTCTCTGTGGAGTCAAGAGCAGATGTAGACTTGACATGAAATTGACCATTTCCATATAACAGAGAGGTGATTTTAATGGTCAAAAGGAGAAATAAATAGGGGGATTTTAAGGATGGAATATATGGGGTCAATAACTAAGGATTTTATCATGTTGAATTGACTGAATTTAGTGATCAAATAGCTGTTGGTAATTAAAAAAACAGAGGAATATAGTATACACATTCAGATCAGTATAGGATAACTTGTGCATTGTATTCATTCTTATGTGGATTCCTGAGTGGATGGTGCTTCGTTCAGCATGATAGTAAATACAAGAGGAGCAGATTTGGTCTGGATTCTGGTGGAGGAAATTATTATTATTGTAGTTTTAAACATGTTGGTTTTGATTTATATATGTGGCATGGTGAATATATTAAATTGTAGGCTGTAAAAGTGTGGTTCTGGAAAATCGTCTAAACTGGAAATGAAACTTTCGGAATTATAGTATATAGTAAGCAATAGAATTCTTAGAAATAGATGATATGACTGAGGGATTGAGGAGTGGGATGGTGAAAACCTCAAGGAAAAACTCTAGGGAAGAGCAATGGCTGAAGAGAGGGTACTTGTAGTCAGCTACTCCATGGCATTACCACAGCAAACTTCATGTTAGTAATTTTGGCATGTTAGCAGCAGGCATATTAAGGGTGGAGGGATAAAAACTGATAGGAGATGTGTCTGTGATCATGAACCATCTTGCTATGTACTTTTATGTCAGATAACCTGAGTATTACAGGAAGAGAAGTATAATCACAGAAATCAAGAAAGCAAAAATTTTAAGGAGTGGTCAATACTACAAACTGTCCAAGAGAAATGAGAATAGCAAAGCATCCATTGGAATAGATGTTAGTTGTTTTGGAGGATAGCTTGGTTCAAGTTACTTTAAGAAGGTGCAGGGAGTGGTCAGTAAAACATTAAAGCAGGACTGCTCTATTGCTTGATCAAGGACTTGAGATTACAGTGAGTAGATAGTAAGAAAATACACCATGAGGGAAAGTCTATGAAAGTAGAAATCTGGGTGAAATCCCATTTTACCTAAGATGAGGTTATTCTTATTCACCCATAAGACTCATGTCTTTAGTAAGATAAGGGAAGAGTGAAATTTAGATATTGGTGAGTAAGCTTGTCTAGTTTAGGGAAACAGTCTGGGGAAGATAAACATGTTTTCTGTGTGTGAAGTTAACTGACTCACAAGAAACTTTAATTTCTCAACTTTTACACCCAGAATGACCTAAATGATAGCTATCCCAGAGTGTTTAAGACAATCAACAGCACTACCTGAGTATGCATTGTGTTGAACTCAAAATTAGCCAAGGTAAAGGGTAGAGAGAGTTTAATATATTTACAAAAACTGTAACTGTGTTGTGGATTACTTTGGTGTGTACATTTAAGTTAGATACCATATGTCTGGCAAAGGTCTATGTCCTTATATGCAGAAAGTGTATGAGAAAGTCTGAGACTGGAATAGAAAATTGGCATTAGATGACTTATAGCATCCTAGCTTACAGTAAATGTGAAAGAACTCAGAAGAAATGATCCAAGAGAAGCAGGATTTTAAAATGGAATAAACAGAGAAAGGCAATAAAATAACTTATTGAGATAGCCTAGAAAGTAAGTGAAAAGAACTCAGTAGTTTGATTGAATAAGAGAGCCATTAGTTTCACGTTTGCTGAAATTTATATATAGTTAATGGTTAAAGGGCATTTGTTACACACAGGACTACCAATATTAGTTAAGTTTAAAAAATAGTTATAATTTTAAAATAACAAAAATGACAATGTTTAAACTAATATGTTGTTTGCAGACTTTCACAAATTCATCTACAACCCATTCAATGAGAAGTAGTTTGACCAATAGGTCAGATATTATATTGATTTGCTGTCCTTAGACTTCATTTCTCCAAAATTTGAAAGTTTTAACCTTCTTGCTGCTGTTACTTACAAATATAATTGCATTTCATAACACCAAAAGTAGATATTTGCTTCACACTTAGATCCAAGTTTATTTTAAAGGGTATTTCTCATTTAAGAATGCTTTCACCACTTTGTCAGCAGCTGAGTTCATGAACTATCATATGCAAAAATTGGATGGTTGCATATTCACACTACCTGATAGGAATGGATTATTAATCTATTGTCTGTTTTCTTTCAGTTCTACAAAATGTGTCTTAATATTCTTTTGCAATATTTAGACATGATGTTTAACAATGCCTGAAGAAGTGTCATTGATTTCTTTCTCTTATGAGTAACAAAGATTACTAAAAGTTCCAGAAGAGTCAAACTCTTGGTAATTAAGCTGTTTGCACCATATTTGGATCTTCTTAAACAACTCTGCTATCTTATCTCCAATATATAAAGAAGCAAGGTATCACCAAAGTGAAAGGTGATATGTAAGAAATTCATGATAATGAATCACTGCTGAGGTATACCAATTAAGCAACTCCACCTCCCCATCACTTTAGTCTGTTTCTGTAAAATCATCATACTTGTGAAGCTACATGTCCCAGTAGATACAGCCTCATTCTTTATTCATCAGAATCATGTTTTGGGCTGGGGACTCAGTGATAGAACAATTGCCTAGTGTGTGTGAGGCCCTGAGTTTGGTCTCCCATATATCATGTGGGGGGATATATAGATATATTGATATAGACATAAGAGTATATATATAAATATGTATATATATATGTATATATATATATAGTGGTTATTGTTTCCAACTTTATTCTGAGATATAGTACTTATATCATTATGGTTACCATTACTTTTATGTTTTGAGGTACACATTTTTTTTACCATTGATCCACTTTTTTTTTCAGGGATTTACTAAAACAATAAGAATGAAAATAAGATAAAATGAAAAGAAATAACAAATTATTTGAATATGCAATCACATATTGCTTAAAGGTAGGTATGTGTTCTTAGAAATACATCTTTAGGTTATTTCATCATTGTGCACATATCACAGAGTGTCCTTAAACAATCTAAGAAGCTACAGTATTACTATTTGATATAATCTTATGGGGCTACTCTCATGTGTGACCCATGGTTGATTTTTTTTTTTTTTTTTTTTTTTTTTTTTTTTTTTTTTTTTGGTGCATGGCTACATGTTAGTCATTGGGAACTCAATGGTATTAAATGTTAATGAAAAATACAGTAATTCTGATATGTGCCTAAACTTTAATAATACAAGAATTTCTAACACCATAATAGGATTTCTTGAAAAAATATTACATTTTATATTTATAATATATATGTCTACAAAAGTATATGTAGGATATTAATTCACTCATTTATATAAATTTGGTATACTTAAATATTTTGTGCTGTAATAGTAAGAAAGTCAGTGAAAGCAAGAAAGTACAACAGTGATGGCCCACAGAACCAGGAAGGTTTATGAATAAGATATACACTTCTATATGAAATTAATCACAGTAAGTAATTGAGTCTTTTATGACCTCCCTCTGTCATCTTTGCAACATGTTGAACTTCAGCTGGGTCACTTGTTCTAAGTGGAATAAAACCAGACATGTTATCATCTAAAGACATAACATAATTCACCATTCCTATTTTCATATCTTTCAGTAGGGAAACTACAGCACTGTACTATAGTGGAGATAACACTAGAGATTATTCTCTAGATTTTTAGCCTGTGTCTATCACTTATAAACTGTGCAATTCTGTATAAGTGCTTTCAACTTTTGGGGGAATAATTGTTCTTTTATGTGAAGTGTTGTAGCTGTGTTTGGCCAGATGCAAAATACATAGCTTATGCTGTCTCTAATTATGATCCTCAGATTCCTTGTCTATTTCATATGGAAGTTCTTTGTGAAAAATCTCCACTGTAGTAGACTTTTATTTATTTATTTTTGTAATGAATATTGTTTTTGGAAAAAATGAATCCTCCCATTTCTCATTGTGTGTAAACAGAAATTGGTTTCCATCCTTTGAACTTGGGGGCATAAAATTATAAGTTCTCTCATTTGTTTCACAGGGTAATTCTTCCTGTTTTAAGACACAACCTCATAACATCTTTGCCAGTTGTGGAGGCCTTTTTGCTCCCCAGCCTTTCATTTTGTTTGACATGTATCAGCTTGCTTTGCTTTTATAAGACACATGAAAGAAAATGAAAACTTTTTCTCATTCCTGGAATCTGTGATCTAAAGTCTTCTCCATTAATTTCGCTGGAGAATATAACTACTTTATAATGGATACCTGTGTTGAGGCTAGCAACAATGTCAATTAATTAAAGTGAGACAATCAGAAAATGACAGATGTTAGCTAATAAACACTCATAATGGGCCAGAACCCAAATCCCTACTTTGCTTTCAGGTAACAACAATGTGCCATTGGCTCAATATCTGGCCTGCCCAGAGATTCCCCAAATCCCATTTTCAGAAGTGTTACTGAATAAGAATTTCACTGGGGTGACAAATGAAGAAATGCCTAGGTGTATTCCATCTGTTAGCTCATCAAGGTGCAGAAATGGTTGTGCCTCACTTCATGACCACCTCCTCCCTTGACACAACCAGAAACAGCTGAAAGGAAAATGTGAGATAAGAGCAAGCTGTTTCTTAAAAGGATAGCAATAGGAGCAAAAGGATAAGGAATACCTTCTCTTATGCTTATGTGATTGACAAAAAAAAAAAAAAAAAAAAAAAAAAAAAGATTGTTAAGGAAAAAGCTGTGTGTTTTTCGTAGTATTATCTTCTTAGAGATGTAAAGCATGTGTAGAAACTCATTCTCAAGCAAAGTGAAGTGACAAAGTTAGGTTTCTGAATTCTAGGCCAGGCCCTTTCATTAGATCTCACAGATGTTTTGATGTTTGCTTTTCTTTGTGCTAAAGCTCAGGAAGTCTTACTTTGTTTATAGCATGTAACATCTACCATCTGCCCTTTTAAAAATATAATTAGTGTTGACCTATAAGCCAGTACATCTTGTCTGGAGCCAAAGCAGACAGACTTCGAAGCAACATTTTTTAAGCATGTAGAAGAACCCAATCCCCAAATATGTAGTTTTCCTAGGAAGGAAATAATTATGTGGCTGCCCCATCCTCAGTAAAGCAGAAAAATTATTTGAAAAAAATTCCAGTATCATGTTAAAGACTTTGACTTCACTGTCAAAAAGATGGAGATTAGAATCCTAATTCTACCACTTGCTGTGAAACTGTGGGCAGATAACTTTGCCTCTCTGAATATTAATTTTATCCTCTGTAAAAATAGGGATGATTAGCATGTTCTTCAGAGAGTTATTGTGGGGACAGACTGAAATAATAATTGTTAAGCATGTAAGAAGAGGTTGGCATATAGTATTCAAGACATGCCAGCCAATAGTTTTAGCAATACCCTTCATTCAATCCTCTGCTAAAAATGTATCATGCACACATAGACATATGTGTTTGTGCACTTTTGTTTTTCTATCTGTTAGAAGGTAGGCTTCATGAGAACAGGAATTGTGCGTCTATTGCTCATTTTTGCATCTCCAGAACCTAGTTCAATGCTTTCTCACAGAGTAAGCAATTAGTATATTCCCATTTAATGAATGGGTGAGTTGAGTGGGTCCCCTATTTAGAAAGCCTCAGGCTAGAACAAGAGTTACTATAAATGGAAATAATTATGTTGAAATTCATTTTTGGATGTGGATATATAGTAATAATGCTATTCTTCTTTAATATTTGACATTTTCTATTATATAGAAACTATCTTCAGTAAGAGAAGACAATTTATCTGCCCTGGCATGCTTTCAAAGACTTCTGTCTCTTCTTGATTAATACATTCTCCTTTTGAAGTTATTCCTTTTCCATATGTTGAAAGAATTTCTTTTTAAAATTGAAGAAGAGTATCCAGGTTGATGATGATGAGAATAGTGGCTATTTACCTTTTTATGCATTCATTCTATAATAATAGAATGAGATAATGGTGGTGCTGATAATGATACTACTACTACTAATAATGATAATAATAATGTAGAACAATGGCCCCTTTGTGTTTGAAGGATTGTAATCAAAGGATTAATGAGGACAGTCTGAGATACTCATGTCAAATATCTACATTTTTGCTATCAATCTAGGTAAGGGAAGTCTGTCTAATGCCTGGCTGCTGTCTTTCATTACCCTGCCCACCCCCAGTACACACAAATACACACACACACAGCATGTACACACAACCCATCCTACCTACACAGTATTTTCTGCTGTTAGGTTCCCATGTCTCTGGAAAGAGAGTGACTAAAAAAGACCAAGGACAAGAACTGAAAGAGGATTGCACTAGATGACAGAGTTTAGAGAAAAACCAATAGACTACACAAGGGAAGCTTATTATCCAAATATCTTTTCTAGTTATACATATTGGCGTTGTGTGCTTGATGGTTTAATTTTTTATTTTACTTGAATAGCTCTCATTTCCTAATGCCCTACATGGAGTATTTTTTTAATAAAATATTATTTATCATTAGGATATTTTTTAGGGGGACAAAACTCAGTGTAAGAGTCAGAAAGCCAGAGGTCTTCACTGTACTGCAGAAAAATGACATAAGCTTAAAAATATTAAAAGATAAATGTACTATCTATGCAAAAAATCAAATATTGCACCCTCAGGATGATGTACTGGTGTAAAGATTAGTTGTTATTTTGGATTGCCCATGACCGTACTCAATGATTTTGAATATGAAAGTGCTGTTAAATAACATCCATTTTCCTAGTTTTAAAGTTATATCATACTAATACCAATGTTCACCTCCCCCAGCCCCAATACCTTAAAGGAGTCATCCTCTAATCATGAGTCACACTGCAGTTCATATTACCATATAATGAGTAATTCTATGATAGATCAAAGTGAGCAGTGAACTAAATATCAATCAACTTAGGTTATAGCTCTATTTCCACAAATAACTATACCACCTTAGACCTGTTATTCCCTCCCTAGATCTAGGTTGCATGATTTGTCAATGGGGATGATGGATTTTAATGCTTCAAATATTTTCACTAATTTATTATTCTTAAGATTCTTTAGTAACTTATTACAAGTTACTTTTCCTTGCCTAGTTCTATTCTAGAACAACATTACTACAAAGCTCATGAAATAGTTTAACACTTAAAACATAATTATCCTCCAAGGAATTAGTTGTACCTTGGTTTGATATATCACAAGGCTTTACTATTTTGACAATTACTTATCTTTCAGGTTTTTTTTTGGGGGGGGGGTTTACTGGGTATTGAACATAGGAATGCTTTAACACTGAACTGTGTTCCTAGTCCTTTTTAAATTCTTTTTTACCCCTTTCTTTTTTTTTAAACTTTGAGACAAGGTCTAAGTTGCTGAGGCTGGCCTCTTTCTGTCTATGCCTCTTGAGTTGCTAGGATTATAGGCATGTACCACTGCACCCAGCTTATATCTTTTAGAATTTTAAGTAAATGCATGGAAACTGTTACTTCCATTAATATTATTGATTATATTAAATGGGGTACACACATATTGAAATCTCAGAATATGTTTATGATATTGACTATTATAATAGATAGTGGAAGAATTAACATGGAATATGATATTCATCTTAAACATTTTCCATGAAACAAATGATTGTAATATAATTAGAAAAAAGGAAAAGTCTTAAAGACTTTTATTTGATCCAACAGTAAGTGTTGTCAGATGATTATTATTGAAATATGCTTAGTCCAATTTTCTTCCTAGAAAAGAAAATGGAAGATAGTGGACTCTTTCATCCATGTATATTCCTTTTAAAAATGAACAATCAACTTTCAAAAGAAACTCTGAGTACCTAGCACATGAATTCTGAAACCCTACATGTCTTTACTTATGCTTGTATGTTATGCAAAACTGTAGCACCTTAAGATGTTTCCTGAAAAGTAGCAAGTACTATTTAGGGATAGTCCTCCTAGTTAAATATGCATTGCAAAAGGGAATATTGGTAGAACACAGTCGTAGGACCCATGGTGTCATTTCTTCAATCGTTACTTCGGTGGAAATGATCCTGTTTTCTTCCTTTACTTCTGCTTTTGCCATTGACACCTATTTCATCTTTTCACCAAGGAATCACTGTTGCACAGTGAACATCCAGTTCTCTAGGCTTTTCCTGGAGATACTGGATAAACTATTATCTTAATCGCCAATGCCCTTAATTAAGCTCTCTTTTATAGCAATCCACTTTTCACTACATGCTAAAGTTTATAATATTTAAAATCTTAATGTTGCATCAATCCCAGATCTCTTTCAAGACCTTGCTAAGATGTCATTTTCTCTGTGGTAACTTCCTATTTATTTTATCTGTACTTTTTATCACCTTACAACATATACTATGAAGTGCTATGTCTATTATTTCTGTCCCCATATTATAATATGGGCTCTAAAGGGCTGAGACTTGTGCCCATATGTTTCACTGATGTATTCCCCAATCCCCCCCAAAATCTAATTGTTATGGAAATTGCCCAATAAAAATTTGTAGAATAATTAATCTAGCCCAATTCATTTATATCAGGATGTCCTGATGTTGACAATTATCTAAATTAATAATGCTTTATCCATACCTCCTTAGTTTTATGATGTGGAATTTTAATGATTGGTGCTGACTCTTACAGATTAGCCAACTCCATTCCTGTTAATGTTCTATGTGCATTAAGAGAATATATTTTTTCTCCTATTTTTTCCTTAAAAGTAGTCTGAATATTCCACTTATCATTCTAGTGGCAAAGAATCCAGGTAGGACCACCTTAGCAATTCAGATATTTTATTTGCATCTCACAAAATTTGACAATAGATTCACCACTTCTATGAAGCCTTTTACAATTCACTCTACTCAATGTTTTTGGTCTTTCTCTGTACTGTATATTATTTTCTATCTTTGTATATATTGTACATACATGGTGGTAGCCATAGATGCATGTGACCCCTGTTTCAGTCCATAAATACATTTCTATCTCCTGAGTACAAATAGAAGATTTTCTTCAAAGGATTGCCCAGTTCTGATTGGGGGCTATCCTATTCTCATCTTACATTATTAAATGGGTTTGCTTATCTTTATACTCAACAATGTCATTTAAATAAGTCAATGCCATCTTATTTCTTACAAAAACATAATTTACCTCATATTTCTGGAAATGAAAGAGAACTGGAGAGCTGTAGGATTTGGCATTCAGGATTGGGGTCAGAAGAGAGATTATTCAGGATGTATTCAGGATGCTGGAAGAGTGTGAGCACCAATGCCATTTCTCCTTGTGTTGTTTATTTGAAGCTTGGTGGGGATTTTGACTACATCTGTTCAGACTATGTCAGCACATACAAGAACTGTGTGTGCTTTCTCAGATGGGTGGCTTTTTTAATATTCAGTTTGCTGCAGGATTCTGCTTAAGCAGGTCCTTAGAAATGATAAGAAACTGCCAAAGAACAAAACACACAGCTGTCCCTCTGTGGCCTCATAAAAATTACCTCAATTCAAAAGGGAAATTAAAAGTTTAAAAATCAGAAATTTCTATTCTTTCAAAGAACTGACAGAAAATTCAAGCAACTTGTTTGAGTTGATGGTTTACACATTTAATTATTTGGGTTTTTATTGCTGCTAGATTTTTTTCTGTTCCAAACACCCTAGTAATAACAAAAGCCAAGAAGAATGAGCAGTTCTAGAAAATGACCTGTTTACTACTTTTAGCTTTCTTACTTTCAGAGTTTGTAAAGGAATGAAGGGGCATGTGCCTTTCCACCTGGTGTTATGTATAGTCATGGATACATGTGTTAATACCTCTTTCTGTCCCCAGGTGGTTATACCTTAAAAGTTCTATATAAAAGGTCAATTTTCTCCAAAATTTTCTGTTTCAGAATTCCTGATAATAGACAAATTTTAGTGTCAATTACATACTGTGCAGAGATTCAGCAAATCATGCTCTCTTCCAGTTATGTAGTGTTTTTGTGAAATATGATGAACTTCCCTATGTCATATTTTCCCCCTGCTTTTCTTTCTTAGGGCTTCCATACTTCAAAGGTCAACTTTGAATCTCTAAGAAGAGTGGTTGAACCTCTACCCCTTTCTTTTTAGGGACTCCATATTCCTTTCCAAAAGTGCTTGCACTTTCCCTACAATTTCAAATGTCTAGTGGTGAATGCATTTAGAATGTTTGATAACACGCTACCCTGGAGATTGTGTGTGCTAAGATATTCATATATTACTAGCATACAGAGAACAAATAGATTAATAAATAGAATTAAGAGATACCCATGCTTCTCCACTCTGTATATTTGTTTGTGTATGTATTTGATAATGGATTTAACAAACGAATTGTACAATGAACTCCTAAAAATAAACAATTAAAAGAAAAACAAATAAAATGTTGGAAAAACACTTGGATAGACCTTTCACAAAAATGGAAATAGTAATGACCAATAAAAACATGAAAAGATACACAAATACCATTAATTATTAGGAAAATTTAAGCTAAATCCACAATAAGATATCACTATCTATACTAGAGTGGCTACAATTTTAAAAACTAACATCACCAAACATTGGAGAGTATGTGGGGTTACTAGATTTCTCATATATTTTTTGTAGGAGTGTAAAATGGTACAACTTTGTGAGTGAACGTATAGCTACCATATGATCAGCAATTCTTCGCCTAGATATTTTCTCAAGAAACATAAAATTTGTATCAATGCAAAGGTTTTTACAAAAATGTTCATGATAACTTTAGTCATAAGAGAAAAACATTAAAAAATACCCACCTATCCATCAGCAAGAAAATGTAAACATTCATCATACACCCACACGTGGACTACTGCTTAACAATCAAAATGAAGGGAATACTGATATCTGCAAAAACGTTCATGAATGTGAAAAACTACACTAAGTTAAAAAAGTCAAACTCACAATAGTCATTACTGCATGATTTTGTTTCTGAAGCTCTATCATAGGAGAGACGAATCTATAGAGATAGAAATCAGAAAAGCAGTTGCCTCTGGTAGCTGCAGGGGAATAGACAAGAAGGGGATAGAAGAGAACTTTTTTTAAAAAAATGTTTATTTATTTTTTAAATATTTATTTATTTGCTTTTAGTTGTACACAATGTTGTTAGCCGCCGGAAAGGGATTGCAGCCTGGAACGGCAGCGCCGCGGGAAGGAGTCCGGAGACAGGATGGAGACGAAAAAATTCTTTAATCTTTCTGTCTCTGTCTCTTGTAATTTCTAACACTACATACACACTCTCACAAGAAACCAAGCCACGTACTCTTACAAGAAACTATAATGTATCTATACAATAGCGATAACCCTGTCCTTTCTCTCTCTCGTCTCATCCCATGCGCCCGAGCAGGAATGGTGCTTGCTCGATCTGCTGAGTCACTCCTCAAATCTCTCGAGATCCTGGGCCAAGTCCCGTGAGACTACGGAAGGCGACAATGCCCAAAAATGTCAATCTGCTGAGTCATTGCTCAAATCTCTCGAGATCCTGGGCCAAGTCCCGTGAGACTACGGAAGGCGACAATGCCCAAAAATGTCTATGGCCCATAGTCAACCGCAATCTTAGCTATCTCCCCAAACAGGGCTCCTGCATTTCCCCCTTTTGTTTTAAAAGAGGGGATGCTCTAGGACGTCTATGTGCAACCAACATTCTTACCCGTCATTGGATAATCAAGGCTGTGCCCTTGACTCCTGTCTTAGGTTGATATGTCGGCCACATGAGACTGTCCCGTGCGACTGTGCCTGTCTTAGGTTGTCCCCCTCTGGGGATCTTACCCGTCATTGGCTAACCAGCCATCCAATGGAGCCCTTTAGGATCGACTGTGTAAGATGACTAACAGCCGTCCAATTGGGAGGAGATGCTGCGGCTTTAAGGCGACAAGCCTTTTGGTGACAAGTCAAATTGCATAGCATATCAAATTCTTTAAACAAATCAGCTGCCCTAAGTTCTATCAAGTAACACAGTGAGTTCTCTAAACAAATACCCGCAAGGTACTGTCCCATGAAGTCCCAAACAATGAAAGATCAAAATGTCCACTTGTTATAACACGTAGATCTAGGAGGCCCCAGGCATGCAGAGCAGAGGCCACACTGCTGGTGAGGTTGTTTGACATTTGAGCAGCAGGGATGCTTGCAGCGACCGCGATCCCTGCAGCTGTAGAAGCAGCCGTCTTTTTTATGTCTAGACGATGCCACCGGCAAATCTTCAGGGCCCGCTATCTAGAGACTGAAGCATCAATTATTAAAGGAAAGGCAGTGCTATTCCAGCACTGAGTCAAGAGGCGAGTTGTCAAACTAAAAAATAGAATTATTAGATTGGAAAAATAAGTTGATTTCTGGTCACACACATTGCAGCCTGAGCTCCCACAAACATAAGCTGGCAAAATATCATATTTAGAACAAAACAAAGAAAGACTGAGGGTAATTACTGCATTAAAGATAGATTAAAGAAAAACTAAAAGCACTTTGGAGAAATAATTTGTTAGCTGGAACTCTCGAGTTTCTGCATACACAGCAGTCCTTTACCTGTTGAAATAATTGAAATTAATCATTTATTAAACAAATGAAGTTAATAACAAATAAGCAACCTCATGTCAAAACACCAAAATATCAGGTTATACAGCACTAGTCATATTTTTTGCTAAAGAGAAGTCCCTGGGACACCTATAAAACAAAATTGAAGGTACCTTCACTTATTAAATTATTTACCCATTTTGAATACTCTTAAACTTAAATGAATTAGAGTTACTTGGATCCATATATATATATATTCACAAGCGCTTTGTTATTTTTGATGTCACACTGGACAGACACACATACAAACATATATTTGTGACGTCACATTAACATGAAATTTAGACAAATACACACAAATAAACACATATATAAAAAGTAAAAAAAAAATATATATATATAATTGTGTGCACACTAAAGAGAGATCTCTTCGTCCCAGCCGGGAGGAATGACACTTAAGTTGTGACATATTTTGGAGGACTCTTTTAAGGGAATCATTCCATATCTTCATCATGGTCCTCTTGATTTTGTACCTTTTTTATTAATCTTGATTCCTCAACAACTTCATCTTGATCCTTTTGATGTGGTACCTGCTTTATTAATCTAGATGGTATCCATATTGGAGAGGATTCATGCTTTGGAAAGACACAAACAGATCCTCTCCCCCAAATTAATACTGGATCCGGACCCTTCCATGAACCTGAAAGAACATCCTTCCAGTAAACCAAAGGTTTATGTTGTTGATGTGGGTTCCAATGTCTGTCTCCAGCAGAATAACCATCAGAGTCTAAAGTTAAAAAATTTAAAGTAAACAGGGCAACTGCCAATCTGTCCTTAGGATTTTTCCAGTTTCCTTCTTTCTGTTTTAACAACATAACTTTTAGTGTGCGGTTTGCTCTTTCAATAATGCCCTGACCCTGAGGATTGTATGGGATGCCTGTTTTATGGGATATGTTGAATTTTGCGCAAAACTGTTTGAAAGATGAGGACGTATAAGCGGGACCATTATCTGTTTTAAGCATTTTGGGGATGCCCAATGCAGCAAAAGCTTGTAAACAATGAGATGTGACATCTTTAACTTTTTCTCCGGAATGTAAGGAAGCAAAAATCATGCCTGAGCATGTATCTATGGTTACATGAATAAATTGCAATTTTCCAAAGCTTGGCTCATGAGTAACATCCATCTGCCACAAATGATTGGGCATTAATCTTCTAGGGTTAACACCAAAATGAGGATTGGGCAAATGTGTCATACAAGATTTACAATCTTTTACAATTGTTCTGGCTTGCTCCTTTGTGATTTTAAACCTACGTTGCAAGGTGGTGCTGTTGACGTGAAACTGGGAATGAAATAAAGTAGCTTGTTGTAGTGCTGAAAGTATAAATATTGTTTTTGTAAGTTCATCTGCCTTTTGATTACCTTCATGGAGGGGGCCAGGCAAATTAGTATGTGCTCTAATATGGCCTACGAATAGAGGTTCTTTTCTTGCCCACAAAAGTTTTTGTATCTGATAAAAACAATTTAAAGGCTGGAGTATGAGGTGCTATTGGTCCTGCTAACTCTAATTTTGGGACGGCTTGTACAATATAGTGGCTATCTGAAAAAATGTTTATGGGCTGGTCTCTAAAATTTTCCAGAGCTCTTACCACAGCTTCCAATTCCACTAGTTGAGCTGATTTGTGTGCAGTTATGTAAGTCATATTTTCTTTTGTAGTGACTACTGCAGCAGTACCATCTGAGGACCCATCTGTAAATACATTAAATGCCTTAGGAATAGGTTGATTTTTTATTACCTGTGGAAATATAATAGGATGATTAATACAAAAAGATAATATAGGAGACTTAGGAAGGTGATTATCAAAATTTGCAGAGGTAGAGCATCTAGCTATAGCCCAGTCATTATCATTGAAGCATAAATATTCAATCTGTGACGATGAATAGGGAGTAATAATAGTAGCAGGGTGAATGCCAAATATTTTAGTAGAAGTTTTAAGTCCTTGAAGAATAAGTTTAGCCACCATGGAGGTATATGACTCAATTATGCTTTTAGGAGAGACAGGCAAATGTATCCATAATAAAGGCCCTTGTTGCCAAAATACTCCTGTCGGTGTATATTGTGAAGAAATAATAATCAATATCAGCGGTTGAGTTAAATCAAATCTGTCACAATGAGCTCCTTCGATGGCTTTTTCTACTACCTTTAAAGCTTTCCTAGCATCAGGAGTCAATGTTCGCGGTGAGGATGGATCAGGGTCCCCTCAAAGGATATCAAATGAAGGTTTTAATTGGCCAGTAGTGAGGTTTAGTGTAGGGCGAAGCCAATTAATGTCTCCCAGTAGTTTTTGGAAATCATTGAGGGTGGTTAAATGTTCTTTATTTATTAAAATTTTTTGGGGTCTAACAAAAGTATCCATGATTTTAAATCCTAAATATAATATGGGATATCTGGTTTGAACTTTTTCTTCTGCTATACATAATCCGTATTTTTTAAAATTTTCTACCATGTCACTGAATATATTAAATAAGATTTTTTGATTAGGGTGGGCCAGTAAAATATCATCCATGTAATGTAGACACATGAGGTTTGGATATTTATTTTTAATGGGTTGGATAGCCTTGTCCACATATATTTGGCATATGGTGGGGCTATTAGCCATTCCCTGCGGCAAAACCTTCCATTGATATCTCTGATCAGGGCCATTATTGTTAATAGAAGGAACTGAAAAAGCAAACCTGGGGGCATCCAGAGGATGTAGGGGAATAGAAAAGAAGCAATCCTTTATATCAAGACTAATAACATGGAAATTTTTTGGAATAGCTATAGGATTCGGAAGTCCAGGTTGAGTAGGGCCCATGACTTGCATGGTTTTATTAATTTGTCTAAGATCATGTAATAATCGCCATTTTCCTGATTTTTTCTTGATCACAAATATGGGGGAATTCCAGGGAGAGGTGGAATGTTCTATATGTCCTGCTTTTAATTGTTCCTTAACTAGTAGGTGGGCCGCTTGTAATTTCTCTTTAGATAGGGGCCACTGAGGGACCCACACTGGCTTATCAGAAAGCCATGGTATTTTCAAAATTATTTTCTCAGTGTCCCCAAAGAAAAATGTCTTTTTCCTATATGATAATGATTTCTTTTAGGGTTAAGCTTACCCTGTACTTTTTGATGATTTCTTTTAGGGTTAAGATTACCCTGTATGTTTTTACATTTAACACCTGCAGGTTTGGTTGCAAGGTGTACTCCCATTTGTTGTAAAATATCTCTTCCCCATAAAGTAACCGGTAGATTAGGTAAAACATAAGGCTGAAATGTGCCTTTATGTCCTTCATCATCCTCCCATTTTAAAATTACCGCACTTTTTTCTGGGAGGTTATTATATCCCAAGCCTCTTAAACTGGTTGAAGCTTTTTGTAGAGGCCAGTGTTTGGGCCATTGACGTAAATTAATAATGGAAGAATCAGCTCCAGTATCTATAAGACCCTCCATTTCTATTCCTTGGATTCTTATTTTACACATAGGCCTCCTTGTACAGTCCCGAACCCAGCAAACCATGGGTTTCGAATCAGTGGAACAAAATCCTCTATTGTTCCTATTTAGAGGCATATTCATTTTAAATGAATTATGTAAATTTGGAAGGAGGAGCAGCTGAGCAATTCTATCTCCCTGATTAATAGAACTTATACTTTGGGGTGAGCTAAGCATTATTTTTATTTCCCCTTTATAGTCTGAGTTTATTACGCCTGGGGTCACTTGCAAACCTAATAAGCTTTCAGGACTTTGCCCGATAATAAGTCCTACAGTCCCTGAGGGAAGAGGTCCCCTGACTCCTGTGGGAATCAGTTGAGCCCCCATTTCAGGTGTTAACACTATTCGGGCGGTGGAACAGAGGTCTAATCCTGCATTTCCTCCTGTTCCTCTGGCGAGGGAGTGGATGGGTAATAGGGATTGTGTCAGGGAAGCATCTGAGTGGATGCTTGAGGATACTCCTCCTCCAATGCCTCGTACATTTGTGGGCCCCGGGGCATTGGGCCCCGTGCCCTGTTTTTTGAATTCCTGAACAAAGGATTTCCATGGATGTCAAATTTTGAATAGCATTTATTGGCCCAATGATTTCCTTTCTTACACCTGGGGCAGCAACCTGGAGTACGGTATGAATTTGGTCTTATTTCTCTTTGGGGATTTTGCCTAGAATAGCCTGATTGATTATGATAATTTTGCCTAGAATATCCTGATTGATTATAATGTCTATGTTGAGCCCTTGTAAAATTTTGAGGGGCAGCATCTCTCACAGCTGCTGCAATCACATTCCCTGTGACAAAGGCATCATTTACATCTTTACATAATTGTATATATATGGAAAGATCCTTTTTATTTTTCCATGGCCTGATGACTTCCTGGCAATATTTATTAGCATTTTCGTACACTAATTGAATAACTAATGGCATAACTTGATCAATGTCTCCAAAAACTCTACCTGCAGTTCTCAAAAGTCTATCAGCAAATTCAGCATATGGTTCATTAGGTCCTTGAATTACTTTGGACAAGCTACCTTGTAGATCCCCAGGTCCTTGTACAGTTTTCCATGCCTTTAAAGCAGCTGCATTTATCTGAGCATATACTCCTGGGGTATAATGTTTTTGATCCTGTATGTCTGCGAATTGCCCTTCTCCTGTGAGCATATCTATATTATGGTCTCCAAACCCTGCATCTGCATTTCTTTTAGCTGTTTCTATACAAAGTTCCTGAAAATGTGATCGCCAAACCAAGTATTGTCCCCCACTTAATGTTGCTTTACATAGACGTTTCCAGTCTGCGGGGGTTAAGCTAAAGGTGTTAAGGGACTCCAGTATACTCAACGTGAAAGGAGCTTGGGGTCCATAAGTCATTACTGCCTCTTTGAGATTTTTTATTGTTTTGAAATCTATTGGCTGGTGGCCCCTCTGTCCATTTTCATATTCAAATACTGGCAGTTCCCAATGTATCTGTGAGTTACCCTCGAGAGCGCATAAGCGCTCAGAAAGACTTTTTATTTCTATTTCTAGGGTATGCAAACGTCTAGTGATACCCTTCATATTTTCTGTAATCGATTTCACCCATGGGGGAGTAGAGGACACAAGTTCCTCCACTTGATGATCCCTTATCTTGGTCTTCCTTAATTTCCTTTTATTCATTTTCTCAAAATCACCTTTAGTTAATTCCTCCTCACTACTACTACTCTCATTGGTCCTAACTGACTCAGTAACATCCTGAGTCTCAGGTTCAATTGAGACCATGTATCCTTGAAATATCTCTAATAAATCTTGAATAGCTTTAGCAGCTCGGATCTTTGTAATTTTGGGGACACTTCTAATACTCTCCTTACTGGTCTTAGTTGACTCAGCGGAATCTACGCTTTTATGATTGCCTTCACTGTTTTCTAAATCCTCCTCACTAACGACAGACTCATCCATATCAAAGAATTCATCAAGAGCCTCGTACACTTGGGTCTTAGTTATTTTCGAACCCATTTTAACCGCTCTGACTAGAGACTCCTGCGAGGTTTCTCAGTTCTTACCTGCCGTGCTGAATTCCCCGTACGGGCCACCAACTGTTAGCCGCCGGAAAGGGATTGCAGCCTGGAACGGCAGCGCCGCGGGAAGGAGTCCGGAGACAGGATGGAGACGAAAAAATTCTTTAATCTTTCTGTCTCTGTCTCTTGTAATTTCTAACACTACATACACACTCTCACAAGAAACCAAGCCACGTACTCTTACAAGAAACTATAATGTATCTATACAATAGCGATAACCCTGTCCTTTCTCTCTCTCGTCTCATCCCATGCGCCCGAGCAGGAATGGTGCTTGCTCGATCTACTGAGTCACTCCTCAAATCTCTCGAGATCCTGGGCCAAGTCCCGTGAGACTACGGAAGGCGACAATGCCCAAAAATGTCAATCTGCTGAGTCATTGCTCAAATCTCTCGAGATCCTGGGCCAAGTCCCGTGAGACTACGGAAGGCGACAATGCCCAAAAATGTCTATGGCCCATAGTCAACCGCAATCTTAGCTATCTCCCCAAACAGGGCTCCTGCACAATGTGTTTATTTTTACGTGGTGCTGAGGATCAAACCCAGGCTGCGCACGTGCTACGTGAGCATTCTACCGCTGAGCCACATCCCCAGCCCGATATTTATTTATTTTTATGTGGTGCTGAGAATCGAACCCAGTGCCTCACATTTGCAAGGCAGGTTCTCTACCACTGAGCTACAGCCCCAGCCCAGAAAATAACATTTTATGGCAATGGAAGTGCTCTATATCTTGATTGGATTGTTGGATTCAGGTGTAGGCATTTGTCAAAACTAATCATAGTATACATTTAAGATCCATGTTTTTTACTGAGTGTAATCATAACTCAATAAAAATATTTTTTAAAGAATGTCATAGCCAAAGTTGATTAGTTATTAGCCTGAACTAAGTTTAGATACTTATTTCCATTTCCAAAGCTATATACAGTGGTCTTGCTGATTTTTAGCTCAGATTAATTTCAGTATATAGCAGTCATACAGAAGAGTGAACAGCCAATTGTAATATGGAAATTTGATGAAACTTCATATATGTTTGAAAAATTACATTGACTTAAAATAAAACTGAAAAATATATCCTTATGATATCTTTAATTTTGATACTCAAAATAAAATATTAACATACCTGTACAGTAAGAAAATGTAGTTTTATCAGAAGTACATCTAAAGCCAAGGGGATTTTTGAAAACTTAAATAACTTTTTCCAAAGAGTTTGCCCCAGAAGTGAATTGACAGTCTTTGTTCTGGAGATATTATACTTACTACTGCCACTTTTACAATGATGTTTTTTCAGTAACTAAAATTAAGTTCTACATAACACATCAAAAGGACTGTAGTACTTGAAAAATATAAAACTAAAGTAACTCTGGTTGAAGAGTATGCAAGAAGTGTGAGGTTCATTCAGCCCTAAGCAATTCTTCCATCAATCTTCCCTAAAGTTACTCCTTTCCTTGTCTAAGTCTAGGGTGCAACTCAAAAATCACAGACCAATTCAAAATAAAAAGTATAAACTTGAGTTCTGAAAGCTATTTACCTATAAGAACCATTAGTGGGGATAAAAAATATGTATGTTGGACTTGTGAGTCATGTTAATGGTTCATTAGAGAAGATACATAAAGATGAGACTTGAGGTAGAAATAATAGGAAGAGGAGAGAGAGAGATGAGCAAAAATAATGCTAAGCTTTTGGTGGTAAGATTGTAACTGGCAGTAACTGCTGAGGAAATACTAATAACGCCTTAGATTTCTTATATCAAGCATATGCTTGACTTATATCAAACATAACTGTGTGGAAAATACCTTATTTGGATCAAGAGGAAGTCTACATACTAGTCTTCAATTCCATGAGAAAAAATCAATCAATACAAAGAACTGAATCAGCTAGAAGTTTGAACTCCAGAATTTATAATTCTTCCAGGGTCTACATTAGTCTGAGATATGTGGGTAACTACAAGTTGAAAGTAGACAGGAGAATTCTGAAAGCTAAAAGTGACAATTAGTTAATGAGTAAAGAGTAAATTGTCACCTTTATAAAAGTTGTACTTCAGGGGTTAATATATCTCTCTGAGATGATTCCCTTCTGGCCCCAGAAAGCATGATCCACACAAGGTCACAGTACAGCCAGAATGTACTATGTTGAGGGCTTATTCTGATGGTAATTGTGCCTAGACAAGCAGAGACAGTTCAGGTCCCACAGCTATTGATTTATTATGACCTTGGAAAATGTATTAATTTTCTCTGAGTCTATTTCTTTATTTATGAAATGGGAATCCTGAACAAAAATACTCAAACCAACTCAACATAGTACAGTGTGCACTAAGAGTATTAAATGGAAAATGTATGTAAATTGCCTAACTAATGCACAGCACAAAATAGCTGCTATCATGCATTAAAATCTAAATATTACTAATTAAATGCACAGTGTTAAAGGTCTTTGTTATTAGGCTCGGAGGCAAGAATTGTTAAACCCTTTTAGTGATCTCTTATTAAGTAGGCAGCTGTGTCATCTTCTCAGGTGGGAGATTGGTCTTTATGGAAACCAAAGGAGCAATAAAATATTCAGAAAATGCTTTACTTCCTCAGGGTGAATTTTTCTGGAGCACAACAGTCCCCTTGACTAAGATCACAATCATACACTCAACAAACATTACCTAAGTATGTGTGAATATTATGGATACTATTCCCAGAGCTATGCATAGAGTAGACTGTGTGAAGCTTCTGAGGAACTTAAAATTTTCATAAAGGAGACTTAGTGACAGAAGAGAACAAATTGAAACCAACTTGGAGAACAGTTAGAGGCTTTATAGACGTGCTGACAATTGAACTTGTCTTTGAAGAATGAAGAAGAATGAGTTCAACAGACAAATAAGAGCAGGGTGATTTCAAATATAAGGAAGTGGTGAGGGTCTATTTGTAAACTGGAATGTACCTATTACAGTCTAAGGCAACATATAATCTTTTATGTAATGTGTATAAAAGATGAAATAAACAATGGTGATTGGTTGGTTGGGTTTATGTGTAGATGTAAATGACAAAAGTGTAGGTTTCTTCCATGAAATTTTGGGGATAATTTTCCGGGAAAATACTAGTATTTTATGTTGTCCATGCTTTTTTAGAAGAGGATTTTGCCTCTTCTCTAAATTCCCTTCTGTAATAGTTGCAGTTTAACCATGAATCTGTGTTGATCCTAATGGAAGGGTGAGAATGTGTTACTAAATTTCTGATGAGAATTTAAGGAAGTTATAGAGCATTATTAAAGAAAGGTGGACAATCCTGATGGTGAATTTGAGCAATGTAAAATCAATTTAGAGAACACTTGACCATATCAGTCAACTTCTAAATTGATTTTAAAAATATGGAGGATGCATTATCTATCAAAAATTATCAAGGAGGTTGTGAATTTTGGGAAGAATCTGTAACCTTTTTAGTTGATGTGAAGTAAAATAAGCTGGCATTCTTATAGCCTATTTCTTGGAACCCTTTAATGAGGTATAATAGAAAAATGGCTTAGGTCAAATGCTAGTTTCAGAGGATAGTAATGTTTTCACTTAAGGAAGTGCATCTATTTGGCAATGTCTAAGAGTTTGAAAAAGTCCTGGTGCAGTAAGATGCTGCCAATTGAAGTTTACATAAAAACATTTTATATCTGCTCTAATTCTTCTACTCATCTTTGATTTTTTTACTCTCAAATGCAGTTATGTGATCTGATTGTCATGCTTACTCCTGTTCAAATTTGCTGTCTCCTTGCAGTTTACACTTTTAAAAATGTGCAAAAATCTTGAGTTTTTAAAATATATTAACAAAGTTATGAAGTCCTGAACACTAATTTTAGATATTTTCACCACTCTTAAATTAGCAGTTACTCCCCATAACACACTCCACATCCCAGCCTAAAGCAGCCACTAATCTACTTTGTCTTTATAGATTTGTGTATTCTGGGAATTTTTTATAAATAGAACCATAAATGGATCTTTTGAATGACATCATAATATTTTCTTAAATATTAGAATAGTATTTTCAAAATACAATCATGTTTTAAAATCTATTAATATTTCATTCATGTATTGTGAATTAAGATTATATTTTATATTATAAATGTGGATATTATTCTGTTATATATGTATACTGTGGATATACATGTTATGGCACATTTTATATTTCCATTCATCAGAAGATAGACAATTGGATTGGGCTATTACTAATACTGATGCTGTGAATATTCCTGTGCACATTTTTGTGCATAATATGTATTTTATTTTCTTTTATAGTATGCCTAGGAATATAAACCTGGGTTTAAGATTTTGAGGAGCTTGGGGAATATCAATGATGTAGAAGGAAATCAAGAGTCAGAGTGGAGGGATGGGTAAGGAGAGGCAATGCAGAATTAATCTTAAAAAATCATGTTATGTGCGTACATAAGTATATTGTAACAGGGAATTTCACCTTTATGCTAAGTAAAAATAAAAAATCTAATATAAACAAATAGAGGAGTAAAAGGAAGTCTAATAGAGTAGAGGAAGGAGAATGGAAGAGGGGAGAGTGGGTTGTTTTGGATATTCTGGATTGTTTGTATTTCATGTGAAATTTAGGGTCATCTTGTCAAATTCTGCAATTTACTGAAATTCCACTGAATCTGTAGATCAATTTTGGGGGAGTTATTCAATGTTAACAAAATTAAGACTTCTAATCAATAATATAATGTCCTTTTTCATTTAATTGTCTTAATTTATTTCAGCAATATTTTGGGGACTTTATAAGTCTTATACATTCTTTGTTATATTTATTACTAAATATTACATTCTTTTGATTCTATTATAAATGAAATTTTATGTTTTTATTTGTGCATTATAGTTATATAAAATATTTGGTTTCATTCTGACATGTTCATGAATGAAATATAATTAATTCCACTTCAGTCCCAACTACTTCTTTTTTTCCCCTCCTGTTTCATTTCCTCTACTCTACTTGTCTTCTAATTATTTATAGTTTTTTTTAATGTTTGCTTTGTAAATATACAAAAAGGTGAAATTCACTGTGGTATAATCATATATGTACATAGCATAATTTGATCAATTTCATGCATTGTCCCTCCCTTTTCCCATTCCCCTGCCATCTGCTTCCTCAACATAATTGCTTTTGTTTTTTTAAACTTCAATTTTAGATTGCTTATTAGTAGTGTATAGAAATAAAGTGCTTTTTTAACATAGTTCTTAGAAACTTGCTGAACTTATTTCTCAGTTCCAATAGTTTTAAATACATTCTTTTGGATTTTCTACATGTGAGATCATGTCATCTGTTAATAATAATAGTTTTACTAAATCCTCCTTAATCTTTATATCTTTAATTTCTTTATCTAGTTTCATCTTCCTTATGGAATCTTCCATTACAATATTGCATGGATATGGTGAGAATATCTTTGTCTTTTTCTCAGTCTTAGCAGTAAAAGAATTATTTTATCATTTAATGTAACATTAGGTGTAGGTTTTGTTTAGATGCTGTTTATCAGTTTGATGAATTTCCCTTATATTCCTAATTTGTTGAGTGTTTTAATTTTTCTCAGGAAAAAGTATTAGATTTGTGGACATTGACATAATTATGTTGTTTTTGTTTATTATTGTGTTGTACTAACCTTGATTGATTTATTCTTATTCCTGGCAAAGCCCCACTTATTTGTGGTATACAATACTTTCTTGTATTATGCTTAATTGTGTTTGCTTGTATTATATTGTGGATTTTCACACACACACACACATACAAGTACACAAGGAATATTTACTTGTATTTGTGTTGTCTTTGATTTTGATATTAAAGTGAGAGTGACATCATATTAATAGTTTGGAATTGTTTCTTGTTTCTTCCTCTTCTACGTTGTTAAAATGTTTGTGAAGAATTGTTGTCAATTCTTTCTTATAGTTTGGGAGGATTCATTACTGAAGCCATGTGGTCCTTGGTGTTCTGTGTGTGTTTGTATGTGTGTGTATCTATGTGTGTATGGCATTTTAAAATTAGCAAGTCACTCTCTTTATGCTATTATATTCTACTCAGAATCTGCTTTTTTTTTTTTTTTTTTTTTTTTTTGTGGTACCAGGGATTGAACTCAGGGGCACTCGACCACTGGGCCACATCCCCAGCCCTTTTTTGTATTTTATTTAGAGACAGGGTCTCACTGAGTTGATAAGTGCCTAGCCATTGCTGAGGCTGGCTTTGAACTCACGATCCTCCTGCCTCAGCCTCCAAAAGTGCTGGGATTACAGGCGTGCGCCACTGCGCCCGTCTAAGAATCTGCTTTTCTTGAGTCTTTTTTGTTAGTTCATGTCTTTTATTCATTTCATCTGTGTTATCCAATTTTTTTGACATATAGTTGTTCATGTAGTCTCTTAAAATTATTCAAAACTTAAATAGGGAAAATAGCAATGTCTCCTATTTCATTCATGACCAATAATTATTTTTTATTAAAGCATTATAATTATGCATAATATTTTGGTTCATTTTAACAAAATCATATATGCAAGAAATTTGATTTCAATCCCTATCCCCCCAACATTTCCTCCCCTCATCCATCTATAGTTTGAGTCTTTTTATATACTTATTTACTTTTTGTCACTCTAACTAAAGATCTGTCAATTTTGTTGATCTTTTCAAACAATAATTTTTGGTTGTTTTTATTTTTGTATTTTAAAAGTTCTTTATTTAACTACAATCTATATTATTTCTTCCCTTTTGCTTGATTTGGATATTTTGCCCTTCATTTTATAATGTTGTAAGGTGAAAGGTTAATTTATTGACTTGAGATTGTTCACTTGTTAAATTGTCATTTATAGTTATAAATTTCAAAACACTGTTTTATCTGTATCCCATATGTTTTGATATCATATTTTTCCTTTTTATTCATGTTAAAGAACTTTTAAAAAATGTTCCTGTCATTTCTTTTAGACTTTTGGTCATACTATAGTGTGTTGTTTAATTCCAACTTACTTTTTTTTCCCTTTTGTAAAAATTTATTTATTTATTTGTTCTAATTAGTTATATATAACAAGAGAATGCATTTCAATTCATAGTACACATGTGGAGCACAATTATTCATTTCTCTGGTTGTTTACAAAATATATTCACACCATTCGTGTCTTCATACATGTACTTAGGGTAGTGATGTCCATCTCATTCCACCATCTTTCCTACCCTCATCCCCCCTCCCTTCCCCTCCCTCCCCTTTGCCCTATACAAAGTTCAGAGTTTCACACATTTTTTTTTCTTTCATTGTGGTTATAAAATGTACTTGGTATTAATTCAGTACTTTCAAATTTATTGAAACCTTTATGGTTTAGCATAAGGTCTATTCCAAATAATGTATAATGTATTTTGCAGTTCTAGAGATGTCCATTAGCCTCATTCCTAGCCCTTCCTGTGTTTGTGTGAAATATATCACATTTCTATTTAGTATAGACTGAACAATACAATTTTTATGGATATTGTTCTAAATGCAGTTGTTTCATTTAATTCAGTCAAAAGAGGATATGGAATATGGAATTATACTCTCTTATATCATTAGCACAATGTTTACTGAATAAAACTCTTCTTTTGTTTTTCATGTCTGGTGTCATTTGATTTTAGGCCTCCTTCAGCCTTTACTATTTTTTGTAGGGCTAATTTGCTGGCAACAAATTCACTTTTTAAAAATCCAGTAATATCTTAATATTGTATTTAATTTTGAAAGATAATTTACTGTTTATATGTTTCTTGAGTGACAATAATTTTTTCTCTTTAAAAAAACTTGAAAATGTCATCCCAATACATTCTGGTCTCTACATTTTTTAAAATAAGAAATCAGCTGTTAAACTTCAGGTTTTCCATTTTTACATAAAAGGCATTTTCTTTCATGATTTCCTCTTTGTTTTTGACTTTTAATACTTTGACTCAGTTATATTTGGGTGTACATATCCTTGTATGTTACCTACTTCTGATTTCTTGAGCTTTGTATAGATTAATGTTTTTTGTGAAATTTAGGAAGGTTTTAGCCAGTGTTATTGTTTAGATATGTGGTATTTTTCAAAAGCTCAAGTGTGAGATACTGCAAGGTTTAGAGTTGAAAAAATTTGGTTATGAGAGACATAACCTAATCAGTGCACTAACCCCCTTATTGGAAATAATTGGGTGGTAAATGTAGGCAGGTAGGGTGTAACTGCTCTGCCATGATGTTCTGCCTCACTTCAGGCCCAGAGCAGTGGAACCAGCCATTTGTGGACTGAGAACTCTTAAACTGTGAACCCCCAAAAAACCTTCCCTCCTCTAAAATTATTCTTATAGGGTCTTTTTTGTCACAGGAGTGAGAAAACTAACTAAACAGCCAGTATTTCTTTAAATATTTTTGTGCTATGTGTCTCTCTCTACTTCTTCTGGTGCTTATATTATATACATATTATTGTGCTTAATGGCGTACCCCATTTCTCTGAGGCTTTTCTATTATTTCTTCATTTTTTTTTTACTCTCTGCTCTTTATTTTGCTTAATGTATATTAAATCTGTCTCCTAATTCACTGATTCTTCTGTCAACTCAAACTTACTGATTTTTTTAAGTTTTTATTTGTTCTTTTTAGTTATACATGATAGTAGAATATATTTTGATATATTATACATACATGGAGTATAACTTCCCATTCTGTTTTTTTGGTGTGTGTGTCTGTATGTGGATGTGTGTGTGTGGTACTGGGAATTGAACCCAGGGGTGCTTAACCTCTAGCCACATCCCCAGCACATTTTTATATTTTTTATTTAGAGAGAGAGTCTCACTGAGGTGCTGAGGCTGGCTTTGAAGTCGTGATGGATCATCCTACCTCAGCCTCTGGAGCTGCTGGGATTAAAAGCATGTGACAGTGTGCCCAGCTAACTTCCAATTCTTGTGGTTGTACGTGATGTGGAGTTACATTGGACATGTATTCATATATGAACATAGGAAAGTTATGTCCAATTCATTCTACTGTCTTTCCTATTCCCACCCTCACTTCCCTTCATTCCCACTTGTTTAATTCAATGAACTTCTGTTCTTTCTCCTCCCTACACTCCCTTGTTGTGGCTTAGCATCTGTTGTCGCCGGAAAGGGATTGCAGCCTGGAACGGCAGCGCAACGGGAAGGAGTCCGGAGACAGGATGGAGACGAAAATATTCTTTAATCTTTCTGTCTCTGTCTCTTGTAATTTCTAACACCACATACACACTCTCACAAGAAACCAAGGCACCTACTCTTACAAGAAACTACAATATATCTATACAATAGCGATAACCCTGTCTTTTCTCTCTCTGGTCTCTTCCCATGCGCCCGAGCAGCAATGGCGCTAGCTCGATCTGCTGAGTCACCGTTCAAATCTCTCGAGATCCTCGACCAAGTCCCGCGAGATCCCAGGCCAAGTCCCGTGAGACTACGGAAGGCGGAAATGCCCAAAAATGTCTATGGCCCTTAGTCAACCACAATCTTAGCTATCTCCCCAAACAGGGCTCCTGCATTTCCCCCTTTTGTTTTAAAAGAGGGGATGCTCTAGGACGTCTATGTGCAACCAACATTCTTACCCGTCATCGGATAATCAAGGCTGTGCCCTTGACTCCTGTCTTACGTTGATATGTCAGCCACATGAGACTATCCCGTGCGACTGTGCCTGTCTTAGGTTGTCCCCCTCTGGGGATCTTACCCGTCATTGGCTAACCAGCCATCCAATGGAGCCCTTTAGGATCAACTGTGTAAGATGACTAACAGCCGTCCAATTGTGGTGAGATGCTGTGGCTTTAAGGCAACAAGCCTTTTGGTGACGAGCCAAATTGCATAGCATATCAAATTCTTTAAACAAATCAGCTGCCCTAAGTTCTATCAAGTAACACACTGAGTTCTCTAAACAAATACCCCCAAGGTACTGTCCCATGAAGTCCCAAACAATGAAAGATCAAAATGTCCACTTGTTATAACACGTAGATCTAGGAGGCCCCATGCATGCAGAGCAGAGGCCACACTGCTGGTGAGGTTGTTTGACATTTGAGCAGCAGGGATGCTTGCAGCGACCGCGATCCCTGCATCTGTAGCAGCAGCCGTCTTTTTTATGTCTAGACAATGCCACCAGCAAATCTTCAGGGCCCGCTCCCTAGAGACTCAAGCATCATTTATTAAAGGAAAGGCAGTGCTATTCCAGCACTGAGTCAAGAGGCAAGTTGTCAAACTAAAAAATAGAATTATTAGATTAGAAAATTAAAGTTGATTTCTGCTCATACACATTGCAGCCTGAGCTCCCACAAACATAAGCTGGCAAATCATCATATTTAGAACAAAACAAAGAAAGACTGAGGGTATTTACTGTATTAAAGATAGATTAAAGAAAAACTAAAAGCACTTTGGAGAAATAATTTGTTAGCTGGAACTCTCGAGTTTCTGCATACACAGCAGTCCTTTACCTGTTGAAATAATTGAAATTAATCATTTATTAAACAAATGAAGTTAATAACAAATAAGCAACCTTATGTCAAAACACCAAAATATCAGGTTATACAGCCCTAGTCATATTTTTCGTTAAAGAGAAATCCCTGGGACACCTATAAAACAAAATTGAAGGTACCTTCACTTATTAAATTATTTACCCAATTTGAATACTCTTAAACTTAAATGAATTAGAGTTATTTGGATCCATATATATATATTCACAAGTGCTTTGTTATTATTATTTATTTATTTTTTTTGGTACCGGGGATTGAACTCAGGGGCACTTGACCACTGGGCCACATCCCCAGCCCTTTTTTTTTGTATTTTATTAGAAGCAGGGTCTCACTGAGTTACTAAGTGCCTCGCCATTGCTGAGGCTGGCTTTGAACTGGCGATCCTCCTGACTCAGCCTCCCAAAGTGCTGGGATTACAGGCGTGCGCCACCGCGCCCGGCGCGCTTTGTTATTTTTGATGTCACACTGGACAGACAGGCGCACATACAAACATATATTTGTGACGTCACATTAACATGAAATTTAGACAAATACACAGACATAAACACATATATATATAAAAAATACAATTGTGTGCACACTAAAGAGAGATCTCTTCGTCCCAGCCGGGAGGAATGACACTTAAGTTGTGACATATTTTGAAGGACTCTTTTAAGGGAATCATTCCATATCTCCATCATGGTCCTCTTGATTTTGTACCTTTTTTATTAATCTTGATTCCTCAACAACTTCATCTTGATCCTTTTGATTTGGTACCTGCTTTATTAATCTAGATGGTATCCATATTGGAGAGGATTCATGCTTTGGAAAAACACAAACAGATCCTCTCCCCCAAATTAATACTGGATCTGGACCTTTCCATGTACCTGAAAGAACATCCTTCCAGTAAACCTAAGGTTTATGTTCTTGGTGTGGGTTCCAATGTCTGTCTCCAGCAGAATAACCATCAGAGGCTAAAGTTAAAAAAATTTAAGGTAAACAGGGCAACTGCCAATCTGTCCTTAGGATTTTTCCAGTTTCCTTCTTTCTGTTTTAACAACATAACTTTTAGTGTGCGGTTTGCTCTTTCAATAATGCCCTGACCCTGAGGATTGTATGGGATGCCTGTTTTATGGGATATGTTGAATTTTGCGCAAAACTGTTTGAAAGATGAGGACGTATATGCGGGGCCATTATCTGTTTTAAGCATTTTGGTGATGCCCAATGCAGCAAAACCTTGTAAACAATGAGATGTGACATCTTTAACTTTTTCTCCAGAATGTAAGGAAGCAAAAATCATGCCTGAGCATGTATCTATGGTTACATGAATAAATCACAATTTTCCAAAACTTGGCTCATGAGTAACATCCATCTGCCACAAATGATTGGGCATTAATCCTCTAGGGTTAACACCAAAAAGAGGATTGGGCAAATGTGTCATACAAGATTTACAATCTTTTACAATTGTTCTGGCTTGCTCCTTTGTGATTTTAAACCTACGTTGCAAGGTGGTGCTGTTGACGTGAAACTGGGAATGAAATAAAGTAGCTTGTTGTAGCGCTGAAAGTATAAATATTGTTTTTGTAAGTTCATCAGCCTTTTGATTACTTTCATGGAGGGGGCCAGGCAAATTAGTATGTGCTCTAATATGGCCTATGAATAGAGGTTCTTTTCTTGCCCACAAAAGTTTTTGTATTTGATAAAACAATTTAAAAGCTGGAGTATGAGGTGCTATTGGTCCTGCTAACTCTAATTTTGGGACGGCTTGTACAATATAGTGGCTATCTGAAAAAATGTTTATGGGCTGGTCTCTAAAATTTTCCAGAGCTCTTACCACAGCTTCCAATTTCACAAGTTGAGCTGATTTGTGTGCAGTTATGTAAGTCATATTTTCTTTTGTAGTGACTACTGCAGCAGTACCATTTGAGGACCCATCTGCCGTGCTGAATGCCCCGTATGGGCCACCAACTGTTGTCGCTGGAAAGGGATTGCAGCCTGGAACAGCAGCGCCGCGGGAAGGAGTCTGGAGACAGGATGGAGACGAAAATATTCTTTAATCTTTCTGTCTCTGTCTCTTGTAATTTCTAACACCACATACACACTCTCACAAGAAACCAAGGCACCTACTCTTACAAGAAACTACAATATATCTATACAATAGCGATAACCCTGTCTTTTCTCTCTCTGGTCTCTTCCCATGCGCCCGAGCAGCAATGGCGCTAGCTCGATCTGCTGAGTCACCGTTCAAATCTCTCGAGATCCTCGACCAAGTCCCGCGAGATCCCAGGCCAAGTCCTGTGAGACTACGGAAGGCGGAAATGCCGAAAAATGTCTATGGCCCATAGTCAACCACAATCTTAGCTATCTCCCCAAACAGGGCTCCTGCAAGCATCCACATATAAGAGAAAACATTTGTCCTTTTTTTTTTTTTTTTTCTGGGGGGGATGGCTTATTTCACTTAGCTTGATGGTCTCAAGTTCCCTCCATTTTCCAACAAATGCCACAATTTCATTCTTCTTTATGGATGAGTAATATTTTATTGTGTATATTCACTATATTTTCTTTCTCCATTCATCTGTTGAAGGGCCCTAGGTTCCATAGCTTAGCTATTCTGAATTGAGTGGCTATGAACATTGATGTGGCTGCATCATTCTAGTATGCTGATTTTAAGTGTTCTGGGTATATACCGAGGATTGGGATAACTGGGTCAAATGGTGGTTCCATTCCAAGTTTTCTGAGAAATCTCCATACTGCTTTCCATAATGTTTGCACCAATTTCCAGTCCCACCAGCCATGTATGAGTGTACCTTTCCCCCACATCCTTGCCAACATTTATTGTTACTTGTATTCTCCATAATTGCCATTCTGACTGGAGTGAGGTGAAATTTCAATATAGTTTTTTTTTAATTCTAATTTATTATATATGACATCAGAATGTATTAAACTCATATTACACATATAGGGCACACTTTTTCATATCTCTGGTTGTATACAAAGTATATTCACTCCATTTGTGTCTTCATACATTTACTTTGGATAATGATGTCTATTTCATTCCACCATCATTTCTAACCCCTTGCCACCACTCTTCCCCTCCCACCCCTTTGCCCTGCCTAGAGTTCGTCTATTCCTTCCATGCTCCTCCTCCTTACCCCACTATGTATCAGCTTCCTTATATCAGAGAAGACATTCTACATTTGGTTTTTTGATATTGGCTAACTTCACTTAGCATTATATTCTCCAACTTCATCAATTTACCTGCAAATGCCATGATTTTATTCTCTTTTATTGCTGAGTAATACTCCTTTGTGTATATATACCATATTTTCTTTATCCATTCATCTACTGAAGGGCATCTAGGTTGCTTCCACAATTTAGCTGTTGTGAATTGTGCTGCTATAAGCATTGATGTGGCTGTGTCACTGTAGTATGCTGTTTTTAAGTCCTTTGTGAATAGACCCAGGAGTGGGATAGCTGGGTCAAATGGTTGTTCCATTCCATGTTTTCCAAGGAATCTCCATACTGCTTTCCATATTGGCTGTACCATTTTGCAATCCCACCAGCAATGTATGAGTGTGCCTTTTCCCCACATCCTTGCCAACACTTACTGTTGTTTGAATTCTTAATAGCTGCCATTCTTACTGGAGTGAGATGAAATCTTAGAATGGTTTTGATTTGCATTTCTCTAATTGCTAGAGATGTTGAATATCCTTTCATGTATTTGTTGATTGATTGTATATCTTCTTCTGAGAAGTGTCTGTTCAGTTCCTTGGCCCATTTATTGATTGGGTTATTTGAATTTTGGTTTTTAGCTTTAGAAATCTCAATATAGTTTTAATCTGCATTTCTCTAATTGCTAGTGATTTTGAACATTTTTTCATATATTTTTGACTATTCATATTTCTTCTTCTGTGAAGTGTCTGTTGAGTTTCTGTTCCTATTTATTTATTGGATTATCAAACTTACTGTTGAGTCCCTACAGTGATAGTTACATTTAAGATATTGAATTTTTGGAATTCAACATTTCTGTTTATAATTTCTTTCTCTTTATTGATAGTCTATTATCTCAATCATTGCTATTATATATTCCTTTAATTCTTTAACATAGTTTCCTTTAGATTTTTTTTTTCTTTGCCATGCTGGTGATCAATTCCAGGGCCTTGAGCATGCTAAGAAAGGACTCTACCCCTGAACTACATCCCTACCACTCTCTTAGTTTTTGAACATATTTATATTGAAAGCTTTAAAGTTCTTATCTTCTGAGTCCAATATCAGTACCTTGAAGCAGTTTCTATTGCTACCTTATTTTCCTACACATGGCAAACATTTTCCTGCTGTTTTTCTTGTATTCTTAATTTTGCTGTTGAAAATTGATGTTGAAAATAATATATTATAGTCCCTTTATACATACATGGAGTATACATTATTCTAATTAGGACCCCAGTCTTGTGGATACATGATGTAGAGATTGACTATGGTGTATTCACATACATTTCCCTTTGTCTACTCCACTGAACTTCTATTCTCCCCCACTATACACTATAAGAGATTTCTGGGGATTTTTATGTTGCTTCATTGGTTGTTTATTACCTGCCTAGAATAATTCTGTGAAATCTATTTCCCCTATAGTGTGCAACCTCTTGTCTATAGCCTCAGAGGTTTTTTTTTTTTTTTTTCCTATTTATCTTTTTCCTTAGCTTAGTTGGTATCACATCTGATTATGCATAAACTACTTGTTAAAGGTTGTATTAATCCACATAGCCATTTAAATATTCACTATCATTAGATGTGTATGTGTGACTTAGAGCCTGTTTCCACAATTCAGGAAAATTTACACTTTTGTGCTGTGTTCATCCATGGACTATTAGCTTAGTGATTCTCTCACAAACTACCACTGAGTTTATGAAGCCCTGAGTCTTCTAGATTACTAGGGATGAGTGATGCTATTTTAAAGTCTGGATTCCTAATGGTCATCTCTGGTTTAGTTATATTGTTCCAGTGAGGCTTCTGCCCTGTGTTGATTGTTTGGTGTTCAGGTTAGAGAATGCTTTCAAGTTTCCTACAGTTTCTACTCTTACAGTTATTGAGTAGGTATAGTTAAACATATGTGCATAGACTTCTGGACTCCCACATTCTGGAATAAATGTGATCTTAGGAGAGGGAAAGGGAAAGAGAGATACTGGGTTCTGAATTAGAACAAAATATATCCCATTTTTGTTTAATTGTCAGAATGGATTCTATTGTCATGTATACATAAAAAGAATTCATTTAAAAGATGACTATTTTTGTTGTTGTTGTTGTTTTTTCCCAAATATCCTCTATCAGATTTCTAACAGGTCTGCCATTTAAATTTTTGTTACTACTATCATGGAAATATCAGATCATCTTAACTGCTTATCATGTTGATTTTTAATAATACCCATATGCAGGAACTTCTCCAAGTTTTCTTGCAAATAATACAGTCCCCTCAGGCACAGCTTCCAGCCCTCCTTTCATAAGAACTGTTTCTTCTCCAGGATATAATCTCTAAATCACTATACTGGAGCTCATGGAAGAAATGCCAAATTATTTATTCCAGAGTAACATTTATGGCTCTATGTTCAGGTACTGGGAATGTTGGAAGGGTAGTGTCTGGTATTGTAAGATTGTTGGTCCCAGTGTAGAATCTTTGATTTAAAAGTGAACTGTGGTGTGGGTAGTCAGGGACTCAGTATTCTTGGCCTTATGAGTGTAAGGTAGGTTGTAGAAAGGAGCACTAATTTTCTTGGCCAACTGTTCTTGTAAGTATTGCTACTACTGTAATGAACTGGAGAGAGAGAGAGAGAGAGAGAGAGAGAGAGAGAGAGAGAGAGAGAGAGAGAGAGAGGAAATATTTGTGGCTTACATGACCTGGCACGAAACTCTAGTCTTAGACTAAAATCACTGTGGATAGGGATTCAGTTCTTTTTCTACCATACCTTCCAGCAATAGAGTATTAAAAGACCTATTACATGGAGCTAGAGAGGGATCAGGAGTTGGGAGCAGGTTATATGCTGAAGACTCTTCTTTATCTTTGTTGTAGTTTAGATGTTAGATGACCCACAAAAGTTTATGTGTGAGACAGTTCAAGAAGTTCAGAGGTAGAAGGATTGGGTTATGAAAGTCTTAACCCAGTCACTGAATTCATTCCCTGATGGGGATTAATTGAGTGGTGACTGAAGGCTGGTAGGGTGGAAAGGTGGGTCATTGGGGGTGTGCCTTTGGAGTGAATATTTTGTATCTGGTAAGTGGAGTCTTTCTCTCTGCTTCATGATCAGTATGTCAGCCTCTTCCATCTGCCACACTCTTCTGCCATGTTATTTTGCTTCACCTGAGGTCCAGGAAATGGAGCTGTCTATGGACTGAGAACTCTGAAACCATGAGCCCCCAAATAAACTTTTCCTCCTAAAATTGTTCACATCAGGGCTTTTTGGACACAGCAACAAAAAAAATGACTAAAGCAATTTACTAGGATTTTATATATTTTCCCTTTTTTAAAAAATATTTTATTCCCTTAAGACAATATCTGGAGGCTTTAAATGTTCCTTCTTTAAAATTATTTTCACTAAACAATTGTTTTACTGGGGAAAGGGTACATTGATGTACACCACCATTTCAAAAGTACTGTAATATACTTTGTCTCAGAGACTCTTCAGTAAATGGGAATGCAATAATGAATAAAATAATTTTGATTTTATAAATTTAAATGAGTGATTTCAATTAGCTATAGTATCACTCCTACTGAGTTCTAAGCTCTTGAAAATATGATATCTATACATACAATCTATGGGAACAGAGAAAATATGATTAAGGAAGAAAAGGGGGAATATTCTTAGAAGTTATGGCACCCAATTCTAAAGGATAAATATGATATTTTCTAAGTGAGGAAATGGGTTTAGTAGGGCATATCAGGCAAAAAAAAATTAATAAGATGGGGCAAAAGGGAACCATAGCCTGTTTCCTATTATTAAAACAAAATATAAGAAAAAAAGTGGCAATACTTGCATTAGGGAGGTGGGCATGGACTATTACAAACCATGTTGAGGAATTATCATATTATTCAAAAGGTAAAAGAGAGTTATTAAGTGGTTTTAAGCAGGATAATGGCATAATTGAGATTAGTATTAGAAGGATCACTTTAGCTGTGCTATAAAGCAAGTGTAAAAATGTTACTAACCGCTGGCCAAATTAAGAATGCTACTAAGTATTGGCCAAATGCTATTTTTGTAAATAAAGTTTTCTTGGAACACAGCTGTATTTACATATTGTTTATAGATGTTTTTGCCCCACAATGGCAGCCTTGAGAAGCTACAAAGAGCCCATATGGCCTTGAAGGCTTTGAAATCCTAAAATATTTACTCTTTCACAAAATAAATGCAGATAGTTTGGAGAGGGCCAAAGCTTTAAGCTGGTACATATGATAGGATGCTCTTGCAATAATCCAGCAAGAAATGAAAAAGACCCAGGACAAAACTACAAATTTTTAATTTTATTTTTTTAATTAGTTTATTTGTAAACTGACATATAAAATTATATGATTATACATTTATCACCATAACTTCATTATTGATTGAATATAAAATCATTAGCCATTAGGTTTTTTTGTTTTTCTTTTTTACTTTCCTCTCACTGTGGTTTCAGAATTCAGGGATTGAAATTTATGCTAGTTAAATATCTGTCTCCGTATTAAGTGTGAAGATACTAGTTGAAAAGGCCTTGTGTGACTATGACTAATTGACGCTTCCCTTAGTGGTAATAAATGTTATTAATATGCTGAAGAGCTACTGTTGACTAGAAATGCCCCATTATTTCTTATGGAAGCAGAAAAATTTTCAGGGTACCTAAACCTTTAAAATGAATATTATAATGCAATATCCTTCATCACACTGGCCCTTGAGTCCACCAAAGGAATTACGTATTCATTTCTCTTAGACCAAGCAATACTTCCACACATACATCCCCCCTCCAAACACAATACCACCAAAGTGACTTTGGGTGCTGCCAGTATTATTTTAGGAATAATAAAGATGTTAGCAGCTGGATGTGGTGATTCATGCCTGTAATCCCAGCAGCTGGGGAAGCTAAGGCAGGAGGATCAAGATTTCAAAGCCAGCCTCAGCAACTTAGTAAGGCACTAAGCAAATCAGCAACATCCTGTCTCTAAATAAAATATAAATAAGAGCTGGAGATATTGCTCAATGGTTGAGTACCCCTGGGTTAAACCCCTAGTGTTGCTGCCTGCAGCTGCTGCC
Source organism: Tamias sibiricus (assembly GCA_025594165.1). Classification (NCBI taxonomy): domain Eukaryota; kingdom Metazoa; phylum Chordata; class Mammalia; order Rodentia; family Sciuridae; genus Tamias; species Tamias sibiricus. Next base: position 112,824,517 of record CM046667.1, read on the forward strand.
ACCTGCAGCAACGATACCACGGGAAAGAATTTGGAGGCAGACTGGGAATGAGTAGTTTCTTTATTCTTGCTTCTTCTACTGACTTCTCTCTCCAACTCCAACAACCTCTCCAACTCCAACTCCAACCAACCTATCGCCAGCCCTACCTGGTTAAATACTCTTCATCTTAACAAGTATACACGTGTTACAAGCTCAACTTACAGGTGCATCACACAGTGTTCATGGGCACAGAAAGATTCTTAGTTGGTTACAATAAGGTCAGGAGAAAACAATTAAATGCCTCCTGTTTGGCTCTCAGCCAGCCGCCATCTTAGCTACCTCCTCATTAAGGCTCTTACATTTCCCCCATTTTGTTTTAAAAGAGGGATAGCTTAAATGGATGGGTGACGACCCTCACCACATCAGTATCGACTGTGCCTATCTTAGGCATCCACATGTGCAACCAACATTCTTACCCATCATCAGATAATCAAGGCTGTGCCCTTGACTCCTGTCTTCGGTTGATATGTCGGCCACATGAGACTTTCCCATTATTGACTACCAGCCATCCATCATCATGAGGAGATGCTCCGGTTCTAAGGCGGCAAGCTTTTTGCTGACGAGCCAAGTTCCATTAAATAGCGTACTAAGTTCTCTTAGACAAATCAGGTGCCCCAAGTTCCATTAAGTAACGCACTGAGTTCTCTAGACAAATCAGCTGCCCTATCAAGGTTAAGAAAAGGGATACCCGCAAGACATTGTCCTGTGTAATGTCTTAAACATAGAAAGATCTGTCAAAATGTCCACTTGTTCTTGGAGCAACACGTTGATTGACAATTTCAAAATGTGGTGTTGATCTAGGAGGCCCTGTGCATGCAGAGCAGAGGCCATACTGCTGGTGAAGTTGTTCAATGCTTGAGCAATAGGAATGCTTGTAGCAATTGTGACCCCTGCAGCTGTAGCAGCAGCAGCTGTCTCGTTTATGTCTAGACAATGCCACCAGCAAATCTTCAGGGCCCACTAAGACTGGCATAGGGATGTACCTAGAAACTCAAGCAGCAATCATTAGAGGATGAAAGGCAGTGCCATTCCAGCACTGAGTAAGGAAGCAAGTTGTAGGAGTGCAATTTAAACTAAAATATAGAATTATTGGATCTTCTGGTATCTGAAGTTGATTTCTGCTCACACACATTGCTGCTTGAGCTCCCACGAACATTAGCTGGCAAAATATCACATTCAGAACGGATTAAAGAAAGACTGAGGGTATTTAGCTGACAAAATATTACATTTAAGATAGATTAAAGAAAAGCTAAGAGCATTTTAGAAAAATAATTTGTTAGCTGGAACTTTTGAGCCTCTGCATGCACAGCAACCTTCCATGAATATACCTGTTGAAACAATTTAAATTAATCAGCTATTTAACAAATAAAGTAAATTACAAATAAACAATCCCATGTCAAATACCAAAATATCAGGTTGAACAGTATTAGTCATATTCCTTGCTGAAGAGAAGACCTAGAGATACTTATAAATTAAGTTTGAAGGTACCTTCATTTTTTAATTGTTTACCAAATTTGAATATATTTAACTTAAATGAATTAAAGTTATTTGGATCCTTTTTCTTTTTTTGGAAATAATTTTCATGAGCTCTCAGTTTTTTTTTTATTTGTGTCGTCACATTTACATGAAATCTAGACAAGTGCACAGACATAAAGACATATATTTGTGATGTCACATTTACATGAAATCTAGACAAGTGCACAGACATAAAGACATATATATGTGACATCACATTTACATGAAATCCAGACAAGTGCACAGACATAAAGACATATATAAAAAAAGAAAAACACAATTGTGTGCACACTAAAGAGTGATCCTCTCGTCCCTGCCGGGAGGAATGAAACTTAAGTTGTGAATTTATTGAAGGAAAAAGTGTGCAGCTTAAAAATTTCTAAGCTGAAAAGACAAAGATGAGGTTCCTTTGTCATAAAAGAAACAAACTTGCGCAGGTGCGCAGATTGATACCTCTTTTAAGGGAATCATTCCACAACTACTTCATCTTGGCCCTTTTGATTTGGCACTTGTTTTATTAATCTTAATTCCACAAAAACTTCATCTTGGTCCTTTTGATTTGGTACCTGTTTTATTAATCTTGATGGTATCCATACCGGTGAGGACTCGTGCTGTGGAAAAACACAAACAGATCCTCTCCCCCAAATTAATACTGGGTCTGGGCCCTTCCATGTGCAGGAAAGAACATCCTTCCAGTAAACCAAAGGATTATGTTGTTGATGTGGATTCCAGTGTCTGTCTCCAGCCGAATATCCTTTGGAATCAAAGGTAAAAAATTTAAAGTAAAAAGGGCAATGGCTAATCTATCTTTAGAATTTGTCAAATTTCCTTCTTTTTGTTTCAAAAGCATAAGTTTGAGTATGCAATTAGCTTGTTCAATTATACCTTGGCCTTGAGGATTATACGGAATACCAGTCTTATGAAGTATACTGAATTTTGCGCAAAACTGTTTGAAAGATGAGGATGTATATGCAGGGCCATTGTCTGTTTTAAGCATTTTGTGAATGTCCAGTGCAGCAAAAGATTGTAAACAATGAGATGTAATATCTTTAACTTTTTCTCCAGCATGTAAGGAAGCAAAAATTACGCCTGAGCATGTATCTATGGTCACATGAATAAATCGCAATTTTCCAAAACTTGGCTCATGAGTGACATCCATCTGCTACAAATGATTGGGCATTAATCCTCTTGGGTTAACCCCATAATGTGGATTGGGCAAATGTGTCACACAAGATTTACAAGCCTTCACAATTGTTCACTCTTGATCTTTAGTTATTTTGAAATTTTGTTGTAATGTATTACTGTTAACATGAAATTGAGATAGGAACAAGGTAGCTTGTTGGACTTCTGAAAATATATAGATTGTTTTAGTAAGGGCATCGGCCTTTTGATTACCTTCATGGAGAGGTCCAGGCAAATTAGTATGAGCTCTGATATGTCCAATAAACAAAGGTTCTTTACGTTCCCATAGAAGGTTTTGAATTTGAAAATACAATTTAAAGGCTGGAGTGTGTGGTGCTATTGGACCTGACAGCTCCAATTTAGGGACAGCATGTACAATATAGTGGCTGTCTGAAAAATATTTATGGGTTGTTCTTTAAAACTTTCAAGAGCTATAATAATAGCTTCTAGTTCAACTAATTGAGCTGATTTATGGGCAGTAATATGAATCATATTTTCTTTTTGAGTGACTACTGCAGCAGTACCATTAGAGGACCCATCTGTAAATACATTTAATGCCTTAGGAATAGGTTGATTTTTTATTACCTGTGGAAATATGACAGGATGATTGATACAAAAATATAGTATAGGAGACTTAGGAAGATGGTTATCAAAATTTGCAGAAGTAGAGCATCTAGCTATAGCCCAGTCATTATCATTGAAGCATAAATATTTAACCTGTGATGATGAATAGGGAGCAATAATAGTAACAGGGTGAATACCAAAGATTTTAGTAGAAGTCTTAAGTCCTTGAAGAATAAGTTTAGCCACCATGGAGGTATAAGACACAATTGTACTTTTAGGAGAGATGGGCAAATGTATCCATAATAAAGACCCCTATTGCCAAAATACTCCTGTGGGTGTATATTGTGAAGAAATAATGATTAATATCAGCGGTCAAGTAAAATCAATTCTATCACAATGGGATCCTTCAATGGCCTTTTCTACCAACTTTACAGCTTCCCTAGCATCTGGAGTCAATGTTCGTGGTGAAGATGTATCAGGGTTCCTGCGAAGGATATCAAATAAAGGTTTTAATTGGCCAGTAGTGAGGCTTAGTGTAGGGTGAAGCTGATTAATGTCTCCCAGCAATTTTTTGAAAATCATTAAGAGTAGCTAGATGTTCCTTATTTATTAAGATTTTTGGGGGCCTAATAAAAGTATCCATAATTTGGAATCATTGATAAAATATTGGAGATCTAGTTTGAACCTTTTCTTCAGCAATGTTTAGTCCATATCGTTTCTAGATTTCTGATATATCGCTAAATATGGTGAATAAGACTTTTTGATTAGGATGAGCAAGCAAAACATCATCCATATAATGGAGGCACATAAGCTCTGGGTATTTGTTCTTGATAGGCTGAATAACTTTATCTACATAGATTTGACACATAGTGGGGCTATTAGCCATACCCTGGGGTAAAACTTTCCACTGAAATCTTTGATCAGGTCCATTATTATTAATAGAAGAAAATGAAAAAGCAAACCTGGGGGCATCCAGCGGATGTAAAGGAATAGAAAAAAAAAAAAATCCTTTACATCAAGGGTTATAAGATGGAAATTTTTAGGAATAGCTACAGGATTAGGAAGTCCAGGTTGGGTAGGGCCCATAATTTGCATGGTTTTATTGATTTCTCTAATATAATGTAACAATTGCCATTTTCCCGATTTTTTCCTAATCATGAATATGGGGGAATTCCAGGGAAAGGTGGAAGGTTCTATATGTCCTGCTTCTAGTTGTTCTTGGACTAGTATGTGGGCTGCTTGTAATCTCTCTCTAGATAGGGGCCACTGAGGGACCCAAACTGGCTTATCAGAAAGCCATGGTATTTTCAAAATTGTTTTCTCAGTGGCCCCTTAAAAGAAATCCTATACTTTTTTAATGACGATTTCCTTTTGTAACACCTGCGGGCTTGGTTGTGAGATGTACTCCCATTTGTTGTAAAACATCTCTTCCCCATAAGGTAACTGGCAATCTGGACAAAACATAAGGCTGAAATGTTCCTTGATGCCCTTCATCATCCTCCCATTTTAAAACTGTTGCACTTTGTTCTGGGCAATTAGAATATCCCAAGTCTCTCAAACTATTTGAAGCCTTTTGCGAAGGCCAGTGTTTGGGCCTTTGTCACACGTTGATGATGGAAGAGTCAGCCCCAGTGTCAATCAACCCCTCCATCTCTATTCCTTGCATTTTTATTTTGCACATAGGCCTCTGTGAACAATGCTGAACCCAGCAAGCCATAGGTCCCGAGCCAGTGGAACCAAATCCCCTATTGTTCCTATTTTGAGGCATACTCTTAAATGAGTCATGTAAACTGGGAAGGAGAAGCAGCTGAGCAATTCTATCACCTTGGTTAACAGAGCAAATGCCTCGAGGTGAACTAAGCATAATCTTAATTTCTCCTTGGTAGTCTGAGTCTGTTATACCTGGAGTCACTTGAAAATCTGATAAGCTTTTAGAACTTCACCCAAGGATATGTCCTACAGTCCCTAAGGGAAGAGGTCCCCTGACTCCCGTGGAAATCAGTTGAACCCCCATTTCAGGTGTTAGCACTATTCGGGCTGTGGAACAGAGGTCTAGTCCTGCACTTCCTCTTGTTCCTCTAAAGAGGGAGTCAATGGATAAGAGGGATCGTGTCGAGGAATCATCTGGATGGATGTTTGAGGATACTCTTCCTCTAATGCCTCATACATTTGTGGGCCCCAAGGGATTGGGCCCCATGCCCCATTTTTTGAATTGCCAGTCAAAATGTTATCATAAATATCAGTTTTAGATCTGCACTTATTAGCCCAATAGTTTCCTTTTTTACACCTGGGGCAGCGGCCTGGGACATGATACGAGCTTGGTCTTATTTCTATTGTCTCTTGCCTTCTTTGGGGATATTGTTTTCTAGAACAACCTGATTGACTATAATAACTTTTAGGTTGAGCCCTTCTTGTAAAATTTTGAGGAGAAGCACCTCTCATGGCTGCTGCAATTACATTTCCTGTAACAAATGTGTCGTTTATGTCTTTGCATAGTCTTATATATACAGAAAGGTCCCTTTTAGATTTCCAAGGTCTGATAGCGTCTTGACAATATTTGTTGGCATTTTCATATGCTAGCTGAACCACTAATTGCATGGCTTGATCAAGGTCTCCAAACACTCTACCTGCAGTTCACAAAAGCCGATCAGCAAAGTCAGCATATGGCTCATTAGGTCCCTGGATTACTTTAGACAAGCTACCCTGTAAGTCACCAGTTTCTTTTTTTTTTTTTTTTTTTTTCTATTTTATTTTTTTTTAATTTTTTTATTATTTATTTACTTATTCATCATGCACAAGTATAGTATCTTTTTACATACAACTGCTTGTATACAAAGTATATAAGTACCATTCAGATCTTCAATCATGCATTTAGGTTAATGATATCCATCTCATTCAATCACCAATTTTTTTCCAACCCCCCCCCTTACTCCCTCCCTCCCCTCCCTTTCCGTTGACCATTCTAGTGTTCCTCTGATCCTATGTACCCCCTTCCAACAACTCTGTGAACCAGCCTCCTTATATCAGAGAAAACATTCGGTACTTGGATTTTTGAGATTGACTAATTTCACTTAGCATTATATTCTCCAAGTTTCTTGTAAAGTTTTCCATGCCTTAACAGCTGCGGCGTATATTTGAGCGTAAACTCCAGGATCATACTGAATCTGAACCTGTAAATCAGCAAACTGCCCTTCTCCAGTTAACATGTCTACGTTACGGTCTGGAAATCCTGCAGTTGCATTTCTTCTAGCTGTTTCAACACAGAACTCTTGGAATTGAGACCTCCAAATCAAGTATTGTCCCCTGCTCAATACTGTCTTACATAAGCCTTTCCAATCTGAAGGAGTTAAATTCAAGGTAGGGCTTCAAACATGCTTATGGTTAAAGGAGCTTGGGGTCTATATGTCATTGTTGCTTCTTTAAAATGTTTTATAGTTTTGAAATCTAAAGATTCATGGTACCTTTGCTTGTTTTGATTTTCAAATACTGGCAGATCCCAATGTCCCTGTGAGTTTTGACACTCAAGGGCACGCAAGCACTTAGAAAGATCCTTAATCTCTTCTTCAAGGGCATGCAAGTGCCTAGAAAGACCCTTCATAGTCTCTGTAATTGATTCAACCCATGAGGGCACAAAGGGTTCCACCACTTGATGGTCCTTTATCTTGGTCCTCCTTAATTTCCTCTTGCTCATTTTCTCAGGTTCACTTTTACTTAAATTCTCCTCACTAGTACTATCCTTACTGGTCCTAACTGACTCAGTGGAGGAGGCTGTGCTTTCATGGTCACTTTTACTTGATTCTTCCTCACTACCACTACTTTCACTGGTAGTAACATCCTAAGTCCCAGGTTCAATTGAGAGCTTGTATCCTTCAGCTATCTCTAATAAATCTTGAATAGCTTTAGCAGCTCGGATTTTTGTCATTTCCGTACCCATCTTAACCGCTCTGACTAGAGACTCCTACGAGGTTCCTCAGTTCTTACCTGCCGATTCCGAAATCCCTGTATGGGCCAGCACTTGTTGCCGCCTGCAGCTGCTGCCACCTGCAGCAAAGATACCGCGGGAAAGAATTTGGAGGCAGACTGGGATTGAGATTCTTTATTCTTCCTTCTTCTGCTGACTTCTCTCTCCAACTCCAACAACCTCTCCAACTCCAACTCCAACCAACCTATCGCCAGCCCTACCTGGTTAAATACTCTTCATCTTAACAAGTATACACGTGTCACAAGCTCAACTTACAGGTGTGTCACACAGTGTTCACGGGCACAGAAAGATTCTTAGTTGATTACAATAAGGTCAGGATAAAACAATTAAATGCCTCCTGTTTGGCTCTCAGCCAGTCGCCATCTTAGCTACCTCCTCATTAAGGCTCCTACACCCTAGTCCAAATATAAATAAATAAATAAATAAATAAATAAATAAATAAATAAAAGATCTTAGCTAGAATGTTTTTTTGCTTTCAAATCCTGATTTGTAGCAGAAAAAGTATATGTGGTATGAATTATAGATTTGCATAGTATACAACAATGATACAGTATTTGTGCAGAAATTTTGGTACAGCCATTTGTAGGGAAACAAGTCTTAATGTGATGTCTCAAAATCTATTAGACTTTCTTGTTTTAGAACCTCAGAAGATCATGGTTTATTTATTATATTTAGCTCCACTATGGGATAAAAATTATTGTTAAACAAGTCATGCAAATAAGGCCTTTTTGGGATTAAGCAAAGTATAATAAAAATATCACAGTTTTAATTAACCAGTGACTTAAGGATTTGGTAAAAGTCAACTAATTGACTCTTCTCATTCTCTTGCACAGACATGTCTCTACAAAGAATAATTCACAGAAACTCTGGAACTAATAATTGTACAGATAATTTTCAGAATACTGTTTTTGTAGTGTGGATTTTAAGATATGATTGTTCTAGAAATAGTCCCAGAGTTAATATCTGACTACTTTATACTTCAAAGGGGAAGAATGACCCTGGAGGCAGTGAGAATGTATAAATTTAGCCTATGCATGTAAGGAACCTTTTCTTCCCTATATCTTCAAACTAATTAAAGATGAATGTTCTCTCCATATCTGGTTTTTTTTTAGTTTCATTGCTAGAACATGTTCATAACAATTGGATGGAAATTTGGTGTCAGTAATTGATATAACAGCAAAATTAGAAGTTAAAAATTAATAGAAAAATATATGAAAATAATAAATATAAATAAAATGAAATATTTAATATAAAAATTTAAAATAAAAATAACAAAATAAAAATAATTGCAAATAAAAAAAATATAATTTAATTATTTTAATATGAAATTTCATTAAAATATAATATAAAATATACAAATTTAATAAATTATAATAATTAATTAATAAAATGATCTAAATTTAAATAATAAATTAAATGTAAATAAATATTAATAACTAATAAAATTTTAAATAATATGATCCCCTATTAAAATAAAATAAATTCAAAAAATAAATATTATATAAAAACTTTCATAATATTAAAATTAACTAAATTAAAATTTTAAATTTAATAAAATTAAGAAAAAAAAATAAATAAATAAATAAAATTTTTAAAAAATAGTAATATCTAAATTAAAATAATACAATAATATAAATTTAAATTATTAATCAATAAAAATAACAACAATAATAATTAAAAGTAAAATGCAAAAAAATATTCATTAATATTATTATAAAAAACTTATCGAAAATTAAAATAGATTAAAAATTATCTAACCAAAACTAAATAAATATATTAATAATATTGTTCTAAATTTATAATACTAAAATTTATAATATAATATTAAAATAATATCTCTTATTATTAATATAATAAATAAAAAAAATATAGTATATAAACATTTATAATACTTTTCATTAAAATTATTACATAATTCTAGTTCTATATAGATATATTAATAAAATAAAAAAAATATAAATTTTAATATCAATATATTATATATTCTAATAATAAGCATATAATATTTAGATTATAAAAAATACTAAATTATTCTACTATATATTTATATATATTTTTCTTTTACCAAACTAAATTATTCTATATTCTTATTTAATATAAAAACTAAATTATATAAATATATTATTTTATAAAATATATGCAATAAAAATTTATAAACTTTTTATAAATTAAATAATAAGTTATATTATATTTTATATAATATATTAATAATTCAATTATTCAAATTAATACTTTTTTATAAATATATCTATTATAGTATAATTTATTATATTTTTATTAAATATTTTATCAAAATATAATTTAAAATATTAATAATATAAGATAATGAAAAATATATTAATGAATATTTAATTATTAATAAAATTATTAATATCTAATAAAATCAAAAAATATTAAGAAAATTATTTAAATAATGATATAAATATATAATTAATTTTATTAACCTATTAATTTTAATTATATTCTATAAAAATATAATTCATATATTAATAATCTATAGCCTAAAAATAAATTTATTATAAAAATATAATTATATATGATTTGATAAATTTATTATATAAAATGTATAATTTAATAATCATAATACTTATAATTATTATTAATATCATTATAATATAATATAATATTTATAAGATATGATATATAATTACTGATGATATATAAAATATATAACAATAAATCTAGATATTCATTTAATATATAATATTATTTAAAAATTAATTATATAATACTTATATAACGAAAAAATGTATAATATAAAATTAATATGGAATCTATAACTTTATTATTAATATCTGATTTCAAACTAATTAAAGATGAATGTTCTCTCCATATCTGGTTTTTTTTTAGTTTCATTGCTAGAACATGTTCATAACAATTGGATGGAAATTTGGTGTCAGTAATGGTGTTAATAATAGGAAAGTCTTGAACTTACTGTCAGACCAAGAGCTTATCTGGAAATTACAAGATAATTTTTAAAATCCTTTTAATTTGGAAACAATCATATATTTTAATTGTCTATTTTACCCATTTTTATTGGTGCATATAAATTATACAGATTGGTTGGTTTCATTGTGGCATAATTAGTACATGGATATACCATAATTTGATCAATTTCACTTCCCCCACTCTCGTTCAATTTTATTGGTGTCTCTTCTATCTACTTTTGTGATATCCTGTTTTCTCTCACTAGTTCTCTTGCATGAGAAAAATATACAGTACTTCTCTTTCTGGGTCTGGCTCACTTTGCTTGACATGCTGCTCTCCGGCTCTCCACTTTCCTACAAATAACATGCTTCCATTCTTCTTTTTGACTGAACAAAAGTTCTTTGTGGATATATACCATATTCTCTATCTATTTATCTGTTTACAGGCACCTAGTCTTGTTCTATAACCTGGTTATTTAAGTTGCACTACATAAATATGGGTATGCATGTACTTCTAATGTAAGCTAATTTAAATTCTTTTGGGTGAATATCAAAGAATGGAATAAGCTAGATCATATGGTAGTTCTATTTTTTATTTTTTTTTTAGGAAACTCCATGCTGATTTCCATAGTGACTGTACTAATTTATAGTACCACCAACAGAGTATAAGAATTCCTTTTCCCCACATCTTTGGCAGCATTTATTTTTATTTGTATTCTTGACAATTGTCATTCTTATTGGAGTGAAATGGAATCTTTATACATTTTATTTTCATTTCCCTCTTGAACATTTTTTAATATAATTGTTGGCCATTTGTACTTTGAGTAGTATCTGTTCAGTTCATTTATGCACTTACTGAATGAATTATTGGTTAAAATGGTATTGGAATTTTTACTTAATATATTTTAAATACTAATCTTCTATTGGAAGAGCATCTGGCAAAGATTATCACCCATTCTGAAAATTGTCTCCTCACACTGTTGTTTCCTTTGTTGTGTAGAAGTTTTCAAATTTGTTTCAATTCCACTTGTTGACTTTTGATATTATTTCAAGAGCTATTAGAGTTATATTCAGGAAGTTGTGCCTATATGTTTAAGTGTTTCTCCTATGTTTTCTTTAATCAGTTGTAAAGTTTCTAGTCTTATACCTAGATCTTTGATCCACTTAGTTAAATTTTATAAAGTGTGAAAGATAGGGATCTGATTTCATTCTTCTAAATATGGATATCCAGTTATTTCAGCACCATTTGTTAAAGAAGCTGCCTTTTATTAAACATATAATTGTTAAGAACCAGATGCTAAAGTATGTGAGTTTGTCTCTGTGTCTTCTAAGGAAACTTCAAGGAAAGAAAACTATAGACCTATATCTTGATGAATATAGATGAAAAAATCCTTAATAAAATATCAAAAAAAAATCAAATTCAACAATATATTAAAATGATCATGCATCATGATCAAATTTGTTTCATTACAATAATGCAAGAATGATTTAACGTATGCAAACTGATATACATAATACACCATAGAGATGGAAACAATAACAAAAATCAAATGTTCATCTCAATAGATGCAAAAAAAGGCCTTAAACAAATTTCAATACCCCATCATGATAAAAACCCCAAAGGAACTAGGAATAAAAAGAACTTACTGTAATATCACAAAGGCCGTATATGACAAATGCAAATTCAACCTCATGTTGAGGGGAAAAATTGAAAGTATTGCCTCTAAAATAAGGAAAAAGACAAGCATGTCCACTCTTGACACTCCTGTTAAATATAGTAATTGAAATTTTAGCCACAGTAATTAGGCAAGAAAAATAAATAAAAGAGATACAAATAGGAAAGGAAGAAGTCAAATTGTCTCTATTTGCAAATGAGATAATCCTATGTTAGAAGAACCTAAAGATCTCATCAGAATACTTCTATACCTGATAGACAAATTGAGAAATATAGCAGGATGAAAAATCAACACACATAAATAAATAGCTTTTCCATACACCAATAATAAATTTCCTGATAAAGAAATCAGTAAGGGGCTGGGGTTGTGGCTCAGTGGCAGAGCGCTCACCTTGCAGGTGCGCAGCCCAGGTTCGATCCTCAGCACCACATAAACATAAATGCATTGCATTGTGTATAACTAAAATAAATAAATAAAAAAAAAAAGAAATCAGTAAAACAATTTCATTCATAATAGCATTAAGAAACTACAAATAAATCTAACCAATGTGGTCAAAATCCTCTATAAAGAAAATCATAGAATGCTGAGAACAGTAGAAGACTGTAGAAGGTGGAAAGCTCTCCCATGTTCAATGGATAAGAAGAAGCAATATTTTTCACATGAACATATTACCAAAAGTGTAATACAGACACAACAAAATTCCTGTCAAAATACCAATGATCTTCTTCACAGAATTAGGGAAAAAATATTAAAATTCAAATGGAAGAACAAAAGATTCAGAATAGCCAAAGCAATCCTGAGCAAAAAGAGTAATCTGGAGGCATCACAATAACCAACTTGAAATTATACTACCAAGCATAGTAACAATAACAGCATGGAAATAGCATATTATATATTGTAGTTTATCATGTTCCTAAATCAAGTACTTTTTAATAATCCATTGTGAGTAACACTGTGGAGTATTTAAAGGAATCAAAGTTATTGTCCTTCACCTTCTGGAGCACATTACCTAGATGGCAATATCAAAATTTCTTGCAAAAATTTCTTGCAGAAATTAGGAAAGAAGAAATAGATACTATATGACTGAATAGGGTATGATAAACACTTTCACAATTTTCCCGTAATATACTGTGTAATTGACTGGAAATTCAATGGGAATTCAGAAGATTTAAGAGCTTAGAGCTCACAGAGGAGGATTTAATTTAACAATTGGAATATTCTGTGATTCCTTAACAAATGGTAGGCTTTTTAAAGTCAATATAGGATAAGGCACACTGTGTTAGGACTGAAATACAGAATAAGGAAATATTTAATTTTTGTATTACTGATTTCATTAGATATAATTTATAAGATGCTAAAGTTCCTAAATAAATTGTTATCCTAGAATTTGAGAATTGAGTATTTTCAACATATATAAGCACTATAAATGTCCTAAAGTTACTCAAATCAGCAAATATATGTTGAACAGCTACTAAATCCCAAATACTATGCTATAATAAAGTAAAACTTTACATCAGTGCATACAGAAAATGATAAAGAAAAATAGCAACTATATACGTATAGCTTCTCCTTGTCCCAAGAAGAGAGTCCAAACTAAAGGTTTGCAATGAGAGGTAGTCTTAGTTAATGGAAACAGACAACAGGGAAGAGTGAAGCATAAAATAATTGAAAAAACATTGTAAAGATGTATTACCATCCTAGTTGCTATGGACAACTAAGTTGCATTCTGATGGAACTCTCTAAGAAGCTATGAAGATTGCACCTTAGAACTTTTTACCTAAGAGAATAAGGAAGCATGTATTCGCCAGTCTCCATTTCCCCCTTAGTCAAGAGTTATCCTATGGGTGTTAAATCCCTAGCATTTGTTAATTTGCGTATGTATATGTACAAAGAAGAGTCACAGGACAGAAAGTTAGAGATAAGTGGTACAGTAGTGCCTGAGGCAAGACTGTCAATTTACACCAGCATTAAGTTGGTGCCTTTAGCACTGGATAAAGTAAAATCTATGCTAAAGCTGTATGAGGCAAGATAAAATAGGGCTCTTAAATAGTTTATCCTTTTCACTCTTCAGATCTGCTTATAGCCCTGATTAAATTCAATCTTTTATAAAACTTGTATGAAGGTAATCAGCTATAGTATCTTCCAAAGACTTATGCAAGAAAGTTGCTAGAAAATTTAAAACTCCTACTGTTCCAACTTTCCCAAAGTCACAATTTGTTATCTTCTCCTCTACTGTCCATTATATATTTACATCATTTTATGCCAGCACTTCATGAGGTCTTGGTTGCTTCTTTATTGTAGTAACTAGGTCATCATCCCTCAAGAGTTCTTGGGCAACTATTCTTCAACCCAGTTTGGACCATGGTTGCTACAGTTTCCCATTTGGTACTATAACTTGGCATATAAGCAGTTAAGGTACCTCCACTATTCCCCTCAATTATCAATTTAGTCATTCTTGCATGCCTTACACAACAGCATCTCTAAGTTTTTATTTCAAGTTGTGATCAGGTTCAATAACCTCTACCAACATAATAATTCCTTTCTTTTCATTATGGTCTTACTGCATGATGTGGCCAAAATGTCTAGAAGTTATGGCTTCATGTTTAGTGAACACTACTTCATTTCTGGCATGAAAAATCCTTTCCAAAGATAACAGGGTATAAAACATGAATCTCTAACTGAATCATTTGGTTTCTTAATGAGAAAAATATATCCTACTCCCAAACTTTCCTGTATTTTTGTTACTGAGGGTACAGAAAGATATATCACCTATTGGTTTATTATAAATACTGGCTCCTGGAGGAAGGTGCTTTGACCCTGTGGGACTCTTTTCCCAGAGCTGAACTTTTAATATGCCATATCATTTTTTTTTTTTGGTTGTTAGCTGCTTCTATGTAATAGGCATATGGTAATTTCAACAAATGTTATAGTTAAGCACCCTTTATCTTAACTCTTTTGCTATAATATAGTTCCCTTGGTCTTCCATAATACTGTGCATAGTCCCACACTTGTAAATCAGGTATTCTATGAGTTCTCAGATATTGTATCATGCAGAGATACTGAGGCAGACAAGATAAAATCACAAAAGGAATGAATACAATATTCAGTAAGAAAGAATCAGTGTTTACTTTTAGATGTAAAGCGGTATAACAGACATGCTACGAATTGACTGGCTGATCTCTTGAATAATGATATTAAATTAAGAGCTCAATATTTTTGTTTAATGCAGGCACATTATACTGGTAGAGATAAGAAAGGTTGTGATTTGGATAAATGTCCCCCAAAGTCTATGTCTTCAGAATGGAACTATTGGAAAGTACAGTGGACCTTTAGAAGGTGGGGCCTAGTTGGAGATCATTAGGTCTGTGAGGACATGCCCTTAAAGGGGAGTATGGAACCCAGTCTTTTTCTCTTCCCGTTTGCTTCTTGATGATGAGGTGTTTTCTTTTCTTTTCTTTCCCTCTCATATGTGCTCCTGCCACAGGCCTAAAGCAATGGAGCTCATTGATCATGGACTGGAACCTCTGAAACCTTGAGTCAAAACGAACTTTTCTCTTTATAAGTTAATGATCTTAGGTGTTTTGTTAAAGTAACATTAAACTGATAATACAAAGCCTCTATACATACCACCATGACTACCTCATTCATGGGCCCAGTGAGTTAGAATTGGGATGTCTGAGAGTACCTGGATGACACATGAAGAACCATCCTACATACATGGTTGTTATGTGTCTCCTTTTCTTGTTGAAATTATTGATATAATTCAGTGTTAAAAATAAGAATTACCACAATCTATGCCCATTTTAAAACAGCTGTCTTCATGCCTCTTCTACAAGTTTCCTTCTTTCAGATCTTGCAGTGTTTTCTTTATTCTGGACACCTCAGGGAAGTCTAGGTATACCTTACTCAGGCCATTATGCCAAACACACAAAGTAAACAGTAAGTAAAATGCTAGCAGCTCTGGTGTGTCAGTTGGTTTGAAAACAATCTCCAAGAAATTCCATGTCACCTACCATTTTGGACTCCTTAAGTCTAGATACCTGTATGCTTGAGTTCAGGGAATTTTGTTCTACTGTGCTCTTTTAGTTTTCTCTTTTTAAAGCTCATATTGTTAGGTGTTTGACACTCTAGATTTTGCTTCATAATTTTTTCCTAGTATATATATCCAAGCATCTTTGTCATTTTGTTTTACCTTTTGTGAAAATTCACCAACTTTATGCTCCAGCCTTTATATTGAATGATCATTTTGGATTCGTATATTTTTCAAGAGGCCTAATCTTAATAATATTTCAATTTAATTTGTATAGCTTATTGTTGTTGCTTCATGAAGGAAATGTCTTCTATATCTCCAAATGTACAAGTTCAATGCTTGGTTTTTTTTTTAATTAAGCTCTTAATATTCTTATTTCCTTGAGATTCTTTTTTAAAATGCTAATACTTTGTGTTTACATTTACCTTTGCAAAACTCTTTTTGTGTTGTTCTAATATTAGAGTGTATTGTCTGGAATACTAACTTTTACTTGTGTATATGTTACACACTACATTTTCATATAAAACTATGTATATAAATCACAGTGTTCTGCCCTCCAAATATATCTTAATTTTTCCTCCTATTTCTGACACTTGAATGACTTAGAGTTGATTCAAAAACTGGCATTTTCAGACTGTTTCCTTGTTTCCTTCATCAGCAGTTTTGTGTTTTTTACTCCCTATTTATTTATTTTTAACTGATAACACAAAATCATAAAAAAATGTATGTATCAGCAGCGGGGTACTGTTTAACGTTCAATACATATATACATTGTGTAATGTTAAATCAGGTTAAATATATTTATCTCCTCAGATATTAATCACTTTTTTTCTGGTACTAGAGAATAAACTCAGGGGCACTCAACCACTGGGCTACATCCTCAGCCCTTTTTTGTATTTTATTAGAGACAGGGTCTCACTGAGTTGCTAAGTACCTTGCCATTGCTGAGGCTAGCTTTGAACTCATGATCCTCCTGCCTCAGTCTCCCAAGTGCTTGAATTAAAGGCATGCTCCACCATGCCCGGCTATTAATCACGTATTTGTGGTGAGAACTTTCACAATCTTCTACATTTTTTAAATGTACAGTACACTATTGTTATCTATAGTCACCATACATTACAGTATTATCCCCATCATCAGCAGTTTTGAATTCAACTCTTAATCTATGCTGTGGAATCTCTGCATACTTTCTCAAATCTTGTCAAACATTTGTCTTCTCAGTGAGGGAAAGGGGTCTTAAACAACAGAGTAAACCTTCACCTTTCCCAATATTGATACTCTGTTATATAGTAATGCTAGAGTAGATTCACTGAACAACTTGTATACATTGACATATGATTTACTAATTAATAACTAGATGTTTTTTCCTTCTCTATTCAATATCCAATTTCCCCTTAGGGCTCTATTCTTCTATAGCCAATAGATTTTTATCTGCCCCTAATTTTTAATTCAAAAAAGAAACCCTCCAGTCTGCCACCTAAACAGTGTCAGCTTAGCAGCTGCAATGTACACTTCATTGAATTTTACTCTTCTCAAAATGGCACCATTGTCTCTATTTGTTCCTTATATTCCCGAGTCCAGAGTTTCTTGGATCCAGTATTTTCACTATGTAACATCTGCTCTGCTGGTTGTCTTTGCTGAGGAAAAGGATCTATAGAGCTACGTGGTGAATATATTCACTTATAATCAACCTTCTTGATTTTCAGCCTTTACACCCACCACCAGTTTTGGAGGTATCAGGTCTCTAGATTCCTGAAATTTTCTAAGCTTCCATAATTCACTGGGTTTATTTCTTGTTACCACCCCCCCACACACACACATACACCAATAAAATCTTTACCTTCTGCAATCTCTCTCTCTCTCTCTCTCTCTCTCTCTCTCTCTCTCTCTCTCTCAAGTTTCATTTTTGTTTTTCATGCTAGGGATTGAACCCAGGGTCTCTGTCCCACTGAGCTATGTTCCCAGTTCTTTTATTTTATTTGTGTATTTATTTATTTAGAGGAAGAAATTCGCTATGTTGTCCAGGCTGACTTCAAACTTGCGATCCTCCTGCCTCAGCCTCTTGAGTTCCGGGGATTACAGACATGTAGCACCACACCCTACTCTTAAGGCCACTTTTGTTTCTTTGTTGCCATTTTACTCATGTTTCAGAACAAAGTGAACAGGGACAAATATTTGTGTTCTGCCAAAATATTTATTCAGAAACATTCAAACACATTTTCTTCATCACCTAAAGCAAGTGGCTTCATCAGATGTCTCAATTTTATCCAAGAGTTGGAGATATAATTTTCTAGTCTCTTCAGTGACTCATTGTACTAAATTAAAATGAAGATGATCTTACTGTGACATCTCTCATCTCATTAACACTTAGGGTTGATTTAATAAATCTATATGGCTATGTTGTTATTGACTTCCCTTCATTATAGCATCAAGTGAGCTCATTTCTGTTATAAACAGGCAACCTTCCCAAACAGAAGAGGGCCATTCATCAGGCAGGTGTTCATGAAGAAATATCTTTTTGCTTAATTAAGATTCCAGTGGGCTCAATAACCCACCTACTGATTTTTTCTTCAGTCTGTATACTTTGAACCATGATCTGTATTTGGATGAGTTTTAAAGTATATAGTTATGAATGATTCTAGGTATTTAAAAATATTTTTATTAGTTATAATCAGTTATACATGACAGTAGAAAGCTTTTTGATTTATAGTACACAAATGGAGCAGAGTTTTTCACTTCTCTGGTTGTACATGAAGTAGAGTCACATCATTTGTGTCTTCATACATGTACTTACAGCAATTATGTCTGTCTCTTTCCACCATCCTGCCTACTGTCTTGTACCCTCCCCTACCTCCCTTTTGCCCTATCCAAAGTTCGTCTATTCATACCATGCCCCACCCCGCTTATGGCTCAGCATCCACTTATCAGAGAAAACATTCACCCCCTGGTTTTTGGGGATTGGTTTATTTTGCTTAGCATGATATTCTACAACTCCATCGATTTAGCTGAAAATGCCATAATTTTATTCTCTTTTAATGCTGACTAATATTCCATTGTGTATATGTACCATAGTTTCTTTATCTATTAATCTATTGAAGGGCATCTAGGTAGTTTCCACAGTTTAGCAATTTTGAATTGTGCTGCTATAAATATCAATGTGGCTCTGTCCCTGTAGTAAGCTGTTTTTAAGTCCTTTGGGTATAGACCCAGGAGTGGGAGAGCTGGGTCAAATTGTGGTTCCATTCCAAGTTTTCCAAGGAATCTCCATACTGCCTTCCAGATTCGTTGCACCAATTTCCATTCCCATCAACAACATATGAGTGTGCCTCTTTCCCCACATCCTCACCAAGACTTATTGTTGTTTGTATTCTGGATAATTGTTGTTCTGACTGGGGTGAGATGAAATCTTACAGTAGTTTTGATTTGCATTTCTCTAATTGCCAGAGAGGTTGAACATTTTTTTCATATATTTGTTAAATGATTGTATATCTTCTTCTGAGAAGTGTCTGTTCAGTTCCTTAGCCCATTTATTGACTGGGTTGTTTGTTTTGTTGGTGTTAAGATGTTTTTGTTCTTTATATATCCTGGAGATTAGGTCTGTATCTGATGTGTGTGTGGCATAAATTTGCTCCCAAAATGTAGACAATCTCTTCACCACATTGATTGTTTCTTTTGCTGAGAGGAAGCTTTTTAGTTTGAATCCATCCCATTTATTGATTATTGATTTTGTTTCTTTGCATTAGGAGTTTTGTTAAGGAAGTCGGGGCCTAATCTGACATGATGAAGATTTGGGCCTACCTTTTCTTCTATTAGATGTAGTGTCTCTGGTCTAATTCCTAGGCTCTTGATCCATTTTGAATAGAGTTTTGTCCATGGTGAGAGATAGGGACTTAGTTTCATTTTTTTGCATATGAATTTCCAGTTTTCTCAGCATCATTTGTTGAGGAGGCTATCTGTTCTCCAATGTATACATCAGTGATGAATCCTCTGGAAGAGAAATTGAGAAATTAGGAAAACTACCCCATTCACAATAGCCAAAAAAAAAAAAAAAAAAAAAACTTGGGAATCAATTTAACAAAAGAGGTGAAAGCCCTCTACAATGAAAACTACAGGACACCAAAAAAAAAAAAAAAAAAAAAAAAAAAAAAAAAAGAAATTGAAGATGACCTTTAGAAGATGAAAAGCTCTCCCATGTTCTTGGATAGGCAGAATCGATATTGTCAAAAGGGCCATACTACCCAAAGCAGTATACAGATTCAATGCAATTCTAATTAAAATCCCAATATTATTCCTTATAGAAACAGAAAAGGCAATCATGAAATTCATCTGGAAAAATAAGAGGCCCAGAATAGCCAAAGTAATCCTTAGCAAGAAGAGTGAAGCAGGAGACATCACAATACCAGAATTGAAACTATACTACAAATCTATAGTAACAGAAACAGCATGGTGTTGGCACAAAAATAGACATGTAGACCAATGGCAAAGCATAGAAGACCCAGAGACAAACCCACATAAATACAGTTATCTCATACTAGACAATTCCAGGTATTTACATCTAAATATATTATTTATAGTCATTAATTATCTTCACAAAAATATGCCCCCATAGAATTTCATGTAATTTTTGGGTAGTTTATGTCACTAGCCAAAAAGAAGGCAGGCACAATAAAAGTGGATCAGATAGGAAAAATCATTATAATCAGTTAAATATTTTCAGCAAGATTGACTATTCTACTTTTAGAAAAAGAATTTTGAGCTGTTCTCTCCACTGTTTGATATCCTTTTTTCAAATCTTATCTCCCCACCTTTCCTCTTCAAAAACTCTACTGTCCTTTGAACTTATCAATATATTTTCTGTATATTCATATTTTAGCATCCTGACTTCATATTTTCTCCAATTACTTATTTGGATACCCATCTTCCACCATTTTTTCCAAAATAAAATATTTTTATTTTCTAAGGTCCAATTGTATTGCCACCAAAATGCCTTGTTTCATTCTCTGTCCTCAAGTGTTCTCAGAATTTTTTTAAAAATTTCTGTGGTGCCATTTCTATATCATTTTCACAGCTCCTACCTTGTTTTATTTGTTTGCATATTATATACTTACTACTAAAATCAGCTAAACAAGATAAGTAGGATTTTTAAAAATTTAATCTATGTGTTCAAATCTAGTTTTGAATTCAAACTCTGTCATTCACTCACTGTATGAGTTTGTTTAAATAAGTGATTCATTGGGGACATCAGATACAATATTTGTAAATGGGAAATAACAAGTATTACAGTATTGCCTCTGTGATTAAATATATTTAATGTTACTAAGAAATTCTATATTATAAATAAAAATGGTGATTTCAACTTTGTTGTTTTTGTCTAAAAAGAAGCCACATATGACATTATGTCTTTTTAAAAAGAAAATCCCCCCTCACTTAGCATAAGTTCAGCAAATAGTTTACCAAGTGACTGAATCAATCTCCTAATAAATATCCTGATCCTGTAATATTTGGTTGAGCACCTCTACAGTATTTTGAGAATATTTTAAATACAGCCATAGCCTCTGGCTCAGAAATAATAATCATAAATGAAGGACTCTATGACTCTAATACTTACTTGCAGGATTTATTTCTTTCTTACAATACTATGGCAAGTTGTTCCAGAACTCCAAGAATTTGTTTGACATATTCACAACTTTTTAATAACTAAAAAAGCCCCATCAGTTCTTTGTGAATGGAACCACCAAAATGAGGAAAAACACGTGTATTTTCCCTTTCAAAATTAAATCACAAATCGTTTTTATGCCTCAGTCTTTGATACTGAAATAATTTTCATTGATGAATAAGGTAGGATATGGAGCAAATCCATACTCTCAGACACTATTAGCAGATGGTCAGAGCATGTGCTGTGATTCCGTAGGCTGGCAGTGTGTGCTTTCTAACCCTGCCAGAGAACAACCATGCAATGATTAATATTAAACCATCAAAGGTATTTCCCTGTTTCTGTTTATGAAAATCAGCAGCTGCCAAGACTTCTCTTTTAATGACTCTGACTCATTTCCATCTTTCCTGATATCTGACCACACCTGAGCATTTAATGCTACTTGGCATAAAAAGAGTATTACCAACTTGACAAACTTTATTCTGGCCTTGTTACTGGGGCCCTTAGGCCATGAAACACTCTTTAAATCATGGATTTGTTTGTCACAGATGTAGATACTTGACTTGTTTACAAAAAGGGATCTGTGTAAGCTTGCCAAGGAGTGCATGAGGCTGTCTCTGAATGTATGAGCTGTGTCATCATTGTCCTTGAGGGAGAACACCTGCTATGCTGCCATCACCAATTAGCTTCTCTCTTTTCCCTCTCTCCAGTTCCAGGAGGTATATTCATCGGTACCTTGTGATCTGAAGTTTCACAGGATGAGTCTTAGTGAAGAATTATGTGAATCAGTATATTGCATAACATTTCTAAAGTGTCTGTGGCTCCTTGGTAAAAGACAATACACATACTATTCTTTGGCACACATACTCTATACTACCAAAAGCACATATTTTTCTCTCCAGCTTTATTTAGTTATTTCACTATCAAATAGGAATTGTACATATTTAAAATGTGTAAAGTTTTTATATATATATGTGTGTATATATTTATATATATATATATACACACACACACACACACACACACTGAAATGTTCAACACAATCATGCTCATTAACATATCCATCACCTCACAAAGTTTGCTTTGTATTTATTTTTATGGTAAGAGCACTTAAGTTCTATCCTTTCAGTAAATTTCTAGTATACAATTCAGTATTGTTACCATACGTAGTCACCATTATGTAGGCTAAATTTCTAGAACTTATTGATTTTTTTACAAGTAAAACCTTGTTCCCTTTGAACAACATTTCTCCATTTCTCCCTCTGCTAACTCCACTGCTGGCAATCACCAGTCTACTCTTTATTTCTATAAGTTTAACTATTTTAGATTCTGCATTTAAAGATATCATGCAGTATTCAGCTTTGTGTGTCTGGCTTGTTTCACTTAGCATATTGTCTTTCATGTTCATTCATATTTGCAGTGGCCAAGTGATAGAAACAATGCAAATGTCCATCAATTAGAGGCTACATAAAGAAAATATGGAATACACGCAAAAATATCCACACACAATGGGATATTATTTAGTCTTAAAAAAGAAGGAAATCAAGCATGTGGTTTCTAAAGAGGCTTAAATGTTGATGGTACGAGTCACTTGTTAAAATGAAGAAACTGCTGGGAATTGTAGTACATGCCTATAATTGCAGCTACTCCTGAAGCTGATGCAGGAGAATGGTAAGTTTCAGGCCAACCTGGGGAATTTGGCAAGATTCTGTCTCAAAATAAAAAAAAAAAAAAAATTAAAAAGGATTGGGATATAGGTCATAAGTAAATCATCCCTAGGTTTAATTCCCAGTACAAAAAAGAAAGGAAAATGGTAAAATAGCAAAACTATGTGACTGACTAGATTATTTTTAATATTGATCATTAAGATTTGACACCCTCATCCTTAAACTAGTGGAAAAAATGATTTGAAAGTGGTCATAGGTAGAAAAAGTAGGTTTACTTCGTGATAGTAGTCCTTGTTGAGTATCAAGATATCTCCTGACAGAGTTCACAATGCCTAATATACAGGTTGTAGACTGACCATAAAATAAGCAAATAAAACAACTTGTTATAGATGTGCTTTGCTTACTCCACACTTGTTATCACTTGGGCCTGTATTCTAGTGATAATTGGCTCAGATTGGGTAATGGCCTTTAAGAGAGGCATGCACTCTTCCACAGTCTTCATTATTTCTTATTGTTTCTCCAACTATAATGCTTAGTGCTGATTGTCATTTATAATATTAGGTATGGCCTCTGAGATTAAAATCCTTGATATAATGTCTTATAAATATGTTTTATGTGTAATAGATCTAAATTTCAAATACTCAATGTTTAGATTTATTGCTATTTGAATGGGAAAATATATGGTATCCAAAGAGTCCACACGTCTTAGTCTCCTGTTCCTATCATAACAAATTTGTACACAGTTAATGATTTAACATAATGTACATTTATTATCTTATAGTTGTAGAGATCAGATATCTGAAATGAATCTTACAGGCTAAAATCATAAAATGCTGGTCCCTTCTGGAGAATCTGGAGGGAGAATATATTTCCTAGTTGTTCATATCTTCTCAAAGGTATTCTGTGACTCATTATCTATTCCTCTCATAACTCTAGACACTGGTCTCTGTTGTCCCACTTCCTACTATGAATTTTATGCTCCCATCTACCTTTTATAAGAACTTTAGTGATTACCTCAAGGTAATCAAGTACATTGGAATAATATAGGAAAAACTCATCCCAAGATCTTCAATTTAATCATATAT
The DNA here is from genome assembly GCA_025594165.1 of Tamias sibiricus. NCBI lineage: Eukaryota > Metazoa > Chordata > Mammalia > Rodentia > Sciuridae > Tamias > Tamias sibiricus. Next base: position 112,848,837 of record CM046667.1, read on the forward strand.
ATATATATATATATATATATATATATATATATAAAGTATCTTTTGTCACATGAGGTAACTTATTCACTAGTTATGTGGCTTAGGATGTGTACACCTTTGGGAAATCATTATTTAGCCTATCACATAAGGTCATCTCTCATATCAACAATTAATGGACATACAGATATTAATGGGAATGTTTACTGCAGTAAAGCATTTTTAATTGGGATATAAGACCCTTATGATGAAATAGTACAGAATTGGGGACAGACACCATCTATATTTAGACATGCAGCCAAATATACTAATTCTGTTTAGAGAAAGCATAACTTGAAATTTATTCAAAATTATAAATTTATTAGAATTTTAACCTTATATATCATGAGCATATTTAAACTTTTGTCAACATTTTGATCACAAAATATATCTCTGTTTAGCAACTTTCAATCAATAAGACATTTTCAGTTCACTCTTCAACCCCCTTCCTTATCTGTAAATGGAGCAAAGAAAAATAATTCTTTAAACAAAAATTATGCTTAAAAATAAACTAAGCATTCAACCATTCCTGTGGTTCAGAGATGGAAAAGGAACCTAGAGTTGTAAGATAGAGTTGATGTTATACTGTACTGAGCTTAAAAGCTAAAAAAAAAAAAAAAAAAATAGTGATTCTGAGTTTGATTACTGTGCAGACCGAAATCACTAACACTATGGTCGTCTCACTGAGTGAAATCAGAAAATGGAAGTGGTGTTCTTAAAATGAAAAGAACCTGAAAAAATTTTGTTCCTTTGTCAGGGGAATAGCTTTTATAAAATTTAGTAACTGGAACAGAACAATGAAACAGAAAAAGTTAGATAAAAGGACCTGGAAAAACCAAAGGAAAGTTTTGAGACCGTGTCTTAGCCTGGATTCCCCAGGAAATGGAGCCTGAGGCAAAGCACTATTCTTCGATTAGGAAATACAGCCTTAGGATTAGGAGTTAGAAGGAAAGAAGACAAAGCCAGAACAAAAGCAAAAGTCAATATTATGGTGATCTGACAAACTTGCCATCACTTAGAACTAAATGCAATTAGATTTTTACAGAATATTCTTGCAGGAAGCCAAATAATTGTTCCTTAGAAAAGTCCATCTCAGGAATAAAAGAGAAGAATTTGTATGCAAGTTTCTATCTTCCATTGGTGAAAGTTCTACCCTTGAGACTTTAATTTGAACACTTTGATAGTACATGTGTTTATCAAAGCTTCACTGTCAAGAAGCCTTAACAAAAGAAATGAAGGTTGTAATGCACAAATGAGGTAAGGTACTTAGAGATAGTTTATATTTGAAGTTGCTTAATCAAGGTACTGATGCTAGGATGACTGGGAAATGTTCTAAAGACAAATGAGGCTGAAAGAATCTGAAAGGGCACATAAAAACTGTTTGACACAGAATGGACCTGTTATATATTACCAAGGCTTTGTGAGTCTCAACTTGTAAGGTGTCACTCTGAGAAAGAAAGAAAAATCTCATTCCAGACGAGCCTTATAAATAAAATCACAGAGTATACAAGAACAGTTAACACTAACAAAGAAGTCCACAACTTGAAAATAGAGAAAAAAGTAAGTCTATTCCTAGAATAAAGTACAAATCATAGAGAAAATTTAAAGTTATATAAAATTATATGTTTAATATCATCTTGGATTTGTTAAACTATAATCTATACTTTTGCATAGCCACCAAGTTAAAACAGTTTATACTTTTAAAAATGGCTTAAAATTTTTGTGATGCATGAAAATTATATAAAATTCAAATTTCAATGTCTTTAAATTAAGTTTTATTAAAATATAGATATGATTTTTAATAATACATTTATTATATATGATTGTTTTCATACAAATATGGAGTTGAGTAGTAGCAACAGAGACCATAGAGCCTGAAAAGCTGATATATTTAGCATCTTACCCAGTACAGAAAACATTTTGCTGACCTCTGAACTAAGACATGAAGGATAGAATAAAATTCATAAATAGGAAAAAAATAAATTATAAAATAGATGCCTGAACAATACACAATGGTTAAAATACAGTGTCTTCAACAATACTGTTGAGAAAATTGGAAAACTACATGCAGAAGTATAAACTTAGACCCTTATTCTCACTATATATGATAAACAAGTTGAAATAGATTAAAGATTTAAATTTAAGAGCTGAAACTACAAACTACAGAAGAAAACATACCAGAAAAGCTCCACAAATTAATATGGGGAATGGTTTTCTGGATATAGCCCCCAAAACAAAAACATAAATCAACAAGTGGAATTACATCATATTTTAAAACTTCTGCACATCATGTACAACCACAAAAATGGGATCCTAATTAGAATAAATTATACTCCATGTATGTATAACATGTCAAAATACACTTGACTGTCATGTATATAAAAAAAGAAAAAAGAAGAAGAAGAACAATAAAAAATACTTCTTCACAGCAAAGAAAATAGTCAACAGGGTAAAGGGCAACCTTCTGAATGGGAGAAAGTACTTGCAAATGATATATCTGATAAGCAATTAGGTATACAAAATATATAAAAAACTCAATAGCCAGAAAATAAATAATCTGATTGAAAAATTAACAAAAGTTTTGAATATACTTAACTGAAAAGAAGAAATAACAATGGTTATATCAAAAAATGTTCAGTATTAATAATCATCAAGGGAATGAAAATCAGAACCATAAAGAGATATCACTTCATTCCACTTAGAATAGCTATTAGTAAAATAAACAAAAACTAAGTGCAATAAGTATGTGGAGAAAATTGAGACCTTACACATCATAGGTAAGAAGGTAAATTATTATAGCTATTATGTGAAAAATTTGGAGTTTCCTCAAAAAAATTGGAAATTAAAACTACTGTATGATACAGCTGTCTCACTCCCATAACTATTTCAGCACCATTCACAATAGCCAAAATATGGAATCTATGTAGGAGCCTATAATCAAGGAGATAGCTAAAGATTGCGGTTAGCTGAGAGCATTAAAAGATGTTCTAGTTTCCACCTGATATTAATGCATTATCCAAAAAAATCTTTGTATGCCCATGAACACTCTGTGATGCACCTGTAAGCTCGGGCTGTAAGCACTTGTCCTTGTTAAAGCTATATGTATATAACTGGGTGAGGTTGGTTAGAGTGTGAGGGAAGAAGAAGAAGGTGGTGGTTGGAGTTAGAGTGTTTGGAGTGATTGCTGGAGCCGGAGAGAGAAGAAGAATAAAAGACCTTTTTTCATTTTTGTTTTGCCTCCGAATTTTCCTGTGGCGTTCGTTGCTCCAAGCGGCTTCTGCTTCAGGCAGCAACAGGTGGTGGCCTGTACGGGGAATTTGGCGGTCAGGTAAGAAAAAAGAAAATTTTAAAAGATGGGAGCGAATATAACAAAAAGTCAGTTTATAAAAGCCATGAATGAAATTTTTGATATCGAGAACTCAGAGGATAGTGAGAAAAGTGAACAAGAAAGCATATCCTCTGACTCAGTTGAGACCAGCAAGGAGAGTAGTAATGTAAATTCAAAAGTAAGAACTGCAAAAGCCATCAGAAGCTTAATAAAATTAGCTGAGGAGTATGTACTCTCCTTAGAAGCTGAAACTCAGGATACTAGTGAAAGTGATAATAGTAACAAGGAGCAAAACCATGAAAGTACGGTCTCCTCCACTGAGCCGGTTAGGAATTATGAAGCTGGTAGTGAAGAGGAATCAAAAAGCGATTCGGAGAGAACCATCTCCAATAAAAAGAACAAAAAGAAATTTAAAAAGAGAAAAGACTGTCAAAGAGAGGAACCACTAGTGCTCTCTGCTCCTTCATGGATAGAATCCCTAATAGAAACAATAAGGAGTATTGATCAGAGTGTACGTGCCCTTGAGGTAGAAATTGGCGGCCTTTCTGAGCGCTTATACGCTCTCGAACAACATAGACCGCAGGAGCACCTAGAACTGCCAGTATTTCAAAATGAAGAGGGACAAAGGTATCACCAGTCCCTAGACTTTAAAACAATAAAGAATTTTAAAGAGGCGGTAATGACCTATGGGCCTCAAGCTCCGTTCACATTAAGTATGATAGAGTCACTTAACACCCTAATCTTAGCCCCCTCAGAGTGGAAAAGTCTATGCAGAGCGCTACTAAGTGGGGGACAATACGTAATCTGGAAAACTCAGTTCCAGGAACTTTGTTCAGAAATAGCAAAGAGAAATGCTGCAGCAGGTTACCCTCAACACAATATAGATATGCTGACAGGGGAAGGTCAGTTCGCCTAACTACAAAATCAGCTACAATACGATCCTGGTGTGTATGCCCACATACACACAGCAGCTGTGAAAGCCTGGAAGACAATATCAGGCACAGGGGATCTGCAAGGCAGCCTATCAAAAGTTATACAAAGGCCTAACGAACCTTACGCTGATTTTGTAGATAGACTCTTAAAAACAACATCTAGAGTTTTCGGCGAAGTCGAGCAAGCTATGCCCCTAGTTATCCAATTAGCATACAAGAATGCTAATAAATATTGCCAGAATGCAATAAGGCCGTGGAGAAGTAAAAAAGACTTATCAATTTATATCAGACTGTGCAAAGACATTAACAAGGCTGTTATCACAGGCAATGTAATTGCTGCAGTGATGAAAAATTCCTCCACTCAAAATTCCCAAAGGATTCAACCTAGAACAGGATATTCCAGACAAAATTATTATAATCAACCAAGATATGCTAAGCAATATTCCCCAAGGGTAATGAGATCAAATTCATACTGCACTCCAGGCTGATGCCCCAGGTGCAAAAAGAGTATACATTGGGCCAATCAATGCCATTCCAGATATGATATATATGGAAATGATTTGTCCAGGATTTCAAAAAATGGGGCACGGGGCCCAATGCCCCAGGGCCCACAAATGTATGAGGCACTAGAGGAGGAATGCCCTCAGATCCAGATGATTCCTCGTCACAATCCCTCCTACCCATTAACTCCCTTGTCAGAGGGACAAGAGGAAGTGCAGGATTAGATCTCTGTTCTACTGCCCGGATGGTCCTGACACCTGAAATGGGGGTTCAGCTGGTTCCTATGGGAATCAGGGGACCTCTCCCCTCAGGAACTGTGGGACTAATCCTTGGGCGTAGGTCCAAGAGTTTATTAGGCTTTAATGTTATACCAGGGGTTATTGATTCAGATTATAATGGAGAGATTAAAATAATGCTAAGTACACACAGGGGCATCATCTCCATAAGCCAAGAAGACAGAATCACACAGCTGCTCCTCCTTCCCAGTCTCCATAATACTTTTAAAAGCATGCCACAAAATAGAAATAGCAGAACATTTGGTTCCATTGGTTCAGGAACTATGGCTTTCTGGGTTCAGGATTGTTCACAAAGGCCTATGTGCAAAATACAAATTCAAGGTATAGAGATGGAGGGGCTGATTGATACAGGAGCTGACTCTTCCATCATAAATCTACAACAATGGCCTAAGCACTGACCTCTACAGAAAATCTCAACCAGTTTAAGAGACTTTGGATATAGTAATACCCCAGCACAAAGTGCTAATATCTTGAATTGGGAGGATGGTGAAGGACACAAAGGATCATTCCAACCTCATGTATTAAACAGCTTGCCAGTTACCGTATGGGAAAGAGATATTCTATATCAAATGGGGCTACACCTAGCAACCAAGCCTACAGGTGTTAAGAATAAAAATCCTAATCATAATAAAAAAGACAAAAGACATTTTTTCTAGGGGACACTGAGAAAACAATTTTAAAAATACCATGGCTCTCTAATAAGCCAGTTTGGGTCCCTCAGTGGCCCCTATCCAAAGAAAAATTGCAAGCGGCCCATCAATTAATTAAAGAAAAATTAGAAGCAGGACACATAGAGCCTTCCACCTGTCCCTGGAATTCTCCCATATTTGTAGTTAAGAAAAAATCGGGAAAATGGAGACTATTACAAGACCTAAGACAAATTAACAAAACAATGCATATTATGGGCCCTACTCAACCTGGACTTCCTAATCCTGTAGCTATTCCAAAAAACTATTACCTTATAACTCTTGATATAAAGGACTGTTTCTTTTCCATTCCCCTACATCCTCTGGATGCCCCCAGGTTTGCTTTTTCAATTCCTTCTATCAATAATAATGGCCCTGATAAAAGATATCAATGGAAAGTATTGCCGCAGGGAATGGCAAATAGCCCTACAATATGCCAACTATATGTGGACAGAGCTGTACAGCTCATTAAAAACAAATATCAAGACCTCATGTGTCTACACTACATGGACGATGTTTTATTAGCTCACCCTAATCAACAAATCTTAATATATTTAGTGAAATAACAAAAAAATTAAAAATATGGATTATATATAGCAGAAGAAAAAGTTCAAAACAGATCACCTATACTATATTTAGGCTTTAAAATCATGGATACCTTTGTTAAGCCCCCCAAAATTCTAATAAGTAAGGAACATTTGACCACCCTCAATGATTTCCAAAAACTACTGGGAGACATTAATTGGCTTCGCCCTACACAAAGCCTCACTACTGGACAATTAAAACCTTTATTTGACATCCTTTGCGGGAACCCTGATCCATCCTCACCGTGAACATTAACTCCTGAGGCTGAGGCCAGGAGAGCTCTAAAATTAGTAGAACAGACCATTGAAAGATCCCATTGTGATAGATTTGATTTTGCTCAACCACTAATATTGATTATTATTCGTTCACAATATACACCCACAGGAGTATTTTGGCAACAGGGACCTATATTATGGATATATTTGCCTGTCTCTCCTAAAAGTACAATTGAGTCTTATACCTCCATGGTGGTTAAACTTATTCTTCCAGGACTTAAAACCTCTACTAAAATATTTGGAATTCATCCCGCTACTATTATTACTCCTTATTCATCGTCACAGGTTGAATATTTGTGCTTCAATGATAATGATTGGGCTATAGCTAGATGCTCTACTTCTGCAAATTTTGACAATCAAATTCCTAAATCTCCTATACTGTCCTTTTGTATCAATCATCCTATCATATTCCCACAGGTAATAAAAAATCAACCCATTCCTAAAGCATTTAATGTATTTACAGATGGATCCTCTAACGGTACTGCTGCAGTAGTCACTCAAAATGAAAAAATGATTCATATCACTAATCAAAAATCAGCTCAATTAGTGGAACTCAAAGCTATAATAATAGCTCTGGAAAATTTTAAAGAAGAGCTTATGAATATTTTTTCAGACAGCCACTATATTGTACATGCTGTCCCTAAATTGGAGCTAGCAGGTCCAATAGCACCACATACTCCAGCTTTTAAATTGTTTTCTCAAATCCAAAATCTCCTATGGCAATGAAAAGAAACTTTATTTATAGGTCACATAAGAGCTCACACTAATCTGCCTGGTCCTCTCCATGAAGGTAATCAAAAAGCTGATGCCCTCACTAAAACAATATTTATATTTACTACAGTACAACAAGCTACTTTATTTCATGCCCAGTTCCACGTTAACAGCACTACCTTAAGACAAAAATTTAAAATCACAAAAGAACAATCTCGTAGAATTGTAAAAGAATGTCCATCTTGTGTAACACATTTGCCCAATCCACATTATGGGGTCAACCCACGAGGTTTGATGTCCAATCATTTGTGGCAGATGGATGTGACACATGAACCAAGTTTTGGAAAATTACGATTTATTCATGTCACCATAGATGAAGGAGCCCCAATTAGGGAGATGGCTATTGCGGTCAGCTGGAAGCCATAAGTTCCACCTGATAATAAGTATGTATGTGACGCACCTGTAAATGCATGTGAGGCACCCGCAAAGCTAAAGGTATATAACCGGGTGAAAGCGGTCGGAGTCAGGAGAAGAATGAATTCATTCAGTCAGTCATGCAGTCGCTCGGTCGGAAGAAGAGTTCGGGTCGGAGAAGAAGAAGAAAAGAATCAGAGCGGCCAGAACGTAGGCAGAGCGGTTACAGAAGAGAAACCAGATAGAAGAAGTAATTCCTGGTCAGAGTCAAGCCGAGGCACCCGAGGAAGAAAGAAGAAAGAACAAAGAAGAAAGAAGCTCTAAAAGCTAATCTCTCTCTCTCTCTAAAGAAGAAATCTCTCTCTTTCAAGCTCTCTCTCTTTCTCTCTAAGCTCTAAGAAGATGAAGAAGAAAAAGCTCTATCTTTCTCTCTAAGCTCTAAGAAGAAGAAGAAAAAGCTATCTCTAATCTTTCTCTCTAAGCTCTTTCTCTCTCTCTAAGCTAAGAAGAAAAGAAGAAAGAAGAAAGCTCTCTCTAATCTTTCTCTCTAAGCTCTTTCTAAGAAGAAGAAAAATCTTTCTTTCTCTAAGCTCTCTCTAAGAAAGTAGAAGTAAAAGTAGTAATAGCTTTACTCTGCCTCCGAGTTTTCCTCCCGCGGCGCCGTGGCTAGCCACGACAGGCAGCTTACACATAGATACATGCTCAGACATGATTTTTGCTTCTTTACATTCTGGAGAAAAAGTTAAAGATACTACATCTCATTGTCTGCAAGCTTTTGCTGCATTGGGCATCCCCAAAATGCTTAAAACAGATAATGGCCCTGCCTATACATCCACATCCTTCAAACAATTTTGTACAAAATTCAATATTATCCACAAAACAGGTATCGCTTATAATCCTTAGGGACAAGGAATAATTGAAAGAGCAAATCGGACACTTAAAAATATGTTACTAAAGCAAAAAGATGGAAACTGGAAAAATCCTAAGGACAGATTGGCAGTTGCCCTGTTAACCCTAAATTTCTTAACTTTAGATTCTAATGGATATTTGGCTGGAGCTAGACACTGGAACCCACACCAACAACATAAACCTTTGGTTTACTGGAAGGATGTTCTCTCAGATACATGGAAGTGTCCAGACCCAGTATTAATTTGGGGGAGAGGATCTGTTTGTGTTTTTCCAAAGCACGAATACTCTCCAATATGGATACCATCTAGATTGATAAAGCAGTTACAAAGTCAAAAGGATCAAGACTAAGTTATTGAGGAGTCTAGATTGAATAAACAAGTACAAAATCAAGAAGACCAAAATGAAGGTATGGAGTGATTCCCTTAAAAGTGGCCTCCATTAAATTTACAACTTAAATTTCATCTTCCCGGCCGGGACAAGAAGATCTCTCTTTAGTGTAAACACAATTGTATTTTTTTTATATATGTCTTTATGTCTGTGTATTTGTCTAAATTTCATGTTAATGTGATGTCACAAATATATGTTTATATGTGCATCTGTCTAGTGTGATGTCACAAATAATTAAGCGTTTATGAAAAAAATAGATAGATGTAGATCCAAATAACGTTAATTCATTTAAGCTTAGAATATTCTAATTAGATAATCAATATATATAGAGATAGATAGATATTCATATAAGTTCAGAATATTCTAATTAGATAATCAATTATTATGATAATCAATTTTGATTTATAGTTGTCTCCGGGACTTCTCTTCAGCTGTGAATATGTTTAATGTTGTATAACCTGATATTTTGGTGTTTTGACATAGGATCGTTTGTTTGTTATTAACTTGATTTCTTTAATAGCTGATTAATTTGAATTATTTCAACAGGTATAGGATTGCTGTATATATAGAGACTCTAGGATTCCAGCTAACAAATTATTTTTCCAAAGTGCCTTTAGCTTTTCTTTATCTTTAATGCAGTAAACACCCTCAGTTTCTCTTTGATTATTTCTGGATGTGATATTTTGCCAGTTTATTTTTGTGGGAGCTTAAGCAGCAATGTGTGTGAGCAGAGATCATCTTTTATTTTCTACTCTAATAATTCTTTTTTTTTAGTTTGATAGCTCACCTTTTGATCTCAGTGCTGGAATAGCACTGCCTTTCCCTTAATAATGGATGCTTGAGTCTTTAGGTAGCGGGCCCTGAAGATTTGCCAGTGGAAATGTCAAGACATAAAAAAGACGGCTGCTGCTACAACTGCAGGGACCGCGGTCGCTGCAAGCATCTCTGCTGCTCAAGCATCAAACAGCCTCACCAGCAGTGTGGCCTCTGCTCTGTATGCATGGGGCCTCCTGAATCTATGTGTTATAACTTATGGACATTTTGATTTTCCATTATTTTGGGACATTACGGGACAATGCCTTGCAGGTATTTGTCTAAGAGAACTCAGTGCATTGCTTGATGAAACTAAGGGCAGCTGATTCGCTTAAAGAACTTGATGCTCTATGGAAACTTGGCTCGTCAGCAGTAGGCTTGCGGCCTTAAAGCCGCAGCATCTCCTAAAAATTGGATGGCTGTTAGTCAACACACAGTCGATCCTGAAGGGCTCTATTGGATGGCTGGTTAGCCTATGACGGGTAAGATCCCCAGAAGGGGACAACCTAAGACACGGCACAGTCATACGGGACAGTCTAATGTGGTTGGCACGTCAACCTAAGCCAGGAGTCAGGACAGCCTCAATTCCCATGACGGGTAAGAATGTGGGTTGCACATGGACGTCCTAGAACATCCCCTCTTTTAAAACTAAAAAGGGGAAATGTAGGAGCCTATAATCAAGGAGATAGCTAAGGATTGCAGTTAGCTGAGAGCCATAAAAGATGTTCTAGTTTCCACCTGATATTAATGCATTATCCAAAAAATCTTTGTATGCCCGTGAACACTCTGTGACGCACCTGTAAGCTCAAGCTGTAAGCACTTGTCCTTGTTAAAGCTATATGTATATAACTGGGTGAGGTTTGTTAGAGTGTGAGGGAAGAAGAAGAAGGTGGTGGTTGCAGTTAAAGCGTTTGGAGTGATTGCTGGAGCTGGAGAGAGAAGAAAAATAAAAGACCTTTTTTCATTTTCATCCTGCCTCCGAATTTTCCTGTGGCGTTCGTTGCTCCAAGCGGCTTCTTCTTCAGGCAGAAACAAACCCACAAAGTGTCCATCAACTTATCAAGGGATAAAGACAATGTAGCTTATATACACAAAGAAATATCATTCAGTCATAAAGAGAAGAAAATATTTGACTTTGTAACATTATGGATGAACCCATTGAACATTATGTTTAGTGAAATAAACCAGGCACAGAATGATAAATACTGCATGACCTCACTCATATATTGAATATAAAAATGTTGATCTCATAGAAATAGACAGTAGAATAGTTCTTATCAAAGTCTGGACTGTTAGGTGGAGTAGAGTTTTAAGAGATTGGACAAAGGACTTATAGTTAGGAGGAATAAGTTCCAGAGATCTACTAAATAGCATGGTGATAATATTTAATGAGACTATATTATACTCTTGAAAAATGCTAAGAGAATAGATGTAAAGGGTTCTCACCACAAAATTTATAGTTATATGAGGTAATATGTTTGATTATTATTTAGATTTAACCATGTTACAATGTTTGTATACTTTAAAACATCATGTTGAACATGATGAATACATACAATTTTATATATCAACTTAAAATATGTAAATTTACAAAATAGAAAAAAAAAGATTATGGGAAAAATGCCCTACACACTTTCATTCAGAAATTTGTAACTTTTGAATTTTGCACCTGTTTAAAAATTAAAGTCCTATGAATAGTGAGGCATGTTCTTAGTATAATATTTTTAAATACAAAATTAGCCATTTGTCAAATATTGTTCAGTGATTTGGGATATAATTTACTTTTACGTACTGGATTCTTATATGTAGTCATGTCTATGTCTTAATTCCCTGGTTTGTACCATTGATTATTTTTCATACTACATAAATTTTAATTATTATCGCCTTAAAAGAGATATTTAATGTTTTAAATATCTCATAATTATAATTCTTCATTATTACTACTACAATTTTTAATTTCCTGGAAATACTCATGTTTATTTTTTTCTGAGTGAACTATTTAAAATATTTATCTACTTGCAAATAATCAGTGTTTTGATTAAGAAGGTTATAAATTCTCAGGTTAATTTGAAAACAGTTGCCAAGTTTTTCTGTATTAAATACTTCTTACTAGTAATTAACTATGAAGAAATGATTGGTGTTCCACTTTAGAGTTTTAGCATTTTTTCTAGTGTCATGCATATGTGTTGATAAATTTATTTATGTAACATCTTTGATGCTGTTATTGTAGAACTGATCTTTTTCTCCACAATATAGTCTATATTGTTGTTTAGACTATTAATTTTAGAATTGTTCTCTTTAATAAATTTCCTTTTGATAATCAGTAATTTTTTATGTTCTATTTCTTAATGTATTAGTCTCCTAGGGCTTACATAACAAAATCCCACAAAGTTAGTGGCTTAAAAAACAGCAATTTATTCTCTTACAGTTTTATGGTCTGGAAGACCAAGATCAAACTGTCACCAAGTTAATTTTTCTTGAGATCTTTTTCCTTGACTTATATACAGCCACTCTGTTACTATGTCCTCACATGGCCTTTTCACTGCTATTGCTTGTCTCTGACATATCTTTCTTTTCATAAAAGGGTCTTAGTCACATTGAATTAATGTCTTGCTGTTATGACCTTATTTAACCTGAATTAGTACTTTAAAGATCCTATCTCCAAATACACTGGAGTTTCATGATTCCACATATGGATTCCAAAGGGACACAATTCTGTCCACAATACATGGGTAGTCCAAGAATACAATTACAAAATAACAGATAATGTTAAATGATCAATTCTTCAGTAATATTTATGTCACTTTTTTCTTATCTTAAAAAATTATATAGTGCAGGCCTGGGGTTGTGGCTCAGTAGCAGAGTGCTTGTCTCACATGTGTGAGGAACTGGGTTCGATCCTCAGCACCACATAAAAATTAATGAACAAAATAAAGATATTGTGTCCGTGTATAACTAAAAATACATTTTAAAAAGTTATATAATCCAAATCCAAGGAACCACATAGTTTAGTAACTTAATAGTTATTATAATTGTTATACAATACTGTGAATATTTAATGTGTATAATATGATGACTTTTAAAATATGCACATAAAATACCATAGCCATATTTCAGTTGTCATATCTGACATTCTCCAAAGGATCCTAAGACACTTTGTTTTTGTTTTTGTTATAAGAAAAATGAACAATCTACTCTTCAATCTTACATGTGCAATACAGGATTGATAAGTATAGACAACATGTTGCATAGCAGACCTATAGAATTTATTCATCTAGTACAATAGAAAGTTTGTATTCGTTGAGCAGCAACTCTCCACTCCCTCATCCCCTATCTTCTAATAAACAGTTTTGTAGTCTCTGCTTTGATGTTTGACTGCTATAGATAACTTAAGTGGAATCATGCAGTATTTGTTGTCCTGTGACCGGATTATTTCACTTAGCATAATGTCATCTAGATTAAGCTATGTTGTCACAAATGGCAGGAATAATATTTCATTTTATATGAAGGCCACATTTTCCTTATCCATTTCTCTCTCAGTGGATACTTGGGTTGTTTCCAAATCCTGGATATTGTGAATAATGTTGCAGTGAAAATTGGAGTACAAATATTTTTTTTCAATATTTTGTTATCAGTTCTTATGGATATATATTCAGAGGTGGGTTTGCTGAATCATGTGGTATCTAGTCCATTTTATGGTGTTATAACAGAATCCCACACACTGTACTTTATAGTGAAAAAAATTTATTGGCTCACAGTTGTGGAGGCTGGGAAGTCCAACATCAAGGTACCAGAAAGTCTGGTGATACTGATTCCAAGATGTTTCTTTTTACATTCAGTCCTTGAGGGAGCAGTGCCACATCATCTTCACGTGGTGGAAGTTATAAGGGTAAAAAGGCAAAAGAAAGTTGAACTCATTGTTTTATGCTGTTACTAATATTACCAATGAGGGTGGGGTTCTCATTGCCTAATCATCTCTTAAACGTCCTAACTCAACACTATTATAATGTCAATTCAATTTCACCATGAAATGAGAGGAGACAACAAACATTCAAGCCATAGCATAGAGCATTTTAAAAAATCTTTTTAATGTAATCCTGTAGTACTTTTCATAACAGCTGATCATCTTAACTTGAGTTGTATACATGGTATAAGATAGGGAAGTAATTTTATTTTTATATGTGAATATCTACTTTTTCCTAGCACTTTTTGTTGAAGAGACTATTCCTATTCCCTTTGTGTATTCTTGACAACATTGTCAATAACTTGTTGACTGTATATACACAAATGTATTTCTGAGCTCTCTATTCTGTCCCATTGATCTATATGTTTGTGTCTTTATGCCAGTACTATACTGTTTTAATTACTGTAGATTCACAATCTATTTTAAAAACAGAATGTATGTTGCCTTCAGCTTTGTTCTTCTTATTCAAGATCTACTTGGGTATTCTCTGTCTTTTGTTGTTCCATATGAATTTCAAGATTGTTTCTTTCCAATTTTGTAAAAAATGGGTGCACCAGTTTGCAGTCCCAACAGCAATGTATGAGTGTACCTTTTCCCCACATCCTCTCCAACATTTATTGTTGTTTGTATTCTTAATAGCTTCCATTCTGACTGGAGTGAGATGAAATCTTAGAGTAGTTTTGATTTGCATTTCTCTAATTGCCAGAGGTGTTGAACATTTTTTTCATGTATTGATTGATTGTGTATCTTCTTCTGAGAAGTGTCTGTTCAGTTCCTTGGCCCATTGTTTGATTGGGTTATTTTATTTTATTTTATTTTTTTTTTTTTTTTGGTGTTCAGATTTTTGAGTTCTTTATATATATTTAGAGATTAGTGCTCTATCTGACATGCGTGTGGTAAAAGTTTGCTCCCAATTAGTGGGCTGTCTATTCACCTCACTGATTGTTTCTTTTGCTGAGAAGAAGCTTTTTAGTTTTAATCTATCCAATTATGGAGATACCTTGGAAAACTGGGAATGGAACCACCTTATGACCCAGCTATCCCACTCCTCGGCCTATACCCAAAGGACTTAAAAATAGCATACTACAAGTACACAGCCACATCAATGTTTATAGCAGCACAATTCACAACAGGTAAACACCAACCTAGATGCCCTTCAGTGGATGTATGGATAAAGAAAATGTGGTAGATATACACAGTGAAATATTACTCAGCAATAAAAGAGAATAAAATAATGGCATTTGCAGGTAAATGGATGAAGTTGGAGAATATAATGCTAAGTGAAGTTAGCCAATTCCCAAAATCCAAATGCCGAATATTTTCTCTGATATAAAGAGGCTGATTCACAGTGGGGCTGGGAAAGGGAGCATAAGAGGATTACAGGAACACTAGAAAGGCCAATGGGGAGAGAGGGTTAGGGAGGGGCCAAGAGGGTAAAAAAAAAGATGGTAGAATGAGTTGGTTATCATTACCCTAAGTGAATGCATGAAGTCACGAATGGTGTGAATATACTTTGGATACAACCAGAAAGATGTAAAAATGTGCTCTATATGTGTAATATGAATTGTAATGCATTCTGCTGTCATATATAACAACTTAGAATAAAAGAAAGAAACGAAAGACTTTGATGGGGGATAACACTGAATCTATAAATCACTTTGGGAATTCATTTATTATTTTGCATTTTTTTTTTCTGTATAGGTTTTTTAGGCTTTTTTTTTTTGAACATATAGGATTACATTATAGTTGAAGAGACTATTCCTATTCCCTTTGTGTATTCTTGACAACATTGTCAATAACTTGTTGACTGTATATACACAAATGTATTTCTGAGCTCTCTATTCTGTCCCATTGATCTATATGTTTGTGTCTTTATGCCAGTACTATACTGTTTTAATTACTGTAGATTCACAATCTATTTTAAAAACAGAATGTTTTCTGCTAAGAGTCATCATCTGCTAAGAGTCACAATTTTACCTCTTCTATTCCAATTTGCATTTCTTTTATTATTTTTCCTGCTTAATTTATCTGTCTGGAACATCCAGCACTATGTTGAATAGAAGTGGCTAGAGAAAGTATGCCTTATTTCCGATCTTCAAGGAAAAACTTTCAGCTTTTTACTTATTGTCACTGCCTGCAGCAGTTGCTGCTTGCACAACAATACCGTGGGAGAAAACTTGGAGGCAGACTGGAAATTAAAATGTTCTTTTATTCTTCTTTCTTCTAACTTCTCTCTCCGGCTCCAACAACCTCTCCAACTCTAACCACCCCCTCTAACTAACCTCACCCTGGTTAAATACATTTTGCCTTAACAAGGACAAGTGCTAACAGCTCGAGCTTACAAGTGTGTTACACAGTGTTCACGGGCATAAAAAAGATTCTTTGATAAATGCATGAATATCAGGTGAAAATACTTGAACACCTTTATGGCTCTCAGCTAACCGCCATCTTAGCTATCCTCAATTAGGGCTCTTACATTTCCCCCCTTTTGATTTTAAAAGAGGGAATGCTCTAGGGCATCCCATGTGCAACCAACATTCTTACCCGTCATCAGATTATCAAGGCTGTGCCCTTGACTCCTGTCTTAGGTTGATATGTCAGCGACATGAGACAGTCCCGTGGATGGGTGACGACCTCATCCGGATTGACTGTGCCTGTCTTAGGTTGTCCCCCTCTGGGGATCTTACCCGTCATTGGCTACCAGCCATACAATCGAGCCCTTCTGGATTGACTGTGTGTGTTGACTAACAGCCTTCCAATCGTGAGGAGATGCTGCGGTTTTAAGGTGGCAAGCCTTCTGCTGACGAGCCAAGTTCCATAGCGAATCAAGTTCATTAAACAAATCAGCTGCCCTAAGTTCCGTGAAGTAACACAATGAGTTCTCTAGACAAACACCTGCAAGGCATTGTCCCGTAATGTCCCAAATAGTGAAACATCAAAATGTCCACTTGTTATAACAAGTTGGTCTGGGAGGCCCCATGCATGCAGAACCTCACTGCTGGTGATGTTGCTTGATGCTTCAGCAGCAGGGATGCTTGTAGCGACCGAGATCCCTGCAGCTGTAGCAGCAGCCATCTTTTTTATGTCTAGACAATGCCACTGGCAAAACTTCAGGGCCCACTACCTAGAAAATCAAGCATCAATTATTAGAGGAAAGGCAGTGCCATTTCAGCACTGAGTCAAGAGGCAAGTTGTCAAACTAAAAAATAGAATTATTAGATCAGGTAATTAAAGTTGATCTCTGCTCACACATATTGCTGCTTGAGCTCCCACAAATATAAGCTGGCAAAATATCAATTTCAGAACAAATCAAAGAAAGACTGAGGGTATTTAACTGACAAAAACACTGCATTAACGATAAATTAAAGAAAAACTAAGAGCACTTTGGAAAAATAAGTTGTTAGCTGGAACCCCCGAGTCTCTGCATACACAGCAATCTTCTATGAAATTACCTGTTGAAATAATTCAAATTAATCAGCTATTAAACAAATAAAGTTAATTACAAATAAACAATCCCATGTCAAATACCAAAATATCAGGTTATACAGTATTAGTCATATTCTTAGCTGAAGAGAAGTCCCAGAGACACACCTATAAATCAAAATTGAAGGTACCTATACTTTTAAATTGTTACTCAATTAGAATACTCTAAACTTAAATGAATTAAAGTTATTTGGATCCAAATATATATATATATATATATGTATGTATATATATATATATTTATATGTATATATATAGTTTTTTATTTATAATATTAATTTTCATAAGCACTTGTTATTTGTGAGTCACACTGGACAGACGCACAAACATAAAAACATATATTTGTGACGTCACATTTACATGAAATCTTGACAAGTGCACAGACATAAAGACATATATAAAAAGAAAAAAAAATAGAATTGTGTGTACACTAAAGAGATCTTCTCGTCCCGCCGGCCTGGAGGAATGAGACTTAAGTTGTGAATTTACTGAAGGACTCTTTTAAGGGAATCATTCCATAACCTGATCTTGGCCCTCTTGATTTTGTACTTCTTTTGTTAATCTTGATTTCTCAACAACTTCATCTTGATCCTTTTGATTTGATACCTGTTTTATTAATCTAGATGGTATCCATATTGGGGAGGATTCATGCTGTGGAAAAACACAAACAGATCCTCTCCCCCAAATTAATACTGGATCTGGACACTTCCATGTACCTGAAAGAACACCCTTCCAGTAAACCAAAGGTTTATGTTGTTGGTGTGGATTCATTGTCTGTCTCCAGCCGAATATCCATTAAAATCTAAAGTTAAAAAATTTAAGGTAAACAGGGCAACGGCCAGTCTGTCCCTAGGATTTGTCCAGTTTCCTTCTTTTTGCTTAAATAGCATAATTTTGAGTGTGGGATTAGCTCCTTCAATTATACCTTGGCCTATGAGGATTGTACAGGATACCTGTTTTATGGAATATATTGAATTTTGTGCAAAACTGTTTGAAAGATGAGGACGTATATGCAGGGCCATTATCTGTTTTAAGCATTTTGGAAATGCCCAAAGCAGCAAAGGCTTGTAGACAATGAGATGTAACATCTTTAACTTTTTCTCCAGCATGTAAGGAAGCAAAAATCATGCCTGATATGTATCTATGGTTACATGAATAAATTGCAATTTTCCAAAACTTGGCTCATGAGTGACATCCATCTGCCACAAATGATTGGGTATTAATCCTCTTGGGTTAACCCCATAATGTGGATTGGGCAAATGTGTCACACAAGATTGACAATCCTTCACAATTGTTCGAGCTTGCTCTTTGGTTATTTTGAACCTTTGCTGTAAAGTAGTACTATTAACATGAAATTGAGAATGGAACAAGGTAGCTTGTTGGACTGCTGAAAATATAAAGATCTTTTGAGTAAGGGCATCGGCCTTTTGATTACCTTCATGGAGAGGACAAAGCAAATTAGTATGAGCTCTAATATGTCCAATAAACAAAGGTTCTTTACGTTCCCACAGAAGGTTTTGAATTTGAAAAAAACAATTTAAGGCTGGAGTATGTGGTGCTATTGGGCCTGCTAGCTCCAGTTTAGTGACAGCATGTACAATATAGTGGCTGTCTGAAAAAATGTTTATAGGCTGTTCTTTAAAACTTTCAAGAGCTATAATAATAGCTTAAAGTTCAACTAATTGGGCTAATTTTTGACCAGTAATATGAATCATATTTTCTTTTTGAGTGACTACTGCAGTAGTACAGTTAGAGAACCCATCTGTAAATACATTTAATGCCTTAGGAATAGGTTGATTTTTTATTACCTGTGGAAATATAATGGGATGATTGATATAAAAAGATAGTATAGGAGACTTAGGAAGATGGTTATCAAAATTTGCGGAAGTAGAGCATCTAGCCATAGCCTAATCATTATCATTGAAGCACAAATATTCAACCTGTGATGATGAATAGGGAGTAATAATAATAGTGGGGTGAATGCCAAATATTTTAGTAGAAATCTTAAGTCCTTGAAGAATAAGTTTAGCCACCATGGAGGTATAAGACTCAATTGTACTTTTAGGAGAGATGGGCAAATGTATCCATAATAAAGGCCCCTTTTGCCAAAATACTCCTGTGGGTGTATATTGTGAAGAAATAATAATCAATATAAGCAGTCAAGCAAAATCAATTCTATCACAATGGGATCCTTCAATGGCCTTTTCTACTAACTTTAAAGCTTCCCTAGCATCAGGAGTCAATGTTCGCGGTGAAGATGGATCAGGGTTCCCGCAAAGGATATCAAATAAGGGTTTTAATTGTCCAGTAGTGAGGCTTGTGTAGGGTGAAGCCAATTAATGTCTCCAAACAGTTTTTGGAAATCATTGAGGGTGGTCAAATGTTCTTTATTTATTAAAATTTTTTGAGACCTATTGAAATTATCCATCATTTTGAATCCTAAATATAATATGGGAGATCTAGTTTTAACCTTTTCTTCAGCAATGTTTAGTCCATATCTTTTTAAGTTTTCTGACAAATCACTGAATATGGTGAATAAGACTTCTTGATTAGGATGAGCAAGTAAATCTTCATCCATATAATGGAGACACATAACATTTGGATATTTGTTCTTGATAGGCTGAATAACTTTGTCTACATAGATTTGACATATAGTGGGGCTATTAGCCATTCCCTGGGGTAAAACTTTCCGTTGATATCTTTTATCAGGGCCATTATTATTGATAGAAGGAACTGAAAAAGCAAACCTGGGGGCATCCAGAGGATGTAGAGGAATGGAAAAGAAACAATCCTTTATATCAAGAGTTATAAGATGGAAATTTTTAGGAATAGCTACAGGATTAGGAAGTTCAGGTTGGGTAGGGCCCATAATTTGCATGGTTTTATTGATTTCTCTAAAATTATGTAACAATCTACATTTTCCTGATTTTTTCTTGATTACAAATATGCGGGAATTCCAGGAAGAGGTGGAAGGTTCTATGTGTCCTGCTTCTAGTTGTTCTTGGATTAATAGGTCGGCTGCTTATAATTTCGCTCTAGATAGGGGCAACTGAGTGATGAAAACTGGCTTATCAGAAAGCCATGGTATTTTCAAAATTGTTTTCTCAGTGGCTCCTAGAAAAAATATCCTTTACCTTTTTGATGATGATTTAGATTTTTATTTTTAACACCTGCAGGCTTGGTTGCAAGTTGGACCCCCATCTGTTGCAAAATATCTCTTCCCTATAAGGTAACTGGCATGCTGGACAAAACATAAGGCTGAAATGTTTCTTTATGCCCTTCTTCATCTTCCCATTTTAAAATTACAGCACTTTGTGCTGGGGTGTTAGTATATCCCAAGCCTCTTAAACTGGTTGAAGCCTTCTGCAGAGGCCAGTGCTTGGGCCATTGTTGTAGATTAATGATGGAAGAGTCAGCCCCAGTATCAATCAGCCCCTCCATCTCTACACCTTGAATTTTTATTTTGCACATAGTCCTCCGTGAACAATCCTGAACCCAGCAAGCCTTAGGTCCCAAGCCAGTGGAACCAAATCCTCTATTGTTCCTATTCTGTGGCATACTCTTGAATGAGTTGTGGAAACTGGGAAGGAGAAGCAGCTGAGCAATTCTATCTCCTTGGTTAACAGAGATAATGCCTCTAGGTGAACTAAGCATTATTTTTATTTCTCCTTGGTAGTCGGAGTCTATAACACCTAGTGTTACTTGAAAACCTAATAAGCTTTTAGAACTTCTTCCGAGGATAAGTCCTACAGTCCCGGAGGGAAGAGATCCCCTGACTCCAGTGGGAATCAGTTGAACCCCCATTTCAGGTGTTAGTACTATTTGGGCGGTGGAACAGAGGTCTAGTCCTGCACTTCCTCTTGTCCCTCTGACAAGGGAGTCAATGGGTAGGAGGGATTGTGACGAGGAATCATCTGGATGGATGTTTGAGGATATTCCTTCTCTAATGCCTCGTACATTTGTGGGCCCCGGGGCATTGGGCCCCGTGCCCCGTTTTTTGAATTCCTGGACAAAATGTTTCCATAGATGTCAAATTTAGATCTGCATTTATTGGCCCAATGATTCCCCTTTTTACACCTGGGCAGTGACCTGGAGCATGGTATGAGCTTGGTCTTATTTCTCTTTGGGGATATTGCCTGGAATATCCTGATTGATTATTATTTTTAAGTTGAGCCCTTGTGAAATTTTGAGGGGAAGCACCTCTCATTGCTGCTGCAATAACATTGCCTGTGACAAAGGCATCATTAATGTCTTTACATAATCTAATGTATATTGAAATGTCCTTTTTATTTTTCCATGTTCTTATAGCATCTTGGCAATATTTGTTAGCATTTTCATACGCCAACTGGACGACTAAGGGCATTGCTTGCTCTACATCCCAGAATATTCTGCCTGCTGTTCTTAAGAGTCTGTCAGCAAAATCAGCATACGGCTCATTAGGCCCCTGAATTACTTTAGACAAGCTGCCTTGCAAATCACCTGTTTCTGGTAAGGTTTTCCATGCTTTATCAGTGGCAGCGTTTATGTGTGCATATACACCAGGATCATATTGCATTTGTATTTGTAGTTCAGCAAACTGTCCTTCACCTGTTAGCATATCTATATTATGGCCTGGGAAGCCTGCAGTTGCATTTCTTCTAGCTGTTTCTACACAAACTCCCAGAATTGTGACTTCCATATCAGGTATTGTCCCCCGCTCAATACTGCCTTGCATAACCCTTTCCAGTCTTAGGGTGTTAAAGTTAAAGTGTTAAGGGACTCCAGCATGCTCAAAGTGAATGGAGCTTGGGGCCCATAGGTCATTATTGCCTCTTTGAAATTTTTATTGTTTTAAAATCTAGGGACTGGTGGTACCTCTGCCCATTTTCGTTTTCAAATACTGGCAGGTAACAATATTCCTGTGGGTTTTGGTGTTCGAGGGCGCGTAAGCACTTAGAAAGGCCATTAATCTCTTCCTCAAGGGAACGCATATGCTCAGAAATACCCCTCATGGTTTCTGTAATGAATTCCACCCATGAGGGAGCAGAGGGCACAAACACACTAACAATCAATGCGGAAGGAAAAAAAAAAAAAAAAACAGAACAAAACAAAGCCAAAAAAAAGAAAAAGAAAAATAAACAAACAAACAGTCCAACAAAAAACAAAAACCTCCCTGCAATCCAACAAGACAAGCAAACCAAAAAAAAAAGAAAAGGAAAAAAAAAAATAGTCGAACCCCAAGTCTCAGACAAAACGGGCCCTGGGAAGCCCCCCTCTTTTTTTTCCTTTCCAGTTCAAACCAATTGCTATTGGAGCACGTCCAGACAGTCTGTGATCCTGTTAGTGAAATCAAGGCTGCATCTTAGGCCAGTGGCTGCACGGTTCAGTGAAAGAGTGGCCCAGGGGGTTTGTGTGTGTCAGCAGATGAATGGCACCGGGAAGGGGACCTTCCAGAAGGCACTCCTTCCCCAAGCCCACCCACAGTTGAAGCCTCTTGTTGCTGCTGTGCTAGCCTCAGAAATGCCTTCCTCTGCTGACCACCCGAGTCTCACCCAATTGTGCGTTGTCTTCAGAGAGCTGGAGAGTCCCTGGATGGCTGCAGCCGTTGCTCTCCGTCTCCTCCCCTTTGTCTGGAGCTTTCAAAGATGGCGGTGCTCTCCTTCCAGTCAACAGCAGCTCCGCAGACTCCCGTATCCTTGCCGATCGATTTCAAAGCTGTTGGGTGGATGTCTCCCTGCCGAAGTAGCACCTGGAAGCCACACCTGTGACTGTGGTGCAGACAGCGCTGGTTCGGACTGTGGCCCGCTCGACTCTGCCCCTGTTTGCTGATCGCAGATCTCTGCGCCGCTCTGTCCGGGGCCCCACTACTGAGGGTCACGTCAGGCGGAGTGTGGATTTGAACTGGTGTTATGGGCCCGCGGTCTCCCGTGGTTCCCCAGCACCAATCCCGCCGGTTGTTATCGCTGGTTTTTATCACCGGTTTCACGCTGGTGTGCCGTGAGTTTTGCTGGGGTTGCAGTAGTAGCGCGGTCTCCCCACACTGACTTTGTTTCGGAAGGCCTGTGCACCACCCAGGCGGTTTTGCAGGAGCCTCGCGGCTCCAGCCACTGCAGACAGCTTGTCTCTTTCTCTCTCTGGTAGTGGTAATCAAACCATCCAGGAGATCGGTATTTTCAGCCTATATATATATGATGAAAGGCAATTTATCTGCTTTGTTGGATTCTTTCCACGGAGCTGTCCTGAAGTGCGTCTTCCTCTAATCCGCCATCTTGGATCCCTCTCTTTTATTCTTCTTTCTTCTAACTTCTCTCTCTGGCTCCAATAACCACTCCAACTCTAACCACCCCCTCTAAATAACCTCACCCTGGTTAAATACAGTTTGCCTTAACAAGGACAAATGCTAACAGCTCGAGCTTACAGGTGCGTCACACAGTGTTCTCGGGCATAAAAAGGTTCTTAAATAAATGCATGAATATCAGGTGAAAATACTTGAACACTTTTATGGCTCTCAGCTAACCGCCATCTTAGCTATCCTCAATTAGGGCTCTTACAACTTATGAGTATTATTTTAGTTACCATATATAGCCTTTACTATGTTGATGTACATTCCTTCTGTCACAGATTTGCTAACCATTATTATCTCAAATGAGTTTCTACATATGTTGAGATGATCATAGAATAATTGCCTTCCATTCTGTTAATATAGCACACCACATTTATTGATTTTTATTGGTTGAAACATCCTTTAATCCCAGGGATAAATGCCATTTGATCACAGTACATGATTCTCTAAATGTGATGTTGAATTTGGTTTGCTGGTCTATTGTGGAGGATTCTGGAGGTTTTCCTTTCTTGTAGTATCCTTACCTGGTTGTTATCACAGTAAATCTGGCTTCTTAAATGAGTTTGGGGGCTGGAGTATAGCTCAGTGATAGAGTATTTGGCTATGATGTGTGAGGACCTGGGTTTAATCTCTAACCCCCGCCATCCCCCCACCCCCCAACATAAAAGAAAAAAGAAATGAAATGAGTTTAGAAGTTGTTCCTCCATTTCAACTTATGGAAAAATTCAAGGATTGGTGTTAATTACTTAAAATTTTGGTAGAATTCACCCATGAAGCCATTTGGCCCTTGCCTTTTCTGTGATGAGAGGTTTTATACTAGTGATTCAATGTCCTTATTTTTTGTTGGTCTGCTTTTATTTTCCACTTCTCTATGATTAATTCTGCTTAGGTTGTATGTTTCTAAGAAATTATCTCTTTCTTCTTGGTCATCCAATTTGTTGATAGAACTTTGTTTATAGCAGTTGCACAATTCATTTTTTTCTTGTGTCATCCATTGCAATATGTCCTCTTTAATTTCTGATTTTGTGTCCTCTTTTCATCCTTAAAGATTTATCAATTTTATGTAGCCTTTAAAACAATTTTTGATGTTTTTGTTAAGTTTTTCCAGTATTTCCTGCTTTCAGTTTCATCTATTTTACTCTAATTTTTATCATTTCCTTCTGACTCCTGACTTTGGGCATAGTTTTTATTTTTTTCTAATTATTTGATGTATGAATTTAAGTTTTTTATTAATTTTTTCTTCTTTTTTAAAACAAATACATTTGTCACTATAAAATTCCCTTTTAGTACTAGTTTTGTTCCATTCTAAAAGTTTTGGTGTGCTGTACTTTCATTTTTGTTTGTCTCAATTTTATGATTTCCCTTTGGTTTCTTTTTCTTTTTTTTCTTTTTCTTTTCTTTTTTTTTTTTTTTTTTTTTTTGACCCATTGGAGGTTTAATGGAGTATGTACTTTGATTTCCACATATTTGTGAATTATCCAATTTTCTGTTTGTTACTGAGCATATTTTGTACAAATATCATTGAAAAAGATACTTGATATGATTTTATGTTTTTTCCACATTTTCTTTTTTAATTAGTGCATTGTAGTTTTATAGTTTTAGTGTTCTTAAATTTTTAAAACAGTTTTGTGGGCTAACATGGACTCTGTTTTATAAAATGTTCTGTGTGTACTTGGGAAGAATATGTATTATGCTGCTCTTGGGTAGAATGTTCTGTGTGCTTATTTGGTCAATTTTTCTATAGTTATTAAATTCCTCTGTTTAATTATTGATCTTTCTGCATTTTTATCCATTATCGAAAGTGTAGCATGGAAGTATTGAACTATTATTAACTGTTGCCTTTTTCTCCCTTCAGTTCTGTCAAAGTTTGTTTTATATATTCAGGTGATCTGATTTAGGTGTATACACATTTATAATTGTGGTATCTTCTTGATGATTTGACACTTTTATCATTATAAATTGTCCTTCTTTGTCCTTTGTTATGGTTATGTACTTAAAAACTATTTTTTCTAACATGAGTATAGCCACTCCTGATATGTTTTGATTATCATTTGTATAAAATATATTTTTCTCTATTTTCAACTAGTGTGTCCTTAAATCTGAAGTCAGTTTCTTGTAGTCAACATATTATTGGGGTGTTCTTCCTTTATCCATTCAGTCATCATATGACCTGTGATTAAGAAATTCAAACAATTTATGTTTAAAATAATTGCATATAGTAAAGGGCTTACTGTTACAATATTGGTCATTGCTTTATTTCTGCTTTGTAGTAATTTTCTCCTCTTTTCATCTGTCTTCATGTTTTATTGTAGTAATATTCTTTGGTTTCTTTCTCTTTTTCTTTTGTACATACTCTGGATATATTTTTGTGAAAAAAATATTCCAGTTAAAATAGTCTTTTTTAGATAATAACAACTCCTCATCAATCAAATACAAAAATTCTACACTTTGTAACTTCTTCGCTTTATGTCATTGATGTTATACTTTGTAATTTTTATATCGTCAACCATTAATAATATTTTGTATTTATACTTTCAGTATTTTTGTCTTGTAACTTTATACAAGTGAATTACACACTACAATAGCCTATTTATACTCTTCTATGTTTCTTTATGTTTACCTGTACCAGTGATTTTTATACTTTCATGAATTGTTGTGTTGCTGTGTATGTCCTTTTGTTTATATTTGAAGAATTCCCTTTAGCATTTCATGTAAAGTTTGTCTAGTGGTGAAATGCTTGCTGGAATTTTATTTGGAAAATTATTTATCTTTGTTTCACTTGTGAGGGATAGTTATGCCAGGTATAGTTTCTTCAGTAGCATGCTTTATTTATTTCTGCACTTTGAATATATTATCCTATTGCCATCTGTCCTACAATGTTTTTGCTGAGAAGTTCTGTGAACTCATTGGTATATGGTAATGTTTTTCTCTTTCTTATTTCAAAATCCTTTAGAGTTTTGACAATTTGACTGTAATATGTCTTGATGTAGACATCATTGGATTCATACTCTTTGAGTACTTTTGAACTTTATAATACTGAAAGCACCTTTCCATCCTCAGATTCGGTAAGATTTTAGCCATTATTTTAAAATAATTTTTTAGTTTTCTCTCTCTCTCCTGTGTGTCTAGAATCCCAGCGATGTGTATATTGAGTTGCTTGACTGTATTTCATAAGTTCCATAGATCATTGTCACTTTTATTCATTATTTTTCTTTTCAGTCCTAATAATAAATAATTTCAAGTAAACTCTCTTTAATATTTGCTATTTATTTTTTCTTCTACTTGTTCATGTTTTCTTTTGAAGCTCTCTATTGATTTTTTTTTCAATTCAAGTATTCATTCCTTAGCTTCAGAAATCTGTTTGGTTCTTTTTTTAGTTCCTGTCTTTTGTGGATATTCTTAGATTGTTCACATATCACTTTTCTGATTTACTTAGTTGTCTATTTGTGTTCTTTTGCATTATGCTAGCTTCTTTAGGATAATTATTTGGAATTATTTGTCAGCAATTCATAGACTTCCATTTTGAGGGGGTCAGTTACTGGACATTTATTTTTTCTTTGGTAATGTTTTGTTTCTCTGCTTTTGTATAGCTTTGCATTTGTGTTTGCACATTTGAAGAATTTATGAATTGCTTTTGGAAGGGGGGATGCCTTTGCCAAAGAGCCTGGGTAGCGATTTAGGGAGTCACTCTGTTCCTTTTCTTCTT
Source organism: Tamias sibiricus (assembly GCA_025594165.1). Classification (NCBI taxonomy): domain Eukaryota; kingdom Metazoa; phylum Chordata; class Mammalia; order Rodentia; family Sciuridae; genus Tamias; species Tamias sibiricus. The sequence goes on from CM046667.1 coordinate 112,876,164, forward strand.
TTCTAGGAGAGAAGTGCCAGGTTTGTGTAATTTCTCCCAATCTCCTAGATCTGGGCTGGCTGCTATAAGTAGCCTTTCCTGTGAGCAAGGTCATAGGCTTGGACATTGGACACACATTTTCATCTTCTCCCTCTTTCCTGAGGGAGCAGTCTCAGAGTTGTGCATCTTTTCCTAATCTTGCAGAGCCACACAGGCTGCCATAAACCTCCTGTCCCCTTTCCCTTGGGGAATTCACTGAAATGTGGGTTGGTTTGGTACAAGTTCATTTTTCTCCCTGCCTATTGTAGAAGTCTGAGTGTTGTGTACCTTTTCTCATTCCCATTCTCATGCAGGATGCTGAGAGTCACCTACCTAGCCTTTTCACTAAAAAACGCACCGTAAGTACACAAGGCTGTATGAAAATTCCACTTTCCTCCCATCCTCCTGAGAAGAAGTCTCTGAATTGTATACTTACTCTCATTATACAGGCAGATGAGAACCAACACCCCTTTTCTTTGTTTGTAGATTCTACCAGGCATTTTAACTTTACCAGTTGTCCAATATTTTGAGTCAGGTGAGACAATAGTAGATTTTTCAGGAAGTGCCATGAAAGGCTATGGATGTCATATGTATAACTTTCTCTCTTTTTCCCTGAGGGACAAATTGCAGGCCTAGTCAGTCTCTTTCAGTACTGAGCTGTGCCAACTTGCAGGATGGGCTGATATGTTTAAAGTCAAACTATTCCTATTTACTTGAAAGTTTTATGCTTGTCTGAGGTGCTGTGAAATTTCAACTGGATTCTGGCATTTTTAAAGGTATTTTGGACCATATATCATTATAAGTATTATTGTGGAGAGACAAAAATTAGGACTTCCTATTCTTGCTATCTTGTTGATACAATTACTCAGAGTACATTTAAATAATAATAATGATGATGGTCCTTCCAGTCTAATTCTGGTCTCTAAGACAAAACAATTCTAGTCATTTACCATTCATTTACCATTTACTGAATTCATGCATGTTTGTGTGTATATCATATATATATATGTGTGTGTGTGTGTGTGTGTGTGTGTCTATATATATATCTTATTAAGGTATATATTTCTACATCTTATTTTACTAAATATATTTTCCCATTCATGTGTAGTCTTTTGTCTCTATCTTCTCATTTTACTCAAGAACGAATGTCAGCTCTTATGGAATGGTGCTTTGAAATTTATTCATATAAATGTATTTTTCTTTCATTATGCTTAATATGGTGAATTATATTAATATATTCTCAATATCGTATAAACTTTACATTTCTGTCATGCAAAGGAAATCACTTGGTTTTGGCAAGTTATTCCTGTACCACAATTTCCAATTATATTTACTATTATTTTATTCATGATTTTTGCATCAATATTCATATTGCAAATTAGTTTCCCCCTTTAATCAATGTTTTACAGATATGCATAGCAAAAATTATTCAGATGCTTTTCTTAATTTTCTCTGTTCTCTTATCATTTAATTACATCAAAATTCTCTATCTCTTGAATGTTTGGCAGAATACACTTATAAAATCATTTGGTACTTAAAAGAGTGAGGAGGGGGACATATTAGCTCTTATAAAATCATACCAAATCCAGTTAATATATAAATAAGAAAATTTGGAAGCTCCTTCCAGAGAATCATTTTTGGTAAAATATGCTTTCCAATAAAATCCATTTCATTCTTGTTTACAAATTTCCATTACACACACACACACACACACACACAAACACACTTTTATTTATGACATCATGGTCATCATATCTATTATTTGTGAATTTTAATTTCTCACTTTATTCTTAGAGTAATTATGGAATAAATACTAATTAAGGAATAGTAGGAGTAGTGCTGGGAGGAATGGGATATAGCAGTGGTAATAATCAATATGGTCTCTGGACTTATATCACTTAAATTCTAGAAAGGGATAGTTGAAAGTACATGGCTAGATAGAACAATTATGTTAAATGATGTATAGGGGAGAGATAAGATGGCAAAATAGAGGAAGAACACACTTCCCAAGAGTTCCTCAGCACAAGAGTTACAGAATGGGAAGACTGCTCCTCAGAGTGGTGAGCAACTAAGGGAAGTCACTGAAACATAATACTAGAGTATAAAAAAATTAACCCATAGAGACACAAGTCAGAAACTTGAACATATGGTAAAATACAATACATTAGAGATGCATCAGCTTGGCTGCCAGTGGCAATAGTGGTGGCAGCAGAGGGAAGGGAAACACAAGCAGAAAGGATAGTGTGGCCAGTTGATAGAAAAATTTTAAAATAAAGAAAAATTGACTTGGGGAAATTTAATAGATGGAATTTAATGGACCCAGAGTTAGTAGGGGAAGTGGTTCAGTAAAAGCAAATGAAAAAACAGCTCACCCCTGGGGCAGGAAGCATTCTGCCAGCATAGAAAATGCTTAGGCATGGAAAACAGTCACCACACAATGCAGGAAGCGTGTATGTTCACTACACAGCTGTGAGCAGAGATAGGTGATAAGGAAGTCATAAGGAACTTACTAACAGCAGACTAAAAGAATTCCTAGGGTGTGCACCCGGGAGACTAAAATAGGCACAAAGAACATTATACCTGGATGATTTAAATTCCAGATACCAAGGAAAAAACTGCTTGTTTTGCTGGTGCCCCAGAAGAGCTTTCGGAACGACACCTATAGCAGCCACACAGGAGAATCTGCACTCAAGGGTAGATACCCAGTATTTCATATTCATAGTGGTGAAGGTGACACCTGTGAAGGTTTAGTCCCTATATCCTAAACCTGGATTTTACTGGGGACTTCAAAGATACAGACATCCTGCAGAGACCAGTATCTCCCCAGCAACAGCGACTGTGGATCAAATCTCTAACATCCATCCACAGAGCTAGAAAGTTTGGTTAAGACTAAACCCCAATTACTGGAACTTTCAATTTAGAACTTTACTACAAAATACACAATTTATCAGCACCCAAATTATGCTATCCCACCCTGCATGGGGAGACTGGAAGCTGAGCTCTACAACAACCAACTTTGCCTCATAGCCCCAATGGCTGACAGCTAAGTGAGGAACACAAGGCATTGAACTTTGCAAAACCAAAAGTAAAGAATGAAAATCTATCCTTGCCAGCAGTTTTGACCACCTTAGCAGAAATAAACCCTTTTTATCAATAAGAATTTTTGTACCTTTAATTTTTCCTTATTTCTTTTTATCCTCCATACTCTCATTTTAATATATATTTCATTCTTATTTAAATTTTAATTTTTTTTAAAAAAAATTTCAAACATCATTTAACTGTATTGTATTACTTTTTTTACTTTTTTCCATTATGTATGATTTTATGTGTGTGTGTGTGAGGGGTATTTGTTACTGAGTGTCTGTGTAATCAATGCTCAGATAGGTTTGAAAAATATATGTATATTCCATATAATTTTGTAAGCTACCTGGTAAGCTACCCGGGAGGAAAAACTCTCGGAGGCAGAGTTAAGCTTTTACTACTTTTACTTCTACTTTCTTAGAGCTTAGAGAGGGAAAGAAAGATTTTTAGAGAGAAAGATTAGAGCGAGCTTTTCTTCTTGTCTTCTTAGCTTAGAGTAAAGAAAGATAGAGCTTAGCTTAGAGAAAGACTAGAGCTTCTTTCTTCTCTCTTCTTTCTTCCTTCTTCTGTCTTAGAGTAGCTTAGAGTAAAGAAAGATAGAGCTTAGCTTTTCTTCTTAGCTTAGAGTAAAGAAAGATAGAGCTTAGCTTAGAGAAAGACTAGAGCTTCTTTCTTCTCTCTTCTTTCTTCCTTCTTCTGTCTTCTGTCTTCTGTCTTCCTCGGGAGCCTCGGCCTTACTCTGACCAGTCCTCTGGAGCCTCGGCCTAACTCTGGCCAGTCATTACTTCTTCTATCTGGTTTCTCTTCTGTAACCGCTCTGCCTACGTTCTGGCCGCTCTGATTCTTCTGACCGACCGAGTGACTGCCCGGCTGACTGAATTCTCCATTCTCCTAACTCGGACTGCTTTCACCCGGTTATATACCTTCAGGTTTGCGGGTGCCTACAGGTGCGTCACATACATATCAGGTGGAACCCATGGCTTCCAGCTAGCTACAACAGCCCTTCCTAATTAGGGCTCCTTCATAATTTAAATTTCACATTAATTTATTTATTTTGCACTTATTATTCAGCCTTTATTTGCTTAGGTGAGGCATAAGTATAAGAAGGTTTGAGTGTTTCAATCTTCAATTTGCTGATTTGTTCATACCTTGGTTTGTGTCCTTCTTCCATTCTTCTCTCACTTTCCAAACAGCCAAATGTTTGTTACCTCTTTCCTTTTGTAAAAGTACTTTCAGTTAATTTTTTATAGCTGACATTTATTGCCTATTCCTTGTCTCTACTCTAATCACCTTTTTGAATATTTCCAAGTTTCTCTCATCTTTCTTTTTTCTTAAGAAACTGTGATCACACTAAATAATATGATTATACAGTTGATATAATTCCTACCCCATTCATGCTGTTGTAATTATTAACACAGTGAATAACATAGTAGACACATTCTGTAAATTGCTAATTTAGTTCACAGTTTTTTTTTTTTTTTTTTTTTTTTTTTTTTTGTGTGTGTGTGTGTGTGTGTGTGTGTGTGTGGTACCAGGGATTGAACTCAGGGGCACTCGACCACTGGGCCACATCCCCAGCCCTTTTTTGTATTTTATTTGGAGACAGGGTCTCACTGAGTTGCTAAGTGCCTCGCCATTGCTGAGGCTGGCTTTGAACTCGCGATCCTCCTGCCTCAACCTCCCAAAGTGCTGGGATTACAGGCGTGCGCCACTGCGCCCGGCTAGTTCACAGTTTTTTATTGTTGGTACTGATATTAAATGCTAACCCCACCATTCTATATGGTGTCAATTAGAGTTATAGATGTCAAAGTAGACACCAGACATATATACTAAAGCTCTATATATGTTGACATTAGTGATATTCCTAGCTCCTCTCTCACCTAAGATAAATGAAATGTGAATGGGACACTTCAAGGCCACTGAGTAAAGATCCTGTTAATGAGAAATACAACTCAGCCAATCAACAGTGAATCTCACTCCACAACTGATTTTTCCCCACATGAGCTTTAATATTAATTCAACTCATAGAATTGGGAAAAAAAACCCTAAACCAACAAACAGGCCAGACCCCAAGGTGGAAAAACGAGAGAGGAGTTTCAGGTTCCACCCCTTTACATTTATTTATTTATCAAAATAGAAGTCCCAGAGCAAAAAAAGATAAGTCTACCCAAAGGGCATTCATATAAAAGAGCATTAGGAATGCATTGCAATTTATGTGCAAGTCCAGGAATTCTGAAAACATGTGGGAAAAGAAAAACAAATCTCCCCCCAAATTCACAACCCACCAATAACAATCCCCAACTCCTGATGGTGGGTCCAACAAATGATCCAACAGAATGGAAGTGGACAAAATTTCAGAAAATGAGTATAAGATTGTTCATTAAAATGTTCAATTAACTGGGGCTGGGTTTGTGGCTCAGTGGTAGAGCACTTGCCTTGCATGTGTTAGGCACTGGGTTCAATCCTCAGCACCACATATAAGTAAATAAATATATTATGACCATCTACAACTAATTTTTTTTAAAAATATTCAATGAACTGAAAGAAGATAAAATAAATAAATTAAGAGATCAAATACAGGAGATGAAAGACCATGCCAATAGAGAAATAGAAATATTGAAAAGAAACCAATCAGAACTCCAACAAATGAACCACACAATGAATCAAATTAAAAATTAACTTGAAAGCATCACCAACAGAATAAATGGCATAGAAAACAGAACTTAAGGCTTTGAAAACAGGGTATATAATCTTGAGTATACAGTATGCAATAAAGGGAAAAGTGATAAAATATGATCAGAATATATAGGAACTCTGGTACAACATGAAAAGATCAAACCTGAGAGTCACTGGGATAGAAGAGAACATGGAGATACAGACTAAAGGCATTAAGAGCATTTCCAATGTGATAGTAATAGAAAGGCATATCAGAAATGAGATAGACATCCACATACAGGATGCATATAGGATCCCAAATACAACAGATCAGAAAAGAAGCTCTCCAAGATCAATCATAATCCCAATGCTTAATGTAGAAAATTAGGAAAGAATATTAAAAGCTACAAAAGAGAAATACCTGGTTACATTCACAGGCAAACCATTAAGGCTCACTGAATTCTCAACTTAGACCCTAAAATCAATAAGGTTCTAGGATAAGATATTCCAAGCCCTAAAATAAAACAAATTCCAACCAATATTTCCATACCCAGAAAAGCTGTTTTCCAAATTTGATGGAGAAATAAAAACTTTCCATGATAAGAATAAACTAGGAGAATTCATGACTAAGAAATCAGCATTACAAAGACTACTCAAAGATTAACCACACACAGAGAAAACCCCAAAAGAAATCCCAAAACTCCCAAAGAGATGAAGATCAATAGAAGAGTAATTAACTAAATGAGAATCAAGATATAATTATATATATCAAAATTCAAAATATCAGGAAACCATAAACACATATACAAGGTAACACTGAATGCAAATGGTCTCAGCTCCCCAGTTGAATGACATAGGTTAGTAGAATGGGTCAATAAAACAAGAACCAACTATATGTTTTATGCAAGATATCTCGTAGGTGAAGACACACAGGCAGAGAATTAAAAGATGAAAATATTCCACACAAATGGAGTTCAAAAAGAAGCAGGATTCTTGTGTCTAACAAAGGAGATTTCATGAAAAAATATAATCAAGAGGCAAAGATGTCTACTCTATTCTGGTAAAGGGAACAATCCAACATGAGGATATAATGATAGCAAATATATATGCCCCAAACCTCAGCACACCGTATTATATAAAAAATAAGCTCCTTGACATTAAGCCTCAGATAGACCCCAATACAATAATATTGGGTAATATCAACACACACTCATCAATATAGACACATCATCAAAACACAAAATCAATAAAGATATTTCCAACCTAAATAATACTATAAATCAAATGGACTTCATAGCCATCTACATAATATTTACCAAAACATCTGAATTGAGAAGAATCTCAGCAGCTCATGGAAACTTTTGTAAAATAGTCCATATTCTAGGTCACAGTATAAGTCTTAGTAAATATGAAAATAATATAATTCTAGGCATCCTACTGAATCATAATAGAATGAAACTAGAAATCAACAAGAAAAATAATAGAAACCACATAAACATATGGAAATTGAACACTGCTCTTTAAAATGAAGCAAATTTCAAGAAGAAATCAAGAAATTCATAGCAAATGAGAAGAAAGATACAACATATCAATTTACCTGGGACAGTATGAAAGCAGTTATAAGAGGAAGATTTATAGATTGAGTACCTGTGCTAAAAATATAGATTACAAGTTAATAAGTGTATATCCAATTCAGGGCCTTATTAAAGAACAAACTAATTATAAGATCAGTAGAAGATAGGAAATATTTAAGATCAGATCTCAAATTAATAAATTGAGAATAAAAATGAAGATGATCAACCCAACAAAGAGGTCTTTGAAAAGATAAATAAATTGATAAACATAAGCCAATCTAATCAAAAGAGAAGACCCAAATAAACAAACTTAGAGATGAAAAAGGAGAGATCACCACAGACACTTCTGAAATCTAGAGGATCATTAAAAATATTTTGATAACACATGTGAACTTCCCAAATTGAACCAGGAAGATGTAGAAAAGCTGAACAGACCAATATCAAGTAATGAAATAACAATTTAAAAGCCTACCAAAAAAAGAAATGCCCAGGAGCTGATGGATTCTCAGTGGAGTTCTACCAAATCTTTAAAGAAGAACTAACACTAGTCATTTTCATATTATTCCATGAGATTGAAAAGAAAGGAACACTCCCAAATACATTCTATGAAGTTATGAAGTCAGTATAACCCTGATAATAAAACCAAAGAAACAACAAGGAGAGAAAACTGCAGACCAATACCCGTGATGAACATGCATGCAAAAATCCTTAATAACATATCAGCAAACCACATTCAAAAACTCATCCAGAAAGTAAGACACCATGATCAAGTGGACTTCATCCCAGAGATGCAAGATTGGTTCAACATTCACAAATCAAAAAAAAGTAATTCACCATTTAAATAGAATTAATAACAAGAATCATATGATGATCTCAATACTGGCAGAAAAGTACTTTGGAGGGCTTGGGGTTGGAGCACTCGCCTGGCATGTGTGAGGCACTGGGTTAGATCCTAAGCATCACATAAAATAAATAAACAAACTAAACATATTGTGTCCATCTACCACTAAAAACAAATTAAAAAAAAAAGAACTCAAGTGGTTCCTCAAAATATTAGCTATGAAACCACCATATATATGATCCAGCTGTACCACTCCTTGGTATTTATCCTGAATATTAAAGTCATCTCTCTAGAGTGAAACATATGTACCTATGTTTGTATCAGCATAATTCAGAATAGCCAAACTATGGAACCAGCCTAGATGTCCATCAATGGATGAATGGATAAAGAAAATGTAGTATGTATAAACAATGGAATTTTATTCAGCCATAACAAAAAATGAAATTATGACATTTTCAGGAAAATAGATGGAAATAGAGATCATCATATCAAAGAAAGTAAGCCAGTCAAACTCAGAAGGTTAAGGATCATATGTTTTCTCTCATATGAAGAAGGTAGAGACGAAAAAGGAAAACAAAGGTGGGGGTCATATCTCATAAAAATTAAAGTGAATCATTAGAGGAAAGGGAACAAGAGGTGGGAGGCAGAGAGGGAGGATGAGTGCTGGGGGATGATATTGTACAAATTATATTGCTATATTTTATACACGTACAAATGTGTAACAACAAATGCTATCGTTATATAAAACAATAATGCACTAATAAAAATATCAGAAAGAAGGAATTATATAGATTTAACTTGGGCAAGTTTGTGACTATTTTTTAGAACTTGAGAATAAGTAATAATTTTAGGAGAAGCATGTACCAGCGATTGAACCCAGGGACATTTAACTACTGAGCCACATTCCCAGCTCCCTTCTTTTTATTTTGAGATAGGGTCTCACTAAGTTACTTAGGGCCTTGCTAAGGTGCTGAGGCTGGCTTTGAACTTGCAATCTTCTTGAACCCCTAGGATTAAGGGAGTGTGCCACCATGATCAGGAAAAAATAAGTAATTTCAAAGAAAATTGCCATATGTATATATGTATACACACATATATATGTATATATCTATATATATGTATCTATATAGATATATATCTACATCTACATATGTATATAAAATAAAAGGAGAGAGACTACATACACAGAGTGCTTCCTTTTTTTGACTTGTAGAAAAAATGAAGAACAGATTTCTTCCATTGTGTACAGTGAAAAAATGAAGATACCTGGGATTGACTTTCAATGTCTATAGTATTTCTTTTGGTCAAAAATACAATGCATCTTAATTAAATTTCTTTTGTCTCCCCTGGAGTTGGAGTGCACATAAGTACATTTTGATTTGGAAGAATACCTTCTCACCACCACTCTCCCTTCAAGATAAAACTTTTCTAGAACTTGAAAGCCAGACTGGGTTTTAACTTCTATTTAAATACACATATAGATTTTTGAATGAATGTAAATATCTTTATTACATTTTGTTTTTCTGTTTTATTCTAGTTACTCCAGTTGTGGTCTTAGCCTTCTAAATGCCAATTTGTGGGCAATCATTTTTTGAATTAATTAATAGACCTTTAGGTTAAACAGTAATTTAGATCATAACAGTTGTTGTCTCTGTAGGGGTTTCCTGATATAATCCTGAAGAAGGAAGGACAGCATGATACTTCTCTAAAAGTTGGCTTCTCTGTTTCCAAAGCCCAAGCATATTTTAGGTAGTATAAATCAAGAATATTTCAGAATGTTGCAAATGGATATAAAACTAGATAAATTCCTTTTTACATCTTGTTTGAAGTTCAAGAAATGACTAACTTCCCTTTTCTAAAGTGGAAAGTGAGCAAAAAAATGTGTCTGTACATTAATGTGTTTTGGTTTAAATTTTGAAGTTTCCGGACTCTCTTTAGATGTGTAAATATGAGTTAAAATCATCACCACCACCAATGTGTTCTTTAAAATTACTTAAATTGAATCTCTTCCCCCCACCCAAATGCTGGAAAACTAAGGTTAGAAGGAACTTACCTCAACATTGTAAAGGCTATCTATGACAAACCCAAAGCCAACATCATACTGAAAGGGGGGAAAAAACCTGAAAGGATTTCCTCTAAAATCAGGAAGAAGAAACGGATGTCTACTCTCTCCCCTTTCATTCAATGTAGTTCTTAAAACTCTAGCCAGATCAATCAGGCAATTGAAGAAAATTAAAATGATAACAAATAGGAAAATAAAAATTCAAACTATCTCTGTCACAGGATAGATCAACACTCACAAACCAATTGTGTTCCTATACTACAATAATGAATGTGTTTGAAATGTCAGGGAAACCACCCCTTTCAAGATAACCTAAAACAAACAAACAAACAAAAAACCCAGGAATTGATGTAACCTAAATGTAAAAAATCTCTACCATGAAAATTACAGAACACTGAAGAAAAAAATTGAAGAAGACATTAGAAGATGGAAAGACCTCCATATTCCTAGATAGGCAGAATTAATATTGTCAAAATGGCCATAGTACCAAAAGTGCTATACAGATTCAATGCAATCTCCATCAATATATCAATGAAATTCTTCACAGAACTAGGAAAAATAGTCCTTAAATTAATTTGGAGGAAAAAGAGACCAGTAATAGCTAAAGCAAGTCTAAGCAATAAGAGTGATAGAGTAGGCATCACAATATCAAACCTCAAATAATACTGCAGAGACATAGCAACAAAAAGAGCATGGTAGTGACATCAAAATAGACACTAAGACAAATAAAGTAGTATAGAAGATACAGGAGAAACCCACATACTCACAGACATCTGATACTTGACATACAAGCCAAAAATATATGTTGGAGAAAAGATAATCTTTTCAGGAGATGATCCTGGGAAAACTGAATATCGATATGTAGAAGAATGAAATTAGATCCATATCTTTCACCCTGTGCAAAGGTTGAATTAAAACGGATCAAAGACTTAAGAATTAAGCCAGAAAGCTTACAATTGCTAGAAGAAAACACACGGTCAACACTTCATCATATAGGTGCTGGTACCGACTTCCTTAACAAGAACCCTAAAGCTCAAGAAATAAAACCAAGAACCAATTAGTGGGATGCCATCAAATTAAAAAGCTTCTGCACAGCAAAGAAAATGTTTAAGAGCATGAAGAGAGAGTCTATGTAATGGGAGAAAAAAAGTTGTCATCTTCTCTAACAGGGGATTAATATCCAGTTACATGTATAAATGGCTCAAAAAAGTGCAACACCAAAAAAATTGATAAATGGGCAAAAAAAAAAAAAAAACTAAACAGATATTTCTCAAAAGAAGAAACAAAAATGGCCAACAATATATAAAAGAATGTTCTGCATTTCTAGCAATCAGGAAAATGCAAATCAAAATAACACTAAGATTTCATCTCACTCAAGAGTGGCAATTTATCAAGAACTCAATAAATTCTGGTGAGTGTATGGGGAAAATTATGCTGATACTTTGTTGGTTGGACTGGAAGTTAGTATCACCACTCTGGAAAGTAGTATGTAGATTTCTCAAAAAAGTGGGAATGGAACCACCATTTAACTCAAATATCACACTCTTTGGTATTTATCCCAAAGAAATAATGGCCCATTGCTCTGGGCCAACGTTGGGGAAGTTTTGAATATTCAGTAGTGGAAAATTTTTGGTTAATTATTAGGACACTTTTGGGAAAAAAATAAGGTGTTGCATTTTGGACATGTTAAGATTGAGATGTGTGTGATGCAAGTGCAGTTGTCAAATAATCAGTTGATAATGATAGTTTATATTCAGGGAAATGACTCATTAAAAATCTTAAGTTTGTGATTCACCAGAATGTAATTTATAACAAATTCTTGTTTCACAAGTTTTTCTTTTTGCAACTTTTACCCTATACCCACCCTTCCTTCCTTCATTCCTTCCTTCCTTCCTTCCCTTCCTTCCTTCCTTCCTTCCTTTCTTCCTTCATTCTTTCCTTCCTTCCTTCCTTCCTTCCTTCCTTCCTTCCTTCTTTCCTTCCTTCCTTTCTTCCTTCCTTCCTGTCTCTCTCTCCATCTTCCTTTCTCTTTTAGTAATGGGGTTCACCCAGGGGCACTCTACCACTGAGATTATAGCTCTAGTCCTTTTTTATTTTTTATTTTCAGAGTGAGTTTCATTAGTTGATCAGGCTGGCCTCAAATTTGTGATCCTCTTGCCTCATTCTACCAAGTAGCTGGGATTACAATAGTGTACCACCACATGTGGTTTAAGATGTTTTTCTAAAGTTTTCTGGGGATTGTTTCTAACAAAAAGTGTATGTATTGTTATTGCTTGTATATAAAATGTTCCCCCAAAGTTTCCGCGTTAATACAGGAATATTCAAAGGTAAGATGATTATATTATGAGGGGTGTAAACTAATTGGTCACTTCTAGTTTGAATTAGACTAATTGTGTTGGTGACTGTAGGCAGGTTGGGCATGGCTAGAGGTGGTGAATCACTGGGGCTATGGCCTGGAAAGTTTCAACTTTCCTGTGGCCTCTCCCTCTCCTCTCTCTGGTTTCTGTCCACCATGAGGTAAACAGTGCCCTTCTACCATGCTCTTCCCCAACTTTGGCCCAGAGCATTGGAAGGCATGACCATGGATTAAACCTCTGAAATAATGAACCAAAATAAACTTTTCTTCCTTTTTTTTTTTTTTTTTCTTGTGTGTGTGTGTGGTACCAGGGATTGAACTCAGGGGCACTCGACCACTGAGTCACATCCCCAGACCTTTTTTGTATTTTATTTAGAGACAGGGTCTCACTGAGTTGCTAAATGCCTCTCCATTGCTGAGGCTGGCTTTGAACTCACGATCCTCCTGCCTCAGCCTCCCAAAGTGCTGGGATTACAGGCGTGCGCCACCACACCCGGCAACTTTTCTTCCTATAAAGTGTTCTTCTCAGGTATCTTAATCACAGCAATCAAATCCTAACTAACACATTTTTACTATGTGCACTTTTCTCATGGTATGGTGCAGTTTGAGTGTCCCCCAAAGGTCTGTGTATATGAGGCTTGGATCCAGAATGGCAGTATTAGAAAACAATGTGGTCATTTAAGAGGTGGGCTCTAGGGGGAATGCTTTAGGTCATTGTGGGCACTCCTATCTGAAGGGAATATTGTTTTCCTTGAAAGAGTTATCCAAAGAGTGAGTTGTTATAAAACCTGACCTTATCCCATGAGTTTCTTACTCCCTGTATCAAAATGCATTCTCTCGTTGCTGTGCATATTCATACAATTGTCATTAACAAGGATGTGAGAGCAAGAGAGCACTCACCAGAACTGAGCTGATGCAGGAAATATGCTACTGAACCTCCAAAACTGTGATTTAAATATAGGTATTTTTTAATAAAGTCTGTCTCAGTTATAATAGATATTTTCAGAATAACTCCATCATCTTGCAAAGAAACCCCAAACCTATAAGAAACCCCAAACCTATAAGCAATTAGATGCAATTCATTCCTTTTTTACCCTCTAAAAATCATTAGTCAAATTTCTGGCTATATGAATGTGCCTATTCTGGACAATTCATATAAATAGAATCACATATCATATGACATTTTTTTTGTAACTGACTTATTTTACTTAGCATGCTTTTGATATCCACCCATATTGTTATATTCACCAATACTTCATCTGTTTTTATTGCTTACAGCATTCTAGTATATTGTTATATCACATTTTGTTTAATCCATCTTCAGGATGATAAATACTTACAGTGTTTTCCACCTCTGGCATATGTTGATAGTGCTAAATACATTTATGTACAGGTTTGTATTTGAGTACCTATTTTCAATTATATGGAATATATACCTAGAAATGTAATTGCTATATCACACGTCTGTCCATATATTAGTATCATAGTACTTTGATTACTGGAGCTTTGCAGTAACTTTTGAAATCTGAAAGTGAGAGTCCTTCAAATTTATTTTTTGATCAAAAATTGTTTTGGCTATTGGGACTCTCTTCAACATTTCTGTTAAGTAATATCTTATTTTTTGAAGAATAGTTTTGCTGTATAAACAATTTTCATTTGATCCCCCCTCCCCTTTCCTCTCTCTCTGCCATCTCAATATATTCTGTGTATGCCTTATTGTCTTTAAAACTTACCATGAGAAATTATCTGATAATATAATTTATAATTTCTTCTTCCTGATGAGTTGCTTCTTTCTTGATGCTTTCAAGATACTTTTATTGGGCTGGAGTTGTAGCTCAGTGGTAGAACACTTGCCTAGCACATGAAAGGCACTGGGTTTGATCCTTAGCACCATCAAAAAAAAAAAAAAAAAAAAAAAAAAAAAAAAAAAAAAAAAAAAAAAAAAAAAATAAAAATAAATGGACCATGCCCATCTGTAACTAAAAAAAAAATAATAAAAAATTTTAAAAATTCTCCTATTGGTTTTTATTTATTTATTTTTGAGATGGGTCTTACAAAGTTGCTGAGGCTGACTTCAAACTTGGGATCCTCCTGCCTCAGTTTCCCAAATCACTGGGATTACAGGCATGTACCACTGTACCTAATTTGTTTTGAATTCTATTTATATGATGAATTACATTTATTGATTTGCATTTGTTGAATCAACCTTGCATCACTGGGAAGAAACCAGCTTGTTCGTGGTGTACAATTTTCTTAATATGTTTTTGAATGCAGATTGCTAGTATTTATTTCATCAAGGATTTTTTCATCTGATTTCATCAGGGATAGTAGTCTGGGTTTTTTTCTTTGTTGTGTCTTTGTGTGATTTTTATACTTTATTTTTATTTGTTCTTTTTAGATATACATGACAGTACAGTGTATTTTGACATATTTTACATACATGAAGTATGTATGGATCCCAATTTTGTGGTTGTACATTAAGTGGATTTCAGTGGTGATGCATTAATATATGAACATAGCAAATTATACTGGATTCATTCTACTGTATTTCCTATTCCCATTCACTCTCCATTCCCTTCATTCCCCTTTGTCTAATTCAATGAACTTCTCCTGCCCTTCTTATCTTGTGTTAGCATCTGCATATCACAAAGAACATTCAGAACATTTCTGGGATTGGCTTATTTTACTTAGCTTGATAATCTGCAGATCCATCAATTTACTGGCAAAAGTCATATAAAGTCATTCTTTCTTAATATTCAATTGTATATGTATGCCACATTTTCCTTATCCATACTCTGTTGAAGGGTGCCTAGGTTGGTTCCATAGTTTAGCTGTTGTGAATATAAACTATTTTGCTATAAACATTGATGTGTCTCTGTCACTGTAGGATGCTGATTTTAAGTCCTTTCTATATATACCGAGGAGTGGGATAACTGAGTCAAATGGTGGTTCCATTCCAAGTTTTCTCAGGACTCTCCATACTGCTTTCCAGAGTGGTTGTACCAATTTGCAGTCTCACCAGTGATGATTGTACCTTTTCCCCACATACTTGCCAACATTTATTGGTAGTTGTATTCTTGATAATTGCCATTCTGACTAGAGTGAAATAAAATCTCAGTATAGTTTTAATTTTCATTTCTTTAATTGAAATGATGATGTTGAACACTTTTTCATATATTTGTAGCCAATTCATATTTCTTGTGTGAGCTGTCTGTTCAATTCCTTTGGCCGTTTATTGATTGGGTAATTTGTTTTTTGGTGTTTTTTGAGTTCTTTATATATCCTGGAGATTAATGCTCTATCTGAGGTATAGGTGATAAAGATTTTCTCATATTCTGTAAGCTCCCTCTTCTTGCTCTTGATTGTTTCCTTTGCTGTGAAGAAGGTTTTTAGCTTAAATACCATTCCCATTTATTGATTATTGATTTTACTTCTTGCACTTTAGGAGTCTTGTTGAGGAAGTCAGTTCCTAAGCTGACATGAGGGAAAATTGGGCCTACAGTTTCTTCTAGTAGACCTCTGGTCTAATGCCTATGTCCTTGATCCACTTTGTGTGGAGTTTTGTGCAGAGTGAGAAATAGGGATTAAATTCCATTCTGCTACGTATGGATTTTCAGCTTTCCCAGCACCATTTGTTGAAGAGGCTGTCTTTTCTCCAATGTTTGTTTTTGGAATCTTTGTCTGGCATGAGATAACTGCATTTATTTGGATTTTTCTCTGTCTTCTATTATGTTCCATTGGTCTTCATGTCTGCTTTGCTGCCAATAACATGATGTTTTGTTACTATAGCTCTGTAGTATAATTTCTGATATTGTGATGCCTTCTGCTTTACTTTTCTCACTAAGGATTTTTTTTTTTTTTTGCTCTTCTGGGTCTCTTAATTTTTTAAATGAATTTCATGACTGCCTTTTCTATTTCTATGAAGAACGTTATTGGAATTTTCATAAAACTTGCATTAAATCTGTATAGCACTTTTGGTATAATGGCTATTTTATCAACTGTGTTCCTATACACCAAAGGTGATTCAGCTGAAAAAGAAATTAGGAAAACTATCCCATAAAAAATAGCCTCAAAAATACTTGGGAATTGATCTAATAAACGAGGTGAAAGACCTCTATGATGAAAACTACAGAACTCGAAAGAAATCAAAGAAGACATTAGAAGATGGAAAGATCTCACATGTTCTTGGACAGGCAGAATTAATTAATATTGTCTAAATGGCCCTACTGCCAAAAGCACTGTACATATTTGTGTGGTTTTGATATCAGGGTGATACTAGCTTCATAAAATGAATTCAGGTGTCTTCCCTCTCTTTATATTTCATGGAATAATTTGAGGAGAATTGTCATTGGGTCTTCTTTAAAGGTCTCGTAGAACTCAGTTGAGAACTGATCTGGTCCTAGACTTTTGTTTGTTTTGTTGGAAGATTTTTTTTTTTTAAATTGTAGATTGACCCAATACCTTTATTTTATTTATTTATTTTTATGTGGTGCTGAGGATTGAATCCAGTGCCTCACACATGCTAGGAAAGCACTCTACCACTGTGCTACAACCCCAGCCCATGTTGGAAGCTTTTTATTACTGTGTCAGTCTTGTTACTTAATATTAACCTGTGTAGATTTTCTGTATCCTCTTGGTTCAATTCAAGTAGGTCTTATGTGTCTAGAAATTGGTCAATAACTTCTAGATTCCCAATTTATTGCTATGAGAGTATTCAATGTAGTCCCTGTAACTCTGTATTTCAGCAATGTCTATATATGGTGATATCTCCCTTCGCATCTATAATTTTGTTGATTATGTCTTCTCTTTTTTTGGCTAAGTTGATTAAGTGTTTATCAATCTTGTTTATCCTTTCAAAGAACAATCTCTTTGCTGCATTGATCCTTTGTATTGTGTTTTTATTATCCATTTCATTAATTTCAGCTTGGTTCTTAATTATTTACTCTTTACACAGATTATGGAAATAGTTTGTTCCTGCTTTTCTAGGACCTTATGATGTAGCATTAGCTTATTTACTTGGGATCTTTCTGTATTTATGACGTCAGCGCTTAATGCGTAAACTGTCCTCTTAGAACTACCTTCATAGTATCCCAGATATTTTGGTATATTGTCTCACCATTCTTGTCTGATTCTAGGAATTTTAAAAATTTCTCCTCTCATTTTTCTATGACCCATTCCTTGTTCTAAAGAGCGTTATTCAATATCCATGTGTTTGTATGGCTTGTCAACTTCTAATTTCTTTCCCCTATGATCTGATAAGATGCAAGGACTTATGTCTGTTGTTTTGCATTTTATAGGACTTGCTTTCTGACCTAAAATATGAACTAGTCTAGAAAAGGTTCCTTAAGCTTCTAAGAAGAAAGTGAATTCAGCCATTTTTAATCAATTATTCTATACATATGTTAGGTCCATTTGATTTATAATATTATTTCGGTCAGAAGTGTCTTTGTTCAATGTTTTTTGTCTGGTTGAACTGTCTACTGGTTAGAGGGATGCATTGAAATCACCCAGTGTTTTTGTATTGTGTTTATCAAAGACTTAATGTAAAGAAGCTTTTGTTTTATATAATTAGGTGAATAGATATTTGAGCCATAAATATTTGCTATCATTATGTACTCTTATTGGATTTTGCCCTTTAACAGTGTATTGTAACCTTACTTGTCTCTTCTGATTATTTTTTTCTTGAAATCTGGTTTTGTGGCTGAGTATAGATACTCCTGCTTGTTTTTGGACTCCATTTCCATAAAATATCTTTCTCCATTCTTTCACTTTCAGCTTGTGTATGTCTTTGCCTATAACATGAGTTTCTTGCAAGCTGCTTAGATTTGAGTCTTGTTTGTTTGTACACTTGGCCAACCTATGTCTTGAAAATGGAGTGTTAAGGCCTTTTACTCTTAGTTATTATGGTGAGATTTCCTGTTATTTTGACTTTTTTCTTGTATTTAGTTTGGTCTTAATTTTCATTTGCTTAGCTTCTTTTCTGTTGGGCTTCATACATTTGGAAGCTATGGGGTTTGATTTAAAAAAATTGGAGTAGTTTTTCTTTAGGTATTTTCTTAAGTGTTGGTTTAGTGGTTATGGTATCTTTTACTTTTCCTTATTTTGGTATGTTTTTATTTATTTTGATTCTCAATCATTATTTTTTAATTAATTAATTTATTTTAATTAGATATATATGACAGCAGAATGCATTTTGATTCATTGTACACAATTGCAGCACAACTTTACATTTCTATGGTTTTACACAATGTAGCATTACACCATATGTGCAGTCATACATGTACCTAGAGTAATTGTGTCCATTTCATTCCATCATCTTTCCTGCCCCCATGCACCCTCCCTCCCCTCTCTCCCCTCTGACCGGACAAATTTCCTCCATTCTCCCATGCCTCTCCCCCTCCCCATTATGGATCAGTATCCACTTATCAGAGAGAACATTTGGCCTTTGGTTTTGTGGGGTTGGCTTACTTCACTTAGCATGATATTCTCCAACTCTATCCATTTACCTGCAAATATAGCAGTCTGGGATGACAATCATTTTCTTTCAGAGCTTGTATTATCTCATTCCAGGCCCACTTGCAATTTAAAGTCTGAGCTGAGAAGTCTGAAGTGTGCCTTATGGATGCCTCTAAATGTGACCTTAATTTTTCTCTTGTGGCTTTTAATCTTTTATTCTTATTCTATATGTTAGGCATTTTGATGATGACTTTTTTGGGATGTTCTTATTTGATCTTGTCCATTTGGGGTTTTATATGTCTCCTATGTGTGGATGGCCATCTCATCCCTGATATTTGGTCAATTTTCTGCTATTATTTTACTGAAGAGGTTTTTAATGCCATTGACTTGTATTTCCAAGACTTCTTCAAGTCCAATAACTCTTATGTTTGGTCCCTCAATGTTGTCCCAGGATCTCTTTCTCTTTTGAAAGAGTCTTTTATCCCCTTTATTTTTTCTCTCTTAATTTATTCTTTAGATCTATTTATATCTCATTATTAATTTTAATAGTCAGTTTTTGTTGTCTTTCTCTCAAATTTCATTTCCTACAACATGGGTCCCCATGTTGTCGGATTACACAATTTTAGAGGAGACTTGTTTTCCTATTTACTCATGTTTTCAGAATTCTTGGATGTAGACTTAGACCTTCACATCTGTTGAGATAAATTCTTCTTCCTCTTTCATGAGAAAAATTATTTTGTAAGTAGTCCTGCATTTCCAATATATCTTAGCTTCTACACATAGGCTCAATATAATCCAAATGTTAAGTTCAGCCTCACAATGTCTCTGAGTTTCTGCTGCACAAATGCTGACTTAATTCATTCTTGAAGAGCTGCTGCAGCTCTATGAATTCCTCTGAGCTGCAACCTATATGCTTCTAAAATGCCCTTTATTTATCTACCCATATTATCTTTTAGCTTTTTAAGCATATTGAAAACAGTTATTTTAAAATCTTTGTCTAGTAAATCTGGTGTCTGAATTTTCTCAAGATGGTTTCTTGTAAGTTTATTTTGATTCATTATCTTGGGCCTTTTATTTCTGTTTCTTTGTATGTCTTGTGATTTTTTTGTTTTGTTAATATGGGCATTGTAATATAGTGACATGAATTCTGATTACCCCTTCCCCCATGGTTTGCCTTTTTGACTTTGATTCTTGAAATCTGTAATTGTCCATTTGTTTTGAGAATTTCCCAAATTATTTTCCAAAAAAAAGTCCTTGTTTTGTGTTATCACTGTAGTCTATATTCCTTTAGCTATGTTGAGGTTACATTTTCGCAAAGATTTTCTTGAATCCAAGGAGTTCAGACAAACAAACAAATCAATAAACAGAAAAAGACAACATCAGCCAAAAAAAGTAAGAAAATGTAGGAACTATTCTATATCTTGGTATCTTTCTAATGTTAAAGCTTAAGGCCTTATCCATTTTTTCTGACCATACACCTTGTATGAGCATGTGTGTGGATTTTGAAAATTTCTCCTATACATAGTTACTACTCATTTTCACAATTTCCAAGTATTACTCCATTTTCTTCTCTAACACTTAGTTTATATTATGTATTCCATGATAATTTCTCGCTTGTCTCAAGTATCTCTGCCTTTATAAACTACCTTGGTGCTTTTATTGCTATATTGATTTTTCTGTCTGAATTATTAGGTTCTGGTTTCTATGAAATTTAATCCTCTACAACATTTACATCATACATATATATTATAACAATTATTATCTACCATCTTGTGCTGTTCTCTTTGCACTGAAATGACAAGAAGGAAAGAAGGATATTAGAATCTATTGAAAATCTGCCATGTATCAAAATTTTGCAGGTTCTTTATACAAATTGGAAAAATAACACATATGATCATCTCCATTGTGTGAGAGCTTAGAATATTGTACAAAGTTACATAACTTGTATATAGGAGAGCAAAATTGGATAAGTGAGCCTTCAGGATACATCATTTTTCCTAATACTCATGCTGTCTCAGAAGAGGTGTTATTTTGAAATTTTTTTTTAAGTTGTAGATGAACACAATACCTTTATTTTATTTATTTATTTTTATGTGGTGCTGAGGATAAAATCCAGTGCCTCACACATGCTAAGAGGTGCTCTACCACTGAGCCACAACCCAGCCCCAAAGAGGTGTTATTTTAAAGGAGCTTTAATATCTGTGTTATTCCATACCTATCCTTATCTTTTCACACAAACTATCCTTTTATTCAGGTTCACATTACCTCACCTCTGCAATAATTCCTAAAATTTATTGTATTTTTTTCTGCCAGCTTTCATCCTTATACACTAACCCAAACTGTTGTGTAGAAAAAAAAAAATAACAAGTAATAATCAAACTCCTAGTATTTTCCTTGCCTCAAAACTATTGAATTACTTTGAATTATTTTACATTGACCTCAGGACACAGTACACATTCCTTACTCTTAGCAGTCAAATTCATCTGTGACCTCTGGTTTTGAGTCCTCTCCTGATTATCTCATTTCTAAGTTTCATACCTATGTCATATAATTAAAATATTTATTATTAATAACATTTCTACTGTACCTTATATAATTACTCTGGGAATTTTTTTGGGGGGGATACTTTTGTGTAGCTATGTTCTCTGAATACCATTCCCACAAGTTCTTTTCCACATATATAGATTCTCTACATCACTTACATTATGTGCATCATAAACAAAATAAATAACAATAAAAGTTAAAAAATAGTAAATCCCATGTTATGTTTCCTGTTTGATGGCATATTCTATAAAATTTATCTTCCAAAGTTCCCTCAAACAACTGGAAGAATTTATACTACAGAGAACCTATCTAATTGTTATTTATTGAATGAATAAACAAATACATTAGTTTAGAACATTGAACATTATTTTTGGGTGATATCACCTATTTCCTCTTTTTTTCCCAGTTGTTGGAAAAATGAGAATTATTCCTGAATGTCAATACAACTATACAATTGTTGATATGTTGTTGTTTTAGGAAGCTCTTTCACTTCTGTGACCAAAAGTACTTGCAAGAACAATTTTAGAGCAGGAAAGGTTTTATTTGTTTATCTACCTGTTTATTTATTTTTGGGTACTGAGGATTGAACTCAGGGTCACTGGACCATTGAGCCACATCTCCAGCCCTATTTTGTGTTTTATTTAGAGGCAGGATCTCACTGAGTTGCTTAGCACCTCATTTTTTTTGCTGAGGCTGGCTTTAAACTAGCAATCCTTCTCTCTCAGCCTCCAGAACCACTGGGATTATAGGTGTGTGCCACCATGCCTGGTGAAAAAGTTTATTTTGAGGATCACAGTTTCAGAGTTCTCAGTTTGTAGATGGTCCACTTCATTGCTCTGGGTCCAAAGTGTGGCATAACATATTACAGAAGAGTATAGTGGAGGAAAACAGTCAGGATGTAACAGTGCTCCACATTTGCTTTGAATATAGCCTTTCTGCTATGCCACTGCAACTTATTTTTAAAATAGACACATTTCTTTCTCTTCTTTTCTCTTCCTTCATAACTCTCTCCATCCCTAATCTCAGGGGAAACATGATTACCTTTCTTCCCCATCCTAGGAAGAATTATCTGTCCTTGAGCATACACCCATCATAGGAACAAAGTACTTTATACTTTGGGGAAGGGACCACAAGATCTCAGAAATGATCGTCTCCCAAAATAACACATGTATTACAACTCTGAACAGAGAACACGTGGAATGCAGCATTTGAACCACTTCTTTAAAACAAAACAAAACAAAAAAACAAAACAAAAAAAAAAAGTTCCCCTTGAAGAGCAGAATCACAGCCTCTAAGATAGGATTTCACCTCTTAACTTTCTTGCGTTGTCTCATGATTGAACTTTTTGCAGGACACCTCATATCTAAACCATAACAGTTGTGTAGTGATAGCTAAGGTATAAATCCTTATCACAATAGTTACTTGTGAGACCTTGGATTTAACCAGTTTTTCGTCTAGCTCCCTTGTTGATAAAATAGAGCTACAGGGTGATTTAAGACTTGAAAAAAATACTGAAAGGTGTCATCATTTTTGTTCTAGAATTATTCTTTCACTACAATTTCAAAGACAAAAACAGACTGTCCAGACAGAAATTAACCTCTGAAGGGGTTACACACACACACACACACACACACACACACACACACGCACACACATATATGGTGAATATATATTATATATGGTATATGGTATTTCCACAGAAAATACATGATCCCTTACTCTCATGCTTGGGAACTATATTCTTCTCCCATATGGAAGGAAACTAATCAGTTTCTTTGATTAAAAAATATATATATATATTCCCTTGTGAACGGAGTACTACCCAAAGCTGCCATGTACAATTTTTCCTACACTCAACATTTTCATTTTTTAGAGGCATCACTAATTTATAAGCACATATCTAAAGCCATAATCATGACTTGTTATTTAGTGGTTCAAAAAAGTCGCTTAAATTTAAATCATTACCATAAGCACATCATATAGAGCACTAATCTCTAGGATATATAAAGTGCTCAAAAAACACCAAAAACCCAAATAACCCAACCAATAAATGCGCCAAGGAACAGAACAGACACTTCTCAGAAGGGGATAAACAATCAATCAACAAGTATATGAAATAATGTTCAACATCTCTAGCACTTAGAGAAATGCAAATCAAAACTACTCTAATATTTCATCTCATTCCAGTAAGAATGGCAGCTATCAAAAATACAAACAACAAATAAGTGTTGGCGATAATGTGGGGGAAAAGGCACGCTCATATATTGTTGGTAGGATTGCAAATCGGTGCAGCCAATATGGAAAGCACTATGGAGATTCCTTGGAAAACTGGGAAGGGAACCATCATTTAATCCAGCTATCCCACTCCTTGGATAGGAGCATTTAAAAACAGCATACTATAGGGACACAGCCCCATCAATGTTTATAGCAGCACAATTCACAATAGCTAAATTGTGGAACCAACCTAGATGCCCTTCAGTACATGAATGGATAAAGAAAATGTGGTTTATGTACACAATGGAGGTATTACTCAGCATTAAAAGTGAATAAAATCATGGCGTTTGCAGAAAAATGGATGGAGTTGGAGAATATAATGCTA